>JASJET010000142.1:5217500-5867500 GCA_034092305.1 Diaprepes abbreviatus
CAAAAACACATATAACCAAATCAGTCGGTTAGTAAATGTTTACATACCGACATAAAAGATGGCGCACATATGGCCTTTATTTGTACCTCTACTAAAATATAATACAATTACAATGCATTGTCCTACATACGATATACAAAAGGGCGCGGTCAGTTTGGCTGCTACAATATCTGACGACTGTTCAATTAACTGTCACAAACTATACTAATTATGATAATCAAATAACTAAGAGTATGAACAAATCAAAAAAATTAATAAATAAGCCTCTTTTCACAATTTTTACCAACTTTAAATTTAATTTAGCATTACCAAGAATATTTCTTATAATTAAAAATAAAAATGTACCACTACACTGTTTCACACACATGAAATTTAATATTAACAGATATTTTAATTCTTCTAATTTAATAAAAATTACATAAAAAGCTTCACAAAAATCTATGGATTACAACCCAAGAGGGAGACTGATTTTTCTACAATCCCTATCACATACTTTCCAACGGCAGTTACCAAAAAAACTTAATTAAAAGGTATATCAAAAATCCATTCAAAAAAAAAAACCTTAATTTCGATCCCCTAATCTAGAAACATTTATATTTATTATACAGTGTCAACTACTCCAAGAAAATATATAAAAAAATACTTCTATCTCAATTTTTACTGGTCCGAACTCAAGTCGGACAGAAACAAACATATCCTAATACTCTAAACTAACACGTCGTATAAAATGAATTTCGTTTGAACAAAGTACTTTACGGATTCGAAACATTCAAAATGAATTCAAATCAGTTCGAATTGGTTCAAGGGTCTTGTGGTATCTGAGGCCCAAAAATAACTCAAACAACTTGAGAAAAACTAGGTTTTTATTTCCTAACATAAAATAATACAAGAGTTTATTTTCGTCATCTTAACAACACTTGCTTTTTGCTGCCATCTCTGGACGAACTAATGACGTACAAATTTGACTGTTCAAACATCTAGAGCAGTAAAGGGCCAGTATACTACAATCTAACCCACCTATAAATTTAAACCAACAGGTGCTTTAATTTGCCTTTTTGGACGCTCATTGACATTTAAACATGAACGCTTAATATATTTATTATTGTCCTGCATAAGACTTTCTTCTGGTTTAACACTCTCGACACTTTCATTAGATACTGTAATCTCAGTAAATTCACTCTTTAAATTGTCCTTTTCAAGATTAGTCGAATCAGTCCTTATTCTCTCTCTCTCTCTCTAGCATTAGAACCCGGGGTGGGTCTTTGCTGACTTCACAATCTGCCTCCACTTGTTGCAATCCATCATCAGTTTCTCCGCACGTTCGACGTTAAGGGTTTGTAAGTCTGCTGCAACGTTATCTCTCCACCTCATTCTTGGTCTTCCTAGCGACCGCTTTCCTTCTGGGTTCTCTTCCCATACCAACTTGACGATACGTTGATCTTGTCTCATAACATGGCCGGCCCATCTTAATCTTTCTGCTTTTATTATTTTCACTATATCTGGCTAGTTGTATAGTTCCTCCAAATCCTTGTTTGTTCTCGTTCTATATTGCTGTGTGGTGTTGTCCCTGACCGGTCCGTATATCCCTCTAAGCATTCTTCTTTCTGCAATTTTCAGTCTATTCTCATTTTGTTTTGTCAACGTCCATGTTTCACACGCATATGTCATTACCGGTCTTATAACTACTTGATATATTCTTATTTTCGTGCGGCGGGATATATTTTTCGATTTCATTATCTTTTGTAGCCCATACCAGCAGCGGTTGCCTCCTTGTACTCTGTTGTTAATCTCTCGTGTAATGTTGTTGTCAGAGGTGATCGTAGCTCCCAAATATTTAAATTGACGGACCCTTTCAAAATTGTAGTGGTCCATAGTCACGTTCTGTCCTATTCTGTCTCGCCGTTCCGTTCTTGTTGTAGCCATATATTTTGTTTTTTCTTCGTTGATTCGTAGGCCAACTTTCTTTGCGGCATTTTCAGTTTGAAGAACTCTTCTTTGAGACTGGTAGTTGTATTGCACACCTTATCCCGTATAATATTATTATCTTCACTAACTCTTTGGGCAGGTGTGTCAACCAAAATTAAGTTTACATTATCAGATTCATATTTTAGCTTACTGTTCAATATTTGGTTAACATGCCTTTTCCAGAATAAACCCTCTTTTAAAACTTTCCACAAATTAAACTCTATCGTCTAAAACTTCATCAATTTTAGCTTCAACCCAGGACTTCTTATTAGGATTCTACATAACACTATATCTCCCTCCTTAAAAATTTCATTTCTTTTTCCTTCATAATTTAACACTTTCTTATCTAAATTTACATTTCTTTCAGTAAGAAGATCTAACCTACATCTAGTTTTAGGCTTACAAACTAAACCGCTTAGTGTAACACTAGTGGTGATATGCACAGAATTACGGTAATGAAATAAATAACGATTCATTAAAGTTTCAAAAGATGTACCACTATTGGTTTCATCTTTAAATACTTTTAATAAACTATTTTAAAAATTTTTCGCAGAATATCAGCTAACCCATTAGTTACAGGATGGTATGGAGGAGCTGCTTGATGTCTTATTCCATTGAAACTTATAAACTTAGAAAATTCCTCTGCACAAAACTGTAGACCATTATCCGTTACGTTTTTCTATAGTACTTTGGGCATCAGTACTTTTCATAATAAAAGCCTCGGGCCATTTTGAATATGTATCAATAATAATCAAAATCATTTTACTTCGATTTGGACCTAAGAAATCAGCATGCACTCGTTCATAGAAATAATTTGATTTCACACAACTCATTAATGTTGACTTATTAGGTTCGGGTCTAAACATAGAATATACTCTACACTGCGACACTACTTTCTCGATATCCTTATCATGTGACGGCCACCAAAAATATGCTCTAGCATTTGCTTTCATCTTACATATTCCTTCATGCGTTCTATGTAATTCTGCTAACAACTGCTGTCTTAACCTAGTAAGTATCACAACTCTGTAACCCACAAAATTAATTTGTTTTCAATGTATAATTCAGATCTTCTAATAAGATAAAGTTTAAGCAACTCATTATCTGTATGATCTGGAACACTATTCCTAATAAAATTAAAAACTTGTCCAAGAATTTCGTCATGTCTTGTACCTGACCTAACTTTATTTCTATCAATAGGAATAATTGACATAGGCAATGACAATCTACTTAAAACATCGGCTTTAACATTATCTTTACCTCTAATATATTTAATCGTGTAGTCAAAACTACTTAAAAATAAACACCACCTTTGCAATCTACCTGCTGCCATTTTAGGTATATTTTTATGTCTGTACAGGTTTATGATCAGTTACAATTTCAAATTTACGGCCAGCTAAATATTCATAAAACTTTGAAACTGACCAAGAAATATTAAGAGCTTCTTTATGAACCATACTATAATTTTTCTCTGACTTTGTAAATACTGTAGAAATAAAACTTATTGGTCTTTCAATTTCATCAGGCATAACATACAATAATACTGCACCAATACCATATTCACTACTATCACACGCCAAACGTAAGGATTTATTTGAAAGACTATACAATGGCTTTAAATGATGTGCCAAATTGGGTATAAACTTTGAATAATAATTGACCATACCTAGAAACAATTGAATCTCCGTCTGTTTACGCAGACGTGGAATCTTTAAAATCGCTTCAATTTTCTTATTAATTTTCTCTAACCCTTTAGCAGAAATAATATGACCTAAATAAGAAATTTTATCCTGAAAGAAAACACATTTCTTTGAATTCAACCTAAATCCGGCTCTGTCTAATCTATTCAATATGACAACCACCAAAAATTCTAATTAGAGAACTAAAAGAAATAATTAAATGTGTTCGAAAATAAATCTCTAAGCCAAAAATAACATAATCAAAAAATCGACTTTTATCTTATTTGGAATTTAACATTTCGACATATTTAACAGGTGTGTCATATATGCAACCATAAAAACTTTGAATGCAATCGGGCGGGCCTGATTATTTATCTGAAACAGCTGATATTTGAAAATAAATAAATTTTTCCTAAGAAAAGAAAATCAAGCATCCAAACAAAATTGGCAAATTACAGAAAGTAGGTTAGGTTTCGATATCAATCATCATTTCAAAATGTAAACAAAATGGAAGGATCTGATTATAGATGCAAACAATATTAATGAATGAAAAATGAAAGGTAATCATTAGTTTTATAGTGGAAAACATAGTTTACGTAAAACTGAAATTTCAAGTCATGCATGTCATTGAGAACCCTTAAAGAAAATCGGACAAAACAAAAATCTGTTTATGACTTTAGTAATCTTAACCTGTAATTTAATCTAGAAAAATATAAACAAGACAAGACCAATTTTTAACTGTAATAAGCTCATCAACACATGCAAAAATAGTTATAATAACTGAAGTTCCTTATGGTATTGTATTGTTTATTTTAAAATTAGATACTTTTAATTATTATATAAAAATAGATATATATATATATATATATATATATATATATATATATATATATATATATATATATATATATATATATATTAAAATGTGTTTAAAGTATTAATGTAACGATCAGCAAAAGCTGGGTTATGTGCACTAAACATAGATAAAAATACTATAGGTAGAGCACTAAGTGAGTGCCTATAAGTCCGTTATAATTAATGAAACTTTGTCTATTTATCGCGTCAAAGCAATAAAAACATTATATTTTCGCATTGCGATGGACTCCCTTACTATTATTTATGACAATAAAAATGAAAGATTTTTTTTTATTTTCTATTAGCTTTAAACGTAAAACAAATTAAGAAGTTTAAAAAGGAAAAAACACCAATAATAAATCTAGATGGTATTTGCTGTTTTTGCTTAATCATTAAAGTTAATTGTTTATTGAACAAAAAATAAGGAGAAAAATAAGTGCCTTAGCCAAAAAAAAATTACAACAAATGTTGAAAATGATTTCAGTTAAGGCGGAAATCTACGTAACAAGTAAAAAAATTCCATACTTCAAAATGGATAAAAATGCGGAAAAATGCTAATAAATCCCGTTTTTTGCGATTTTGACCATGTTTCACCACTTTTAAAAATCTGAAAAAAAATCATGTACATAGTTTGGCGTTTAAAAAACAACATTTTTTTTTCAGCCCTGCTACTGTCCTAGTTTTAATTTTATTGAATTTAATAATTTTCGAACACTCATAAAAATTTTAATTTTGCGCCAAAAATTTTTGTAAAAAATATCTTGCTGTAGGCAATAAAAAAACCTACAAAATGAAAAAAAAAAGCAGTTTTTACGATGATTAGAACCGAAAATATCGTCAAAAAAACGAAAAATGACGTTTTATTTTTTTTTTGAGGTTATGTGACGATAAAAGTGGCTAAACATTTTTATGTAGAACAACCGGGTGTTTTTTATGTGACATTTTTTCCTATTCCGAGATAAAAATCTGCATAGATTTCTTATATTAATATAACCCTTGTATTTTCTTTAACTTATGGTTAATAATTTTTTTCAAATAAAATTATTTTTTGTTATATTATAGGTTTCAAAATTAATTTTGTTTTGTGTGTCCTCGACATTATTTTTTTTTATATTTTTTATTTTTTTTTATATTTGTGAAAAGGGGAAATTAAAAATTATTATTATGGAAGACAACCTCTTTTTGATAAATTATTTTTTTGGCAGCATATTTATCTAGAAAAAAAGTTAAATCGATCTTTCAAATTAATTCCAGAAACGTAATTGTATACAGCGTTTTTAAATAACTGTGAACCCAATAAAAAATTTCTTAGAATATTTGTTTGAACTTCCATTGTCTTAATTCTGTTGTTAAATATCACGACGTTTCGGCTAGTAGTCATCTCCAGCCATTTTCAAGTGAGAGTCGCTTTAATAAACCGTTTCTAGATATAAAAGAAGTGTGGAAACCACTTCTAAGTAAGTAAATGCAGCATAAATGGGACCTTAGTATAGCACGCGTGACTTATCTGGGTCGTACTTCATTGCATTTACTTTTAAGTGTAAATAGTTGTGTGGCTTAAGAATTTGTTCGTATTCACTTAAAAATAACTGAAGATAACTACTAGCCGAAACGTCGTGATATTCAAGAATAGAATTAAGACAATGGAAGTCTAACAGATATCTATTACTTCACAAAAGTCTTAAAGTTTACAAGGAAATTTATTTTAACAGCCTTTTAGCTCACCCTGTACCTGTTTTAAAATTACGATTACGCAACATTCTTCTTGTTTATTCCTTTTTCTCTAAACTTATAGTTACTGTATTTTCATTGGTTATGGTTCTTTTAATCCGAATATCATTAAAATTGTTATTTTTTAGCCTATATTTAAAATGGCAGAGAGAGTAGAAACAGAAAAATTTCAAAAAGCATCTGTATCTCCCCCAAGTCCGAATATTGGACCTGGTGCGCATCAAGGAATTTCTGTAGTTTCTGGAAAGAAAGCATCTCCTGTTTTTGCCATAGAATCCCTATTGGAAGATGATGATACATTTGAAACCGTTCAGGTAATTATTTATTTTAATCAAAGGTTTAATTTAAGAACTGAGTCAAAGACCGGTTTCTTAAATAACTTTAACAAATTATATTTATATATATATATATATATATATATATATATATATATATATATATATATATATGTATGTATGTATATATATACTACGAATTCAGCACTAAAATGGAATATTTTGCCGTCATAAAAAATTCCATAAATTCTTGTCTCTTTGTTTTAAAGGTTTATTCTTTGAAAGCGCCATATTGGAGCCGACATCTTAATTTTTCCAAAAAGGCCAAAATTTTAAAAAAGACTACATAAATATAGCTTCAAAATGAGCCCACATAGCATCAAATTTTGTACAAAGGGAGGGGATAATCGATTGATATATATATATATATATATATATATATATATATATATATATATATATATATATATATATATATATACCTCTCGATTATCCCCCTCCCTCTGTACAAAATTTGATGCAACGTAGAGAGTTCTATGTGAGCTCATTTTGAAGCTATATTTATGTAGCCTTTTTTAAAACTTTGGCCTTTTTGGAAAAATCAAGATATCGGCTCCAATATGGCGCTTTCAAAGAATAAATTTCTAAAACAAAGAGACAAAAATTTATGGGATCTTTTATGACTGCAAAATATTCGATTTTAGTGCTGAATTCTTAATATTTAGATGCATTGATCACCAATTTGTCATCAGAATATCGAAATTCCAAATGGTGGATCCTATATGGAGGCCAATAACCTCCGAAGTGCATATTATGGCTGTAAAGACGGGTACAACCTACTTGACAATTCAATTACGGGGGTTTATGACATCGCGGATTATGAATATTGCGTCAAAATATCGAAATTTAAAATGACGTATCTAATATGGCGGCCGTGGGTCACCGAAATGTTTATTATGCGTATAAAAAAGAGTAAAATTGAGATGAAAGTTTTTCCATATGTAGCAATGGATTGTTTTTACTTAGATCATTGTTGAACATTTCATTTTAGAAAAAGAAAAATAATTAACTAAATTTGATTTTCTATTATGGCTTTTCTAAAAGTAGTTTTCAATGCAGGCACCACATAAAACCTTCTATACTCCTTAATAATTTTTCAGATAGATTTTTTCCTTTGCATCTCTTAAATACGAACTTATGTTATGTTGTACATTTATTTTTAGAATAACCGAGTGATATTGTCTTTCTTATTTAGTAACTGTAATTATTTATTTTATAGATATAAATAAAATTGAATTTAAAGATCACCTTAATGAGACTCTTGAGGATTATCGAGAAAAAACGCTCTTGATAACTTTATCGTTTGAACGCAAAATATTTTGCGACCCAAAATAACTTCAAATTAAGAAGGACTAATTGTGAAAAGTATATAGATATTTAAAAAGATTACTGATTATAAAATGATTGGCACAGTGACTTGATAGATATAATAATGCCTGGTGAATGAATGGATTTCCAGAACCTAAGAATAAATATACAAATAAATAATTTTCTAATAGGCTGCAAATCTAGCTAAAATTGTTTGTCGACTCGGCTATATTTGTTAAAAATACGATTTTTATCCAAATATAGAATGTCTAGTTACAACCGTTCCTCCAAATATCTAGTGGATATAGAACTTTATAAATCCATTTACCTTATTCTGGACTTCGATAGCACTGGACTCATTTCGAATAACTCTCGTAATACGATATTTTGGGAAATTAATAAGAAATAACCTATTTTTTCCAGCCTTTTGACAATGATAAAACCATAAACAAACATTCCATGAATACTTTGCCGTCTCGACATCCCGAAACATCGGATAACGTTTCAATTGCTAATAGTGAAGTTATCCTCAGGCGTCCACAGCAACTAGGCAGATATCTCTCCACTGCAGAGCCTCACGGGAGTAGACCACCCAGTATTAAACATTCACATTCTACATCTGATTTATATAAATATCAGCATCCACATGGGCGGCCTATTTCAAAGGTGAGTATTTGAATTTATTATTTTAATATTGTTATTAATCATCGTATAAGTGTAATATCTTAATCTTTTTTTATTTGTAATGAAAAGTTCAAGAAAAACCCAGGACGAATTAAGTATTGTTATTAAGTGGCTTCTTACGGATACGATTTTTGACCTCTTTTATATCAGTTTTGAAACAAATAGATTTAAGAGGTTAGTCCCACTTGTATGCCACCTGACGTATAAATTTTTTTCTTCCTAAAAATATTTTTATATAATTAAAACATTCACATAAGAAACATATCTGCAATTTTAAAAAACAAACAAGACACTTTAAAATAGTATTTAAATATTTAAAATTTTTAAAAAATATTTAATTTTACCGGTACACACATTGACATTTTGTTACTCTATTAGTAATTAAATTCAATCTTCACATCGTCTACTGAGGATACATGGAATGCGAGTGTGTTTTATTTTTTGTATATTTTTTACATTTTACAATGCACAAAAAAAAAACAAAATAAGGTATACGTTTACTTTTATGTTTAAGAGGATATTCAATTTCTGATTCTTATTTGACAGGATCGAATACTTAATATTTTTGTTTAAATTAGGCTTGTGTAAATGTGGCTCAAATTTCCCATATCTGTTCTGTCGTTAACAGTGTTTTTATCTTTTTTAATTTCAATCATTTCCTTTATCTGTCATTTTTGGTAATTCATATCTTTGTTTTTTATTATGGTACTGTTATAATCAAAACCATGTTTTTCGTCCTGTGTGTGTGTTTGTTTAACGCTGTTAAGGCGTTTTTCGTATATTTATGGCCATTTAATCTGTTCTTCAGCAATTGTCTCGTCATGCCTATATATTTTTTGCGGCAATTTGTGCAAGGGATAGAATATATTACATTTGATTTATTCATGAGACGAGTTTTACTTTTTAAATTTGTGAACAGTGTATTTAATTTATTATGACTTGTGGCATACGATAATATTATGCTTTTTTAAAATGTATTTTATTTTTTCTGACAGCTCACTAGTTTAAGATAATGCTACATATTTTTGCTGTTTATGTTCTATGTTTTTTGTTATTACATTATTATAAAATTTATATGTTCGTTCATTAATTATTTTGGTGATAGTCTTTTCATTGAAGTTATTATTTATTAGTGTCTTTTTTACTTTTGCAGTATTTTTGATCGGAATTCTGGAGACGTTAGGGAGATAGCACGATCAGACAGACCGATTATAACACTATTTTTTTGAGTTTTTGAATAATTAGAGAAACAGTTTAGATATCTACCTGACCAAGTTGGTTTGATATACCATTCAGTTTTTTTGAAAAATTAATAATAAAATAAATTTTCTAGATATGACACTTATACGCAGAAAAAACAAAATTTTAATTGATTGGTACACCAAACCAACTTGGTCAGGTAGATATCTAAACTGTTTCTCTAATCATTCAAAAACTCAAAAAAATTGTGTTATAATCGGTCTGTCTGATCGTGCTATCTCCCTAACGTCTCCAGAATTCCGACCAAAAATACTGCAAAAAGTAAAAAAGACACTAATAAATAATAACTTCAATGAAAAGACTATCATCAAAATAATTAATAAACGAACATATAAATTTTATAAGAACGTAATAACAAAAAACATAAAACATAAACAGCAAAAATATGTAGCATTACCTTACACTAGTGAGTTGTCAGAAAAAATAAAATACATTTTAAAAAAGCATGATATTATCGTAAGCCACAAGTCACATAATAAATTAAATACACTATTCACAAATTTAAAAAGTAAAACTCCTTCCATGAATAAATCAAATGTAATATATTCGATTCCTTGCACAAATTGTCCCAAAAAATATGTAGGCATGGCAAGCCAATTGCTGAAGAACAGATTAAATGACCATAAATATACGAAAAACGCCTCAACAGCGTTAAACAAACACACACAGGACGAGAAATATACTTTGGATTATAACACTACCATAATAAAAAACAAAGATATGAATTACTAAAAATTACAAATAAAGGAAATGATTGAAATTAAAAAAAAGTAAAAACACTGTTAACGACAGAACAGATATGGGAAATTTGAGCCATATTTACACCAGCCTAATTTAAACAAAAATATTAAATATTCGATCCTGTCAAATAAGAATCAAAAATTGAATATCCTCTTAAACATAAAAGTAAACGTATACCATATTTTATTTTTTTTTGTACATTGTAAAATATAAAAAATATACAAAAAAATAAAACACACTCGCATTCCATGTATCCTCAGTAGACGATGTAAAGATTAAATTTCATTAGTAATAGAGTAACAAAATGTCAAGGTGTATACCGGTAAAATTAAATATTTTTTAAAAATTTGAATACTATTTTAAAGTGTCTTGTTTGTTTTTTTAAAATTGTAGATATGTTTCTTCTGTGAATGTTTTAATTATATAAAAATATTTTTAAGAAGGAAAAAATTTTGAAAATGCCTTAAATAAAAGGCGAAACGTCAATTGTTTTTTTTTTTAATAAAGAACCTAAACCCAAGAAAAGACAAAATAAAGAAAAAATGATATAATCTATGGTTCAAGAATCAAGAAAATATTATATATATATATATATATATATATATATATATATATATATATATATATATATATATATATAGATTTTTATTTGGAAAAAAAATACTCTGGACAAAAGTACCAACATTATAAACCTAAATTTTGAAGTTTGAGGAGTCTGCTTCTTGTTTTATAATAATAAAATATTGAGGTGTCCACTCCAGGAATGGTGAAGACAATCCAAAAAATGATATGAGGTGACCGTCGGCTGAAATTGCTTGAGCTAGCAGAAATAATAGACAAACATTATAAGAGTGAAAAATAAGGTTTTTTTAAGACATTTATGAAAACAGAAACCATACTGTCCCTCAGTAATAAAGTTTTTGATTGTGCTTAATATGTTTAGATATACTATCCTTTTTTGTTTCTATTTTTGACATTTTCATCTAGGATCTTAGTCGCGAATATATTATTTGTACAAGGCAAACTTTTAGAACACACACAATTTTTATTTTTAACGTGCACGGCATATAATACTGGGATAAATTTTGGAATCGAACCAACCGGTCACCCATCCAAATGCCTACCGAGACCGATTTCCAAAACTACCTACCTCCCAGAAAGAATTTTCTCAATTCTGTATAATCATTTGGAAAAAAGTTATAATTTAGAAGGAAAACACAGATATTATATATCATATCATGTTGCTCATTTAATTACCTATTAATTTTATTAAATTAATTTTTATAAAAACACGAAACGAACCTACTAAAACTACAAAAAGTAAATAAAATTAGACAAAAACTGCACTAACATCTTGACATTTTGACTTGAAGACTTGATTAAGTCGTGTAAATTTTCTTCTTGACTGGAAAACTCGAAGAAAATTGTGAAAATGCTGGAAAACTCAATCGCTTTCGATCAAGTGACTGTTTTACTAGCAATTTTATACCGTCGTTTTTTAGAAGTAGTTTGTTCCAGAGGCGGAAGTTTTCGATAACAATTTTAAGTAGTAAAAAATTAAATGTAAGGAATTGACGGATATCTACATCATGTTCATATTGGGCCGGCTATATATATATATATATATATATATATATATATATATATATATATATATATATATATATATATATATTTCTTTCTATAAGAGTTTAATGCGTGCTGAAAAATCACGAAAATGAGCAAAAACCTGGTTCTAAATATAATACCGTAAAATGCCGATTTTAATTAAAATATATAATAAATCAACTGGCTGGAAAGAATTTTTAAAACCAAGAAAATATTTTTTTACCAAACTTGAAATCGAGACAAATTTGCAAAATGGAAAAAGGAAAAATAGAAAAAATCGATATATAAATGGAAGAAAAAAAAGATCCAAATACCAGAGCTGCAATTTTTTTTCAGTCTTTTCTATGAATTTAAATAAGGATGTATGTAGACTTCTAAAATAAAAAATAAAAATTTTTGCATTACTCTCATGAATATAAGTCATTTTTCAAATTTTTGAAAATAGACTTCCCTTTAAAGGCTAAGATCTCTGATTCTTTTAACCAATCTGAGTTTTTCAAAACAGAAATGTTGAGATCTTTGAAAGGCGAGGAAAATAAAACGCTACCATGCAAGAAGGAATTAAAACTCGACATTCTGCGAGGATATAAACTTGCCCAGAAATCAAAAAATTTAGTAGAAAGAGTTTTGTACAAGTACTGAAAAAAAAGTCCATTCCAATTAAAAATAATAAAAAACTAACAGGGTTGCAAGCGTCCTTTGAAGATTAAGAAAATGCTTTTTTCAGAATTCGTATCGAGCATTTGAAAATGTCCGAAAAGCGAACAAAAGCAAGCCCATTTTAGTACTTCAAATGGGCGTTTTTCAGCTTCTTTGGAAGCTATACTTTACCCAAAAAAAAAATGATAAATTCTATTTCCCGATGATTACACTAAATTGAAATTTGAATTTAATATCTAACTTTCAAAGATAAGATAAGATGAGCTTTTATTGCAAAACATATTTGTAAAGGTTTACAAAGTTTGAAATACGTCATTATAAAAATACAAATTGCACATGGCAACAGTTTCCAATAAACAATATATAACATACATACATTTTCATATAGAATAGCCAATCTCTTTACAAAATTCAGGAGTTCATAAACTAAATTGTTTAGATTGCAATAGCTGTTACATAGGACAAATGGGAAGAAATTTTCTTACAATATTTAGAGTACACAAGACTGCATTTTTATTAAAAAAACATAATTCAAATTTCTCTAACCATTTCATCGAAACAGGCCTCAGTTTCCCAGATGCCTGCAATATTCAAATTTTGCGTTCCGTATCCAAAACTAAAAACTTAATCTCTTAGAAGCCATTGAAATTTGTAAGTGCAATAAAACCAGTACAATTTACTTTCTTAACGATAAAATAGAACTACGAAATTCTTCATTGTTCGATGTTCTTCCTTTAAGACCTAGATAGTAATAATAAAAAATGTGCGAGCTAAAAAAGCCGTATAAATAATGTGTCCGTAGTTTTTAGGGCATTGCCTTTGAGAATGTAACCGTGTCACGAAATCGAGGTCATGCCAATTTAATAATAAAATTGATAAGTTTAACAAAATTTGTTTTGTTAATTATTTACAATAAACTATAGCAAAGTAATAGACTACTCTATCAAGTACCTATAGGATGACAGTTTCCCAAATTATTATGATCTTCTTTTTTATATAAAGGAATGACACAAGCATTTCAGTTAGAAGCACTAAAATATTAACAATTCATTTCTTTAATAAAGAAAGTGGATTTCCATCTGGGCCAGCTGTTCTTCTATTTTAAAAATTCTTAACTATATGATCTTTGCTTATGAAACACAATGTAAATACAATGCTCTAATCTATTTTTTAACGATATGCTAGATCTTCTTCCTGGCACATAAACGACGTTCTTATTGCAGGCGCGGATCCAAGGGGGGGGGGGGCGATCGCCCCAAGTGCAAAACTAAGTATATCCAGGCGTGGACCCAAGGGGGGAGGGCGGTGGGGGCAATTGCCACCCCCCCAAGGGCTTTGAGTTTAGGAAAATGGACCCGATTTTTCCTCTCATACTATAGTATATTCAAGAACTAGAGAGAGTAATAAATCATTTTTTACCCTTTTTCTCTTCGCAAACTACCTATGTTCTTTAGTCTGGTGTTTTTAGCAAACAATAAAATACAACAAAAACAAAAATTTAAATAATAAATTGTGTTTACACTAGTAAACATTACGTATCTAATTCCTAATCAAAGTCAGTGAAACTATCTTCGCTAAAATTAATTATAATTGGTTCCTCTATCTCACCGATTATGAGATCGAGTTCTAACATTTTATTTTATTCTTTTATTATATGGATTTTTCCCAATTTTCCGCAGTAACTTTATTCAAAAAAATCTTTCAAAAGTTTAGTTAAATTACTAATTTTATTAATTGTGTTATTTCTAGCAACTCTATCTTTTACTTGAGAGAGATATTTACGTCTCTAACGGACAGTTTCCGGACGATCTATAAGAACAGATTTTCTATCTGGTTTTTCCCAGCAAAAATTAAGTTCTCTGAGCAATTTCCAGAGATCAGTTCTTTTAATTTCAGGTAAATCGCGATCTTCAATGATTTTAGTTAGAATTTTGTAGATGGTTGGGATCTGCTTCTCATAATGAAATGTATATACAACCCCTTTAATTGCAGTTTTCATCTCTTCTTCCAACGAGGTTTTTCATTTGCCTGTGATCGAATGTGGCTTGGGAGTACTAACAATTCCAGTCGTTTTTTCTCCTTCAGTTTTCGGTACATTGTAGATTTTCCCACTCCTGTCATGTTGGAACATATCTCAACAGAGCTTTTAACATTATTATCTAGATATTGATATCTTAAGGCATCATAAACATTCATCGAAATAAGGTTTTCGTTGAGGAAAAAATGCCCTGGTTTAACGATTTTGGAATAAATATAGAGGTGAAAGCCATATCTTTTGGGTATCTCACTAATCTCAAATAATATATAAAAACAAGCGCAAACAAGATAAATCACTAAGAAAAAACTGTAAGTTGTACTTTGCTCACTGACAGAAATTAAATTAAACTATGTATATAATGAAATATAATTAGATTTATGGCAGTTCTAAGTTACCTGCGGCACTGAAGCAGGTACGTTAGAGGTTTCGGTAACAGTTTTGTTACTCTCTCTAGTCCTTGAATAGAGTATAGGAGTCTGTATGCTTGCGATCGCCCCCCCCCTCCCAAAAGCTTTAAGTTCAGGAAAATAGAACCCATTCTGCCTTTTATATTAGGAATGAGTATGCTGCTTGCACTCCCCCCCCCCCCCCCCCGTTGACAACTTGTTTTTCTTGCCATACTGTACTTTTGTGATATCACCGCCCCCTCCCCCCCAAAGAGAGAGGCTGGATCCGCCCCTGTCTTATTGGCAATATTAGTAACCAAATTTTCAAATTAGGAATTAAAACTGTTTGCCAATTCTTGCATATTTCCATCAGGAAGTGTTAGACCATGACATTTGTTAAGTCATTGATAATTTTTCATGCAGTTTTATTTTTATTCTCAACCAGGACAATATTTTTGATTTGATTGTATTCTTTTTTTAATCAAAATACAATTCCTTATACTGAGGATAATGGCGGAAAACCCAAAATAAATCGATATAGCCCTTGAACGAGTACATCTGAAGACTACGATGTATTGAAACATATATATCTCAAATTTCAAATGTCTTAGTTTGTAAAGTAAAAATTTAGAATGAAAATTATTGTGTTATTTAATATTTAATTGTAATTGTTATTTATTAAAAATCATTATCCTCGTCAAAATTGATTTCAATACCTATAACTTAAAAAAATTTGTGTTAATTACATTATTGGTTTTAAACATCATTAATCACAATACTTGAGGATTAATAATATATTTTGTTCACTTGGTTTAGTTGTCTAAGGATCAATTTCCGGAATAACAAAAGTTTGAAGAAATAAAACAGATAAGATTTTAAAATAATTGTAAATCCTTGTTACATGCATATAAAAGCTTTAAACAGTTTTATTTTTTAATCAGTTCATGTTGTTCTATTGAAAAATCCTGATTCTAGTCATGGTAATGATCTTAGGGAAAGAAATCTCAGTAAATACGCAAAGACAAAGAAGGGTGAGTAGATATGTAGTACTGGGAGGGAGGAACAATAAATATAAAGATATTTTAAAATAATTTGTAAAAAAAATTTTTGGGGCGCATTTTTTGTTTTCGCTCTTTATTTATTAATAATATATTGGTGCTATTTTGTTTATAAGATTTCCAAGCGAAAAAGAAAAATCTGAACATCAAATTCGTGAAATACTCTTATTCCAAAATGGTTTCCCAAATTTGATCAAAAAAGTACACACGCTTTCTCGCTTAACTATAATCTGCAATCATAATTTCTTACTTTAATTATTTTTAAAGTGAAAAATACAATTTTTCAAGACTTTTGGTCAAATCATATATTAATTAAATGAAAATTTTTCGAACACCTACAACCTGAATCTATCTGCTTCTTCTCTCCATCAGTTTTGGTATAGTCCCATCCAATTATTTTTATCAACTTTCTTCAAGTCATCTACTCTGTGGTATACTAATGCTTTTCTTAACTTATTTGGATCTCGGTCTGATCTTCTAGATATCTATCTGTCTGCGCTGTGCCGTGCTGTCGTAGAGGTACTACGCCTCAAAATAAATATTTAAATGTGTGTAATATTTTTTTAAAATTTTCCTGTTTATATTGTTATCTTAATTTTTCCAATTTATTTATTAATTTTAGGACCAAAGAAGTATGATTCTCCCTATATCACTCCACAATCGTCCAAGAAGTCCCTACGTCAATTCACAATCCTATGATGGACTTCATTTAATGGGTAAGGTTATGAAATACCTATAAAATCATACAAAAGCAGGAAAAACTTCTCAATACCAAAAACTCGATTGTATTAAAATGATTTTCTCATTTTTTATTTAATCATATTGTATTAGTTATTATTCAAAATAATATTAACAAAAAAAACTGCAAAAATTTATGATTTTATAATAATTCCATTATTTTAGGAAATCATCACCATAATAGCAATCCAAATCTAACTCGTCCTTGCACACCCCAAGAACGCTTTGTTCCATATGTTTCCGGTGACGGGGGAGGTTACCAAAATGGCGGTTACAGTAATGGAGGTTTCATAGTCTCGAATGGTGATTTTGATCCCTATAAGCGTAATACCTTTACACCAATTATTAGTGAAAGTTCCGATCATCATTTACCGACTACTCCGGAAGCAAAGAAAAAGATGTTCACGTAAGTTCAATTATATATATATATATATATATATATATATATATATATATATATATATATATAAATATGTAGATAAGTTTTTGTCCGTGTAATTTAAAATAAAATAGAATAAAATATTGGCGAAGCGGACGTGAAAATTTGTCAATCTACATTCTCGTATTAAAAAGTGCGGAGCACTCCAAAGTATGGAATAACTCCGGGTCCGACAGATGGCGATATATATATATATATATATATATATATATATATATATATATATATATATATATATATATATATACTTCTTTCTTTTTTCTTGGGCATTCGGTTCGGTAGTGGAATAAAAATTAATTTATTTCTTCATAGATGGTTTATTGTTTTTTATTACAAACGTTTCGACCTTATTTCTTGGTCTTCATCAGTGTTTTCTAACAATATCAGTTTATAAAAACATAAAAACACAAATCATTAAAAGTTCCTTGTTGTGTTTTTATGTTTTTATAAACTGATATTGTTAGAAAACACTGATGAAGACCAATAAATCAGGTCGAAACGTTTGTAATAAAAAAACAATAAACCATCTATGAAGAAATAAATTAATTTTTATTCCACTGCCCAACCGAATGCCCAAGAAAAGAGAAAGAAGAATATATCTAAATAACGGTTCAAGAAAAATAAAAACAAAAAGTAATTTATATATAAGTGATATATATATATATATATATATATATATATATATATATATATATATATATTCTCATGTGTGTGATGTGTAATCGAAGGTTTTCGGGTATCCTGTGTGTGTGCTGAGTCCTCTGGACTTTGGGCGAAGAGACGCCGTACAGTGAGCTTTGAAAATGGTGAATGAAATTTCACCGAAACGTCAGCTGCCTTATAGTCCAGAGGACTCAGCACATACACAAGATACCCAGAAACCTTCTATTTTATATACATATATATATACATATATATATATATATATATATATATATATATATATATATATATATATATATATATATATATATATATATATATATATATATATTATTTGTTGTTGCCTCTGAAGACCTTAAAGTTTTTGATTATTTTTTTGAACTAGACCCCCTGAAATCTAATGATTTAAATTTTTAGGGAATTACTTAGTACGAGTGCTAGTACCATGTACGCCATTTTTATCCTCACATTGGGAATATCACTTTACGTTGTAGATTATTTAGATATTGAAGAAAATCGAATCTATTTCCTGGCAGAGGTAATAAAACACCAAATAGTTTTCTGGAAAACAAAGATATAATTGTATTTTCCCATTTTAGGGGTTTAGTATGATGATGCTTAGCCTAGCCTTATTGTACCTCATGTATCTCGTAATCGATATATCTATCTATAGATACAAAAAAGATAAGTTTGAAAAACTAATGGAAAATCTTACCGCAGAACACATAGAGTTAAAGGAAACCAGTGAAGGTATTGCGTGTGACGTCACTCTCCATAAGGCTTTAGCCTTAAGGAAGCAGCTGGATCACAGATATTGCTTTAATATGGATAGGCACTCGAGCAATTTTTATCTGAAAGTTGGAGCAGCTGGTAAGTTAGTTATAATAATTATAATAACAATGAAAATTCTTAAATAGAAATATCAAATTTCTTCTGAAAATTGTGGAATGGACATTCCAGATGGCCTTTCCACTATTTTCTTTGTTTGAACACAAGTTTGAGCTCTATATATTTTCAGTGATATCACCCATTACTGAAATATTTTAATCCTGATGTATTGATGAATTTTCTGGTTTTTGATATGTTCCTTAGTTTGCCAAACATGGTTCATTGCTTATTCAGTTTCAATAATCTAATTTTCTTGTTCCTTTTCTACTGCTTGTCTTAAATATGTATAACTTTTATTTATATCTTATTTACAAAATTGTTATCTTATTTACTTCATTTTCATTACACTGACTTTTGATTTTCTGTCTATAAATTTTTTAACATTATTTTAAGATGTTTTTTATTATCAGCAAATAGTGCTCAGTCCGCAGATCTGAAAAGTGAAACTCTTTCTCTTGTGATGTTGATATCTGCAATATCCCTGTTTAGTTTCTTAAAGACTACTTCCAAAGTTAGCGTGAACGACGTAGATTTAGACCGAAAAAACGATATATATATATATATATATATATATATATATATATATATATATATATATATATATAAATTTACAAAGCAAATGTATTAAAATACCACTTTAGTATGGCTGACCCCAAATAATGGTTTCCTATGAAGAAAATCTTTTTTCCTGAAATAAAAATAATCCCCATTTTAATTGACGAAATAATAAAATAGGGAGACCGACCTGGCCTCTAGAATTTAGTTCAAGATCACATTCAAGATCACCCTCAGATATCCCTCTCTAAATGTTATACTTTTTCAAAATCAGCTTAAATCGATCAATTTCTAATAGAGTTTAAAAAATATCCCACTATGATAGGGCTTTTTCTTTATTTTTATTCTATGAAAAATAGAAGTAAACAAGGTCATTTTTTCTTTTGGAGAAGTCCTGATGAAGAGAATAAAATTTCTTAAAAGCTAGACTTTCAAAAAAAGGTTTTTTCTTGCCAACGATTCTTCTGATTGCAGCCCCACAAAAGTGCCTTAAACTTCTCGGTATATATATATATATATATATATATATATATATATATATATATATATATATATATATATATCGGAAGGATGGTTGGCCAGAAAAGAAAACTATTTATTTTTTGTTAGTCTAGCTTTCGAGAAATTTTATTCCCTTCCTAAGGACTTTTACAAAAGAGAAAATAACCTTCCTTAATTCTATTCTTATAAAATAAAAATAAAGAAAAAAGAGACCTACCAAAGTGAGTATGTATAAAATGCCAGGTTTTGTTCAACAGATACAATCATTAGCACATAACACTAAGATCACATAACATGAAAAGAATATTTTAAAAGGCAAATTTGATCTAATTAATTAGGAAAACAATTTTTGAACACGTCGACGTCGTTGAAACGCCATTAATTGAAGAATCACTTCGATATTTGACAGTTGACGTTAAAACCCGTTTTAATAACCATTCTTGAAAAGTGTTATGTTATTAAGAGGACGAGTAATAAAAAAATGAAAATTATGACTAAAATCTGTAACATCAAAGCCAAATGCTATTTAGATTTCAAAAAATGCGACCTACACACCTACTTGGACAAGTGTAATAATAACATTCAGAACACTGATTAAAAATTATCTGACTGAGAAAATTGAACAGTGGGGGACCGATTTCCATTGATATCTAATTGTAAAAACTAATTGTAAAATACGCTGAGGTTTTCTATGTCTCCTCTTTTGTTCACGCAAAGTGGTTCGTTATTTATGTGAACCATTTCTAGGAAGATTCTTTTATGGAAACTATTTTTTTTTGTTAGGATTATCGGTCCCTCAAAATTCATTATATGACCTTTATTTAGTACAGTCCTTCTGAATGCAGCCCCACAAAAGTGTTTAGTTAGCGCTTTCTTAACCAGTCCAGTCACGAGACTACCGTCTTTATATATATATATATATATATATATATATATATATATATATATATATATATATATATATATATATATATATATAGCCTACTGATTCCTTTATAGATTACTTCAATCTAAAATTAGTTTTTCTAAAATATATTTTTCTGTTTAAGGTTTTTGCTTTGGACACTTAATCCACAGTTTTCTAATTCTAACATTCCGGGGGATTGTTCTTAATTCTACAGAAGTTGATTTGGAAGAATGTTTTAACACAATATCTTTTATTCTGGAAATATTGTATCCTGTGTATTCCATTGTCCTGCTATTCTTTATTTTCAAATATTCGAACGTAAGTATTTCTATTTTACGTAACTGTGACATCTTTGAGTCGCTCTGGCATCTATTAAAACTTTTCAATTAAAACAATTTGCATATATTTTTAGGTTATAATTAACAGACATAAAGAGTTCCACCGCTTGGGTTTTATGCATTGCCTCGCTGCAAGTCTTTGTTTTTGGATTTGGACAATCTTTAGGGAAACTGCTGAGTATTTGCATTATCAAAAAAATAAATATAAGACTGACAATGAAACTATCACTGAATATAGTTTACTAAAAGGAAATAGTACAGGTAAGAAAAAGGAAATCATAATATGAAAAATACTAAACACATTTCAAAGTCAAAACTAGTAAATTTAAATCAGATTTATAGAATTGTTTAACGTGAAAAATATTCAACATCAGGAAATTGCACTTCAATGCAATTTGAAGTAAAATTGTTTGCTGTCTTCTCCAAAAATAACGCTATGTATTAGATGGCAGCTGGCTTCCATCTGGTTAAATTCTAGTTTAATCTAGACCAGTTTTAAGCTTTTTAAATAAACCTAGAACTTTCGCAGGTCATCTTGGTTTTAAAATAGCGTATTTTAATGTTTTTCTGACATTTAGTAGCTTATCTTTGAGGTACGTGCGATTTTGGCTGGATTGGCATCTGGAAAGTATGGAGGGTAGATTGAATGAATAAATGAATGAAAAAAGGGTGGTGATATTAAATCAACGATTCCTAGACCTCCATTGAGCCCTTTACATCTCACCATATCTGCAGCTTATTCGAGCCGATCGCCTTTGCGAATCCAAGCAGCCTCGTTAGTTGAACTTGCCTAACTGCTTCCGGTAACAAAACTATATCTCCGAAATATCTCTGTCTCAGTCCTTCGAGTGCTGGGCACTCTCTGAGAACAGTTTCATCCTCCTCCAAACACCATCTGCTTGTCGGATCGCCTTCGACACCGATTCTATGAAGATGGCCCCTGAGGTGACAATGTCCTGTCAACAATCCCACCACAATTCGGAGCTCTTTCCTTCCCAAGGAGAGAAGCTCCTTAGTACGCCGTGCACTAGACCCAGTTATATGTTCCTTAGCACACCTCATTCCAGGAGCTCCCCTCCACGATTCAATAAATTTGCTTTCCAGCAACGATTTTATTTCCCTTTTGCCAATAACCATTGGGACAGGTAATATTGGTTGGGGTCCATACGATTCGGTCGCCGGACCCAACTTTGCCAGACGGTCTGCGTCCTCATTCCTGCATATGCCCGAGTGACCCGGGACCCATATGTGTGCAGCCTTTCCTTGTCATACCATTTAGTACATCCTTGCACTCAGACACCATTAGCGAAGACACTGGACTTCAGTGCCAATGTCGCAGCCTTACTGTCTGAGCATATATTTATTAATCTATTCCTGTCTATGTCTCTCTCACAGAGATGGGTACACTGCAGAATAGCATAAATTTCTGCCGTGAAAATTGTCGCACATTGTTCGAGAGCATAGTACTCTCTGACTCCTATGGTCCTGCCGAATACTCCGGCTCCAGCTCTTTCATCTTGTCGAGATCCATCAGTATACTATCAGGATCCATTTTTCGAAAGATTTTGTTCTTCCTCCTAGTCCTCTCTACTTGGCATAAATATCTCCAGGGAGAGACTGGGTTTTAAAAGCGACGTCATGTAGTCTGTTCGCATGGGGAGTGATGGACACCTCTCCACCGCGCTTTCCCAGACACTTGAGTCGCCGCCCGGAGGGTAGATTAGGCTCTATAATACTTGTGAATTCTCTTATAGGGACCTGCCTGGCTCAGTCCGTCATCCAGCCTACAGAATTAAAGTAGAAGAAAACCTAGCTAAGCAGCACTGCCCTTATATCAGTCAAAATGAACCAATACTGACCTAACATAGATCTACAGTCTCCTCTTTTATTTCAGAACCTCGAATACTATAACTTACTTTCATATTGCATAAGTGTTTTCTTAGCTGGCAGTGCCCTGTAAGAATCCCTATAACTAATTGCACTTTTGCTCTGGACATCGCCCGATACCTTTTGTTTATTTCCACCTCGGTGTAGTTTAATAACTCCTTCTAGAGCTCACAGTTGATGGTTACATCCCATCGTGATGCAAAAAGGAGATGGGAATAATATTCGATTAGTTTTGTTATTTCTGATATAGTCACAATTGCTAGTGGATCTGACTCAAGCATCTTCATCTCAGTGGCCTGTTTGACTAGCGAATAAGCAATGTCATCAGACCAATCATATCCTTTGATCCAGCTCATGTTGACCTCCTTTTAAGCTGCAGTCAAGGCATACGTCATAGCATTTCGGCACTATGCTAGAGAAAATGCGTGGCCTGAAAATTAATAGTGCCTGTCTGCTGTCGGCAGAGTTAACTAGCAAATAATGATCAAGTTTTCGTACAAAATCGCCGTCCTTTTAATAAATTTCTAAAATACTCACGACTGTAGATTGATCTTTCCTAAGACATCGTACAATATCTTTTCGTTCCTATCTTTCTTTATATAAGATATAATTTCAGCTTTTCAATACAGTATCTGACTGATAATATATTGTTAACTAAAATAGAGAAAAATACACGGAATCACTATTACTCACTTATTTCACGACAAATAATTGAACTGTAGAATTAAAGTTATGTAATATTATGCTACATTAATGTGAACTAAACGTCTACATTTTGAAAACAAATGAACATATCTGCCTACTAGTTAAATAACATCCGCACATATGTAATTTTATTTTATAAATTTTTAGGCAAAGCACCCCTAGGTAATATCGCACCAATGAGATTTACAAAAATGTGCGACCATGAAGACCTAAATGTAATTTACCAAAATTTTTCCCCTTACTTGTATCCATTTAGTGTTGAGTATAGTATTTTAGTAGGTGAGTACTTTAATAATAACCAAGTTAAAAAATTAACAATGAAAAGTATGGTGTAAAATAAGTTTTAGTTTTAAAATTGATTTTTAAAAATATTAGTTGTGAAATGGCTTATTATCAAGGATCATTAAACTAGTACTTCCAACTTTGACATATGATTGCATATCATAGAAAGATATACATACAAGTGGCACTGGCCTAGAAAAGTTTATAAAAGAATCCCTAAACTTGGGAGAGCGATCATTTTTAAGAAGTAAAACAAATGTCTTAATGAACACAGAACTCAAAAACTTTTTTAGATATTTCACCTTAAATTTCAAATTTTTTACTGGCAATTGGACAAACAACTGAATTTACCGATGTACAGGGTGAGTCAACGATTGGATGAAGTAGGTTTATGCCTTTTCGGTAAAATTAACAAAGAAACTATATTTATTGTTTGATACAGTTTATTTTTACGCAGATTTTAAAAATATTTAGGACTCTACAGGGCGAGCCAAAAAACTAGGACAGCATAAAGTTGTATTTTTTTAAATAGAACACCCTATATACGAATCGTATTTTCGATTTAGCTTATAATTTTAAATCTTTTTTATTAAGGGTTTACTACAACAAAACTTTATAGTTTCTGAGATAATTAAGTTTAAAGAAAAAAAGTCACATTTTCAACCATCAATTCAATCCTAAATAACGTTTTCAATTTTGTGACAAATATATTCAAATTTGGAATTTAGCTAGGCCAAGGACAAGTTAACATAATTTTTATCTAATATTTGCAATAAAAGCTACAGGGTGTTGAACACATCGGTTCAAATTTGAACAAGTTTAAATAAATAAATATCTTTTTTTTTAAATAGTACATCCTGTATATTTTCATGTTATTTAATAGAGTAATAAAAACCCTAAAAGTTTTGTTCAATATATCCTATACCTATTTATAATAGTTTTTGAGATATTTCAGTTTTTCTTATTTTCCATACTTTTCTACAGAAATAGTCTTCATTATCATAGTAGCCATGTAAAATAATAAAAAGAAACTATAGAAACAAACAGAATGTGGTTAAATATGATGAAATACATTATTCGTTATATTACAACGGCAATAGTTTAATTAAACATAATGTGAAAAAATTAACACAACAATAACGACAAGGCAAATACATATTTACTTTTATACTAAATTGAAACAAAAAAATTACCTATTAAATACTGAGATTAATTATTTCTTTTTAATAAGTGTTCGAATAAACGACCCTCTTGTGCAATGCACAAATTTAGTCTTTTTTGCAGATTTTCTCGGACCCTGAACAAAATTAGTGGCGTTATTGTTCTACAGGTATCCCTAATCCTGTTTCGCATATTTTCCACTGTTGTTGGTGGATTAACATACACCTTATTTTTAATATAACCCCATAGGAAGAAATTTAATGGGGTGATGTCGCAAGACCTTGGTGGCCACTCAATGAAACCCCCACGTCCAATCCATTTTTGCGGATATCGTTGGTCCAAAAACTCACGAACTTCACGATGGTAATGCGGAGGCGCACCATCGTGCTGGAACCACATACTGTCGAGCTCATCCCTATCGAGACCTTGAAGCAGTTGGGGTAGTTCTTCTTGTAGAAAGTTCAGGTAACTATGGCCATTTAGTGGTTCATTAAAAAAGTGGGGTCCAATAATTCCATTATGATGAATACCACACCAAACATTTAATGACCAGTGGTTTTGATGTTGCACCTCTCTAATCCAAAATGGTTTTTTTGTGGCATAATAATGCATGTTGCGTCTATTTACGGCACCGTTACTTCTAAAAGTAGCTTCATCAATAAACATTACCTTGCATAATAAATTTGGATTTAATTGAATCTCCGCATTTATTGTACGACAAAAGTTTACACGACTTTCAAAATCCTGTCCATGCAATTCTTGGTGTAATTCCATGTGATATGGATGATACCTATATTTCTTGGTAGTACGATTAGCGGTGGATGGTGATGTTTCACATAATGCTGCTAACTGACGGCTACCAATATAAGGATTTTCCTGAACATTTAACAATACTTGTAGTTCTTTTTCTTCATTAGTTACTGGTTTGTTGACCACTTTACGTTTTGGATAATCAACAGTACCAGAAGAATCAAATCTTTGCATTAAGTTTTGAAAAGTATGGGTATTAGGCTGGCGTCGATCAGGATACTTCATTTTGTAAATTCTTTGAGCAAGAAGACAATTTTTTTGAGCCTCTCCTATTGTATAAATCATATCTATTAACTCATTCTTTGGAAAATTCATTTTACAATATAAGATGAATGCAAAAAAAAACCAAACTACACTACATAAAAACCAAAAGAAGCGATTGCGGTTATAAATTTGACATGCAGAAAAATGTTCTTTTACATTGTTTTTGCCATTTCTGTAAAAAAGTATGAAAAATAAGAAAAACTGAAATATCTCAAAAACTGTTATAAATAGGTATAGGATATATTGAACAAAACTTTTAGGGTTTTTATTACTCTATTAAATAACATGATAATATACAGGGTGTACTATTTAAAAAAAAAAAAGATATTTATTCATTTAAACTTGTTCAAATTTGAGCCGATGTGTTCAACACCCTGTAGCTTTTATTGCAAATATTAGGTAAAAATTATGTTAACTTGTCCTTGGCTTTGCTAAGTTCCAAATTTGAATATATTTGTCACAAAATTGAAAACGTTATTTAGGATTGAATTGATGCTTGAAAATGTGACTTTTTTTCTTTAAACTTAATTATCTCAGAAACTATAAAGTTTTGTTATAGTAAACCTTTAATAAAAAAGATTTAAAATTATAAGCTAAATCGAAAATACGATTCGTATCAGGGGTATTCTATTTAAAAAAATACAACTTTATGCTGTCCTAGTTTTTTGGCTCACCCTGTAGAGTCCTAAATATTTTTAAAAGCTGCGTAAAAATAAACTGTATCAAACAATAAATATAGTTTCTTTGTAAATTTCACCGAAAAGGCACAAACTTACTTCATCCAATCGTTGACTCACCCTGTACCATTATGCACAGAAGTAATAAAGTGGTAAAAATCTCAAATTCAAGAGAAAATATCTCAAGATAGAACTCTGCACTCATTAATATTTTTATTCTACACCTCAAGAATTACTGTTTTTCCAAATAATAGAAAATTTGTTGAACAAAAACCTCTGAAAATGTCTTATATAACTGGAACGTTGAAACTATTATAAATTACTGTTAAACAGAAAACTCAAAAAGTTGAAAAACAATATAATATTAAGCATTGATTTAACAATTCTTTATTCCTAGTTTTTACTCATTCAATCATTAAGATTTAGCTATTTTATCCTTTTTAGAGATTACTTAATTTCTTATGTTTTTAGTTGGGATTTTGTACATAGTCTGGATCAATATAGGATTGTGTGCCTCAAGCAAACCTGAAAGTGAAGACCATCATGGAGAAGATACCAGAGAATGCCAGAATCACAAACCCATCGAGCACCAAAGTAACGTAACAATTCATGCTGACTGTCATGCTGCAAACAAAGGCCTTTTCGGTGGTTTTATTGTATTGGTGTTCGCTATTGTTAGCGTTATATTGTTTTTTATCACCTATTATAATTCGTAAGTAATTTTCTAAAATTAAAAATGTATTTTTTTTTATTTGTTTAAATATTACTTTATAGAACTAAAAACTTTAATTTTCGTTTGATATAATTGGCATTCTATGAATTTAATGTTGTTTTTACAGCGCAGAGCTTGCAGAAGTAGGTTACATAATTAGCAACACAACCTCCGTTGTCATCATGGCCTTCATGATATTAGCTGCAATATTTGCCTATGCTCAAATGGTCAAACTTGACGTCAACGAAGTTGCCCACAACACTTTAGACAATTTCTTATGTTTGATGTGCTTACCGGCATTTTTTGTTAATCAGATATTCAGTATCATACCAGCAATTCTTTTTGGACAAGCATTGGAAATCATATCAATTATCTTTGAAGTAAGTTTGAGAAAATATTTTTACAACTGTTACTTTAACTTATTAATAAAAAAATAATTCAAAAAGCATTTTTCAATCAATTCTAGTTTATTCAAATCCTGATCCAAACGAGCTTTATCATCGATGGAATGGCCAGAAGTAGTAACACAAAAGAATTAAGAAAAAAGAAACCTGGAAGAGAATTTGTAACATTTCTGGTCATCTGCAACGTTGCTATGTGGATCATGCAAACATTTGAGGTTAAGTCACACGGGTTGAACCAGTATAGACAGGACTTTTACTCTAAAGAGCTGTGGAGTATTGTTGGACACATATGTTTGCCTCTTATGATGTTTTACAGGTAATATATACAGGATGATTCTCCGGGAACTTTATCGATCAATTGTGGAAAAACTATAATTAGGAAGAATCTGAAAATTTGATAGTGTATTGACGTAGATGGAGGACAGTCGGTTAAAATATTTTCAAGATGGCGGTACTTCCGGTTATACCGGGAGTAGATGTCAAGCATATTTTCAATAGAACACTGTATATATTATTGTATTTTTGATTTCTATCCAAAGTTCTTGAAGTGTTCTATAACCCTTTTAACAGTGTTGGTTTTTGTTTCTGTGGATATCGGATCGCGAATGTATCGCATGTTCTTGAAATAACTCTATCACATTCTCCATAAATAATAAATAGTTTAAATAATCTTTGTGCGTGTAGTTTAATCGCCCCGACATGATTATTATTAATGAATGTCAAATGGCAAGAAATAGTAACAATTCTGTAGGGTTTGATTGTTTTATTTTTGTCACGCCTCGCCGTCATGGCCAACTAATAACAAAACTTAAAAGTACAATTATAAAAGAGAAACTTGGCTCTCAACCAACTGAAAAACCTTATACCATAAGGACAAACGTACTCTGTTCTAACACAGTTAGAGACAAAGCACTATCTCAGATTTCAACATTACCAAGAAAGGGTGGAAGCCTTCCTATGGTAGTGCACCGCCATCTGTAGACCGATTTCGAACTTGTTAGTTCTCGTCAGTACAGAATAGGCTAGCACACTTGAGCATTGGAAAGGTAAATCCTTTAAGCAGCTTATATTAGACAAAATATGAAATCTAATACAAGTGGCGCCATCTCCCAGTATTCCACGCAATCTGAACACATAATCTCGTAGAGATCTGTATATATAAACTAAAAGTGGATAATATAGTTGCAGTTGGGTGTATAAAATATAATTATAAAAGAGAAACTTGGCTCTCAACCAACTGAAAAACCTTATAATATAAGGACAAACGTACTCTGTTCTAACACAGTTAGAGACAAAGCACTATCTCAGATTTCAACAATACCGGGAAAGGGTGGAAGCCTTTCCTATGGTAGTGCACCGCCATCTGTAGGCCGATTTCGAACTTGTTAGTTCTCGTCAGTACAGAATAGGCTAGCGCACTTGAGCATCGGAAAGGTAAAGTAAATCCTTTAACCAGCTTATATTAGACAAAATATGAAATCTAATACAAGTGGCGCCATCTCAAAACTTAAAAGCCCTATATTATTTTCACAATAGAAAAATGTTGAATTACCAATATTTTGAAAACTACAAATTTTTGGAATAGACGATCTTATACAAAGTTACCCTTATTTTTAATGCTTAATATGATAAAATTGTAATAATAGGTGCTTTCTATTTGAAAAAATTGACTTTTGACGATTTTTTAAATATAATTTTTATTCTTCTTTTTTGATCACTCTGTACTAATAATTTTCAAAATATCATAAAAAGACTACTAAAGTCGATCTTCGTCTACAAGAAAACTTACCCAAATTCAATAATAAAGATTTTTTTATAGGAAAAATTTATAGTTAAGTTTTGGTCCGCAAACGTCATTTTTGACTTAAAAATTTAAATATGTCTAAAACGGTGAGACTTAAGTATAGAATATTATACATGAAATATGTTTAGAATTTTTCTAAGAAATCAAAAATGCAGTGATATATAGGGTATTTCATTTAAAACAAGCAAGTTGACATCAACTTCCGGTATAACCATAAGTGCCGCCATCTTAAAAATACTTTAGCCGACTGTCCCCCATGCAGCTTACTAGACTGTCAAATTTTCAGATTCATCCTAATTATAGTTTTCCCACAATCGATCGATAATGTTCCCCCTGAATAATCTCCCAAATATATAGATTATTTTTACAGCTAAAGCACAAAACTCTTATCTTCATTTTTGAAATAGAGCGACCCTAAATAAGCTACAACAGAAATAATTATTTTTCAAATTTTTTTTTATTTTAGATTCCACTCATCCGTCTGCATCGGGGACATTTGGAAATATGCATACCTTCCTGCTGGGCACTAAAATAATAATAAAAATGCCATATTTTATTAATGAATCTTCAAAATTAATTGACATTAGAATGCCAAATATAAAAATGTTTATATTATTTTTATTATAAAAAATAACATATAAACTAAGTTTCGTAATACATATTTTAAAATAAATGTATTAACATATATATTTTGTTTGTTCCTTATTAAAGTTTTTTAATATACTAAATATTGTGTTTTATTATAATAGAGACCAGGTAATTTGAAAAGTTCCTTTTTATTCTTTATATGTTATGTGTATATGTGTATGGAATTGGGGATCAGTACACTGGTATCTAATAGATCTATTGTGTTGCCCTTCTGCTCACAAGTCCTTATTGATACTTTGCCAACTAGACCAGATCCTTCTGTCCTATTTCCTTTAGGAACCTTATAATGTTGGATGGCTTTAAAGTGGGTAATTTCACTTCTTCTATTTGGTGTACCCCAAGAACCGCATTCCAGAGTTTTTTGAACAGTTGCATTCTGAAAGGATGTGAATAGAGGTTTCGCTCCCATCGCAAAATCTGCACTTTTCTCTTTCTGCCAATCGGAGTTTCTTGCGGTATTCCTGCAGATGGCAATGCCCAGTCAAGATTGCTATTAGGACTCTCAATTGGCTTTTGCTTGGACTTATGCATTCCTTGAATCTCTTCTGGTCGTAGTTCCCAAGAAGTATCTTCACTTGTCTCATTCCTTGCAGATCCATCCAGTAATTGAATATCATGCTCTATTTCTCTGTTTTTAGTTCTTCCAGCATTACATTCCTACTGATTCCATAGAAAAATTCTGGCCCCAGAAATAGTACCTTAGCCCCCTTTCTCGCGAGCTTGTCTTCTGTTTTTGTTACCTAATTCGTTTAGTTCCTCTAAGCATTCTCAAACCATCTTGCAGCTGATTACTTAAGAACTCAGCATACAGATGGCACTTTGACTATTCGACATAATAATAATCTCCTGTCCGCAGTAGACTTTCTCTTTGCTGAATTGAATTCAATTTTTGATGGCGGATATTTCCCTCTCTCGTGTTGTTCCAACTGGTTCTTTTACTCCAGATCACTGCCTCTCGTATGTAATGACTGGGCTCACTATTGCAGTGTACATCCATAACAGGATTTTTTGGTTTGTTAGCCAGCTTTTTCCAGCGAAGTTTATACAAACAATCAAGGCCTTTGTAGCCTTATTGAGTACTTCTTTTTCGTGCTTATTCCACTCAATAACATTCCCATCCATTTTAATGGTTTACAGGTTGAGTTTTATTTTTCTTGTAAAAGCTACTAGGGCAGTTTTGGTGGGGTTGACATTTAGTCTCATCATCTGCTACCATTCTTTAGTCTGTTCAAGCTCTCCTAGAACTATGTTGCAGAGAATGTTCTTGAATTTGCCCCTAGTGATTATACCTAGGTCATAGACATAGCCCTAACAAGATATGCCGAAATCAGTCAGATCACAGAAGAGTCGATCTATATTTAGGCTTCACATAAGTGGAGAAGCAACACTCCCCTGAGGTCGTCCTCTGGTGATACAGAGAGCGATAGGCTCCTATCCTATCTCTATCTTTGCTACTCTGGTGGAAACAACATTTATTTTATTTTAAAATTACATGAACGAAAATGTATATCTCTTTACTTGTTTGGCTTAAAAAACACGCAAAACGGTGCATTCATGGGAGGATCGTTGGTGCGACACCTAGCTTTGACTGCGGAACGCGTAGTAGGCTTGATTGCCGGTACCGAATAGTGCGACCCCTATCCTTTGGATAGCGCATTTCGTGTATCGAGTTTTGATATATGTCTTTTTTTTTTAATGCACCGTCCCGCCATCCCATGGCTGTTCTATACAACAACAAAACTCTTGTGTTATAGAGTGAACCGTCGAGATATCGCCGTTATTGTTTTGTTTACTATCTTTTTAATTTTAAAATCAGCTTATAGGGCACAAATGCGTGGTGATGGTTTGTTTGTACCGAATACAATGGCCTGACGAGTCCCATATTAGGACGAAACGTACTGTTATCTTATTTTAAAATTACATATACATATATATATATATATATATATATATATATATATATATATATATATATATATATATATATATATATGTATATAGGCGAGCAGCCGTCGAGGAAGCATCACTTGAAAATGCCAGCTGAGATGTTGGCGAAACGTCTTGAAGATTTTTCTACTAACGAACGGAAAAACATTAGCGTACGTTCCACCATCCGTGAAAACCTAAAATACAACATATATATATATATATATATATATATATATATATATATGCTTACATCTTAATGCATTTGGAAGTATTTCAAACAATTTTAAACATAGACGTATCACATATATGTTTTACAGGTTATTAAATTAAGGAAAATAATATAAAAAAAAATTCGAAAATGTCTTTTCTAACATCCACGTACGAACCTGCCCCCAAGAATACAAAAAAAAACGTATAGATACATATAATAAATGGTTCAAGAAAAGCAGGAAAAATATAAATACGGTGAGGGTGAAAAACACTGGTTTAGAAATATGACCTTTTATGAAAAGGTATCTACAACACACGGAGTCCAAGTTAGGAGATAGTTGAAAAAAATATCACGAACATATACCCGACTGGCCGCAAAAAAAATCTTTTTATTAAGGGGTCTTTTGGGTAAAAATTTTTCAAGAAAAAAATTTTTTTAGTAATTTTTTTTTTAATAGAAAGAAAACAGATATCATTTTATAATTTTGCACATGTATTTATTCGTACTTTAAGTATACAAAAATATTTTTTTTGGATCTTTTTATGGATTTTTTTACCCATAATAATTTTTTTAAAAAAAAACATCAAAAAATGACGGCGGACGTGATTCCAGGTGACTGAATCGTCTCAAAAAAAAAAAAATACCAAATTAATCCTTGTTCAAGTGCCCATGGTCGATACCGGAATGATTTTTTTCATCAAAAAATAACAAAATGGTGGTCATTTGAAAAAAAATCCATTTTTGAGGGTGAAAAATCGGCTAAAAATCGGAAAATTTGTTACCGATCAAAGTGATACCGGGCACTGAACAAGGATTAATTTGGTATTTTATTTTTTTTTAGACGATTTAGTCACCTGGAATCACATTCGCCGTCATTTTTTGATGTTTTTTTTTTAAATTGTTATGGGTATAAAAACCTATAAAAAAATTGAAAAAAAAATTTTTGTTGTATACTTAAAGTACAAATAAATATATGTGCAAAATTATAAAATGATATATCTTTTCTTTCTATTAAAAAAACATTAATAAAAAAATTTCTTTTTTGAAAAATTGTAACCTAAAAGACCCCTTAAGTTGTAAGCATTTGGAAGCATTTCCAATATTTTTAAACATAGACGTATCACAAACTTTTTGAAAATGCCTTAAACAAAAAGCGAAACGTCAAAACACGTTGTTTTTTTAAATCCCCGTACGAACCTGACTCAAAAAAAACATATATATATATATATATATATATATATATATATATATATATATATATATATATATATATATATATATATATATTATATATATAATCACAAGAAATGATGCGAAAAATGAATTACAAGTTTAATGGCGAAATGATCGTTTTCGGAAAAACATACAATTCCATATACCTCGAAACATTTTTTTTTCAGATTCACCTATAATTCGATTTCAACCTTCGCTAACCGCGCTGCTCAGCAGACTCTAACCTAACAATACCATCCACACATCCTATTTATAAAATTAAATAAAACTAGTTAGCCTATTCGATCATGCATGGAAAGCTCTACCATTCGCTTCACTAAAAACTAAACGGAAACAAGCCATAAAAAACTTTCATTATTGTCAGTGTGCCCGCGATTCCTAAATGATGGTCCAGTAGGCTTGGCTCATATCGATTGTGTTTTGTCACTGATGCACGGCTAAATCTGGTGCGTCTATGTGAGCCCGGCCATATTGGATGTGATGAGAAAATGTTGGCAATTATTGTTTTATTTTCTTTTGTTTTGAGATCTAATAGAGAGGTAATTTTAAAAAACGGTAACAGTTGGAAACCTACTCTTAGATAAAAATGAAATGATTGAAATACACGTGGTGAAGTTAATAAATTTTCAATTTGATCTTGAGCGAAAGACTTTCCGTTCGTATACTTTGAAGATTATCACTACATAGTATAAAACAAAGTCGCTTTCTCTGTCCCTATGTCCCTTTGTATGCTTAAATCTTTAAAACTACGCACCGGATTTTGATGCGGTTTTTTTCAATAGATAGAGTGATTCAAGAGGAAGGTTTATATGTATAATAACATCCATTAAATAGTGGAGAAATACTGTTATTTTTGAGGTTTCTAATGTGATGTCGTTAATTATCATATTTTTTTCCGCTTACATTGCAAACGCAGGCTGAACCCTACGAGATTTATCAAAATAATGTACTAATTATTTGTACACATTGAAAAGGTCTACAGAAAACTCCGCGATGGTATATGTCTATCTCTCATGGATATCCCACAATAACATTTTTTTGTCATTTATTTTTACGACAAATAATGGCAAATTTTGAAGCGATTTTAACCAATACAGCATTAATCCTTATCCAATTAAATAGCTTAAATACATTGTTGATTTAATATAGATCTATATGGTCCTTTACAGCACAAGATTTAAATGAATATTTTCGAAGATATTACAGATTTAAAATTGCGGGAAGTAGCGCTTGCGGCGGTACTGGCCGACCGGGGCGGCGGCAGCGTGCCTATAAATAGCGCGTCGAAGACCGATGTAATAATTGTTGTAAAAATAAAATAAATAGTCACAGTTTTTCTGTAGTGTATTTAGTATCAGCATTGCACCCGTGCGAAGCCGGGGCGGGTCGCTAGTAACATATAAAACATGAAAAATATTTCACAGAACATCGGTCCACAAATGCGTCATAAGGGAGCTACGGCCGTTTAAAAGTGACCCGTGAACACGGATTTTTATTTAATTTCTTTGTAACTGCTTGGAGCACCGATGTGTTTTCTAGCATTAGAACCAACATCAAAAAGGCTATTTTTTTGATTGTAAGAGTGAGCGGCACATTTGGTCAGGGATATTCTGCTTTATTTATACCTTATTTTTTTATGAAACTTTTTCAAATTCGTCCTAAAAATTATGGTTCTGCAAAACTATTTATAAAGAGGTATAGAACTTTTAAATGGAATAAAACAAAGATGAATTTTTTAAATTGACATGAAATTTACTTCATTCGAAAGATAACCTTCTGGCATTATAATTTAAATATGACTTCTGGCATATGACCGCTACGGCTGGCTCGGACGAATTCTAATCTGGAGGTCCAATTTTCTATGACTTTTTTCAACATTGGTGGCCGTATATCGGCAATAACGCGGCGAATGTTGTCCTCCAAGTGATCAATCGTTTCGGGCTTATCGGCGTAGACTAGCGACTACACATATCCCCACAGAAAATAGTCTAGCGGCGTTAAGTCGCACGATCTTGGAGGCCAATTCACGGGTCCGAAAGGTGAAACTATGCGGTTACCAAACGTTTCCTTCAATAAATCAATTGTGGCACGAGCTGTGTGACATGTTGCGCCGTCTTGTTGAAACCACAGCTCCTGCACATCATGGTTGTTCAATTGATGAACGAAAAAGTCAGTAATCATGGCTCTATAGCGGTCACCATTGACTGTAACGTTCTGACCAGCATCGTTTTTAAAGAAGTACGGACCAATGATTCCACCAGCCCATAAAGCACACCAAACAGTCAGTTTTTCTGGATGTAACGGTGTCTCAACATATACTTGAGGATTATCATCACTCCAAATACGACAGTTTTGTTTATTGACGTATCCATTCAAACAAAAGTGAGCTTCATCGCTAAACAAAATTCGCTTATGAAAATCGGGATCAACGGCAATCTTGTTTTGGGCCCATTCACCGAATCTACGCCTTGCTAGGTGATCGTGTGGCTTCAATTCTTGCACGAGTTGGATTTTGTAAGCACACAAACCAAGATCTTTCCGCAAAATCTTCCATAAAGTGAATGGACACATATCCAATTCCTGTGCACGATGGCGGATAGACTGATTCGGGTGTTCCTCTACGCTACGCTCTACAGCAGCAATGACTTCTTATGTACGCACTGTACGACGTCTCTGTGGATACTTATTATCATTTAGAGTAAACGTGGTGCAAAAACGTTCCATAGTTAATCGAATTAATTGCTCTGATGGACGATTATGTTGACCGTAAAATGGACGTAGTGCGCGATACGTATTTCGAACAGAACCATGATTTTCAAAATAAATTTGCACAATTTGGAAGCGTTATTCAGGCTTCAGTCTATTCATGTTGAAATGCCAAACCAAACTAAACATAAATCACTTGATAGCTAACAAAATGGCCGCCAGTTAAAAAGTGTTGCCAACTTAAAGTTTTATACCTCTATAAAAAACACCCTTTATAAAAAAGACATTGTTGCTATAATTAATTAAATCAGTGCAAGTAGGCTTATGACGACTATAAATTTGAAGCGAAAAAACATCAAGTAGCTTGTGGTTAACGTTAAAATAATAAAGAACCATAACTATCTGTCTTATTAGTGCGCTTCTCTGATTAAAAGAATAGAGGTATAGAACTTTTAAATGGAATAAAACAAAGATGAATTTTTTAAATTGACATGAAATTTACTTTATTCGAAAGATAACCTTCTGGCATTATAATTTAAATATGACTTCTGGCATATGAACGCCACGGCTGGCTCGGACGTAGTCTAATCTGGAGGTCCAATTTTCGATGACTTTTTTCAACATTTGTGGCCGTATATCGGCAATAACGCGGCGAATGTTGTCCTCCAAGTGATCAATCGTTTCGGGCTTATCGGCGTAGACTAGCGACTTCACATATCCCCACAGAAAATAGTCTAGCGGCGTTAAGTCGCACGATCTTGGAGGCCAATTCACGGGTCCGAAAGGTGAAACTATGCGGTTACCAAACGTTTCCTTCAATAAATCAATTGTGGCACGAGCTGTGTGACATGTTGCGCCGTCTTGTTGAAACCACAGCTCCTGCACATCATAGTTGTTCAATTGATGAACGAAAAAGTCAGTAATCATGACTCTATAGCGGTCACCATTGACTGTAACGTTCTGACCAACATCGTTTTTAAAGAAGTACGGACCAATGATTCCACCAGCCCATAAAGCACACCAAACAGTCAGTTTTTCTGGATGTAACGGTGTCTCAACATATACTTGAGGATTATCATCACTCCAAATACAAAAGTGAGCTGCATCGCTACACAAAATTCGCTTATGAAAATCGAGATCAACGGCAATCTTGTTTTTGGGCCCATTCACCGAATCTACGCCTTGTTAAGTGATCGTGTGGCTTCAATTCTTGCACGAGTTGGATTTTGTAATCACGCAAACCAAGATCTTTCCGCAAAATCTTCCATAAAGTGAATGGACTCATATCCAATTCCTGTGCACGATGACGGATAGACTGATTCGGGTCTTCCTCTACGCTACACTCTACAGCAGCAATGACTTCTTCTGTACGCACTGTACGACATCTCTGTGGATGCGTATTATCTTTTAGAGTAAACGTGGTGCGAAAACGTTTCATAGTTAATCGAATTAATTGCTCTGATGGACGATTATGTTGACCGTAAAATGGACGTAGTGCGCGATACGTATTTCGAACAGAACCATGATTTTCAAAATAAATTTGCACAATTTGGAAGCGTTGTTCAGGCGTCAGTCTATTCATGTTGAAATGCCAAACCAAACTAAACATAAATCATTTGACAGCTGACAAAATGGCCGCCAGTTAAAAAGTGTTGCCAACTTAAAGTTTTATACCTCTATAAAAAACACCCTTTATAAAAAAGACATTGTCGCTATAATTAATTAAATCAGTGCAAGTAGGCTTATGACGACTATAAATTTGAAGCGAAAAAACATCAAGTAGCTTGTGGTTAACGTTAAAATAATAAAGAACCATAACTATCTGTCTTATTTGTGCGCTTCTCTGATTAAAAGAATTTTTTGAAAATTTGATTGTTCGTACGTAGATCGATCTCTTTTGAGACCTCGAGATATAATTTACTTAAATTTTTAAATTATATATGGAATGTATTTTTATGGTATAGCAAGAGAAAATAAGCCTCATTAATATCATTTTAACGTCAAAATATTTAAAGCTAGTGAATACATGATTCTCCTGGCAATTTATCGATTGTGGGAAATCTATAATTAAGAAGGAAATCTATAATTAAGAAGAATCTGAAATTTTGACAGTATACTAACATGCATCAAGGACAGTCCGCTAAAATATTTTCAAGATGGCAGCACTTCCAGTTATACCGGAAGTAGATGTCAACTTGCTTATTTCAAATACAATACCCTATACAGGGTGTTTGGTACATCGATAGAAAGTTTGGAATCATATTCTTCATAAATAATAAATAAGTTTAAATAATCTTCGTGCGTGTAATTTAATCGCCCCGGCATGATTATTATTAATGAATGTCAAATGGCAAAAAATAGTGACAATTCTGTAGGATTCCATTGTTTTAATTTCGTCACGCCTTGCCGTCATGGCCAACTATTAACAAAACTTAAAAACGTCTAGCATTTTTACAATAGAAAAATATTGAATTGCCAATATTTTGAAAACTACAAATTTTTGTTATAAATAACCTTATATAAATTTGCCCTTATTTTTAATGCTTAATATGATAAAATTATAAAAATAGGTACTTTCTATTTGAAAAAATTGACTTTTGACGATTTTTTAAATATAATTTTTATTCTTCTTTTTTGACCACCTGTACAAATAATTTTCAAAATACCATAAAAAGACTACTAAAGTTGATCTTCGTCTACAAGAAAACTAACCCAAATTAAATAATGAAGACTTCCTTATAGAAAAAATTTATAGTTAAGTTTTGGTCGACCAACGTCATTTTTGATATAAAAATTTTAATATGTCCAAAACGGTGAGACTTAAGTTTAGAATATTGTACATAAAATAGGTCGAGGATTTTACGTAGAAAGCAAAAATGCAATAATATATAGGGTGTTCCATTTAAAATAAACAAGTTGACATCTACTTTCGGTATAAACGGAAGTGCCGCCATCTTAAAAATATTTTAGGCAGCTGTTCCCCATGCACGTCAATACACTGTAAAATTTTCAGATTCTTCCTAATTATAGTTTTTCCACAATCGATCGATAAATTCCCCGGAGAATCACTCTGTATATTCGCGTGCTAGATGAATAGGTGTATTAATAATTATCGATAAGGCAGACTATCGATAGTCCTCCCCTCTCAGTTAACTACCACACGATAAATCAAAAAATCATGGCTAAAAGAAAAAAAGTTGTCATGGTCGCTTTGTCTACAAATTAGGAGCTACCCTGTATACTAAAGAATTATCAGCCAATGAAGGCTTTTGATGGTACTTGAATGGTATTGTTTCGTATAATGAACCCAAAAGTTAACCAAAAAAAATTTACTTTTAATTTCTATGTACCATAAATTTGATTCACGCAAATAATCATCTAAAAATAATATTAATAAAAAACAAAATATGCGGAAATACTCTTTGTTGAATTACCAACTGTATAACAAGTAAATTAGATGCCGGAAGGAAGCGTGTGGGGGACAATTACTATTACTGGAGGGCAAAGGATAGTATATGCACGCGGATCATTGCCAATTTGACTTACTATTAATAGTTTTAAAATTAGGACGCCCCCGCTGCTGGTTAGACTAAGACGAGGTAAATTCGTTTTTGAAAACATTATTTTCTATTTGTAACGAATTTCAGGAAACGAGAAATTCAATCTTATATATATATATATATATATATATATATATATATATATATATATATATATATATATATATATATATATATAAAAGGGTGTTTTTATAGAGGTATAGAACTTTAAGTTGGCAACACTTTTTTAACTGGCGGGCATTTTGTCAGCTGTCAAATGAGCTTCCAAATTGTGCAAATTTATTTTGAAAATCATGGTTCTGTTCGAAATACGTATCGCGCACTACGTCCATTTTACGGTCAACATAATCGTCCATCAGAGCAATTAATTCGATTAACTATGGAACGTTTTCGCACCACGTTTACTCTAAATGATAATACGCATCCACAGAGACGTCGTACAGTGCGTACAGAAGAAGTCATTGCTGCTGTAGAGCGTAGCGTAGAGGAAGACCCGAATCAGTCTATTCGCCATCGTGCACAGAAATTGGATATGTGTCCATTCACTTTATGGAAGATTTTGCGGAAATATCTTGGTTTGCGTGCTTACAAAATCCAACTCGTGCAAGAATTGAAGCCACACGATCACCTAGCAAGGCGTAGATTCGGTGAATGGGCCCAAAACAAGATTGCCGTTGATCCCGATTTTCATAAGCGAATTTTGTTTAGCGATGAAGCTCACTTTTGTTTGAACGTCAGTAAACAAAACTGCCGTATTTCGAGTGATGATAATCCTCAAGTGTATATTGAGACACCGTTACATCCAGAAAAACTGACTGTTTGGTACTTCTTTAAAAACGATGTTGGTCAGAACGTTACAGTCAATGGTGACCGCTATAGAGTCATGATTACTGACTTTTTCGTTCATCAATTGAACAACCATGATGTGCCAGGAGCTGTGGTTTCAACAAGACGGCGCAACATGTCACACAGCTCGTGCCACAATTGATTTATTGAAGGAAACGTTTGGTAACCGCATAGTTTCACGATTCGGACCCGTGAATTGGCCTCCAAGATCGTGCGACTTAACGCCGCTAGACTATTTTCTGTGGGGATATATGAAGCCGTTAGTCTACTCCGATAACCCCGAAACGATTGATCACTTGGAGGATAACATTCGCCACCTTATTGCCGATATACGGCCACAAATGTTGGAAAAAGTCATCGAAAATTGGACCTCCAGATTAGACTACGTCCGAGCCAGCCGTGGCGGTCATATGCCAGAAGTCATATTTAAATTATAATGCCAGAAGGTTATCTTTCGAATAAAGTAAATTTCATGTCAATTTAAAAAATTCATCTTTGTTTTATTCCATTTAAAAGTTCTATACCTCTATAAAAAAACACCATTTATATTATGTATTCGTTTCGATTTGTTGACCGTGCAGTTATTAATTAAATTTTACTTTTTTGGGTTTCGGTCTAGTATTACTTTATAAGAAATTAACACATGTTTTTTTTTGACGTTTTGATTTATTTTATTGATTAAATCATCTTCAGAGAATTACTAATGTTAATAGGTGGTTCACTTAATTAACTTATATTTAACATTTTTATTATTTTGATATAAATATAAATATAGAGAGCTAATATTATTTTTTTAATACATTTTTTACACTTCTGTTATGTTAAGCTTTTGCCAGTATACTCCACAAAACACAGAACATTTTTATATTTATGTTATAAGCGCTACTTTATAAACTGTTCACTAACAAAAAGCAGATTATTATAATAGATATAATTATATCTTTTCGATCTTGTAGTTATAAAATAAATAATAAAATACAAAAGAAAATGAAAAAATAGGACCAATTTACTACCGACTCAACAAGGGAGATATGGCTGAGCGCCTAGGGTGCGACTACACGTGACAATTCAAACGAGCACTATGGGGCCCCCAGATTCATTTTTCGGTCAAAATTGGGTTGAAATCAGTCGCGCAAATAAGCATTAGTCGGTGAATTCGCTCAAAGGCATAGACTCGGGATTAAGGTAGACCCTTGATCTAACCCAACGGGTGTAAATCGATAAAAACCGAAATGTAACACTCAATTTAATTTTATAATATTTCATGTGTAATATGCTCAGAAAAAAGGTTTTTTTCGGAACTAAAATCGATCAGAATTAGATTTTTTTGATTCGTTTTCATTTTACTATAAATAATTACAAAAAACTGTCTATTCGTATTGTGAAGTGTCTTGCATGATTTTCCTGGGAACATTAAAAGTGATTGCTCGTTAGATCTTGTTGGTGAGTTTTCGGTTTATTTTTTATTTGCATCATAAATTAAACATATCAATGACTATATATATATATATATATATATATATATATATATATATATATATATATATATATATTTATATATATATATATATATATATATATATATATATATATATATATATATATCTTCCAAGATATAAGAGCGAGATATGGAAGAGCTACAGTGCTAGACAAAAACTTAGTTAATGAGTCATAAATATCAAAATTACTTTCCCTATTAGTGATTTTTGATTTATCAGTTGTCTAGAGTTTCTTGACAAAAAGAAATATCATCGTATTAAAAGCTTAGCTGGTCCAGACAACAAAATATCAGAAAAGAATTACGGCAAAATAAGACGCATGTAATGTTCAATTTTACATTGTAATTTATTGAATGTAAAAAAATGAAAAAAGGGGGATATTATAGTAAATGTATAATTAATGGATAATATAACTTTAATAAATTATTATTAGAATTTTCAATTTAGTTTTTTACTTATCACTTTTTTGAAGGGCCGTATAGATTGTACTCAACAAATTATATAATAATTTATTTCATTCATTCTAATATCAAATAATTTTAAAAATGAATAGCTCTAATGATAATTCACGGGGGCAAAAAGACTTAAAAGAGGGTGAAATTGAGAAGTAATGCCTTTTAGATAAAGAGAAAAAATATATAAAATTAGCTAAGCTACAGTTTTATTATCATTTTTAAACTCTTTGCCACAAACCTACTGTGGAAATGGTGTAACACGGTAGTGTGAAAAACTTAATTTTAAAGCCAATACAGATAAGAATTTTGATCTAAGATTGAAGGTAGTCGCTGCTACCAGTTTGCAAAAAGTACAACATAAGTAATCCCAACTTTTCAACAGCAATATTGTTCTACCCGTACTTTTGAGACATAACTTAAAGAATTTTTTCTACCAACGTTCAACAGCGATTCTGACTACAAGATTGATTGGGAAGAAAGAACCGAGAAACTGGCGAGCAACAAAGAAAGAATCGAATTTCTCCAGAAGTTACTCCAATAACTCTAACAAGATTGACTACAATGTTGTTATCGGACTTGCATTGTCTTTGGTTTTGTTTGTTTTTACGACATTTCAATTAAGTTGTATCTCTAATCGTTATCAAGTATAAACTGAATGTTTTGTCTTAAGACTACGAGCTTATACAGGGTGATTCAAAAATCGATCACGAAACTTAAGGGGGTGATTCTACTTGACAAAATAAGGGTAGAGCTTCATATAATTTTTTTTCAAAATGTCATTCGTTTTCGAGTTACAAGCCGTCCAAGTTCAAGTTTTTATTTTTTGTTTTTTGAATTACTCGCTTACAGGAAAACCGATTTGACTAATATTTGAAAGATAGCCTAAGTCTTCTGCGCTTCATCATTTTAGTAACAATTCACATTGATTGTTTGCCGCTAGAGGGCACTTTACCTACATTGAAAATTGTTTTTTTGTCATAATTTTTTAGTGTTGACAGCTACAGTAGTTTTTGGCATAATTTCTGAAAGACTGATGCCAGGCCTTTAAAAAAGGTGCTCTTTATTTACATCGCTAAACCCAACGGTTTAGACGTAAATCACCCTTAAAAATTAAGTGGTAAATTTACTTTTCTCATTTCATTACCACCAGCTACCAGGTAAATAGCTATCAAAGTATACTAGAGCTGTCAGTTTAACATCAAATAAATTCGCTTTTTAAACTATTTAATTTATAATCTTAAAATAACTAATAATGGCTAATCACCAATATTCAAATATCGAATATTGTGATGTCCATTTTTGTTATGGAAAAGCAAATGGTAATACAGAGTTGGCAAGAAGATATTATATGGAGAGTTATCCGGAAAGAAATATCCCTCATGCTCAAACATTTTCCAGTGTGCACAGGAGGCTTGCGGAATGTGGTTCCTTTAAAAGTTATAATGGAAATAGGGGAAGACCTAGAACTGCTAGAAACGTGCAACAAGAAGAAAGAGTGCTTGAAATTATTGAAGATAATCCAGGTATTAGTACTAGAAAAATTGGGAATGAAGTGCGGCTCTGTCAGGCTAGTTCATGGAGGATACTAAGAGAAGAACAACTCTACCCGTTTCATTCAAAAAAGGTGCAGGCTCTTTATGACGATGATCGGCCGAGACGGTTGGAAATGTGCAATCAGATCCTAGCTAAGTATGAACACGATAATCGATTAATTGGCGTCATATTATTCACTGACGAAGCTGGTTTCACTCGTGATGGCATAACAAATCTACACAACATCCACACATATGCTTACAAGAACCCAAACAATGTGGTAGAAACGAAACATCAGCGTAGATTTTCACTAAATGTGTGGGCAGGGATAATAGGAGATTACCTTATTGGTCCTCATTTCTTTGATGGCCCATTAACTGGTGACGTATACTTAGATTTTATCCAAAATCGTCTCCCATTGTATCTGGAAGATGTGCCATTGGAAATAAGGGCCAACATGTGGATCCTCCAAGACGGAGCTCCGCCCCACTTTAGTATACGTGTCCGACAGTATTTGAATGCAACGTATCCTGAGCGATGGATAGGACGAAGTGGACCATTGGCATGGGCAGCGAGGTCACCAGACCTTAATCCTATGGATTTTTTCTTTTGGGGTCATTTGAAACAATTGGTGTACGATATTCCAGTAATCAACGTCGAGGATCTTCGCTTCAGGATAATCGAAAAGTGCCAAATTATTAAAGAAACACCAGAAATTTTTCATCGAGTTAGGCGACATTTTTTGAAGAGTGTTAGGAAATGTATGGAAGAAAATGGGGGACATTTTGAGAATCTTTTTTAGTTTGTTTAGTACTGTTTCATTAATTTTTTTCAATTAAATGTATATCGCAATAATCCATAATATGAATATTTACTGATTAGCCATTATTAGTTATTTTAAGATTATAAATTAAATAATTTAAAAAGCGAATTTATTTGATGTTAAACTGACAGCTCTAGTATACTTTGATAGCTATTTACCTGGTAGCTGGTGGTAATGAAATGAGAAAAGTAAATTTACCACTTAATTTTTAAGGGTGATTTACGTCTAAACCGTTGGGTTTAGCGATGTAAATAAAGAGCACCTTTTTTAAAGGCCTGGCATCAGTCTTTCAGAAATTATGCCAAAAACTACTGTAGCTGTCAACACTAAAAAATTATGACAAAAAAACAATTTTCAATGTAGGTAAAGTGCCCTCTAGCGGCAAACAATCAATGTGAATTGTTACTAAAATGATGAAGCGCAGAAGACTTAGCCTATCTTTCAAATATTAGTCAAATCGGTTTTCCTGTAAGCGAGTAATTCAAAAAACAAAAAATAAAAACTTGAACTTGGACGGCTTGTAACTCGAAAGCGAATGACATTTTGAAAAAAAATTATATGAAGCTCTACCCTTATTTTGTCAAGTAGAATCACCCCCTTAAGTTTCGTGATCGATTTTTGAATCACCCTGTATATGAACTGTGGCATTGAATTTGATGTTACAAAATAGTGGTTGCCAACGATTAGGTATCTCAACACTGGGTTAACTGAAGATTCCATTATTATTTTTGATGTAAACTGCTTCTATAAACTTTCTTTTTTTCATGTTGAGTTCCATAAATATTGCCGCAGCTTCAGACCATTTTATATGGTGTTGTATATCCCAGGCATGTTCTGCAATACCTGATCTCGACGTTTCCCCTTTTTGTGTATGAGTTTTATGTCCCTTAATTCTAACTTCTAGTGGTCGTTTGGTTTCTCTAATATACATTTCACCACACTCACATGGAACTTTGTAAACATCAAGATCAGGTATTGCAGAACACGCTTGGAATAAACAACACCATATAAAATGATCTGAAGCTGCGGCAATATATATGGAACCCAACCTGAAAAAAAGAAAATTTATAGAAGCAGCTTACATTAAAAATAATAATGGAATCTTTAGTAAACCCAGTCTTGAGATACCTAATCTCTGGCAGTTACTACTACAGTGAAGCCAAACTGAGTTTCAATGGATACAGTTCCTATATAAGCTCGTAGTTTTAAGACAAAACATTCAGTTTATACTTGATAACTATTAGAGATACAACCTAGTAGAAACATCGTAACAACAAACAAAAATAAAGACAATGCAAGTCCGGCAACCACATTTTAGTCAATCTTTAACATTGTCTACAACCTACAAATAAACTCCAACAAGGACAATAAAGGAACTAAAATTACCGCAAGAGACACTATTACTCATAAAGCATTGAAAAACTTCCCCGAAATTACGCTTCTATCTTTGCTAGAAATAGCAAATGTCTATTTTTCGTGAAAGGAAATACTATCCGGAAGTATAGAAGACAACATTTGCTACTACGCTTCAAAAGCTCAACAAGAAACCTCAGAACTGGAGACACATAAGCCTGTTTTCGTCGTTAGCGAAAATAGTACAAAAATTTTCTTGAGTCGACTAATGGATACAATTTTTAATAAGCAGATAATTCCAGATGAGCAATTCAGGTTCAGATGAGTCCTTTCAACTAACCAATAGGTTGTCAGACCTGTTGATAAGACTCTGGATGGACCGCAAAGGAAAACTTAAACTGGTCTGATAGTGTTGGACATTCAGAATGCTTTCGACAAGGTCTGATATCAAGCTTTATTTTATAAATTGGAACATTCTTTTAATGTAAATGATAACATAATAGCTTTTGTATATTCTCTTTTGCAAAATCGTAACTTTTTTCCGGAAGTTAAACAAATCGAAACTGGAGTACCTAAAGGATCCCGTTTATCACCCTTTCTCTATTCACTTTCCACTGAAGACATTCCCAAAAAAAATAACATGCAGCCGATATCACAAGCGGAAGTGAAAGTTGCCCTAATACAGCAAGCAGCGGTGAGTCTATTTATCTAAATTCGAAGCTCTTGGGGGCGATAGTCCCTACCACTTCTCCTTGAATCCGCACCTGGTAACAGTACAATTTCAGAAAATTTACAGTTTATTAGCTACTGACGAAAAAAAAATTGTATTTTAGACGGAAACTCCTTTCTTACCTATATAAAATTAATTATTTTGATTTGTCACTCTTTTACTCCCCCTGGAATAAAATTCAACTTCTACGTTTTCAATTTGATGAATTTTTTCTTCATAAATCTCATTAACCCATCTCTAAAACTGGTAGTATTACCAGTTTACAAACCGTATTAGTGATTTACTTATTTCAGTTCACCAAACGTACACATCAATAGAGATCCAAGGATGTATGGGTATTACAAATTTGGTATTTGGGATTTTAGGCAAATCGTGTTCATCTACCTATATGTCTCTAATCCTGTTAGCAAACTACCGATGCAACTGATTCATTTATGAATACAAGATAAATATTATTAATCCGTTTCGGTTTGATGTATATATACCACACTTTGATCTTATTATTTGTGATAAATTTAAGAGAAAAAATATAGAGTGATTCAAAAAATTTTTGGAAATTTACATGCGATGTATCGAAATCTATGAAAGCATCGGAAAAAAAAATCTAAAAATTTTGGAAAAATCAATGATGTTGCTCAAAGCGATTGTTTATTATCGCTAAATCGTTCACCTGAAATACATCTTCATAAATAAAAACTATTTTCGAAATATCGAGTTAAATATCTGAAATTTCACACATAGCATCGTGTTAAACAATAAATTTTTTACAATAATAAATAACAAATTATTAATTAACAAATATTACTTAATTATTAAATGATATTTACTGTAATTTTTTTACATTCATTCTTGGAAGTCAATGTTAAACAAAAACAATTTTTTTTAAAGTAGGAGTACATCAAAATGTATATCAAATATGCTTAAGTAAAGTTCTTTTAAGTACTTATTCACAAATTAATTTTCACTTGAACTTTAACACACTATCAAGCTTAACATTTTATGTTCAGCATTGGTATGTAAAACGAAGAAGATACTAATATACTCGTGAATTAACGCATTTTTTACTAAATCTCTTCTTTTTTCTGTTGTTTCCTTCCAGTATTTGTCAACGTGCTGGAGGGGTGCTGTGTTATGTTTCAACCATTCAAAAGCCTCGTTTACACTGTCGTCCTCTTCACAATCTACAAAAAATAAGAAATATTTTCTGCAAAATTTTATTCTCGATGAAAGTCCCTGGAAAGAATTAATTCTAGTATACATGTCTAAAGTAATAATATATATAGAGCTTCATCATAGGAATCGGGGAAACCATAAGATACAACAAAGCTTAAATGAGGCTTAAGTATCATCGAAAAATTTAAGATTCCAAGTACTTATAAAAATATTCATAGTAAACCTAAAATTGGTTTTTATGTTTTGGTTTTATTTGAAAAGAAAAAATAAAATAAATTTCTACTCTAATCTTTTTCAAAATAGTTTTCTTAGATTTTGTTCAGTTTCATATAAAAATTTATAATTATTTTTCACTGTTTAGCGCACTTTTAGAGGTCGGTTCAGTTTTTTTCAAAAAATTTTATTTTTCTATTTTTAGTTATAGAATTCATTATATATCCATACATTATTTGAACTAGGTACTAATCGAGATTAGTGTACCTCGCAATGACTCCAAGGTGCGAAAAAAGTATCCATTTTATCCAGAGTTGTAAATTACCCTAAAATGAACCACTAAAAATTCTTTGGTTTTTAGAGTTCTCCAAATACCAGTAAAATTGTGTCAAATAAATATTTAGTCTGTCATAGTAAATCAACTATCTTAAATTTCAAATTAATTTTAGATTGGTAATATTGGCCACAAAACCTTCCAATGTCGATATTTAAAGTACCTGAGATGTAAATTGCTTAGGTCGATATATTTTATACTCCATATTGAGTTTGTATACGCCTCAAGAACCCCACAATATCAATTTGCAATACTTAAAGAACCTGAGATATAAATTTCTTAGCTCGATATATTTAATATTGCATATTGAGTTTGTATACGCCTCAAGAACCCCACAATAGTAATTTGCAATACTTAAAGAACCTGAGATGTAAATTTTTTAGCTCGATATATTTTAAACTGCATATTGAGTTTGTATACGCCTCAGGAACCCCACAATATCAATTTTAGACAAAATCGAAATATGTAAAATTTTCTGTCCCTCATATTGTATCTTATCAACCTAATAGTTGTAAAAATTAACTTCATATTCGAAATACATGACTCCGAAAACCCCCTAATACTAATTTTGGATGAAATCCGGAAATTTAAAATTTCTAGACTTATATTCGCTATTTACATCCTCAAAAACGATTCAATCCCACCATTGAACAAAATCTAAAATTGTAAAGTGTTTAGTCCGCTACATTGGATTCGCCCTATTGAATCTTGAAAAAATACTTTTAAATTCATAATTTACACCTCCAAGAACCCCCTATATCAGTTTGGGAGAAAATCGAAAAATGTAAAATTTTTAGGACACCATATTGAATCCGCCTAATTGAGTTTTTCAAAAAATATTTTAAATTTATAATTAACACAAAATCTGGAGATGTAGAATCTTTAATTCGCCATCTTGGATCCGCTATATGGCATTTTATAAAAATAATTTCAGATTCGTTATGTGCGACCACGAAAACTTTCCCGTACCAATTTTCAAGATAATCGGACAAAATTGATTATTTCGTCCGCTATATTGGATCCGCCATATTGAATTTTTTAAAAATAATTTTAGATTAATTATGTGCGTCCCTGAAAACCGTACCAATTTTGGAGAAAATGAGACAAAATTAAATTTTTTTGTCCGCCATATTGGAATCGCCATATTGAATTTTTTAAAAATAACTTCAAATTCGTTGTGTACGATCCCGAAAATTTTCCCATACCAATTTTGGAGAAAATCGGACAAAATTAATTTTTTTGGCCGCCATATTGTCAGCGCCATCTTGGATATTACTGCAGCAATTTCGTCCAAAAAAATATGGGACTACCGCAGTAACTGCCTGAACATAACGTAAAAAATTTCATTCAAATCAGTGCCGCCGTTCCGGAGTAATCGGTGTACATACATAAAAAAACATACATAGTCAACGAATTGAGAACCTCCTTCTTTTAGAAGTCGGTTAAAAATAGCCGACAGTGATATTCTTAACCATAGTATTCTATTAATTTCGTTGGTCTTCTCTTCTAAAATCACTGGGTAACGCGGAGACAAGTAACTGCTAGTAATATTATTATATAATATATGGAATCAAGTGGGTAGTTTAAATATCAATAATTGCACTATGCATTGAATTTCATAATCCCTTTAAATGAATCTATTTGTCAATATCATTACATACAATATATCAAGTCATTTTTAAATAGGCAAATACACAAAACAGTCATTTCAAACTATAAAAACAATTTATGTTTTGCACAATTATCTGCTTGCTACATACCACACGCTATACACTTTTTCAGTTACTCGTTAAGCATAATCATAGTAAAGAAAATCCCACATTGCCTTCACACATTTAACAAGCGAAAACACATACAAACCCGAAAATTTCAACTCTATAAACAGATCCTTCATCTGTAAAATCTGGCGCCTGCCCGCTCACACTCCCGACTTAAAACCCTGTGATCTTTGAGGCATGAAGCGTTTCCGATAACCCGGAAAATTGTCCTCGAAAGGCGGATGTTCCGATCGTCCGCTCTGTCAGACAGGAAAAGCGATACTTTGCATCATTTTCCGTTGGTTGGCAATTGTTTTTTCTTGTTGTCTCGCCTTTGGGGATCGAGTATTTATATGGAGCGATTCGATGGTTCAGTGGTTTAGTTATAAATAGGTTAGTCTTTGTAGATTGAGGGGTGAAAATCCCAGTTATTAGACTGGAACGTATTAAAACCCTTGTATGTTTTAATTTGATGTATGGTGCATGCGAAACTATAACAATGAATTGGTAAATTGGGTTTAAGTGATATGGTAAGTTTCAGTTGATTTTATGGCTATGTCCACTATCTTTTAAAGGACTAAACTAATTATCAATTTATCTAAATAAAGAAAGGTGTTTTAATAAATTTATTAATATGAGCTTTTTATGTTGAATTTACTTGCTGCGAAAGTTAACAGTAACTTCACTACAACAATGATATACTCAGGGGTGGATCCAACCTCTCTCATTGGGGGAGGGGCGGTGATATCACAAAAGTACAGCATGGCAAGAAAAACAAGTTGTGAAAGGGGGGAGGGAGTGCAAGCAACATACTCATTCCTGATATAAAAGGCAGAATGGGTTCTATTTTCCTGAACTCAAAACTATTGGGAGGGAAGGGGCGATCACAAGCATATACATTCCTATACTCTATTCAAGAACTAGAGAGAGTAATAAAACTGTTACCGAAACCTCCAACGTACCTGCTCCAGTGCCGCAGGTAACTGAGAACTGTCGTAAATCTAATTATATTTCATTATATTTAAATATATTTGATAAATTTATTGCAACATAAAATTTCTGATAGTTTAATTTAATTTCTGTCAGTGAGCAAAGTACACCTTACAGTTTGTTCTTAGTGATTTATCTTGTTTGCGCTTGTTTATTATTTGAGATTAGTGAGATACCCAAAAGATATGGCTTTCACCTCTATATTTATTCCAAAATCGTTAAACCAGGATATTTTTCCTTAACGAAAAACTTATTACGATGAATGCTTATGATGCCTTAAGATATCAATATCTAGATAATAATGTTGAAAGCTTTGTTGAGATGTGTTCCAGCATGACAGGAGTTGGAAAATCTACTATGTACCGAATACAGCAGGAGAAAAAACGACTGGAATTGTTAGTACTCCCAAGTTACATTCGATCACAGGCAGACGAAAAACCTCGTTTGAAGAAGAGATGAAAACTGCAATTAAAGGGGTTGTATATACATTTTATTATGAGAAGCAGATCCCAACCAGCTACAAAATTCTATCTAAAATAAATGAAGATCGCGATTTACCTGAAATTAAAAGAACTGATCTCTGGAAATTGCTCAGAAAACTTAATTTTTGCTGAGAAAAACCAGATAGAAAATCTGTTCCTATAGATCGTTCGGAAACTGTCCGTTGGAGAAGTAAATATCTCTCTCAAGTAAAAGGTAGAGTTGCTATAAATAACACAATTAAAAAAATTAGTAATTTAAGTAAACTTTTGAATGATTTTTTTGATTAAAGTTACTGCGGAAAATTGGGAAAAATCCATATAATAAAAGAATAAAACAAAATGTGAGAACTCGATTTCATGGTCGGTGAGATAGAGGAACCAATTATAATTAATTTGAGCGAAGATAGTTTGACTGACTGTGATTAGGAATGAGATACGTAAGGTTTACTAGTGTAAACACAATTTATTATTTAAATTTTTGTCTTTGTTGTATTTTATTGTTTAATGTTGTTTATATATTTTTTTACTTTTTAATATATTTTTATTTTAGTGTCCCACTCTTTAATTTTACATATAGTTAATTCTAATTAGCCGTAAGTTTTTTATTATTTTATTATTGTATTTGTGTATTTTTCTTAAGCGTGTAGAATTAACATGTTTATCTTATTTTTTTGGGGCTATCGTATTTCCATATAATAAAGTAAATTAAATTAAGATATCAGTACAATAGAAATAAAAATAAGTAGGTCTAATTTTAATTACAACATATAAAAAGTAATTACATTTGAATCCCTTTTTAGTGTTTAATTGTAATTCTGCAGATGGTTTCAGAAATAAATAAACTGAAACGTCAAATACCCTAAAAATGTTTTTAATTAATAATAAAATGACCGATAGCCCCAAAAAATTTTAATAGTATATGGACGAATTTATTTTTTTTATATATGTTTAACTTTTTGTATTTTTGACAATGGATATTTTGTAAGTATTTAAATTATAACTTCGAATTTTTTGAGAGAATAAGGATACTTTTTACTCCATTATTATAGACCGGTATTTTTCCTTATAAAATTTCTAATCTATTCCTATGAAAAATATATGTGTCTAACAGATTTTGCTAAAGACACGGGACCAAAGAACACAGGTAGTTTGCGAAGAGAAAAAGGGTAAAAAATGATTTATTACTCTCTCTATTTCTTAAATAAACTGTAGTATAAGATGAAAAATCGTGTCCATTTTCCTAAACTTAAAGCTCTTAGACGGGGGGGGGGGATCGCCCCCCGCCTCCCCCTTGGGTCCGCGCCTGGATATACTTAGTTTTGCTAAAATTGACTTTAAAACTTGCGGTGTTTTTTATGTTTTGCTACAAATTTCTAGCTTCTAGGACAGAAAATTATTGAACATGATCCCTACTGAACAATCAAATTTTGTCCAATTATAAGGATATTTCACTTTTACAAAAAAAAACTAACCTCAAAATAACTTTTTTTTTTACTTATTGTAAATAATATGCTCCTATTCATAAAAAAAAACCGTTTCTATATTTTTATCAAGCGATGTCTCTATATATTTGACATTTACCGTAGTTGTAAAAGACCCATTTCCTTTTGAAAATCGAGTTTTTCACCCTTGTGCAAAATTTTTAGGCGTAATATTCGCGACACCGAAAATTTTCGCTTGGGGTATATTGTGCTGTGTTGCCGTCGATATGAAAACGACGAAATTAAATTTAATATCAAATATTACTTGTTGACTTTAGTGGAATATTTTATAATCTGGATGCATAAGTGCAGAGTAAAATGTGATATCAGGAATGTGTTGTGTATTCATTGAAGTACTTGGGTGGAAATTTTTCCATGTGATAGTTCATTCAATAAACTAGTTACATATAAATTTAGTTACCTTTAATATAACTTTAAAAATCTTTAGAAGAGGCATATGTAATAAAATTACGATTAACTTTGATCTAGGATATATCTTCAATTGAACAAAGAATATATATACATACATATATATATATATATATATATATATATATATATATATATATATATATATATATATATGTATCTCAAATCTTTTATTCCTGAAACAATACACGCACAAAGCTACTTTCAGAATGAAGCATAAATATACCATAACTTTGAAGAAGCTCATTATGTATAGAAACGTCAGAAAATATTACAGAAATATATATATATATATATATATATATATATATATATATATATATATATATATATAATATATATATACGATGATTACTTATTTAATCCTACATTGCCAATGATTAAACGGGTAGATATTTTGCACGCTACTTACAAGTTCATCTGATAGGGAGATATTGTTCTGATTGTGGGACCATAGATAAACAATGAAAATTTTATGCTCTACGTTTGGCTGTTTCTATAATAGAGAAAAAAAGAGGATTTTCAATAGATATTCAAGAGCATCAAGGACAAAAGCTAACCCTGTTCTCAAGTCCTATCAAACCAAAACTTCCAAAAGGCTTTTACTGAACAATTCAAAAATCCTATAGTGAAAATATGTTGGGAATATGCTAAAAGAAAAGTACAATCTGGAATTGAAAATGTTAAAAGTTGTAGATTCTCTACGCTTCATAACAAACTGGAATTTTTCAATACAACTTCTGAACTTTTTTTACAATAATATAACGTTAATAACATATTTCAAAGAACAGTGGCCAGTGCAGAATCAAAATTGGTAGCTGAGTGCAGCTCCAAGGACGTCTTTGGCAAATAATACCCTAGAGACTTTCAACAGAATCATAAAAGACAATAACACACTTCAAGAACGTTTACAGTTCCTTCGATTCCTGGTGCTGCCAAGAACATGGTAAATATAAAAAATTTAAAAGCAAATTTACTTGCAAACTTTCCCATAGTAAGTTTAAAAGAATGGACAAACTCACACAATTGAGTCAAGTTGCGGAAAGAGATTTCAGGTATACCTCGCGATGATAGAAGCTTCATCTATTGTCAAATACTAGGTGCAGAAACTAAATAATTTAAAGTTTTTGATAAACACCCTAAAAACTTTGGCGAGTTCAAGGAACAGTCCCTTATTACATAGGAAATGAACAGTTTTCTGCTAAACCGCTTTGCGTTCACCAACCTTCTCTGAATTATATGTGAACTAATCGTAATTTCTGACATTTCAGCACTAATTCTAGGTGCTTAGTTCCAAGGATCCTTCTAAGAAATTCTTTTAATGTTCCTGCCAGTCCATATTGTTGATTTTCTCGATTTCTTTAATTTCGGTAAATTCCTAAATTCAGCTCTTCATTATAACTTCAACAGTCAGGCTTGAATATTTTATTGGTATATTTGATAATGGCATTACAGTTTGTATTCCTTTAACTGTAGCGGTGTGGAAACGTCTAGTTATTTGCCTAGTATATTGTCTGATGCAGCATAGAAAATTGTAATGACGTATGTAATACGAAAGTCAATTTATTATTTGTTGGTCTAATTGTTTACTAATATCCACCAACTTTTTCTTGAGGGTCAATCTTAAATTTATCTCGTTTAAAGTTTACATTAATGTAAATATCTTGTTATAGGGACGGACCCAGGGGGGCGGCGAAGAAGATCGCCCCCCCTCCCGCCCCAAGAACTTCGAATTCATTAAAATAGACTCGCTTGCCTACTGCATTAGGAACTATATTAGTTTGTATATAAATGAGAGAGGCTGGATCCGCTTCTGTCTTGTTGCCCAAATTGAAGATGTTTGTTTAAACCTTGATTTTCTACTTACCATTGCAAAGGGCATTGACCATCACCAAGACGAACAATACCATGCATTTTTTAATGATATTAAAGGCTTGTGACTAATGGTTTCTGGTTTACACCCATATGCACAATTTTTTCCATATATGCAAACAATTCTCCATGCTTCATTATTTGACTTCGATTTAGATTCAACGATACATACTTGTTCTTGCAGAATTATTTGCATCAATTGAGCAATTCATTGAAAAGCTACTTATTTTTAAGATATGGATATAATTCGTCTAAAAAATTAGATAATTTTTTGATTTGTTAAATAATAAAACATGAACCACTATTTTAAAAATCCATTATCTTTACAAGTATGCGAAAATTCTATTTTTAAATCAACTTCATACAAAATATATAAATTACAACATCGGATAATAATGTTACGATTTTATCTCTTAAAATCGCTCACTGAGTTCGCAGAATTAAAACACAACACCTTTCACAAAGACTTCCAATACTTATATTAACTACTTATCAACATAGCTAAAACACAATCTTATTACTACTTCTTAACCTTCACTATTTAAATACAACTATACAACTAGCTGTACAGGGTGAGTCAACGATTGGATGAAGTAGGTTTGTGCCTTTTCGGTGAAATTAACAAAGAAACTATAGTTATTGTTTGATACAGTTTATTTTTACGCAGATTTTAAAAATATTTAGGACTCTACAGGGTGAGCCAAAAAACTAGGACAGCATAAAGTTGTATTTTTTTAAATAGAACACCCTATATACGAATCGTATTTTCGATTTAGCTTATAATTTTAAATCTTTTTTATTAAGGGTTTACTATAACAAAACTTTATAGTTTCTGAGATAATTAAGTTTAAAGAAAAAAAGTCACATTTTCAAGCATCAATTCAATCCTAAATAACGTTTTTAATTTTGTGACAAATATATTCAAATTTGGAATTTAGCAAGGCCAAGGACAAGTTAACATAATTTTTACCTAATATTTGCAATAAAAGCTACAGGGTGTTGAACACATCGGCTCAAATTTGAACAAGTTTAAATGAATAAATATCTTTTTTTTTAAATGGTACACCCTGTATATTTTCATGTTATTTAATAGAGTAATAAAAACCCTAAAAGTTTGGTTCAATATATCCTATACCTATTTATAATAGTTTTTGAGATATTTCAGTTTTTCTTATTTTCCAAACATTTTACAGAAATAGTCTTCATTATCATAGTTGCCATGGCAAAAACAATGTAAAAGAACATTTTTCTGTGTGTTAAATTTATAACCGCAATCGCGTAAATTCTTTGAGCAAGAAGGCAACTTTTTTGAGCCTCTCCTATTGTATAAATCATATCTATTAACTCATTCTTTGGAAAATTCATTTTACAATATAATGAATGCAAAAAAAACCAAACTACACCACATAAAAACCAAAAGAAGCGATTGCGGTTATAAATTTGACACACAGAAAAATGTTCTTTTACATTGTTTTTGCCATGGCTACTATGATAATGAAGACTATTTCTGTAAAAAAGTATGGAAAATAAGAAAAACTGAAATATCTCAAAAACTATTATAAATAGGTATAGGATATATTGAACAAAACTTTTAGGGTTTTTATAACTCTATTAAATAACATGAAAATATACAGGGTGTACCATTTAAAAAAAAAGATATTTATTCATTTAAACTTGTTCAAATTTGAGCCGATGTGTTCAACACCCTGTAGCTTTTATTGCAAATATTAGGTAAAAATTATGTTAACTTGTCCTTGGCCTTGCTAAATTAAAAATTTGAATATATTTGTCACAAAATTGAAAATGTTATTTAGGATTGAATTGATGCTTGAAAATGTGACTTTTTTTCTTTAAACTTAATTATCTCAGAAACTATAAAGTTTTGTTATAGTAAACCCTTAATAAAAAAGATTTAAAATTATAAGCTAAATCGAAAATACGATTCGTATATGTTCTATTTAAAAAAATACAACTTTATGCTGTCCTAGTTTTTTGGCTCACCCTGTAGAGTCCTAAATATTTTTAAAATATGCGTAAACATAAACTGTATCAAACAATAAATATAGTTTCTTTGTTAATTTCACCGAAAAGGCACAAACCTACTTCATCCAATCGTTGACTCACCCTGTACTATGCTTACCCTATCTCTATTTATATACCTATGGAATTCCCTGTATAAATCTAGAATATAAAAGTTTAGATCTATCTAGAAATATGAGTCATTGACACACTATTCCTTTCGGTACAGTATAATAAAGATGACTCATCACATCGGAATACGAGGGCGTATTAATAAGTTTTGTTTTAGTCATTCGTAACAACATGTTGAGTAATACTAATGACACTGGCAAGTTAAATGATATGAAAAACAATAGTAATAATAACAGAAGTATATTGAAATTATTGAGCTCTGGTGTAGTTTATCTGTATTATTTTTAGTAGTAATATACTGGGTAAAAGAAACTTGTTTGAAAGTTTTTTAATAAATTATATCTCAAAGTTAAGCAGCTTTCAAATGCAAAAGCTATTTTCTTGCTTATATATTATTTTTTATATCCTAAAATATTTTGTATATTTCAACTGGAATTTTTAAAAACAAAAATGACCTAAAGTTAGGCTACTCAACAGAAATCATTAACACTAACTCTAAATATTAATCACAAATGAAACCTAGGGTCTCTCTTTTATAAACTAGACTAATATTGAAAAATTCTTCCGTTAATAGAGTTATAAATTAAATTGAAGTCATCCCATTTACGAGGTTCAATTTTCATTTCTGGAAGAGGGGAAAATAAATATAATAGCTGGCGTTAAGGTTTTAACTGTGCTGGTTTATTTCCAACAAAAAATAAAATATTTTCATAATAACTATGTTTGTGGTCATTGCGATTAGTAAAATTATGAATTTTCATGTAAAATAAGAAAATGGCGATTGTTTAAACAAAAAATAGCAAAAAGGGAGTTTTTTTTATATATTTCACGCAGAGAAAAATATTAAATACAAATTTTTTGCCTTAGTTTTACTATAGAACATAACTATACGTCTTGAGTATGTGGTTAAAATTTGGATAAGATCGGTCCAATGGTTCTTCAAAATTCCTTAACGTCCCATGCAAAAATATTATTTTAAGACAAACGCGTTTAAAGTTTTCTTATGAAAAATCAGCGATGCCTTTTTCTTCATATATTCTTGTGATCTAATATCTCTTCGTTGGATTCTGAATTCCTTCGAAGTTTCAGAAATGCGGCGGTTCAGAAACGCTTAGTCGAGCGTTCTGAGAAATTTTTCATTAGATGAGCGCTTCGAACATACCCCTGTAGAATTAGCATCACGTTAAAACTAGGAGCCGGTTGTTTGAATGCTGAATAATATAATAAGATTTTTATTTATAGTTGAAAAAGTGTTGATAAATAGTAGATATTTAATTTCTTGGTATACACATACCGATTTTATGATATCCTTTTGTAATTGCGTTATTTAAACCAGTATCATATGATAATCGGTACGTCAATTCTGAATACAAAAAAATATGAATATATGGTTGCCTAAATTATTATTATTGTTATTTTCAATATGTAAACAAAACGACAAGCAATTAAACTGAAAGAAATGATAAGTAAACATGCTTATGTCTATCATACATCAAAAAAGCGTCTCCCCCACCGACGATAAACACCCTTCAAATAAATCTATTGGTGTTTAAATCTATAGGATATGATCGAAGGATGAGAGACACACATGTAAGGTACAAGTATTCAACAATATCTTCCTTATGTTTAATCCCTTAATGTTCGTTAGCTGCGACGTTTCGAATTTTGGAGAAAAAAATTGTTTTTTATCGAATGATAAACTTTTTTTTTCAGAGATCGGAAATGATGTATCTAAATCTAATGAGAATATTAAAAAGATTTTCAGTTCACTAGGGAAAGAATTATTGTAATTTTTGTAACCAAAAAATTTGTGTTTCAAAATTTCTCGGACCAAAATTAAAAATAGTTTTTTTCAAAATAGACCTCAAAAATATAACTCATTTTAAAAAATTTGTTGTAAGAATGGTTGATGCATCTTAATTAGCAGAGCAAAAATCAAGGTCATACTTTCAAATTTGAAGCCAATTTTCTCAGAAAATATTAATCCCACATATTCCGGGTTTAGTACACTTTTTTAAATAAATAATATCTATTGAGACAATTGTTTCTAAATAAATAGGATTTTATTTTACAAAAAGAAAGAAGTAATCTCGATAATTACAAGTTTAGTTTAAAACTTTTTTTCATACAACCTTAAATTTTCGAGGTAAACCGGAAAAACTGAAAGAAGTGACCAGTTTTGGTCCGCCACTTTGTTAGCACAAAGTTGTCAATGTTAACATCGAGATATGTTTTTTAGGATGGCAAAATCTACAAAATGGCTGGTTACATTTTTTTCCAAAAATGTTTTTTTTTATATAATTTCCATGGACTATAACAAATAAAGGTTACCTTTAAAAAATATTATTTCCCATACTTGGGATTTTATGTTTCTACTACGAGAAGTTATTAAACTATGGAATAAATGTATGTTGTGATTCTGATGTTTCTTCCTAAAAAGAGCAAATATTCTCTATTTCAAACCTCATGGGTATATTTATAGCGAGCCGAAGAAACAAATTAATTTTAGAAATGCTCACTCTATGAAATATAACTATTTATTAGCAATAAAGTAAGTAATAACTTAAAAATTGTCTACTCTTTCTCACCTACTTACCTGTAATAAGACAAATTTTTATACTATCGTTCTCTACATCAACTCTTATTTATCTTGGATCAAAATTTCCGGTAAATTCGCCACCTTTTGCTTCCTCTTCGAGACAAAATCTAATTTTCTGTTCCCACTTTGTCAATAAATGCATTTTAGGGCTCTTCAATTTCTAAGATTGCTTGTGGAATTACACAGTTTTAGCACGTTCAACGATATAGGTCTGGTTTCAGAAGCCAGGTCTTCTTCAGAATTGTTCTGAAAACAACAAAATTACTGCAATTTTTAATTATTATCATTTATAGTGTGTTTTGTTGTGCAACTATGAGTTTGTATAATATGTGATGTTATGATTCATCTTGTAGGCGAATATAATCACGTGTTTTAAAAATGTTAACGTTTAATTCATATTATTGATATTTATTTTATCTTGCACATTTTATCATAAATAATGTACATAATTTAGAAATTAAAGTGAATCTAGTTGTTTGAAGTAAAATAAATGGGGGATAGTAATTCGTCTTTAGTTTTCCATATATTTAAAACACCAGTATGCTACAAAGTTTCACACTTTGAAGAAGCTAAAAAGGTTCGAATTGTAGAGCTATACAAGGTGGCCCAATAAAAACGTAAGAGAGTTTGTAACTACTAAAAAGGTTTTTTTTTAAATGCGAATCGTCGATTTTTTTTTTGAATGGGGGATATCTTTGTATTAATTAGTTCTAGCTGCAACTGCCTAGGTAGCTGATGCATCCCCAACAAAATTTTAATTGAAAGAGTTACACATTATTGGAAAGCCCTTTTAATTTTCTATGTTTTTGAGGTTCAATCAATTCTTTACAAAATTACAAGACGCTAAACAGAAATATTTTTAATAAAACTTTACCACAGTAAATGCAGAAATTGTTAACCATCTACTTCCATACAATAGAACAAATTTTTAAAAATCTAAATTGCGGTAAAAAATAAAATAAATCTATATATATATATATATATATATATATATATATATATATATATATATATATATATATATATATATATATATATATATCCGGTTTCAAAGCGAAGGGGTGTAGCCAAAAAAGCCCTCGAGGAAAAACCAAAAAGGGAAAAAATCATGTAAGTTGTAAGAGAAAAATTATCAAACCTGTGCGCTGAGTCGTGATCAGGTGAAATATACAATGGAAAGTCTCACAGAAGAAAGGAAAAATACAAATTTTAAAGGCAAAGCAAATACTACTACTACTATTACTACTACTATTTCTACTACTACTGCTACTACTACGGTTTCAAAGCGTTCTACACCTTCCTGTTCCCGGTCTCCATTATTTTCGGTCTTCCCAATCCCCTGGAAGTAAGTTTCTTTCGGATATGGCTCGGTTAATGCCCTTAATCCAGTTAACTTTTGGTCTTCCCCTTTTTATTTTTTCATTTGGTGTCCATTTTGCTTTGGTAGACGTTCGTCCGTCATTCTCTCCACATGTCCATACCATACCAGTTGACGTTGTTCGATTTCATAGAGAATAGTTTTCTTTACGCCCATAATCTCTCTAATCAAATAAAAAATAGAAAATAAATCCGCCGTGGTAAAATAATTGCTTATATATATATATATATATATATATATATATATATATATATATATATATATATATATATATATATATATATATATATGTATTCTCTTTTCACGTGATGGAACAGGATATATATATATATATATATATATATATATATATATATATATATATATATATATATATATATATATATATATATATATAAATTCTCTTTTCACGTGATGGAACAGGATTTTTTTACCAATCCCCCTCCCCCTGGAATATCACGTGTTACTTCAATTTGAAATTAGGCGTCTTGCTTTTAGTTGAATTTAGTACGATGTGAATGCACTAATTCATCTTAACGACTGTTGATGTAGAATAGTTTATCTTATTCCTAATACGTTATTTTCTCGCTATAATTATATTTTGAAAATAAAAGTTTCAAATTAAAATTATTAAAAATTGTAAAAATATTTAATTTATAATAAAGATTACTTTCGATTGCATGTAACAAATTCCGCTTTCAATTTATTATAAATATTTAATTAGAAAAATATAAAAAGTATTAAAGTACGAAGTATCACGTGATTGGTCTCAAAACCCCTACTCCCCTCAGGTGATCGACCAGGATGTTTTTGGGAACCTCCCTCCCCCAAGACGATCACGAGATTTTTGGACGAACCCCAACACAGCTGAAATTCAAATAAATGCGAAATCTCTAATTTTATTATGTATCTTATATAATAATAATGTATAATAATGTTATCACATTACATATTTCGTAGAGTGTGACTAAAGTCCCAACGAGGGACTACTGTTCAATGCTCGAAACCACAAAACGTTTTAAAGTCTATTGAAAATGTGGATTAAATGATGTCCAAATTTGATGTATGGAAAATTGAAATTAGAAAAATCACCTCAATTTCACCTCTTGGAATTGTAATTTCTTGATTGATTTTAAGAAGTAACTAAGGAAGCCCTGAAATATAGAAACAATATTTTAACAAAGTATATCTGTAATAAATAAATCTCGAATGATCGGCTTATTATTCTATTGGAATCTAGTGATATCAAAAGGCGGTCTATAGCCTGGACGGCTGCTAGAAATGCCTATTTTTCCATTTTGTTCGGGAATTTTTGGCAATTCTGTTACTAAAATTTTTTTCACACCTGTTATAAACCCGTAGGAGGGTATATAGCCACTTCAAGCTTTTCATAATCAGCTGATATAGACTTCAATGATTATCGATCGCATGTAAAAGTCAGTTCATTGAACAATTTTTACCTTTTGTCAGAATGTTGTGTTCGAAAGTCTTCTGGTGAAAAGAAAAAGGTAATTATTTTTTTATAACTTAACTTATTCAGTTTAAAATAGTTTGAACTATTTATATTAGTTTAAGTTACCTTTCTCCGATTGATTTGTTTCGCCAAATTAAAGAATTTTTAAAATGTTTTTTGTTTGAAGGTTTTCTATTGTGGGAGATCGAAATTATGAACTTTGGAAAGGAGTTTTCGTTTTGTCCACTGCAAAAGGTAGTGCATTTTTTGTACTCTTAAGATTTTTTAAAATTTAGAACATTATTTAATCCGAGATACAAATTACCTTTTGTTTTTGCTTAAGCACGCTTAAGTGTATTTGCGGAGCATACATTTTTTTGGCATTTAACTATAATATTTATTTAATAGCAATTTTTTCAATTCCTGCTAGGTCATCTTAACACGTAAGTAAAAAAATGACATGTCGTTTGCAAGAAGTCATTAAAATTAAACATAATCACAGATTTTTAACAACGGATTGTATCTCAACAGTATATTGAATCTTTTGTGTAAATTAAAGGAAAACGTATTTCTCTTTAATATCCTGCAGGGTTAGTTCAAAATGAAATTCCTGTTTTTGTTGATTACTTTTAAAACAATTTGAGTTTTCAATACTTACCATTTTTTAACCATACTATATTTATTATTAAAAATAGTTTTTTTTACTTTTATTTTCCACACACACACACGGTTTCTTCCTAATCTCACATTTTTTAAATTTAGACTGGAATCTCCCTGAGCCTTATTATCAATAATTAGTAGAGGATGCAAGTTTAAAAATAATATCCTTTACGCAATTCTAAACTTTATTGTGTTAGGGATAAAGTTGGAATTAATAACAACAAAGTTGTTATACAAATTATAATTGGAGGTGCAAATACAAATATCTTTCTCACATCGGAACGCTAGACATTCCCAACTTTTGCTGTGATATTAATCGAATATAAGATACCAGATGTCTAAATAATCCAATGGGTAAAGCACCTATAAAAGCACAATGTCCAAAATGGACACTATAACAACTATTATGGCTATAAAGTTGTCCAACGACCAATTGTACTAAAATCAAATGGGAAAATTTCGTTTCCTTAACGTTTATTTGCCGATTCGAACATATTTGGAGAATGCGGAATATTTCGGTAAAGAAAGGGAGCTATATTTGTTGTGTTTTAGATGTTAAAGAAAGCTACATATAGGGAAAAATACTTTTAGATCTTAATGTGTATCATCAGGCAGTACCGTCATGTAGGTTTTGGAGTAAATCTTTAAAATGTTTTCACGTCATGACATCATTATTGCAAGGTTGTAGCAAAAATGAAGTGTGTACTTTCTTCTTGATAGGTTTGATTGTGATCTAATGGTACTTTTTAGCTTTGTCGCTGATATCAAGTTTGCATCGAGCTTCCAATATTCATCTGAAAGTTATAGACAATGTAAAGGATTGAAAATAGCCGATACTGGGAAACAGAATAAACACATAAATTATTATCTATGGTGAAAAATCTTTCTTCTAGATCAGCGGTTCCCAGCTTTTTCTTCTTGCACAGTTCCTTAATCGATCATTTTCATAAATTATTTTTTAATATGCTGGATAAAAAAATAATTTAGTCCGATTTTTTTCAAAATATATATAGGAGAGTTTATGGGATCGTACATTACGAATCTGAAATTATTTTTAAAAAAATTAAACATGGCGGATTCAAGATGGATCTACATCTCGAGATTTTGTCTAAAATCAGTATTGGGGTATTTTTGTTAGTGTTAATTACGAATTTAAAATATTTTTTGAAAAACTCAAGCTGGCCACCTAAAAATTTTACATTTATCAATTTTCTCCAAAACTGATATAGGGGGTTCTTGACGGAGTAAATAAAGAATTTAAAAGTATTGTTTTAGGATTCAATATGATGAATCCAATACAGCGGACTAAAAATTTTACATTTTTCGATTTTGCTCAAAGGTGGAACTGAATCATTTTTGAGGATGTAAATAATGAATATAAAATTATTTTAAGAAAAGCTGATTTGTCTGAAGCAATATGACGGTCTAGAAATTTTAAATTTCCGAATTTTATCCAAAATTGGCACTTTGAAGGGTTAGATTTAGAATAGATTAAGACGTTAAAATTATTTTTTTTTTAAATTCAACTGGGCGGATCCAATATGGTGTGTTAAAATTTTACCCTATTCGCGTTTTTTTAGATTTGGTATTAGGGGATTTTCGGGGCCGTGTATTACGAATATAAGATCTTTAAATATCGATATTGGAAGGTTTTGGGGCCTATATTACCAATCTAAAATTAATTTGAAATTTAAGATAGTGGATTTACTATGGCAGACTAAACATTTGTTTTACACAATTTCACTGGTATTTGAAAAACTCTAAGAATCAAAAAATTTTTATTGGTTCATTTTAGGATGATTTACAACTTTGGATAAAATGGGTACTTTTTTGCCACATTGGAGTCACTTTCGAGGAATAACACTGCTTGATAGCATTCTCAAAGCATTCACAACAACTGTACTGGAAGAAATCACCAAAATCATAAGTATACGAGAAGAACAACAAGATTTCAGGAAGAACAGATCCACTATTGATGCAATATTCATTGTCAAACAAATAACTGAAAAATTCCTAGAATTCAATAAACCTGCGTACATGTGCTTCGTCGATATGACCAAGGCTTTTGACAGAGTACGCTTAAAGGACGTCTTAGAAATAATGAGAACAAAAGGTCTAAACCATAGGCTAATTAACCTAATATACGATATTAACATCCAGTGCAAAACAAAAATCATAGTAGGACATCTAACAACGGAAGACATATATGTAAACACAGGAATTAGACAGGGTGATTCGCTCAGCCCCTTCATATTTAATCTAATAATAGATAAAATAATAGAAAATCTCCCCAGAACAGCTAGATATAAATCGGGAAACACATTCTTCCATACCGTCTGCTATGCGGATGATGCTGTTCTTATTGCAGACTCTGAAGATAACCTCCAAAGACTACTGCACTCTTTTAACACTAAAGTGAAAGAATTAATTATGCTCATCAACACCGAGAAGACCAAATACCTAGTAACATCCAAAGAACCAATACGGTGCAAGTTGGAAATTGACTCCAAAATTGTCGAACAGGTAAATCACTTCAAATATCTGGGAGCAGAAATAACGAGCCATGGAAACCTTTTTAACGAAGTAAGAGAGCAAACGATAAAAGCGACTAGAATTTCGGGATGCTTAAAAGAAATTGTGTGGAAGAATAAATACCTTAATACCGAAAGCAAAACTAAGATATATAAAACGGCTCTAAGACCCATCATAACATACGCGGCAGAAACAAGACCAGATACAGGCAGAACTCTACAAATGATGAGAACAGTCGAAATGAAAAAAATTAAGAAATATACAAGGCAAAACTCTACACGACAGAATACGGAATGAAGATATCAGACAACAATGCGCGATACAAGACATAGGAAGATGGGTTAGACAAAGGCGAAGACTTTGGAAACATATAGGGAGAATGGAGGACGGTAGACTCGTTAAAAGTGCAAAAATGAATAACCCAGTAGGAAAAAGAGCACGGGGAAGACCACCAAAACGATGGCGAAAATGCTAGACCTCATCTTCCAGAGAAGACGTGATGGCAATGAACAGGCAATAGCCTACGAGCAAGGTTAACTGTGTAAGAAAGAAGAAGAAGAAGAAGAGTCATTGTGAGTTAATCAAAATTAGTACTTAGTTTAAATAATTTATGGATATCATAACGAATTCAAAACTAAAAATCAAAAAATAATATTTTGATAAAAAAATTGAATCGACTTCTAAAAGTGCACTAAAAAGTGAAAAATAACTATAAATTTTTATATGAAATTGACCTTTTTTGGGTCTGCGCCAAATTATTTCTAAATGAAATAAATAACTACTAATATATACAAATTATGGTAAGAAAGCAATTATAAATAAAGTATTTTTAATCTGTTTATGCGAATCACATTTTGTCAAGTATTAATTTGGCGCCGACTTCAAAAAGTTCAATTTCATATACAAATTTATAACTATTTTTCACTTAACGCACTTTTAGAAGTCGGTTCAATTTTTTTTATAAAAATATTATTTATTGTTTATTTTTGGTCTGATATGTTATTGTTTTATTTCTGAGCGTTTTCCAAGTCTTAATTTGTGTAAGATTCTAATATTTTTATTACATATATTTGTTTATTTTGGTTGAATGTTATTTTAGATTTACAGATGTATTTCTTGTTCATTGTACTATTTGGACATTTACCTGTTATGTACTTGGATAATAAATAAATTTTTATTTTTTTTATGTTTTTTTTTAAGAATTATGATTTTATACGTACTTTTTTTAAAATTTTATATGATTATTATGGCTGTTGTTTTTCAACCTTAACAGCATATTTTCTATTGTTTTCAAAAGAGCTATAGGAAAAATTATAAACCATTTTTCATAGTCTGAACCATTGGAAAATGCTTATTTCAAGTGTATGCAGGTTAACTTTACAGTGTTATATTTAATGTTATTTTTACTTAAGAAAAAGTCTTAATTCCGCCTCTTTGCGTTTTGTAATATTTTTTTTTTCATTTCAATATATCTATTTTTGTTATTATTTCACTGATATTTTCACTTACCTAAGAAAGTAAGAGTATAACCCCTAATATAATATAGGTTGTAATTTTTCCCTTTTCGTCATAGCGAATCTCAAAGTATAACGGAATTTTAAATATACTATATAGTTTCGTTCGTCGGTGCAACAGACACGTCTTTATGAATATAAACGGTATATTGCCTAATTAGTTTTGAGTTAGTTCAGACGAATTTTATTGATGACGCATGGGTGTTCTCTCGTTGGAGCAGTTGTGCTGAAAAATGGCGTTTATAAAAAGCAACCTTGATTTGTCGATTTTTAGGAGAATCGTACCAAAAAAATATTCGAAAAGCTCAATGAAATAAATTTTTTTGATTTGTAATATAAATTATTTCATAAAAAAAAAACTCCACTGAGAGAATGACAAATGCAATTAAAAACCACTCTTCAAAGAAACGGATTTTTAAATCTCCTGTAGACCAAAGATTTGTGTCGAAAAAGTATTCCTTTGCAACATAAATAAAACATAAACAACTCCAGAAAAGTGAAATCCACGTAAAATCATAACCCGACACATAATAAAACGACCAAAAACGACCCTTCTAGTTGGCTTTGGTGCGAAGGCTTTTCTCGTCGTATTCCTTTGTTTTTCGCTGCCGATAATGTTGCTCCCTGCAATACCGTCTGACACCTCGCTCTGCTGCCTTAACAATGGCCCGCGACAGCCCAGTTATCGGCCACCGTGTTGCATTTGTTTTAGGGGTTGATGGAGGTGGAGAAAGGGTGGGCGCCTCAATGTAATCTGTTTGAATATTGTATTTGTCGTGGAGCTTGTACTCTGTTTGGTAGTAACTCTTGTATGGACGGAAATGTTAGAACAGGGTTAGTTAATTGGCCCTAAGTTTATATTTTTTTTAAGGATAACGTTACAAGAGCATAAAATTGGATCGCTCACGAAGAGTCTGTGTTCTAGATGTAGTGGTTATTCATGTATTTCAAGTGAACTGATTTTTGTTAAAAAAAATTTAATTCATTGACATTTCAGAAGAAAGGTATACTTTTTAACCCGACGCAATTCCTTATTAATTCACGTAGCAGGTATTTAAATTTTGTAATTGATTTGTTCACTCTTAAGCGGCGCAAAATGCCCTAATGCTACAATAAAATTATGGTAAAAATTCGTAAAGAGTGAGAACTAGGGAAATGACAAAAGAGAACGCCAATTCACATAAGTATGAAGTGGCGAATGGCACTAATAATTTAAGAGCTTCTCTTGCCAGCTCAGGATATTCTTGTTTCCTTTTCATCTAAAACACGTCAACAGTTTGTGAATAAAATTCCATTTTAAGCATGCCGTCAGCAGCTAAATCTATAATATTTTCTTTCATATTTGTAGTGAGATCAGCTTGTTCTATTGACTTATCCAAGAAAGGGTTAAGAATCCATCTGCGCCCACTGTCAGCTTCCGAGTGCAAGTCTGGAAAGTATGTTAATAGTTTCTCTTGCAGATTATGCATGCTCTGTGTCACGCAGGGATTGTGAGCTCCGGCCACAAGCAATTGATCTGTTGCATTTTCTTCAACAGTCTTCTGAAGACATGGAAATGATTCAAATATATTGTTTTGCAGAGAGGTTGACTATAAATGAAGTTTTGCATGGAATGCTTTCACTTTATCTTTCGCTGTTAAAATATTTTCATCTCTACCTTGGAGATTCTTGTTCAAATTATTGAGATGACTAAAAAAATCTGCCAGAAATGATAATTTCAAGAGCCAAACAGGGTCAGAAAAGTGATTAGCAGATTCAGATTTAGCATCTTGTAGGAACATTAGCAATTCAGCTTTAAGTTCTAGAACTCTTGTCAATATCTTTCCTTTGGATAGCCACCTGACCTCTGTGTGATAAAGGAGATTGTGATGAAGCGCACCCATATCTTCACAAACGATTCGGAATAGTTGAGTTTGCAAGATTTTACCTTTAATAGAATTCACAATTTTTATTACCTCTTTAAACAAGTCATTCAAATCAGACGTTAAAACCTTAGCGGCTAGAGTTTGTTGATGAAGAAAACAGTGTGTCCATGATATGTTTGGCATTATTGATTTTAACTTCGCAACAACTCCGCTATTTTTGCCAGACATACTTTTAGCGCCATCGCTACAAATAGCGATACATTTTGTCCAATCAATGTCGTAGTCGCAAGTGATTTTTAAAAATATATCGTACAAACACTGCCCAGAAGTGTTTACTGGAAGCGCTTTACAAAATAACATTTCTTCCGCGATACTGTCATCTGCTTCAAATCGCACAAATACTACAAACTAAGCACAATCTGAAACATCTGTGGATTCGTCAAACTGCAAGGCAAAACGTAGGCTCTTCTTTAATTTTTCGACTACTTGATCTCGAATATCATCGGACACATCGTCTATTCTGCGTGAAATAGTGTTATGCTTTTTAACTTGTTTGCTTCCTGCTTGCTGACCATGATTTCAACCATATCTAGAGCTGCTGGCAAAATAAGGTTTTCGGCAATAGTGTGGGGCTTTCTTGCTTTAGCGACTCGATATGCGACTTTGTAGCTAGCCAATAATGATGACTCGTTGACAGTAGATGTCTAAAAACAAACAAAACAATATAAAAATAAATAAATGATTGACCAATAAAAAAAAATAAAATGCACACCAAAATTAATTTAAAATTAAGTTGTATGCAAACATAAACGCTAAAAACAACAACAATTTAAATAAACTCGGCTTGAGTTAGAGCTTTTAAACACTGACCTGACAATTTTTACAACACTATGTGAAGACTAGGATAACACTATTACCTGAACCATAATATTTTGCTGCTGGTTTAGAGCTTTCAATTTTCGTTCAAAAAAATCCAACGGCTTATCAGCTTTTTTTTGATGCTTGGTTGTGAAGTTTCGCATAAGCTTTGACGGTTTTATACTCTCACGTGACAAAACATCGCCGCAAGGACTGTAAACCCATATTTCAAGTAATTGTCGTCATAATGTCTATTTTTTTTCGGGTGTGATTAACCTCCGCTACTGGCATCCGTACCAGATGTTAAAGGCTGAGATCTTTTGAGAAACTTATCCATTCAGAGTTGAGTGAGTCGAGACTAAAGAACCTAATAGCGTGGGCGGCGGCGGACGGTGAGGGACGCCCCGCCGCCTCTCGCCCGCAACAACAATGCGGTGTGACAACGCCTCAAAGTTAGGCCCACGCAAGCTGGCTTCCAAATCCAATACAAGCTCTCGCAGCATCTTGCAGAGTATAGGTTTTAATATTGAATATAGGTACCTAAATAAAGAAAGCCATAAATGTAATCTTTTAATAATTATATAACTAATTTTTTGTCTTTCTATGGCCCAAGGGGGTCGCCAGACTTTTTAACCTGGAAAAGGGCCGTGTATTCAAAAAGTTTGAAAAACACTGGTCTAAACTAACCGTCGAATTCACGTTAAAATGCGCAACATTGCCAGATGTAAAATTTTTTCGTGATATAAACTATAAAATTTGTCCTCAGTCAACAACATAGTTTAATTTTTTTAATGTTTAATACAGTTTATTATCAAAAACAAATCAAAACAAACAAAACCAAAATGGCACCCACCTCTAGATTTACTCTAATACGGATTATTACCTTGGTTAGTTCAGATTTAACTTGATTTTGATTAATTTGGAAAACAGAAACGAACCTGAAAGAATCTAAAAATTTTTTCAAAAAAAAAACGTCATTTTCCTAGGATTTCACTCTTTACGAATTCTTTCAAAATCATTTAAAGTTACATAAATTGACTGTTATTATATATAGACAAAATTCTAAAAAGTGGCATGTATTCACTACTATGATGGTAATAAGATTATTAGATCGACAAGAAAGTGTTTTTGGTTGTCGCACATTGAGAGCGCTGCAACTGTCTTTAAGAACTTTTATCAGTATTATGGTTTTATTCCTTTTGATATTTGATATCAATCCCATTTGGCAAATGCCACTTTATAAACCACGTTAAGTTAAATTATCAGTAACATCATACGGAAACCATACATTTTTTTAAATTTTAAATCATTGGTCAAATGTCTATCCTCCCTCAGGTATTCTCGCCTTGAGATTTCCCCCCTTTGAAATCAACTTTGATCTTCTTCAATACAATAAGAACAATGCCATACCTTCCATCATCAAACCACACTTCCTTAGCCTAATTAACTCAAAGTTCAAAACCTTCAAACTATCTTTTACTGATGGTTCCAAATCAGATCAAGGTGTAGGCTCAGCTGCCATAACCAGTTTTTCATGCAACAAATCAAGGTTAAATCGCCTTTCATCCATTTTTTGAGCTAAGTTGTTCGCCATCAAGCAATGCATCTGGGAAGTAATTAAACACTCCTCCACCCCCAAACATCTAATCATTTCGGATTCCCTCAGCTGCCTCCGATCGATCCAAGCCCTCAACACATCATGAATCAAATTCTCGACCTTCTTAAAATGGGATCCCAACGTATTTTGTATATAGCCTTCATGTGGGCCTTAGCCGACACTCAAGCTAAGTCTGCAATCCTTGAAGGCACCCCCTTCCTCCCTTTACTTAACTCTAAAGAATTCAATAGGCACATCGATAACATCATTCATAACATTGTGCAGGTTCGCTGGGAATCCCTGGAAAACTCCAATTAAAGAAACTTCTCAGAAACCTTTCCCCAACTGTCCAGAAGGGAAAATGTTGTATGGAAGAAAATCGTTATTGGACATTGCAGAATGACTCATTACTTTCTCCTTAAAAACGAGGATCCCCCTGAATGTATGTCCTGTGGTTCCCCCTTAACTGTAAAACATATAATATCTGACTGTCCCTCATATAGAAATGTCAGAAAGAGGTACCTCACCTCGAAAAATTTTGCGACAGTCATGTCTTTCGAATTGACTAAGGCCAAACGCATACTTTATTTCTTGAGGCACATTGGTCATTATAATAAAATTTAATGCAACCAACAATACTATAGAAAGCGCTAAATCGTCTGAGACACCGACGCGCCTTTAACCATTAAATTAGTTAATCAATCAATGATCAAATGTTATATGATTCTAAACTATTCGAATGAAAACTTTCAAATATAAAGATGCATAACATATAGATAATTAATATATCAGAGCTTATGTCGAATTTACTCGCGTCCATAACTTAACACTTTAATAATAGCTTGTTCCCCAGATTTTATAATAAGGCTTTAGGACAGAAACACGCCTATTATTGTTATCATTGCCCATATGTCGATGTTGATAGAGCTTCGTGACAGTTAGTGACATGGGTAATTATATTGTCTACTAAGCTTATGAAGCTTGTAAAGTTTTATTAACGTGAGACCCAACAGGTGAATTTGTTAGAGCACTTGTGACTGAAAGGGGGAAAATTTAGAACGTCGTTAGTCTTTTTTGTGATTTTATTTAATACTAAAATATATAAAATATATATTAAATATCATAAATGAAATTAAGTGAATTTTTTTTACTAAAACAATTTTATTATTGTTTGAAGGTTGTAGACAATGTTGACGACGTTTCGATTAGGTTGTATCTCTAATCGTTATCAAGTATAAACTGAATGTTTTGTCTTAAGACTACGAGGTTATATAGGGACTGTGTGCATTGAAGCTCAAAGTTTCCCTTCACTGTACACACCTCAATGATTTGATGTTACAAAGTAATGGTTGCCAACGATTAAATATCTCAACACTCGGTTTACTGAAGATTCCATTATTATTTTTAATGTATGCTGCTTTTATAAATTTTCTTTTTTTTTTCATGTTGGGTTCCATATATATTGCTGCAGCCTCAGACCATTTCATATGGTGGTGTTTATTCCAGGTATTTTGTTACAACAGAATAATTAGAACTATGATTAAGATATTGTCCAGTACTGAAGTTTTAATGTTTCGTTTAAACGGTACATCATGACATCTAGGAAGGGCAATTGATCATTTACCTCTTTTTCCATGGTAAACTTAATTGTAGGTCGAATGGTATTTAGATGTCTCAGGAAATCATTAAGTTTTTGATCATTGCCCTTCCATATGATCATCGACATTTCTCAACCAGACTTTCGATTTTACTGTTGCCGTTTCTATGGCATGAGGTTCGAACCATTCCATATATCTATTGGCGACAACTGGAGAGAGTGAAGAACTCATCGGACGCCCGTTGTCTTGAGCGTAGAACTTGTCCTTTACTTGAAAGTAAGCACTACGTAGGCAACACCTCAAAAGGTCCATAACCCCGTCCAGTGGTAACGTGGTTCGATCTGATAAAGTAGTATCACTTGAAAGTCTAGTTTTAATTATGTCTAGTGATTCCCCTAATCGTACATTAGTATACAGACTTTCCACATTAAGCGTATTAGTATGTTGTTTGGCTCTAGATTGGTGCTACTAATAATGTGTAGAATTTAATATATGTGTTCATCTTACCTTCTAAAGGTTGTATGATTTTTAAAAGAAACTTCGCCAGTGCATTTGTTGCCATATCATTCGACCTACAATTAAGTTGACCGTGGAAAAAGAAGTAAATGATCAATTGTCCTTCCTAGATGTCATGGTGAACCTTTCGAATGAAACTATTAAAACTTCAGTATACAGAAATCCAACCCATACCGGACAATACCTTAATCATAGTTCTAATCACTATGTTGTAACAAAACGAGGAATCATACGCAACCTCTATAATCGCACTATATCTATATGCAATAATGCCGATTCATTGGAAAAAGAGGTGGAAAATATTAAATCCGATTTACAACAGAATGGTTATCCTATAAAACTAATTGACGATGTTTATTATGATTTACAAGCCATACGGCTTCGCACTCCCTCCAGGGATTATTCACTCATACCAGGCATACAAAGACACCAAAAGTATGAAGCTCTGTGGGAACCCTTTCCATGTTATCGGATCCTAGGTGACGTTGTCTGCTGTATTTCCTACGAACTTTCGGACGGTTCGCGCGGTTGCTAGGAGAATTGCTTTCTGCATCGGCTTATACAGATGCTCACTAAGGCCCTGTCCCTTGATGTTCTGCAGGAGGTTCTTTGGTATCACTCCAGTTATGGACAGTATTATGGGAATCGTTTGGACGCTGTTCAGTGTCCATTGTCTTCGGATTTGAACCTCCAGATCTCTGTATTTGGCGATCTTCTCGTTGTATTTTGGTCTTAGGTTTTTGTTGTTAGGTACAGCAATGTCGATTAGTGTAGTTTGCCAAGAAATTTTATCTATTAGTATAATGTCTGGTCTATAATGAGCTACTGTTTGATCCGTCAGAACCGTTCGGTCCCAATATAACTTGAACTGGTTGTTCTCAAGAATAGGCTCCGGATTGTACTTGTAATAAGGCACTTTTTCTACCTGTGATAGGTTTAACTTTTCTGCTAACTCTTGGTGGAGTCGAGGCGCTTGGCCTCCCCCAGTTATGTGCTGAATTGTCTCCGATGTTCGACAGCCATATCTGCATTGATAATTTTCTATTGAGGGATCTCTAATGATGAATTTTCGATAATTCTTCGTCAGAATAACCTGGTGTTGGATAGCTAATAAAAAACCCTCTGTTTCCTGAAACATCTGTCCTGAAATCAACCAGTAGTTCGACGCTGAGTTGTCGACATTGTCCTGATTGACCTCATTTGGATGCCGTCCATGAAGTGGCTTCTGAAGCCAGGTTTGTAACTTCTCTTGGTCTGTTTGGTGGTGAGAAGTAATATCTTGTTCCCTCAACTGTAGCGGCGTTGAAACGTCTGCCTCGCATATTGCTCGATGTAGTGTGGAAGAGTCCGCTAACCTGTGGAAATACGAACGTAAGTTCATTATTTGTTGGTCGAGCTGCTTACCAATATCCACCAACCCTCTTCCTCCTTGGTGTCTTGGAAGTATTGTACGTTCAATAGCACTCCGAGTGTGATGTTTTTGTGCTTTTGTTAGGAGTGTCCTTATTTTTCTTTGCAGCTTTTGGATGTCCGTTCTGCTCCACTTTACAATTCCAAAAGAGTAACTCAGCGCAGAGCAAGCATACGTGTTGAGCGCCTTAAACAAATTTCTACTATTTAAATTAGTTCTTAATACCCGCCTTACCATCCTGACAAATTCGGCTGTCAATTCGGCCTTCATAGTGTCATGGTCAATTCTTTTAGCCTGTTTCATACCTAGATATTTGTATGTTTGGTCTGCTTCCATTGACGATGTTATAAATAACTTTCGAACAACACTGGACAACAAGAAACACATTCCTTCTTCACAATTCCGTACATTAAGGGAACTTCGGAGAAAATAAGATGAATTACCAGTAGTTATAATTTAAAAACAGCCTTTAAATCAGGAAATACACTTAGAGCTATTAACAAAAACTAAACCAAAAACTACCGATAAGAAATAATGTATTTACAAGGTTCCATGTGAGTGTGATGAAATATATATTGGAGAAACCAAACGACCACTAGAAGCTAGAATTAAAGAACATAAAACTCATACACAAAAAGGGAAAACGTAGAGATCAGGTATTGCAGAACACTCCTGGGATAAAGAACACCATATAAAATGGTCTGAGGCTGCGGCAATATACAGGAAAGCAAACATGAAAAAAAGAAAATTTATAGAAGCAGCTTACATTAAAAACAATAATGGAATCTTCAGTAAACCGAGTGTTGAGATACCTAATCTTTGGCGACCACTACCTTGTAACATCAAATCATTGAGGTGTGTACAGTGAAGCGAAACTTTGCGCTTCAGTGGACACAGTCCCTATAAAAGCTCGTAGTCTTAAGACAAAACATTCAGTTTATATTTGATAACGATTAGGGATACAACCTAATCGAAACGTCGTAAAAATAAATGAAAATAAAGACAATGCAAGTCCGATAACCACATTTTAGTCAATTTTATTAATATTTATAATCACATACATAAAAAAAAAATTTATTCTACTGAACTAATTTACCTTAGTCCAAAAGTTTATAGTTTCCAAAATAGAGCAATGTTAAGTAGTAGTACCAAAACGTATACAATCGCAGAATTTGTAAATATTTATTTGCGGTAAGGATACCTTCTTATATATCATATACGATTTTGATTCCAAGTATAAACATGAAACGTTGAAGCCAAACCTCCTTATCGGAAAAAAAAAACATAATTTTTTACCAAAAACGGGCCATAGTTCAAAATTGGTGCCAATTTTTGATTGGTAACCACGAAAAATAGATTTAGCGCACCAAAATACATAAGGTAACATAAAGTTGCCGAGGGGAGTTGAATGTATACTCAACCTCCTCTCCTTCTCTCCCCTTCCCTGTAGAATTATTAAGTTGCACAATTTTGATATTTTTTTTTATTATTTTTGGTATTTAAACACATGATCAGAAAAACCTTCAAATATACATTAAACTTCTTCTTCTACGTTGACTAGGGATATCCCTGTTTGTCATTCTATCTACACCCGCCTTATTCTGCTGATGAAGAGAACCAGCTCTGGGCCCATCTCTTTGGTGATCGTCCTGGTAATCTTCTTCATCTTGGTCGTCCATACATACAAACTTTGGCTAGTCTCTCTTCACTCATTCTCTCAACGTGTTCTTTCCAACCTCTTTTTCTTTCTTTTGTCCATTTGATCACGTCCTGCACATTACATTTTTCTCTGATTAAGGTATTTGTCAGCCGATCTCTGATTGACACGTTCAGCATTGATCCCAGTACTTTCATTTCGGTGGTTCTCATTTTCTGCTTTGTCTTCTTAGTGTCTGCTCTTGTTTCCGTGGCATAAGTTAGAATTGGTCGTATCATGGTCTTATATATTTTTGTTTTTCCCTCTATTCTCATGTATCTGTTTCGAAATATAACATCTCTTAAGCATCCTGCCACTTGTAGCGCTCTTGTATTTTGTGACAGTACTTCTCTAGTAAGGTTACGACAGCTTGTTGTGTCAATGCCTAGGTATTTAAAGTTCATGACTTGTTCAATTATGGCATTTTCTATCTGTAGCCTACATCTTCTTGGTTCCTTGGAAATTACCATACACTTTGTTTTATTCGTTGATATCTGCATATTGTACCTCTTAGTTGATACGTTCAATAGGTGTGTCAATCTCTGGAGGTCGTCTTCGTTATCTGCGAGTAGGACCGCATCATCCGCGTAGCATATCATATTGATATTGTGTTCGCCCATCTGGTATCCGCGTTTCGGTCTGATGTCCTCTATTATGCGGTCCATTATCAAATTGAATAAGAAGGGGCTTAGCGAGTCTCCCTGCCTTATCCCTTCGTTTATCTTAATGTCTTCGGTTAGACGTTCGGATGTTATTATTTTTGTGCTGGAATTTGTGTACAAGTCATCAACTATGTTTATGATCTCCGGTGAAACATTTTTCTGTTTTAGGATGTCCGTTATGTGCTGCTTCTAGATGCGGTCAAATGCTTTTGTTAGGTCAACGAAGCATAAGTATGCAGGGTGGTTAAATTCTATTGATTTTTCGAATATTTGTCTCACTATAAATAAGGCATCTGTGGTTCCCCTGTTTTTTCGAAAACCCCGTTGTTCCTCCGAGATCTCTATTTTCTCTTAAAGTTTGTCACGAATAATTGCTGTAAATAGTTTGGTGACAGAGTTAAGAAGTGTAATACATTAAACGTGATAAGTAATAGGTCATGAGCAAACGACGTGACGCTTAAATATATATTATGTAAGTTTAGTTTAATGCAAAAAATAACGAAGGAAATCGTACACGACTGCAAAAAGATGGCTTTTATAAAAATATCTAAAATTTCAAAGTAGAACGTAAAAGGTAGGTGAAAAGATGGATCAGGGACGATAAGCCGCTTATATGACTAAAGGCCATAGAAAATAAATTAATAGAGGCCATAACACTCCACACGTGATATTTAGGATAATCATGAAATGTTACGAGTCAGTAACGTAGATGAAATTTCGAAATGTTGTAGAAAAAAAATGGCCATTGTCACGTTTTTACTGAAAAACTAAATTTTTTCAAATATTATATTGATATTTTATTCTCGAGTAAAAACGTTTCATAATCTGCAACTCTCTCTGGTTTAACCCAGATGTAAAAAGAAAAAACTACTATCAACAACAGCATGCAGAAATCACTAAACAAAAATTAAACTCATTATGTTTAACCCAATTAAATTCTGAAATTATATTCCTAACAAGTCTGGTTTTAATGAAATGCCAAGGGGGATGCATTTTCAGGAAAATATACTTAGTAATTAGATGCAGATTGCAAATGTATTGGGGAACACTTTATGTGTGTTTATGAATCCTCATCGGTAGACAATGTTAACTGCGTTAGGTAATGAAGGAATTTTAACTTTTCAACTCTTACTAAATTTAAGTCCAAATGAACAACAGGTGAGGATCACATATCTGTCCTCATCTTTAAAAGACGTGTTAATTTTTTCCAAAAAACCTTGACATAATTTGTGAATTGATAATAAAGTTGTTCCTATATTTTAAAAAAATGTGACAAGGAGAATATTGAAAACTATCGTCCTATAAATATATTGAATAACTTGATTAAGACTTCCATACCATTCTGTACAATGATACTTTATACTATACTAGCGACCCGCCCCGGCTTCGCACGGGTGCAATGCTGATACTAAATACACTACAGAAAAACTGTGACTATTTATTTTATTTTTACAACAATTATTACATCGGCCTCCGACGCGCTATTTATAGGCACGCTGCCGCCGCCCCGGTCGGCCAGTACCGCCGCCCCGGTCGGCCAGTACCGCCGCAAGCGCTACTTCCCGCAATTTTAAATCTGTAATATCTTAGAAAATATTCATTTAAATCTTGTGCTGTAAAGGACCATATAGATCTATATTAAATCAACAATGTATTTAAGCTATTTAATTGGATAAGGATTAATGCTGTATTGGTTAAAATCGCTTCAAAATTTGCCATTATTTGTCGTAAAAAGTAAATGATAAAAAAATATTATTGTGGGATATCCATGAGAGATAGACATAGACCATCGCGGAGTTTTCTGTAGACCTTTTCAATGTGTACAAATAATTAGTACATTATTTTGATAAATCTCGTAGGGTTCAGCCTGCGTTTGCAATGTAAGCGGAAAAAAATATGATAATTAACGACATCACATTAGAAACCTCAAAAATAACAGTATTTCTCCACCATTTAATGGATGTTATTATACATATAAACCTTCCTCTTGAATCACTCTATCTATTGAAAAAAACCGCATCAAAATCCGGTGCGTAGTTTTAAAGATTTAAGCATACAAAGGGACATAGGGACAGAGAAAGCGACTTTGTTTTATACTATGTAGTGATGCAAGCAAAAATAGGTGTGTTTCAAAATGACTTTTTAAGTGATAGATCTATCCTGACAAACTTTTGCATTTTCTCTGAACATGTAGCAGGTGCTATTAAAGGGTGTTTTTTATAGAGGTATAGAACTTTAAGTTGGCAACACTTTTTTAACTGGCGGCCATTTTGTCAAGCTGTCAAGTGATTTATGTTTAGTTTAGTTTGGCATTTCAACATGAATAGACTGACGCCTGAACAACGCTTCCAAATTGTGCAAATTTATTTTGAAAATCATGGTTCTGTTCGAAATACGTATCGCGCACTACGTCCATTTTACGGTCAACATAATCGTCCATCAGAGCAATTAATTCGATTAACTATGGAACGTTTTCGCACCACGTTTACTCTAAATGATAATACACATCCACAGAGACGTCGTACAGAAGAAGTCATTGCTGCTGTAGAGCGTAGCGTAGAGGAAGACCCGAATCAGTCTATCCGCCATCGTGTACAGAAATTGGATATGTGTCCATTTACTTTATGGAAGATTTTGCGGAAAGATCTTGGTTTGCGTGCTTACAAAATCCAACTCGTGCAAGAATTGAAGCCACACGATCACCTAGCAAGGCGTAGATTCGGTGAGTGGGTCCAAAACAAGATTGCCGTTGATCCCGATTTTCATAAGCGAATTTTGTTTAGTGATGAAGCTCACTTTTGGCCGTATTTGGAGTGATGATAATCCTCAAGTGTATGTTGAGACACCGTTACATCCAGAAAAACTGACTGGTGTGCTTTATGGGCTGGTGGAATCATTGTTCCGTACTTCTTTAAAAACGATGCTGATCAGAACGTTACCGTCAATGGTGACCGCTATAGAGCCATGATTACTGACTTTTTCGTTCATCAATTGAACAACCATAATGTGCAGGATCTGTGGTTTCAACAAGACGGCGCAACATATCACACAGCTCGTGCCACAATTGATTTATTGAAGGAAACGTTTGGTAACCACATAGTTTCCCGTTTCGGACCCGCGAATTGGCCTCCAAGATCGTGCGACTTAACGCCGCTGGACTATTTTGTGTGGGGATATGTGAAGTCGCTAGTCTACGCCGATAAGCCCGAAACGATTGATCACTTGGAGGACAACATTCGCCACGTTATTGCCGATATACGGCCACAAATGTTGGAAAAAGTCATCGAAAATTGGACCTTCAGATTAGACTACGTCCGAGCCAGCCGTGGCGGTCATATGCCAGAAGTCATATTTAAATTATAATGCCAGAATAAAGTAAATTTCATGCCAATTTAAGAAATTCATCTTTGTTTTATTCCATTTAAAAGTTCTATACCTCTATAAAAAAAAAACACCCTTTAGAAGGGGAATGCAGCTTGAAGCTATTTTCTCTGATTGTAAAAAAGCATTTGATAAGGTAGACCATCAGATTATTTTAACTATACTAGTAAATTTTTGTTCCTCTAAAAATGTTTATAAATTTATGGCACATGTGAGTATTTGACCCACAGAACTTAACGAATCAAAGGGCAGTAATTTGCGACTATTGCTTTTTATTTTACTTATAAATAGCATTACAGAGGCAATGTTTAAATCTACTAGTTTATTATTTGCTGACGATTTCAAGATCTTTAGGACTGTTAATAAGATTCTATGATAACATATATATGAAACAAAACTTTATTAATCATCGGTACTATATAAATAAACAAATAGTTCTCGAACAAGTCAGATCAGGGATATGGCTGACTATTTCCAGACGGAATTTGAGTTGAATGATCACTATGAATATATTTCTGCGAAGGCATTAACATTTTATGACAAATGCAAAAAAAAAAACATTTATTACTGGTGTTAGATTATGTAATGGTCTTGCAAGACCCCATTTAGGATATACTAGTTGCATAGGATATACTAGTTGCGATTGCCGGAAATCCATAGAAGAAAGAAACCTAGCTAGAAGAGACATGCTACAAAATCCAGCAGACAAAAATATTGAACGGTTCAAATATACTAGAACACAGACAAGAAAACTAATGAAAAGGAAAAAAGAAGGATTACCAGGAACAAATAATCAGAGAAATAGAAGAAAATCGGAAGAACAACAAAGCAAGACAATTCTTTAGAGAAGTCTCTAGTATAAAAGCAGGGTACCAAGCAAGAACAGGAAACTTCCTTGAAAAAGACAGCGAAGAGCTTATTACTAATGACAAGGAAATCTTAAAAACCTGGAAGGAATACTTCTGGCAACTGCTAAACGGTGGAGCTAGCACGAATACATCAAATATAGAGGTACATACAGCTGAAATAGAAGACCATTGCCCGACATATGAAGAAGTAACCCAAGCAATTAAAAAACTTAAAAATAATAAAGCCCCAGGCAGCGACGGTATACCCGCAGAGTGTCTGAAGCACGGAGGGGAAACACTATACCGATCTATATACAAGCTAATTCAAGGTATTTGGCAGGAAGAAACAATGCCAGACGAATGGAAAGAATGTGTTATCGTACCAATACACAAAAAAGGTAACAAAAAGCAATGTAACAACTACCGAGGAATAACGCTCCTTAATACTACCTACAAAATCCTTGCAAACATTCTGTTAGAAAGAACCAAATCGTACACAGAAGAAATCATTGGAGAGTATCAATGCGGATTCAGACCCGGCCGATCTACTCTTGACCAAATATTCACTATAAAACAAATAATGGAAAAATGCTGGGAGTTCGATCGAGAGCTCCATCAGATGTTCATAGACTTTAAACAGACTTTCGATAGAGTATGCCGGATGAGACTGTGGACAGCGATGCAAGAACTTGGCTTTCCTAAAAAACTAGTCAACTTGATACGGATGAGTATGGAAGGACTACGATGTAAGGTAAGAGTAATGGACTGAAGCAGGGAGATGCACTCTCACCACAACTCTTCAACGTAGCTTTAGAACACATAATCAGAAATGCAAGAATTGATACACCGACTTCCATATTCCATCGAGAAGGACCAAACTTACTGCTGGCATTTGCAGACGATGTAGATCTAATAGAAAACACAAGAATAAAAATGAAGGAAACCTTTATCCGATTCGAGAAGGAAGCAGAGAAGATGGGGCTACAAATAAATGAAAACAAAACTAAATATATGTACACGAGCCGCAATATTCGAAACACAGACAGAATTGGATAGAACATCACCATCGACGACTACAACTTTGAGCGCGTCAGAGAATTTAAGTATCTTGGAACAACAATAACTGAAGATAATAACGGATCACAAGAAATAAACAATAGGATCCAAGCTGGGAACAGATGTAGCTACGCCCTTCGAGACCTGATAAAATCGAAACAACTAACAAGACGAACAAGGATAAATCTATATAAAACAGTTATAAGACCAGTAGTGATGTACGGCAGCGAAACTTGTACAATAACAAAGGCAAACGAAGATCCACTGCGAGTTTGGGAGAGAAAAATCCTAAGGAAAATCTTTGGCCCGTTACTGGATGGGGCAACGAGACAATATAGAATAAGAACAAACAAAGAGTTAGAAGAGTTATACGCAGACGCCAACATAGTAAAAGAAATAAAGTCTAGAAGACTTCAATGGACAGGCCACCTCATAAGACACTCTAACGAAAGAATAGTGAGACTGGTGTGGGAAGAAACCCCAACTGGAAAAAGACCACTTGGACGACCCCGGCTCCGGTGGCGGGATAATATAGCAGGAGACCTTAAAGCTATGGATGTAGAGAACTGGATGAAGCTAGCAAAGGACAGAAACGAATGGAGGCATATTGTCAAGTCGGCTAAAACCCACACGGGGTTGTAACGCCACGGAGTAAGTAAGTAAGTTGCATTTGGAGTTCAGTTACTTTTTCTAATATTAATTTTAGTGAAAAGGTACGGAAGATATTCTTATGATATCCAGATTTAAAAATACATAACATATATCCTCGTATGACATTATATGATGCATTAATAAATACGTTCAGAATGGAAATATAAAAGCTGCGATGTAGTACATTATGATAATTGTTATGTGCGAAAGATTCCTTAACAATGTTGTATTTATTACGGAGTGTTCTTCATGTTCCTCATTAATTAAAATTATGATTAAGCGTAATAACTTTATTGGAAAACAAGATTTAAATTTCTGTACCAATGTAAAAAAAATGTGATTTTTAATTAGGTGTAATGGTAGTGTGTAGGTTTTAATTTTTGTTATAGTGTTAGTGTTGCCAAACTTTATACTTGTTTCAAATAAATAAATATTTTCTTTTGTCTATTCCAATCATTTGCTCCACCGATAAGTGGAGGTTTTCTAGAGCCTTCGTAGTTGTATCCTTTCTAGCTTTTGATCCATCCCATCTCATTAGCCACTTTTGGTCCATCTTTGAACGTAGGCCTTCCTTATTTGTCATCATTTTCGTCTATTTTCTGCCTATATTATCCATATCAGTCCTCCGGAAAATTTAAGATCATGTGTCCACTGCAACAGAGGGCGTCTTCTGAAACTTTTACTTATTTATAATCTCAATCTTATTATCATACTGAACTATCTATTATTTTTAAATCTTGCTACATACCCCTCAACGTTCCATTTCTGCTGTGATGCAGCACTCATCGTTCTTTATTTTTTGCTGGATCCATATATTTTGCTTTCGGTCTGTTAGAAATACGTAGATCATCTACAATTGCACGGCTCTTCGAATGGTTTTTAATTTATTTTTTGTTTATTTTATGATGGTGCATGTCTCGGCTTCATACATCGACACTGATCATAGAGTCGTCTCCTAAAGAAAATTGCTATATTTTGGTTTTTTATCGCGTTACTTAACTTGGTACGTGAATCGTCTTTTTCTGTCGATCTCTATCAAATGATTCTCTTTGCCTAGGGTTATTCTATGTCTATTCGCACTTTATCCAGGTTTAAAACTGGTTCAAGAATCTTGAGCGTGTTAAGGACAAACAGACTATCAATAATAAATATTTACATAGCAATGACGTAATAATAATAAGTATCGTCATTTGTTATAAAACCATATTATCAAACGATTAAAACTCAAAAACCTTTATCGTTTAATTTTAAAATTTATCGTTTAATTTTTAAATTTTTGGATATGGCCATACATTACACTCACGTAGAAATAACCGATAAGGTATTTTATTCACATTGTGTTATATAAAATCTATGTGGTTTGCCAGTTGCAGATCGTACATTTTCTCACGTGCCAGTTTTCGGAAAATACTCCCCAATGTAACCATGGTTAAAAGCGTAGGATTCGGATAAATAAAAATAAATGTCCGATCTCCTCCTATAACGCTGCTTTACAATGCAAAGACTACTAGGAACTCTTTTTTATTCTTACCCAAATCTGCCGCTATCGTAAACTTTGGGTTATGTAAAGTAGTAGTCGAACAAGCCAACTGACTATAAAATTATATAGCACGCTTAAAATATTTAAAGCAACAGATTTTTTAAATGACTTAATTAATTAAATTGTATTGTTTGACTAGTCAAAAATTCCACTCTTCGTGTTTATTATAAAATTAATTTAAATCCTAAACCACGTCCAATTTAGTATTCCACAACCCTATTAGAATTACAAGACTTTCCACTCAAATCTCCACTTAAAAACCCATTCTGATGGGCCGTCAGTAATTACAGGACACGGCGTGCATGTCTAGTTATCCCACTTCTGATTAAAAGACGGAATCCCGGACTCTTTACTCGAAAAAGCCGGACCGAGTCTTATATTTTAATAGGCAATCGCGGTCTGCCTTTGCAGCTTCTATTTAGGCAGTGTAAGGGGTATTAGGTGGTATTAGATAATTTTCAAGGCAGTGGCGTAGACGTAAAAATATCAAAACAAAAATGTATGTATACATATTTAGGAAGAACAAAAAGGGGTTCAAAAAGAATTGTTATTCCAGTATTATATTTGCCAGGTAGGTAACTTAGTTTGTAATTTATATCCTACTAGCGACCCGCCCCGGCTTCGCACGGGTGCAATGCTGATACTAAATACACTACAGAAAAACTGTGACTATTTATTTTATTTTTACAACAATTATTACATCGGCCTCCGACGCGCTATTTATAGGCACGCTGCCGCCGCCCCGGTCGGCCAGTACCGCCGCAAGCGCTACTTCCCGCAATTTTAAATCTGTAATATCTTCGAAAATATTCATTTAAATCTTGTGCTGTAAAGGACCATATAGATCTATATTAAATCAACAATGTATTTAAGCTATTTAATTGGATAAGGATTAATGCTGTATTGGTTAAAATCGCTTCAAAATTTGCCAGTATTTGTCGTAAAAAGTAAATGACAAAAAAATGTTATTGTGGGATATCCATGAGAGATAGACATATACCATCGCGGAGTTTTCTGTAGACCTTTTCAATGTGTACAAATAATTAGTACATTATTTTGATAAATCTCGTAGAGTTCAGCCTGCGTTTGCAATGTAAGCGGAAAAAAATATGATAATTAACGACATCACATTAGAAACCTCAAAAATAACAGTATTTCTCCACTATTTAATGGATGTTATTATACATATAAACCTTCCTCTTGAATCACTCTATCTATTGAAAAAAACCGCATCAAAATCCGGTGCGTAGTTTTAAAGATTTAAGCATACAAAGGGACATAGGGACAGAGAAAGCGACTTTGTTTTATACTATGTAGTGATGTATAGGTAATAAAATTAATAGTTTATAAAAATAGGAAAGTTTGTTAAAATAATGTAATACATAATAAATCTAAATAGGTTTCTGCATTAACCGTTACAACTTTTATGAGGATTAAAATAAAACTGTGTTTTAGATACTAAATCTTTAAAATCTTAGTTTTTGTCCTCTCTGTCAAAGATCAGGGCCCGTGTCCTCGAAAGTGTGATTTGAAAGGTGATGTGAATGGCGATGGGAATGGCGATGTGAACTTTTTGACAGTAGAAACCGTATTCTTGAAAAGGCAATGTTGCCAGATATGAACGTGCTAAAACCCGAGAAATTCAAAAAATAAAATGGATGACAGATTGAATTGAGCTGTAAGGCCGAAAATGTCCGTAGTATTTTTGGTTGCCATTTTAGGCAAAAAGTAGTTTTGATACGTTAAATTATTCGTGAAAAGCAAAAAAAATACTGCTGTTATTGTTATTTTTGTGAAGTTATTGATTGTCATTACAATATTTGTAGTTTGTCTGGATTAAATTTATCTTAAATTGACACTCTAGAACTGTTAAACAAAAATGCATACAAAGAGCCAAGTACTTGAAGATTCTAATATGTAAAGAAAAAGTGATATCAAGAAAAACAGCAATCATATATACAAAGTAATATACTGACAGTAATTGCAGAAAGTCAGCACTGATAAACCTTGAAACGGTGGAAATTACAACTCTACGTAGTATGACTAAAAGCCATCATCCCAATCCACTACGGAAACTATCAAATCAGTTATTTATTGTATGAATTCATAAAATATCCAGCTTCTTACTGCAAGATGTTCTGTCCTGAAAGAAAACCTGAAACTTGAACAATGATAGAGAAACTGTTTATGACCAGGGACCAAAACCAAAGGCCAGACAGAAGACGTCCATTAGATGCTGGCGGATCTGGATAATATTTATTTAATTGTAATGTCATATAGTGTTTAACACAGTCTGATTAAGTTAAGTACTGTAGTTAACATAATTTAAATATAAAATGTGTTACTTATTTGAATAAAAGTTTCAGATGAATTTTTGTTAGATTTAACTGTTTGAAACTAAGATACTCGACTGTTATCGACACAAGTATTTATGTTAAATCCATAAGCAGAAATAGCCCTAGAAAAACATTTTTAAATATTACGCTCATACAATTGAGTTATGAACAGAATCTCCGGTAATAATTTTATATGTCTGTAATCTCAAATTTACTTAATATTTGCGAGACATATTCAATTTTCTAAGGATATTTTACTAAAAAATTTGAAAATATTAAAAATATCGGGGTACCACCTAATTAACGTTTCAAACTCTTTATTCAAAAAATAAAACGTCTTAAAGAAACGGTTCGTCAACATATTATTTTTTTAATGATGAGTTATTTTGAAGAACTAAAAATAAAATAAAAATTTTTAATACTATTTTATTTTTTGAAATCCGTGCGTTAAATATGTCATTTAGCGGCTGACATTTCATTTGCGCATGTTTCACCGTTCGCTTGCCTTCCACTCGGCGAACGAGGATAGGAGTGATGAACATTTCAAGAATACGCGTTTGCCACCTTTTCACCGTTCACTTCACGTTCCCCAGTTCAAGGATACAACGAAAATCAAATGTTCTAAAAACAATAGATCATGTACACCAACTTTAAAAAAATTAGAGAAGTAAGAACCTGAACATCCGAACATTGTTAACGGATTTTTAACTTACTCCCTATATAGGCTATTCAACTTTGTAAAATAATATGTTAAATTAATTCAAAATTAGCTGACATAATACTCAAACTAGCATATTATTTAACGAACAAGTGTTGATGTTACAAAGCTATAAGTGAGCAAAATTGCATTATGTTTTCTAGCCGACATTAAAGATAAGGTATAAAAGAATTAATTAACGTTCGAAAACACATCTTGCTTCATTTTACCGAAAGTAATATTTCGCAACAGCGGAGGCTTTTATTGCAAAATCAAGTTGGCATTGGAGAGCACTTTACGTCACTCTGAATTCTATTGTTTTTGCTCTTCAATACAACGTCACACGTTAAGGGTTAATGTTTTCGATTTAGTAAATTTTCTGTACTTAGATAAACACAATAAAAAATGTAGTTTACTTTTTTTATACAACTGAGATGACATTATTTATTTGAATTGCACCTCTAATTCTACCAGCAGGTTTGTTTCAACCATCTAGCCTCAGTAAATGCCAATAATTCATATTTAGTTCAGGGCTAATAAGTCTGAAAATTTCATAAAGGGTTTAGCTGATTAAGAGGATCGAAACTGCCCTCTCGGTAATAAAAAAATAAAAACACCGGATTATTCTTGATCGAAAAGTACCTACACAAAAAAATTTTTAGCCACTTTTATCTTCACATAACCTCGAAAAAAAAAAATAAAACCTCTTTATTCGTTTTTTGACGATAACTTCGGTTTTAATCATCGTAGAAACGTCTTTTATTTCATTTTGTAGATTTTTTTATTGTCTATAACAAGATATATAATTCAATAAAATAGAAAGTAGGACAATAGCAGGACCGAAAAACAAATATGTTAGCTTTTAGATGCCAAATTATGTCCATAAATTTTTCAGATTTTTAAAAGTGGTGAAACATAGTCAAAATCGCAAAAAAGGCACTTATTAGCATTTTTTCGCATTTCTATAGAGTTTTGAAGCATGTAATTGTCTTATAAATCCTTAGTTGTCTTAAAACTAAGACAATTTTAGGTTATTTTTTATGTCAAATACTTGGTAATACCTTGTAATTTTTTTTAATTCAAAGTAACATAGAAATAAATCATTTCAGTCCATGAAAAAGTTTTTTTCGTTAAATATACACGTAAGTATTGAGAAGCGTTATTACTATTTTAAATAGTACAGCAATAATTAAAGTATTAAAAATCTTGTTTTATAAAATGCTTATAATGCTTATATATATATATATATATATATATATATATATATATATATATATATATATATATATATATATATATATATATATACAGTGCCTTCATTTCAAAACGAACCATCCTTAATAACTTTGTTAAATAGAAAAATTTAAAAAAAAGAAAAAACACGTCAATTTAGTTATACAAGGGGAAGTTTAATTTTGCATTTGTTAAAAGTCTGTCAATCACCTCCTCACCTCCAGCTAACCTCACTTTGATATGTCAAATGGGAACTCCCACCTTGTGACACATCATTGTAAGCAGCATAAAATTGTCTATCCAACCGTATAAAAAAAATTAAATCGGTTGACGTACAAGCGAACAGTGTGCAAAAATGTCTTGTAATAATGCATAATATATCGGCCTCGAACTTTGGTATGTCAAATGATTACCCTATAGTGTGATACATCATTTTAAAGGGCATACTATCTCCTATTTAGCCAATAAAAAAAAACAAAATCTGTTGATGTACAAGCGAATAGTAAGAAAAGATGTGTGGTAATAATAGACACCTTATCACATTAAACTTTATTATGTCAAATGGCTACTTCATAGAGTAAAATATTATTTTAAATTTAAAATAAATATTTTTTTAAAATAATAAACAGTTAAAATATTTGCGAGAAAACAACTAAGCCTGTTTTAAAATTCATCGCAAAATTCATTGCAGTCTAATCAATCTAGTGTATTTATTTCAATGATATTTTTTGCGGTACCTGATAGGTACAAGAAATCACTGCAATAAATAAAATTTTTAAGATCTTTAAACACCAGTTGTTTATTATTGTTAAAATTGTCATTGTGACGCCTAGTTGAAACGTGAATATAAATGGTGTATACGCTAGCCGAAAGAATAGAAATAATTTTTCTCTATGGAGCTGAAGATCGGTGCGCTCGTAGAACCGCCAGATCATTTAACGAGAGGCATCAAGACAAAAACGTGGGCCATAAATATGTACTCGAATTGGTACGAAAGTTTGAAGAAACGGGATCCGTTTGTAATAAAAAATCTATTGAGAAAAGGGTTGTAGATGAAGCATGCCAAATCGAGGTACTAGGACAGTTTGCAATAGATCCAACTTTATCCATCTCAAAGGTCGCAGATTTAACAAACATTTCTGCTGGCTCTGTGCATAAAGTTTTAAAACAAAATAAGTTTTTTCTCTACAAAATTCAAATTCTTCAAGAACTCGGAGAAGACGATTTTGATAGGAGAATTCAATTTTGCGAATTAATGTGCCAACGAATTGACGAGGACCCCCATTTACCTAAGAATATCTGCTTTAGAGATGAATCAACTTTTTTTCTAAATGGACTAGTTAACAGACATAACTGCAGATACTGGGATAATGAAAATCCGCACCTTTTCCGAGAAGGGCATACTCAATATCCCGAAAAAATTAACGTGTGGGCAGGAATTTATGGCAATGAAATCATCGGGCCATTTTTTTTGGAAGATAATTTAACTGGGCAAATTTATTTAAACCTTTTAGAAAACACAATATACCCTGCCATTGTGCAATCTTTAGAAAATCAAGTGGATGAAAATGCTGTTATGGTACTAAATGAAAATAATTTGCATTTCCAGCAAGATGGAGCTCCCCCGCACTACGCTTTGGCAATTCGAGAGTGGCTTGATGAACATTTTCCAGGGACGTGGATTGGCAGACGTGGTGCAATTGAATGGCCAGCACGGTCTCCAGATCTAACCCCTCTAGACTTTTTTCTTTGGGGGTATTTAAAAAGCAAGGTTTATAAAACCCCACCTGAAAATATTGACGATTTAAAAGATCGAATTGTTCGGGAATGTAGAGGAATTAGCAGAGAAACCCTTGCCAATGTTGGTGGGGAATTTCAAAATAGGCTTTTTTATTGTCTCGCTAATAACGACACATATTTTGAACATTTAATAAAATAATTTTCTTCAACTGAATAAAACTGAATAAACTGCTTATATTTAACACACATTTTTGCATCCTAATTGCCTATAACGTCTATTAACTTAATTTTTTTTGACATCATTGGATAGCAGATCGTACGTCCTTTAAAATGATGTATCACACTATAGGGTAATCATTTGACATACCAAAGTTCGAGGCCGATATATTATGCATTATTACAAGACATTTTTGCACACTATTCGCTTGTACGTCAACCGATTTAATTTTTTTTATACGGTTGGATAGACAATTTTATGCTGCTTACAATGATGTGTCACAAGGTGGGGGTTCCCATTTGACATATCAAAGTGAGGTTAGCTGGAGGTGAGGAGGTGATTGACAGACTTTTAACAAATGCAAAATTAAACTTCTAAATTGACGTGTTTTTTCTTTTTTTAAAATTTTTCTATTTAACAAAGTTATTAAGGATGGTTCGTTTTGAAATGAAGGCACTGTATATATATATATATATATATATATATATATATATATATATATATATATATATATATATGATATAAAAAGATAATTAATACAATTACAAATATATTTGCAAAAATAAATTATAAATAAAAATAAAGTCATTTATAGTAATAACAAAAATAACAAATTAAGGAAATTTGAGTTAACCTGGATTATATACCTAATATATATAATTAATCCATTTATTGCCTTCGAACATAATCTGCTGGAGGCAGCATGCAATGATCCGCAAGCATTACCTAGAAAAGAAAAAGAAAGGACGAATACAAGAAAATGCTATCTCTCTTGCCCCGAACCGCGATTGGCCGACGCGCGCTTCAATAAGGGAGGAGAACAAAACTAAAATTTCGGAGCGAGAGAGAGAGTATGACCCCATATTTTTCTCTCTCTTTGCCACATAACGCGCACCAAGCATTACATGCTACCTCCAGTAATATTTGCTCGCAGTTTATTGCATTCCAAAATCTGAATAATTAAGAAAAAATCTAAATCTGGCAACTCAGCAATTCGGTAAAGCACGTTGATCTTGTAAATATGGCATTTCCCTTCAAAATTTTTAGCATGGCGATGACAATAAATACAAATTTACGATGTTGAACATTTCTTTATGTTTTAAATAAGTTTTTACATTGAAAGTGACTGTTTTCCGCACTGAAACTTATGTAGTGAAGTACAAATTGTGGACTTATACAAACCTGTTACTGTAATATGTCTATGTATGAAACTGTTCTTTTGAATTAATTGCGGACTTCCTTATAACTACAAATAAAAAGCTAGGTATTGGCATCATATTAGTATTCTAATATCTTTTTATGTAACCTTAATATTGGTATGCTGAATGGGTGTTAATTGAAGGACTTTTACAACATATTCAATCCATCTTAGATCTTTTTAACACATTTTCCAGTTCCTCTTTTGCACAATACCTAAATGTACAATAACGAAATCGATACGATAAGAAGCTTTGGCCCGAAAATGACGAATGGGCCCATTGAACCGATCGGATAAAATCAACAAGGCGACCAAAAACCCTAAGATAGCGCTAAAGATGAATAAATACATTGGAAAGTTGTACAGATAAAATAAAAAGTATTGAGACGTGTTTCTGTTTGATACTAAATCAAAAGTTATCTTGAAAATAAATTATTTTAAAAAATTATATCAAAAGTAAAAAAAGTCTATATTGCAATTAATATAATAACTTTGTATTTATTTTCGTATTAAGTTAACAACGAATATAGATAACGATTCAAGAGGAATGTCAAGCAGCCGTCGAGGAAGCATCACTTGAAAATGCCAGCCGAGATGTTGGCGAAATGTCGTGAAGATATTTCTACTGACGAACGGATTGAAAACCGGAAAAACACCAGTACACATTCCACCATCCGTAAAAACCTACAATAAAACATATATATATATATATATATATATATATATATATATATATATATACATATATATATATATATATATATATATATATATATATATATATATATATATATATATATATATGTTGGTTACCAACCAATTAATCAAGAAACGTTTGTCTAAAAAACTCATAACAGATACAGAAGCAAAAAATTTAACAATACACAACGGGGTTTCACCAAAAATATATGGTTTATCCAAACTACATAAACCTGGTGTTCCTCTAAGACCAATAGTATCGAGTATACAATCACCATTTTACAAATTATCGAAATATCTTTGCAGCTGCTTATCGAATATAACTGGAAAAAACAATTATTATATAAAAGACTCTTTTACTTTTAAAAAATTTATTAACGAAACAAGTATTCCAAACAACTATAAATTAATCTCACTAGATGTCGTCTCGTTATATACAAATATTCCCAATGACCTACTAACAGATATAATAAAGGCAAAGTGGGATAACTTAAAAAGCTTTACCACTTTAAACCTAGAAACCTTCACTGAAGCCATAAATCTGACATTAACCAACAATTACTTTCAATATCAAGATACATACTATCAGCAGCTTGATGGTTGCGCAATGGGCTCACCAATATCATCTACAGTAGCACAGTTGGTCATGGAATATCTGGAAGAAAATGTCATAGAAAAACTTAATATACCGATTCAATTTTTCAAGAGGTACGTTGACGACTGTCTAGCAGCTGTCCCCGAAACTGAAATAGACACCATACTAAATGCATTCAACAATTTCCACCAAAAGATGCAATTTACATCAGAAGTCGAACAAAATGGAAAAATAAATTTCCTTGACCTCACACTAGTTCGAAATTATGAAAGTAAAAAGATTGAGACGATGTGGTACACAAAAGATACATGGTCGGGACGCTACCTTAACTATCAATCACATCATCCGAAACCCCAAAAGATCAGGGTAATAATAGGTTTGACTGATAGAGCTTTAACCCTAACTTCGCCGAAATATCGTCAAGAAGCTTTAAAGAAAGTCAGACAAATCCTGCGTGATAATAATTTCCCCGAAAAACTCACAAACAGAATAATAAAACAACGAACCTACAAACTGTATAATAAGAACGCCCTTACACAAAATAATAATATTAACAACCCAAAAACATATGTTGCAATACCATACATAAATTCATTGTCAGAAAAAATTACACACATCCTCAAACAGCACGATATTATAGTTTGCCACAAAACATACAACCACTTGTTACCACTATTTACAAAGCTAAAAAGTAAGGTGACCCATAAAAAGAAATCTAACATTATCTATTCCGTACCATGTCTAAATTGTCCACAAAAATATATTGGAATGACAACACAAATCTAGACAGCAGATTGAACGGACATAAATACACAAAAAACGCAACGACAGCATTACACAAACACGAGACAAATTTTAAACATGAATTTGATTTTTCAAATACAATGATTCTAACCCAGGAAAGAAACTACCATAAACTTCAAATAAAGGAAATGCTACAAATAAAAAAAGAAAAACAAGCAATCAATGACAAACAAGATATCAAAAAGCTGAGCCAAATATATTTTAACCTAATAAACTAAACCACCTATTGTAGCCCTTATTGTTTGCAACGCACTGTATAGTCAATATCGGTAAAATTTAATTATAAATCAGAAAAAACTGAGTAAAAAGGTTTCCAAATAAAAAAAAAATATTAAGTGGATAGTAACTGAAGGAATCGTCAAATAGTTCACTGAGAAACATGGTCAAGGTAAATTGAGGTGCGTATCTGGGATTAATTTGTAATTTTTAATTTTGGTTTTTGATTTTAATGTCACATTGTTTTATCAATTGATATTTTTAATTAATATTGTACCATTTGAGTGTTAATTCTAAGTCTTGTGAGTGTGCGTTTGTGACCATGTTAGTTGTATTTTGTTTTTATTTTAGATTATACTTTTGAAAAAGCCCACTACGTTGGGCGAAACGTCAAGCACAGAATAGTAGTATTAATTTTTGAAACCTAATCCAAAGAAGTTACCATACATTTATATAGAAAGATGGTTTTAGAAAATTGAATGTTTATATATATATATATATATATATATATATATATATATATATATATATATATATTTTTAACAAATACTCCTACAGACTGATGGTTACATTCTGTAGAAAATTTAGTAGGATGGCATCTTCAAAAGTGTATTTTTTTAATGAAAAACTCTGTATTGACCATATTTTTATAAAACATACTTGTATAGAGATGTCTATATTTTGGTATTTTTTACACTCATCAATCTAAATCCTCGTATAATAACATTCGCAGCCCCAAATCCAGAATTCGTCTGAGTATTACTGACAACAATACGTGTTGTGGTTGACCCGGTGTGGCTACAGGAGTCCCGCTACATGATAAATGATTATCTGTCGGGAGCACTCTATCTAAGCTGCCGAGATTTCTGCTAGCGATACAAGGCTAATGAGAGGCCGCCTGGAGATTTAGACAGATGTCAATTCGACCAAGCGCTAATTTTTTTTGAAGTCGACCTTATACAAGCAAGCTTTTTAATTCACAATTTCTCATTTCGTATTTATATCACGTATTTCTAGTTTCGCTTGATTTAATTTAATAAATTTATTAAATAATTGAAAATTCTCGTAATTTCTTTTTGAAAAAAAAATATGAATGGACCAAATAGTTTAAACATTTGTTACTAGAAAGAACAATACATTTTACAAATTCTAGGTGAACATTATTAAGATTTTGTGAGAAAAAAAAAGTTGGAAGGAAATTAATAATAAATGCTACGAAAATTAAGGCCTCCCATTTTTAAGTTAAATGTTACTGAAGGGGCAAATACTATCTTGCTTTAAAAGCGATGGTATGCGCATGCCTCGAAAATTTAGGCGTAAGAACAGTTGAACAAAACCAAACTAAAGAGAAGAGAGGGATAGCATATAATACTATGTCTTTCTACTATACTGAATGCTGCTTTCACTAGTACATTCCTAAAGGTTAATATCATAAAACATGATTTACCAACATTAGTTTTAAAATTACAAGAAAAAAAATTCAGCTCTCGTCTTTGTCTCAGACCTACCAACAGATGTGGCTGAGGGACTTTCATGTATAATATAACCAATTCACAACTTAAAAATTGTTGCTTTATTTATGTAAAAACAAGTTTATTGATATCTTGAAGGAAGCATACATTTGGGCGTTTCCAGAAAAATAATACACAGTAAAATGGAATCAGTGTGGAGGTATGAGTTGGCTTGATAAGCAATTGAAAGGTATGCTTCTGAATAGCTGCACTTTCTGAAAGAGTTGAGTCTTCAGAATAGGCATCCAGAAATTTTCTATACTCTATAGGAGTTTAAAGGATAGTATAAGTTAGCAATAAGCTCTATGTTGGAAGTTATAAATCATAAGCGTGTCATTGTTAAGAATAATTCAGCGCTCTGAGTCACTATCATTAAATATTTCTCAACAATCGCGCACACCTCAGTTAGGAATATTCCTGAGGCTGGAGATTCTATCGGTGGTTCCAGCTTTGTGACCCTGGGGACAAGTTTTTCCTTTTTTGATGTAACATTTATCTTTACTCAGGATTACCGGAATTACTACATAACAATAGTCCAGTCTCCTGGCTCCCTGTTCGGTCCAAGATAATAAAGAAATATATGCATACAAATAATAGACTTTTTTGAGCATAATAACTGCTTCTCTAACTCTCAATTTGACTTCACGACCAACAAAAGTACATTTAAGATCTTATATCTCGCTTTCCATAGATTCCAGTTTGAAGAAGAGCTTCTTGTGACTTGACAATGGCTTTTGAGTGTGTTAAACTTTGATATGAATAGCATTACATTCCTCAAATCATATATTTCAGATAGAACTCGGGCTGTTTAGGGTTGCCGGAGAGTCTGCTTAACATAGGGTACCCACAAGGCTCGGGAATGGTTTGCCTTCTATTAAGGGGTTACATAGGTTTCAAATTTTCAACAAATAATTTTTGGTCCATTGGAAAGTACACTATTCCAGAAATATTCTCTGAAAGTTACAAGTCATTCGGGATAAAGTTTCGGAAACAGAGCCTGTAGTACGTCAGCCCATCTCCGAGTCGCTCGGTCGGTCCGCGCGCACCAGGTATAAAGACGCAGCTGTTCTTCCTTTCACTCTTGGTGTGTTCGGCAACGTGCTGCAGCTACCGATAGCCTCGAAGGTTTCAAGCATGATAATGAACCTTTGGTAGATGATGTCTTGGCAGCTATCAAGCCGATCTACGATGAGCTGAGCAAAGACGAACGTCTGCAGCGATGTGTCCGAGGATTCACACAAAATACTAACGAAAGTTTCAATCAACTACTTTGGAAGATAACTTCGAAAATACTTCCGGCTTGCTTCAAAATAGTCCATATTGCTGCATACATAGCTTCATCTATTTTTAATGAAGGTATGTTATGTATTTTGATGTTTTTACACAATTTTGGATGTGAAAGTTGGCCGGAATTGCCATAAATATGCTCGGATGATAGACGAGCATCGCATTTCCTTGACCGACAAGAAAGCAGAGGCTAGGATTCGAGAAGCCCGAATTCGACTTAGAAAAGAGGAAAAGGATGCTTTAGATATTGCAACTGACATAGAAATTTTGCTGTATGGCCCTGAGATTGGTGATTCTATGTCAGTTAAAAAAAAAGAATTTCTCGGGTTTTTTCTTACATGAAACTTTAAACGCGTTTTTCTCAAAACTGCATTTTTGAAGGCGGTGGACACGATTTCTCGAAAATGAATGCACCGATCTTCTTCAAATTTTACATTTTTTGTCTAAAAGTGATTCTCTAGGGAGTGAATGAAGGATTTTGCAAAAAAATAAAATTTGTATTTTTGGCAGAGCTTTTTGGCATCAATTTTAACGAAATTTTGATTTTTTTTTTGCAGCTCTGCCAAAACTGCAATTTTTAATTTTTCGCAAAATTCTTCGTTTACTACCTAGCTATACTCATGTACTAACAGGAAATATTTGGCTTTATGAATTCAGATAAGGCTATCTCGAGTTATGTCCACCGCAAAGCCCTTTTTTTTGCGAAGCGTCTCCGAAAATCAGATCGCACCGGCTGCTCACTTCTCAAGATTTTTAGATGAAAATTTTACTGAAAGCAGTTCAATAGTTGCTCTTTCACCTGTAAAAAGTTTGATCATAATAAATATTTCCTTATATGAAAAAAAAATCGTAAAAATTCCCTTTTTTAGCCCCTGAAACCCATATAACCCCTTAAGATAATGATTTACATTCTATTAAGATAATCGAGAGGTATACACTCAGTACTCGTGACACAACAGTCTCCTATTCGGCAGAGGAAGCTTCGCGGGATACTGTATCTGTTCATGCGAGAGCTGATGAATGGTTTTTTGAAAATAGACTGCTTTTGAATGAGGCAAAGACTAAGAGAGTTGTATTCTCTCTGAGTGATTCAAGTGTCTTAGAGTAGTAAATTTCTAGGAGTGTACTTGGACCCAAAACTTTAATGGAGTGCGTGTAGAAAACTGAGTCAACATCTCTTTATGCTTCGAAATTTGAAATATTGTTCCTCGGCCGATGTGCTTTGAACGATGTATTTCTCAGTCTTTCACTTCCATCTGGCCTATGCTCCCCTTGTTTAAGGACATTAAGTAGAGGTGAACCTAGTGTTTAGTCTGCAGTGGAAGATTGTCAGGTGAATGAGCGGCTTCGCAGGCTCCTCCCCTCTGCCGAGTGCGAAATATTTTGTTCTTGTATGCTGGTCTCTCGTGTACTAGTTGATTTTTGTTATTTTCTTTCTTGATTCTTTATTAATATTTTTCATGTAGTTGGAACATTTATAGCATCATCTCGTTTATTTAGCTGTCCTGCTTTTTCAATTTCTAGGGCCTCTCTTATGACGCGTACCTTGTAGTTCTGTACTGGTGCTATTTCTTTTGTTTTTTCGAAATCGATGGTATGTCCGGTTGTTTGGTGATGTCGAAATAGAGCTAAGGTTATCTGTTTGTTTTTGAGGCTATTTTTATATTCTTGGATTCTTGCTGATATACGCCTGTTTGTTTGTTCTATATAAGTTTAATGGCAATCTGCACATGGAATGCTGTAAACGCCATGATTTTCAAGGATGGTCTTGTCTTTGGGATTTCCCAGGATGTTGGCTATTGTTTTTTGTAGTTTAAATATGGACTGTATGTTGTGTTTTCTTAAGATTCTTCTGATTCTGTCTGTTATTCCTTTTATATATTGTATTATGGCTTTGTTCCTTGTTTGATCTTGGTCTTTGGTCTTTGTTGTAGTCTTCTCTTGTCTTTTTATGGCTTTCTTTATATCTGATTGTGAGAAACCATTCCGTTCTAGAGCTGTTGAAATGTGTCTTATTTCGTCTTGTTTTGTGTCAAGTTCTGTTAGGCGGAGAAATCTTGATACTAGTGTGTTGACTACTGCCTGCTTTTGAGAGGGATAATGATGTGACGCTGCATTGAGATATCAGTCAGTATGCGTGGGTTTCCGATATACGCTAAAGCCCAGGGTCTTGTTGAGTTTCCTAGTTAATAGCAGGTCCAAAAAAGGAAGTTTTTTTTCTTGTTCGATTTCTAGCGTGATTGGGATTTTGTGGTGGATATTGTTCAGGTATATGAGGAAATCGTCCAGGTGTTCTTTTCCATGTGGCCATATTATAAAGATATCATCCACATAGCGTTTCCAAAATTTCGGTTTTAAAGGTGCCTTTTGCAGTGCCTCTTGTTCAAAATATATCATAAATGGATTGGCTATAACTGGTGAAAGTGAGGAACCCATAGGAGCGCCATTTGTTTGTTTATATATTTGGTTATTAAACACAAAATATGAAAGAAAAGAAACTTCATTTTTTGAACCTGCTATTAACTAGGAAACTCAACAACACTCTGGGCTTTAGCGTATATCGGAAACCAACGCATACTGACCGATATCTCAATGCATCGTCACATCATCTCTCTCAAAAGCAGGCAGTAGTAAACACACTAGTATCAAGATCTCTCCTCCTAACAGAATGGTTTCTCACAATTAGATATAAAGAAAGCCATAAAAAGACAAGAAAAGACTACAACAAAGATATATATATATATATATATATATATATATATATATATATATATATATATATTTAGTTGGTTATTTTCTTGGGAATATGGTTCATTTTTATATTGAAACTACATATATATACAGTAGTCATACTTATTGTATATATATATTTTTATTTTTCAGGACGATTCGAGTGAATATACAAAAGAGTGAGTGACCACAATTGGTTTGTGATGTAATTAACTATTGTTTAAAACAAAAATCTCTGTTCTTAATGCATCCGCATCAGTTGAAAAAGATTCGAAAGAATCGAAACGTCCTGAAAAATAAAAATATATATATACAATAAGTATGACTACTGTATATATGTACTTTCAATATAAAAATGAACCATATTCCCAAGAAAATAGCCAACTAAAAATATATTTAATGGTTCAAGAAAAATTAATTCCTATATTATATATATATATATATATATATATATATATATATATATATATATATATATATACGACTTGTGTGATCAAAATATTATGAATTAACAAAAATAAATTTAGTATTGAATTTTGAGTCTTTTCATTGAATTTTCTCTCTTAACTATGACGCTCTTCTTAGAAGACTAAATTTCATTGCTAACAATTATATCTGGCGCAATTAACTATCAGCCTTTAAAAACACCAAACATCTCGCATTCGTATATACGTCGCCATCCCTTTTGGGAATCTCGTTCTAATAAAATAATGTTCTGAGGGACCCACAATCATGTTTCTAACCTACAAATTAATTTTGTGAATAAATTGAAACTTAAAACGAGTTCGTGACTGCAAGACTTATTTGAAGCGGCTCTGAAATTATGCTTAAGTAATGTTGTTTTAAAATTTGTTGATATTTGCACCAGTGGCGTATCTTTTGTGTACAATTTTATCGATTGTTTTAGATTTTCTGGCTATTTTATGAAAATATGCCTTTCGGAAATACTTGATAAGCTTGATTATTCTTCAAACGCGAACCAGCATCGAATTTGTCATCTCCGATGAATAAAATTTACTTTCTGAGCTTGTAAATAAGTCTTTGATTGCACATAAGGGCTGAAAACGACAATGTTACAAGCCAAACGGATTCGCACTCCCTCCAGGAATTATTGACTCCTACCAGGTATAAAAGAACTAAAAGTATAAAGCTATGTGGGAACCCTTTCCATGTTATCGGGTCCTAGGTAGCGTGATTTTTCTGTACTTTTTGAATCAGTTTATACAGATGCTTAATAAGACCCAGTCCCTTGATGTTCTGCAGGAGGTTCTTTGGTACCACTCCAGTTCTTGATAGTATTATGAGAATCGCGTGGACGCTGTTCATTGCCTATTGTCTTCGGATTTGCACCTCCAGATCTCTGTATTTGGCGATCTTCTTCTTGTATTTTGGCCTTAGGTTGTTGTTATTAGGTAAAACAACATCGATTAGTGTAATTCGCCTAGAAATTTTATCTGTTAGTATAATGTCTGGCCTATTATAAGCAACTGCCTGATCTATTAGAACCGTTCGGTCCCAATATAACTTGAACTCGTTGTTTGGCTCTGGATTGTATTTGTAATAAGGCACTTTTCGTACCTGCAAGAGTTTTAACTTATCTGCTAACTCTTTGTGGCGTATCTTAGCGGCTGAGTCGTGTCTTTTCTTATACTCGGTTGCGGCAAACGTTTGGCATCTTCCAGTTATGTGCTGGATTGTCTCTGATGTTCGACAGCCATATTTACATTGGTTATTTTCCATTGAGGGATCTCTGATGATGAACTTTCGATAGTTCTTTGTCGGACTAACCTGGTCTTGGGTAGCTAACAAGAAGCTCTCCGTTTGCGGAAACATCTGTCCTGAAATCAACCAGTATTTCGACGCTGAGTTGTCGACATTGTCCTGGATGACCTCATTTGGATGCCGTCCATGAAGTAGCTTCTGTAGCCAGGCTTGTAACTTCTCTTTGTCTGTTCAGTGGTGAGAAGCAATATCCTGTTCCCTCAGCTGTAGCGGCGTTGAATCGTCTGCCTCACATATTGCTTGATGTAGTGTGGCAGAGTCCGCTAATCTGTGGAAATAAGAACCTGAGTTTATTATTTGTGGATCGAGCTGCTTACCAACGTAAATTATTATGATGTCTTGAAGCAGAAAATAAAAAAATCATAAAATAGCAGTTACCAGTTGTGACTTTGAAAACTTTTTGGAAAAGATTCTAATTTGAGTATCTGTTGTTTTTATAATACTATTTCATATCTATGCATAAAAAATGTTTTAATATTAGACAACAGATTATGTCAATAATGATTTTTTGACTTATGAATAGGCGATCAGTATGCCTTCTGCAATCTCATTAGGTTTTCATTTTGAAAGCAGATGACATAAGGCTTTGATAAAGTAACAGTTGAAGGAACGCATTAAACTCGTGAACGTAACTAGAATAATGACTGGTGACTTTTATCTGGAAAAAACCACCAAGATATGCTAATTATGTTGTTATTTTATTGAGTAGACTAGTGCCAACTTTTATAATATTTACCATTAATTTATCTACCCGATTTTTCTCTCACATAAATTGTTCACTTAAAATATGTAAAGCAAACCATTCTTCCGAATACAGAGTGTTTAAATGACCTAGTTCCTAATTTATTTTTTCAAAAAGTAACTTTCAATGTTATATGTATGTAGAAATGGGGATCAATGCACCGCTACCTAAAAGATCTATTATGTTCCTCTTCTGCTGCCAAGTCGTTAGGGATATCTTGTCGACTAGAGTACGTCCTTCAGTCCTATTTTCCTCAGAAACCTTTCTTTAGCGCAATATTGCCGAGACTCATTTATTGAACAACTTTTTCGACGATAAAATTTTGCAGAAGAAGACTGTTGGCAGATTTAATTCAGTTTTAGGTTTAGTCGCAAAAATAGTTTATTTGTCATATATCACAACTTCAACTGAGGCCGCTTCCGTCTTGACAAATATTCCACTGACAGGTCAGTTGATCTTTGAAAGATTGGATTTTAATAGACATTTCAATGGGCAAGATGTTCGGCATGGTGATTTTGAACTCCCTGTTATTCCTAGATTCAACAAAAGATTACTGAAAAAGTCCTTAAGAAATAGGGCTTTGGAAGTTTGGCAATCCATATGGACAGAAGTTGATACGGGAAGCTGTACTTTTAGGTTTATTTCCGACGTAATAAATCGTCAAGTTATGTTCCTTTAAGTGGATAAAGAAATTAACTATTGACCTAATATGGTCAGTCCCTGTTATATTGTAATGGAACAAATATTAATTATTTTACACTGTTCAATGTGAACTATATTTCGTTAAAATGAATAATTAAATAATCACTCTGTGAATATATTTCCCGTGGGAATAGAGTAGTTATATTTTTTATCACTATCCACGAAAGTCAAAAGAAAAAATAAATTAGTTATCGAACTTAACTTTTATGATCTTTGTCGTTTAAATGTATTCTTTAAAAAATACATAAAGCCAGTTAAATAAATGAAGACGTAATAAGACCCTCTCTTAGAATTGCCTATAAATCTGTCTAAGTAATCCTGCCCTAGTTATGTAAATAAAACTGAAAGATAAGGGAGGTTTATAACATACGGTATATGCACAAACCGTTAAAATGTCGATTTTCCCATTATTAGGAAACAAAAGAACAATCAAATAAACTCATTATACTGTAATATAACGTTTGACCTGTGGAAGGAATCTAATATGTCGACTGTTTTTCCTGATTGCAAGAAAGAATGATTTAAATACCAGCAATATGAATAAAAGGGCATTCAGGTTTTTTCAGACTTCACACTTTAGTTATAGAAAGAACTAGAATAGTTTTATTAATTGTGTTTATATAAAAATTAGAATCAAGCATCCGGTATAGAATAACTAACGCCTCAGCACGTAACGATCGAAACCTTCGAACTTTAAGGGAAAGAAATTAACGTTTACCGGGTTCCATCGGGTAATATGGGTACAAACGGGAGACAGAAGGGTGTCGAGGGGGTGTAAGATTCGAAGACACTCTTTTAAGGAATAGTAAATGTCAGTCATAATTTGAATGTCGTTAGAACGGTACCGTGAGTACAAGTGCCGTAGAATATTTACGTCACGGGTATAATCGTCGGGAAAGAAGGTTATCTTTGTTTAATTTGGGAAATTAAGGGATTATCGTGTGTTATTTTAGTGGGGCATTTCGCGATTTTCATACGGTTCGATTAAGTAATATAAATAGCTGTTTTTTCACGTTTTATTTATTTATTTTTTGTTTAGTATTTTATTAAGCTATTTATACGTGTTTTTTCAAAATTGGGTTTTACTTTTTGGTTAAAATAACGGCCGAGAAGAGCAATTATGTTAGTTTTTCGTAATTGTTATTAGTTTTAAGTTTCTCACTGTAAATAGTTCGTTTTTCTATTTATTTTTGTTAAATAGATTTAAGTGTTTTTAGAAACTTGTTTTATTCAATTTAAATAAAACCTTCACGCGAATTAACTTGCGGGCGCGCTGTTGCGAGACCTACAAAACAAGAGATGTCTTCTGACCAACTAATTAGCAGCCCTTCCTGAGTCCTGGAGTTCTGAATCATAGTTGTGGTAAACTTTAATAACAGTAGTGTTTGGTACTAAAGCTGCAAGACAGAAGTTGAACGACCAGACTTCCAGAGTGTCTTTATTACTGTGAAATTTAATTGTAGGTTATTAAAATAGTTACTAATTAATATGGGGCAAAAAATGATTATAGATAAAATGATTAACGCTACCTCAATATGTCATTAGCATGAGTCTATAATCAAATTCTGTCACAATATTATAAAACGCTGGAGAAGATAAATTATGCTAATTATCAACACTGTGGCAATAATGTCGATTTCCAAGATTGCATCGTATTTTCTTATACACAAATTTTACTCGACAAAGAATATCGTTAGTCAAGAAAAGTCATGAAGCTCTTTTGAACTTAGAACATTAATGATTTGGACAATATCGAGCCCTTTGGGCTTATTTCTATTTTGGTTAAACTGAATTTGTTAAACTCGTTGCATGACTTTGTTTCTGATAGAATTTTAGTACCATAAAGTAATACCCTGAGATCCATTCTTGACTTGATTTTAATCGTTATACAATATACAGTATAAACTGTTTATACCTGATACCCATTAGAGATACAACCTAATCGAAATGTCGTAAAAACAAAGAAAATTAAAGACAATGCAAGTCCGACAAACATATTTTAGTTAAAGTTGAACCCAGATTTGTTTGATTTCTGAATAAGACATTGGGTCTTCATTTTGTGACTTCAATTTTCGTTATCCGATATATTGTCTTCTTTGCCGTACTCTCCAAAAGTAACTTTATAAATATACAAAATTTTTTCCGTAAGTATTTGCTTTTTCTGACAATACTTTTGTTATAAATAAATTACAAAGTAACTTAAATAACATACTAAATTCTTTACTTCAGGTTTAATTACTAACTAATCCTCAACTAATTTTAAATTTTCAATCGGTTTTACGCCTACGTACAGAAAATTTAATGAATGGGATGAAAATATCTTTATTTAAAGATATATAAATAGTCTATCAGGTACAGCGAATTTAATTACCATACAGATTTATTTATATAGCAATCTTTAATTTCCGAAGATAATGTAAATAGCTAATATTTTAATATTATAAAGACCTATTTAATTGGGGAAGTCATTATAAGAAATTGACTCGGTTTTTATGACAAATTTTCTTGCAAAAAAATTACATATTACCAGAGATTTTATCCTTAAGCTAAATTATTTGACGCTTTTTAATTAAAGAAACCCTATAACGGTCTGTTCTGTTTCACTGAAACAATTCAATGCATCATCCATGTACCGTGCAAATAAGTTTTTTTTATATGTTAGGAAATAAGTTTTAATAGTCGATCATACTAATTATCGACTCGTCTAAGCTTTTCTAAGCTTTTCAAGCTATAATAATATAGCGCAAAATTTCCATTTGCATAAACTCTTTAACTTCCTATTAACAGTAAAATAACTGGAGACACTCATATCCCTGGTTGAAAAACATCTATATAAAAATGTTTAACAGATATATCAAAATTGAGTGTTGGTATATCTCATAAATAGTGGAACCATAATAAGAAATTTGCATTTTAAATATAGAAACAGCTAATAATCTAACAAAGACCATTAAAAAATTCCAAAATTTGATCAATATGTGGAAAAGTAAACTGAATGAAGGAAAAACAATTCATAATGATTTCACTATTAAACATATCTAACACACACCTATAAATATGGTTGGTTAAATTGTTCTACATGCTGATACAGTCAAGTGTCTTGGTTTCAACTTAGATACAAAGCTCCGCTAAAAAAGCTCACGTAAAGAGGAATAACATATGAAATGTAAAAAATTTTACTGACTCTCGGGAAGAAACTCAGATTTGTCAATTCATACCAAGCTTCGCTTTTATTACTCTCTCTAGTTCTTGAATAGAATATGGGAATGTGTATGCTTTCGATCGCCCCTCCCCTTCCCAAGAGCTTTGAATACAGGAAAATAGAACCGATTCTGCCTTCTATATTAGGAATGTGTATGCTGCTGGCACTCCCACCGGTTGACAATTTATTTTTCTTGCGATAGTCCCCCCCCCCTCCTAAGAGCTTTGAGTTCAGGAAAATAGACCAGATTATGCCTCTTATACTAGGAATGTGTATGCTGCTCGCATCCTCCCCTCCTATCAGCAACTTGTTTATTTTTGTGATCGCTCCCCACCTCTCCAAGAGCTTCAAATTCAGAAAAATAGATCCGACCCTGCCTTGTACACTAGAAAAGGGAATGTTGCTGGTGTCTCCCCCCCCCCCCCATCGATAACTTGCTTTCGCTTGCCATACTATACTTTTGTGATATCATCGCCCCCCCGATCGAGGTTGGATCCGCCCTTGGATACAAGTGAGTGCCAAAAGAAGAGTAGAGCTTCAGATGTTTGTAGGTGACTCTTAAATTTCCAAGTATTGTACCATTGTAAGGTTGGAAGTAAGTTAATAATTAGTTATAGACTACATTCTAACATCACTTGTATTGTGATACAGCCTGTATTTTCCGGCTTAGTGAGTGCCTCTGATAATTTGTTCAGTTTTTGTCACATTCAGATGACACATATGGGCTCTCAGATTATTTGTAAGGATTAAGGCTTTCATGTACGGAATGGCCTTCTGAAAAAAAACCTAATATGGCGTCTGAAAATACTTAAAATATCTCTTTACTCCCTTGATTATTGCAATCTCAAAATCACTTTCTATAAGTTTTTTCAGGAAACGAAATTATTTTACAAACCTTTACAAAGAATTTCCAAAGATAGTCCCTTCTTTTTTGGAAAGAGAATATTTCATTATTCAAGATGTTTTCAGTGGTTCAAACCACTGTATTAATATTGCCAATTCAAAATTCCTATATTCAAAGTTTTATTCCTATTTGGGTAAAGCGTCCAATCCAATCTTTTCTGCTTTACTCAGTTTGGGGCTGATGTCTTGGACAAGGGAGGTCAAGTAGACACAATATACACAGACTTTTCAAAGGCGTTTGATAGGCTTGATCACGGCATTCTGCTTGATAAACTGCATTGTTTTGGACTTTCGCAAACATTAATTCTATTTTTTAAATCATATCTCTGCGATAGGCAGCAAATAGTAGAGTGCTGTGGTCACTCCTCGGAACCCCTGTGTGTGACTTCGGGAGTTCCTCAAGGGGCAATACTCGGTCCTTTATTGTTTAATATATTTATTAATGGAATTGTGGGTGACTGTATAATGCTACTCTATGAGGATGACGGTAAAATTTTTACTTCTGTAAAAAACGATGCTAATTGTCAAAGACTACAAATAGCAATAAATACCGTCACCGATTGGTGTAGCGAAAACAGGCTGCCTCTAAACGTTGGTAAATGCAAAGTCATGACTTTCACATTAAATGTGTTCCACGAGTAGAATGCTTTAGAGATCTGGGTGTGATATTTGATAGCAGACTTTCATTTGTTCCTCATATAAATGATCTTATACAGGTGTGTTTTAAATCATTAGGCTTCATTATTAGAAACTCAAAAACATTTTCGAATCAAAGTACACTCGTTTTACTTTATTACGCTTTTGTAAGATCTAAATTGGAATATGCTTCCTTAATATGGTCTCCTTATTATCAAAACCATATTAATGACCTTGAGAGAGTTCAGCGGCGTTTCTTGAAATACCTAAGCTTTCGGATTGATGGACATTATCCTGAAACAGGGTTTCCGCATGAAATCTTACTTCAACGGCATTCTTTTTGTTCTCTAGAACATAGACGTATCGTCACAGACCTCAAATTTCTTTATAGGGTTTTACATAACAGAGTGGAATATAGTGATATACTGGAAAAAATAAGTTTTCTTGTACCTAGGACTTCAGCTCGCCACTCTGCCACATTCTATTGTCCTACACCTTGTACAAATGTGTGTAACTACTCTCCTTTATATAGGATGTGTAGAAACTACAACGAGAATCAAAATAAATTTGACATATTTAGCTGCAGAATGGCACATATAAAAAAAAATTAAGTATGTAATATTTTGTAGTTTTGTTTCTAGTAATTTGTGTATGCTTGCTTTGTCATTGTAAATATATAAGTTTTTTTTCTGTTGTACCCATTTGTTAATTGGTTTTTTGAACTGTGAAATGGGTTTAAATAAATAAATAAATAAATAACTAAATAAAGTTGAAATCTATTTTTATAAGCTGTTCTTCTGACCTATTTAAATCTGCTTTCCTAACGTTTGTTCGAGATTTTCAAAGGCATTGACAACTTTAAAGAAACTCCAACAAACCAGAGCTATCGTAAAAATCATTATATCTAGCAAATCATTAATCACTAATACTATCATGCGAATTGTCAAATTGAGAATAACCACTTTGATCAAATTCATTGGAATCATCCAAGCTATCATTGAATGTATTGGCGCATTAGTCCATTTTCATAGACAACATAAATTTCATCTTTTCCAAAATATTGCAAGAATGCTCTTGACCTATTTCTTGTCAAGAAAGTGAACACCAACCTTTACCGACCAAGGATCAATATTGTATTGATTTGTATACTTATCCGAACAATTTTTTTTACCTGTAGTACCCATTTATAATTTTTGTCCAAGAAAATAGAATAATGAATCATAATCCATTGAAAACAGCTCGCTAGTTGAAAACTGCTCACAGAAAACTGCTCCGAGAAGCGACTAATTATAATCGCCCAAAAACAGCTCGTGAAAATGATTTACGGGGATTTCTCCACTCCTTTCTTCTCCCACACGTACAAAAGACAGGGATTCCTTTTAAAAGCTCTCTTTAAAATCATGTCGATACTGAAATAGGCCATAGCAAGTAATTTTAGAGGCACAAAAAGATTTTAAGTTCTTTTAGACACCTTATTAGATCCGTCATCTTGAATATTGAAATTCCTCAACAAAAAAGAAAGGAACCAGCTTTGGGAACCCTCCTGATATCCCTTCAGCACTGAAAAGGGTAAAAAAAATGACTTCGTAATCTTCCGGACTCCATTTGAATCGCCATCTTTGATTTTTTAAAAACGCCACTTCATTGTGTTAATATTTGGATTCGGGATGAATCCAATTGACGTGAAATGTCCCATATATACAATTAATCTTTTAACTTAATATGATTTTACTTTTGTAGGTATTTTTTTACTGTTTACATATATTATCATATCATCAGAATAAATTTGAAATTTAAAACTAATAAATAAAATTTCCTATTTCTCATTCTTGCTCCACCTAAACCAACCTCCATTGCTATCCCAGGTAATTGCAAGTACTCAACGCTATACATACAAATGCTCTTGATTTTCCATGCTACACACATGAATTTCGCTTTTCAAATTGTCATAATTGCATCTTTTTATTGAAAAATATTATTTCGAAAATGCTTTTAAACGAATGTAGACTTGCAGATATACTCAATGTAATCAAAATATGCCGTATCTATTCACGTATAAAATTATTGACAATAAATTAAATATTCTCTATATAAAAATGTCTAAAAATATATTCAATATTTCCGTTTGTTAAAAAAAAATATGTTGTATATTTCTCTCTGTTTTCTTTATTAAATGGCATAAAGCGACTTTATAGCTAAAAAAGTTGTATTAGTAATAGACAAAAGCTTTTTATATTCTAAAATAAAGCTATAAATAAGGCTTTTCAATAAGTAGTCTAGACAACGCTAAAATAGAGCAATAATTGGATAGTGTAAGATTTACAATATGCAAGAGTGTAGGTATAGTTAAAATGCTGTATATCTTTACGTCAAAATTTGACAAATGCATCAAACTAGTGACATTTTTTTTTTGAGAACTGTAACAGGATCGGAGTGGCTCAGTCTACTATTTTCTTTTTCGGTTATATAACAAGAAATTATATCGTAATATAATAAAAATATCACAACGTTGTCGACAAAAATGCGTTTAATAAAATTTTATAGCCGTTATTATAGAAGGACAAAATAAAAACACAGTTAGTCTGAGGTAAGGTTATGTAAATAACAGCAGCTTTTTTTTTGTGTTCCTTGCTCCTGATCTGTTGATATCTTTTATCTCTTTCATTATTATGAATAGAAATAAGGAGGGAAAATCATCATCCCCTTTATTATTTTCCGATTTCTATTGTGTCTGGAGTAGATACGGAGTAGGTAAGCGTGTTAAAGTTCATATTTTTATAAAAATATTAATGGGATATTTTGTAGAATTATTAAATTTTAGATAATAAAACATGTTAAAAATTATGAAATAAATATAAATGTTGTTTCAATTGTAAAAATAACTTATTTTTCTCTACTCCGAGAGGAAGACAGAAAATCGAAATGAACGACCCTAGTTATATTTACGAGGAACATTTTTTTTTTGATGTATGGCAACTAAAAACCATTACAATTACTAAATTTTTAAAGATATACACCGTTTTGAGTATATTTAATGTTCGCATACATATTTGGTTTTTAAAACATCTCCTGACATTATTTCTACCATATTATTAGTAGATGGAACATAGAATTGTACTGGGTGTACAGTTCTTGATGGTTTTACGGGTTATTTTCATTATTAAAAGGATAAGATTTTCGTGGCATTGTGCTACTTTTTTAAGAAACGAAGGATGCTACTAACATAATTTTCATAGACCTCTTTGTTTTGGAGATACAGAGCGATTTTGGAAATTATGCATTTTGGGGCACCCCTCGTATTTCGATTATTTTGTATCTTATGGCAAAGTTAAAAAATTGAACGGTACAGGTTTACTATGGATAAAAATGGAAACCTCGTTGGTGAAGGTATAAAATGAGTGATAGAGATGGCACGAATATTTTAACGAGGTGCTGAATGAAAATATGAAGATTTAAAAGAGAGAAATTAGGTTCGAAAGATAGAGCAAAAAATAGAGAATCTTATTGTTTTAGACTGGTTATAAAATGTAGTATTTTTAACCGACTTCTAAGAGAAGGAGGTACACAATTCGTCGACTATGTACTTTTTTATGGATTTACACCGATTACTCCGGAACGGCGACACCGATTTGAATAAAATTTTTTACGTTATGTTCAGGAAGTTGCTGCGGTAGTCCTATATTTTTTTGGACGAAATTGGTGCAGTAAAATCCAAGATGGCGCTGACAATATGGCGGATAAAAAAATCAGTTTTGTCCGATATTCTCCAAAATTGGTACGGGGGAGTTTTCGGGGTCGCACATAACGAATCTGAAATTATTTTTAAAAAATTCAATATGGCGTAAACAATATGGCGGATAAAAAAATAATTTTATCCGATTTTTTCCAAATTGATATTAAAAAATATTAAATATGGCAGATCCAAGATGGCGGATTAAAAATTCTACATCTCTCGATTTTCTCTAAAATCAGTATTGGGGGATTTTTGTTCGTGTTAACTACGCATTTAAAATATTTTTTGAAAAACTCAATCTGGCGGATCCAATATGGCGTCCTAACAATTTTACGTTTTTCAATTTTCTCCAAAACTGATATAGAAAGTTATTGAGGGTGTAAATTATGAATTTAAAAGCCTTTTTTCAGGATTCAATATGGCAAATCCAATACAGCGAACTAAAAATTTTACATTTTTCGATTTTGTTCAAAGGTAAGACTGGATCGTTTTTGAGGATGTAAATAGCGAATATAAAATTATTTTAAGGAAATCCAATATATCAGATGCTTTATGACGGTCTAGAAATTTTAAATTTCCGGATTTCATCCAAAATTGGTACTAGGAGGCTTTGAAGGATTAGATTTAGGTTAGATAAAAACTATTTTTTTGAATTTCAAAATGGCGGATCCAATATGGTACCTGGAAAATTTTACCTTATTCGAATTTTTTCAGATTAGGTATTAGGGTGTTTTCGGGGTCGTGAATTACGAAGATGAATTTGATTTTTTACAACTATTAATTTGATAAGAAACAATATGAGACTGAAAATTTTACATTTTCCGATTTTGTCTAAAATTGTTATCGCGGGGACATATGCAAACTCAATATGCAGTATAAAGTATATTGAGCTAAGAAATTTACGTCTCAAGTTCTTTAAATATCGATATTGGAAGGTTTTGCGGCCTATATTACCAATCTAAAATTGATTTGAAATTTAAGATAGTGAATTTACTATGATAGACTAAATATTGGTTTTACACAATTTCACTGGTATTTGGAGAACTCTAAGAATCAAAGAATTTTTAGTGGTTCATTTTAGCGTGATTTACAACTTTGAATAAAATGGGTACTTTTTTGCCACCCTGGAGTCATTGCGAGGTACAATAATCTCGATTAGTATTTAGTTCAAATAATTCGTGGATACCATAATGAATTCAAAAGTAAAAATCGAAAAATAAAATTTTTATAAAAAAAATTGAACCGACTTCTAAAAAAAGCGCTAAAAAGTGGAAAATAAGTATAAATTTTTATATGAAATTTAAATTTTTGAAGTCGGCTCCAAATTATTTCTAAATGAAATAAATAACTACTAATATATACAAATTATGGTAAGAAAGCAATTACAAATAAAGTATTTTTAATCTGTTTACGCGAAGCACATTTTGTCAGGTATTAGTTTGGCACCGACTTCAAAAATTTTTCACTTTTTAGCGCACTTTTAGGAGTCGGTTCAATTTTTTTTATAAAAATTTTATTAATAATTTTGAAATTTGAAAATGGCAATAAAGAACAGAACTAATCTGATGATAAAGAAAATTTGGAACATAAAAAAAATGTCTGGGAAAAAGCGATCATCACACCGATATTACAGATTGTAATAGTTTCAGAAAAATTTCACTACTAAATGTAGTATTCAATGTGCAATTATTTTGGAATTAACAATATTTGAGGAAAATATCAATTGTTATTATAAAAGAAACGTGGACGACAAAAAATCTGAATTTATAGAAACGACACTAAATAAGACAAACGTTAGTAATAAAAAATTCTATGCAACGTCTCCTCCAGAGTTTAACTTATACTTACTAAAATACCCTGTATTTTAGATAATATTGTTACTTATTACATATCTGCCAAGGTATTTTCTGTTTTATAAAAAGGCAATACATGGATGTAATGAAAAATGAACAATACCAGACTTCCAGTAAAATCCGAGGATCTCAATCAAAATGCCATTATCAAGTGACCTTGGTGGTAGTGTTTTAATCATATCAGAGCATTTCACAAAAACAGTTTTAATAAAACACAAAATTTCCACAGTACGCTTGAATAGGATTCCATCAATGCATTTTTGTAAAAAAAAATCACATTATGAATCGAATTTTCTCGATCAACCACAACACCAATTTAATTTCCATCACACAATCAGTGGGGTCATTTGCAACAAAATTGTAGTACGTGATTATGTTAGAAACACGGAATTTTGTGGAATTAGAACTTTACTTTATGTGATTTTATTGTAATTTTGTAATCGGCATTAAAGCCATAAAATCAATTATTGTATTTTTTAAATTACTATACAGGGTTAGTCACACTATACGGCACGAAATATTGCGGCCAAAATACGTGACTTTCAAAAAGGTTTACTTGTGGGATATATGGGGGTCTAATATAGTTACTTTTTAAAATTATTTTCATATTATACAGGGTGTCCAAAAAGCTCTGAAAGAATCAAAGTTGTGTTTTTTTAACTAGAACTCCCTGTATATTATTGCATTTTTGGATTTTCTGATCAAAATAAGTGCCTATTTTAACGAGGCTTATAGTACCTAATCTTTAAGGATTTTTAAATAATTTGAATTTTGACAAAATCTAACCTAATTTTCATGTTTCAAATACTTAAGAAGTATTTCACTTATGTACTCGAAACTTACAGTGAAGTGTAACAATAAATCATATTTTATATTCCAATTATAATAAACTTGCTTAATTATACAGGGTGTCCAAAAATTAAATCATTATCAAATAAGAAATTTAAGTGGCTATAACTTGATTAATTTAAATAGAACGCTATACTTTTTAACTTACTAGAAAATGTATATTTTAAATAGCCATCGAATGATGTAAAGGTGTTCTATGGCTAAGTCGTCGTGTTTTCACAGAATACGGCAAATAATCGTTTTCTGCACCATTTTGTGTTTTTTGAATAGATGTTCTAACGTATTAAGTTGCCTGTGGCATTCAAAAATGACAAGTAATTTACAACTATAAGAATAATATTCAGGAATATCTTCACAAACGTTCAGAAACACGGAACGCGATTTATAGTCGTCCAACAGGTTATAACAGCAATAATGGTTTTAACATATTGATGATACCACAAAACAGAAGCAAAATACTTATAGTAGATGTTCGAAATGTCGACCATCCATTTCCAAACACTTACATATTCTTTTCTCGAAATTACTGCTAACTCTGGACAAGATTTGCGGGGTTACAGCTTGAAAAGCGTTCCATATTCGTATTTTCATATATTGTTGTGTTATCGGGGGCACATTGTAAACAATCATTTTATGTATCTCCATAAAAAGAAATCTGGTGGAATTAAGTCCGGAGAACTCGGAGGACAATTTTGAAATCAGTCTCTCCCAATCCACATGTTTTGAAAGTTCGACATTTAAAAATTGCTGCACATCGCGATGATAATGAGGCGGAGCTCCATTCAGTTAAAGCCACATAGTTGTTCTAATATTTAAAAGGACATCTTCTAATAACACTGGAAAATGGTGTAAAAGAAAATCGCGAAACATCAAACCATTTAAGGATCCTTCAAAAAGTAGGGTCCAATAAAGTATGGACCCAGTATTCCTCCCCACACATTAACTGACCACCTATTCTGGTTTCTCATAACTCTGTATTCATGTATATTTGAATTAGAATAATAATGGAAATTGTGTCTATTCACGAAACCACTGTTATGAAAAGTATATTCATCACTAAACAACACATTATCAAAAAAGTGTTCATTTTCTGCCACTTTATCTAACACCCACAAGCAGAATTCAGTTCAGTTGTCAAAATCATTTCCGTGAAGCGCTTGACAAAGCTGAATTTTATAAGGATGAAATCTGTATTTGTTAAGAATCCTTGAAACACTTGCTTGGCTAATCTTAGTATTTTCGAATATATGATTCTGACTAATATTGAAATTTTCGATTACTGAACCAAGTACAATAAAAACATTTTCTTCATCCTCAGTGACAGGTTTTCTTATAACAGGTTTTTTTATAATTGACATTTCCACTTTCCCAAAATTGGTTTAATAGTCTCACAAAAACGGCTGGTTTAGGACTGTTTCTTTCAGGAAACCTTTGAGCATAGACTCGAGAAGCCAACAAACAATTTTTGATGACATTCTCCAAGGATAAAAATCATTCAATGCGCTCTTCCTTTGGATAAATCTTCATTTTGACAAAGCAATAACACAACAGTATTCAAATAATTCAATTCAATAAAGTTTTACAATTACAAAAAGTTAAACCGCTATTATAACCAAGGGCGGATCCAGCCTCTCTCTCTGAGGGGGGGAGGGGCGGTGATATCACAAAATTACAGTATGACAATCGAAATCTAAGAGCGATGAGCGGAGAGACGCCAGCAACATTCCCATTTCTAGTGTGAAAATCAGGGTCGGTTCTATTTTTATGAATTCTAAGCACTTTAGGGGGGTATTCGCAAGAAAAATCAAGCCAACAGCATACACATTCCTAGTATAAAAGGCACAATCGAATGTATTTTCCTGAACTCTAAGCTCTTGGGGGGGGGGGGGCGATTATGTTGATCGGAGAATCCAAAAATGCAATAATATATAGGGAGTTCCATTTAAAAAAACATAACTTTGATATTTTCAAAGCTTTTGAGACACCCTGTATAATATGAAAATAATTATGAAAAGTCACTATATTAGAGCCCCATATATTCCAAAAGTAAAACTTTTTGAAAGTCACTTATTTTGGCCGCAATATTCTGTGCCGCCATATTGTGTGAATAACCCTATATATTCGAGATATTTTTGAGCCGAGTGAGCTAAAATTCTCGATTTTTCAACTACCTTAACACTTTGTAATTTGTAAGAGGAACATAGGTACAATAGAATGATTTAGTGTCAAAATACGCCTCCTAAATATTCCTGAGAAAATCGACATTAAAAATCATGTAAGAGCCATTTTGTCATCCAGAAGAGTAGTGAGACTCTACCTTAAATTACAATCATATTTTGTTCACTGATATTGTTAGCATAAGTTCTTCGACATGTTTTAACTTCTTGTTTACTATAAAACTCAACACACTTCAACCTCAATTATCTCTTTGGGATAGGTCCCTTTCTATTAACCTACGTTAAATGCATATTTTATGCTTCATGAGAATATCGCCTCGGCCCACCTGCAAACAGTTATACTGATATTGAAAGTTTTTTTATTAAATGTAATATTATAACGAAGGACTAGGAGAATTTTTCGATGCGCCCTTGTAAAAAAAAATATTATTTTGATGCGACGAATCATCAGTATTATAATGTAACTAAAGAAACATTATATGGATGAGTCATCATAATTTGTTATGTTCCTGATTTTTATTCTCATATATTCTAGTAAACTCGTTATAAAAACATAAAGAATAATTTTCTCGTCACAGATTATCGGAGAAAATAGGTGTACAAAGTATTTTATGGGTTTCTATAATAAACACTGAATTTTAATTTTCTTATACACCTCACAGGAAAGAGACACTTTTAATATAATTTATTTGTGAGTAGAACTATATTTTTAAAAAATTTTCATATTGTAAACATAATAGTTTTATTCATGCATACATACATTTCAAATCATCAATAAAATGTATAACTTCAGAATCATAAAGCATATATCTCATTATCACTCTATTCTACTTAAAACCTGAAAGTTCCTGATTGCTATAACACTTAAAAATCATCACAGTTTGTTGCTTAAGAATTTCTATTAAAATTTGAAAGCCCCCATTTCAACGAAAATTTACTATTTCAATACAATATTTCGGTGAATAAACTTCGCCGGGGAACAATTTTATCTGGCAGACTAGGAGAGAAACAAAAGCGCGTCGACACAATACCGCCGCAGCCTACTTGTTGCTGTCAGTCGGTTTTCTAAAACGGGGGAAATTAACGGTGTCTAATCGCAAGCTTTCTCGGAAGAAACGCTTTCGAAGATGACGTAACCATTGTGTTGTTGCTTCTGCTATGTTAATCGATATGTAAACCTGGCGAGATTTAATGAGAGGATTTTACAGGGTGTGCAAGTCGTTTTTCTTAAATCAAGCGTATTTCAAAATGTACAGGGTGAGCTTAATATAAAAGCATTACGAAATTATTCTGCGTATCTGACAAAAAGTACTTGTTTAAAGGTTATAGACAACGATATTTCTTAAGAAATTGAATTAGTGACTATTTAGAACGACTCAATGTTTTAGTTAACTAACAAAATGTAAACTGGGACTTATTTGATCAATAACTTAAGCTGGAATGTTTACAATACAATGTTAAACAAACCAAAATTGAAATTTTAAAGAAAAAGTTATAAACAATCTAAAAACAGCAATCAACTCTCGGGTTGCATCTTGAAATTAACTATAATTTTAAAAAATATTTGTTAGTTTGACCTCTTCATAATGCACATGAAGATTTATTTTTTAAATTTTGTCTTTTCTTGGGTTTAGGTTCTTTATTTAACAAAAAATCCAAAACAATTTCACATTTCGCCCTTTATTTAAGGCATCTTCAAAAATTTTTTGTTTTTTTATTTATTTACCTTCCTAAAAATATTTTTTATATAATTAAAAACATTTATACAAGAACATATGTACAATTTTAAAAAACAAACAAACACTTTAAAACACTATTTAAATTTTTTAAAACGTATTTAATTTTACCAGTACATACCTTGACATTTCGTTTATTAATTAATAATAAAATGAAACTTTTACATCGTCTATTTAGATACTGGGAATACATGGAATGCGAGTGTGTTTTATTTTTTACATTTTACAATTTTTCATATTTAAGAGGATATTCAATTTTTGATGTTTATTAACAGGATCGAATACTTAATATTTCTCTTTAAATTAGGGTGGTGTAAATGTGGCTTAAATTTCCTATATCCGTTCTATCGTTAACAGTGTAATATATATATATATATATATATATATATATATATATATATATATATATATATATATATATATATATATATATGAAGTACATGCTAATAGTAATTGCAAACTTCGTTCCATCATATCCTTTCCGTGTTAGAGGTTGCACAGTTTGAATGAATTGCTACAGAACACAATTCATCCTATTACACCACTATCGAGATGATGACCTACCTGTACCACCATATCGAGAAGAAAATCAAAACTTACCCTCCCCGCTACAGTGATACGTCAGAGGTACATGTTTCGTCTCTATTAGACATCAGGGTACCGACATGCACCTGTTTGTGCAAAGGACAGATCGGAAGGAAGTATGCAACACTGAACGCGGCTTCGCCGACCTCCCGCCGGATAGCGTTTATATGTTTATGAGGCTTTCACAGATTTCTCCGTGTGAGATGCAATAGCATAATGTATATATATATATATATATATATATATATATATATATATATATATATATATATATATATATATGTTACTTGGAAGGTTTTTACGAGTGTGGTATGTTACCGTTCGATTATAATCCTACTAGCAGACAAAGGAAATTCTCCCGTAATCCTCATTGCCACTGACTATCACCAAAAAATGGAGAGTTTGCTTCACGGCCCTTCCTGTAAGCCTATATAAACCGGTCCAACAATATACCTGCAAAAACATCAATAAAATCGTCGCTACCAGATGAAGAAATCAAAAAGTTAATAATTCCTAGAAAGAAATCTTCGATGTGCCCAAAACTCTACGACCTTCCTTAGATCCACAAACAAGATGTTCCACTTAGATCCATAGTCAGTTCAGTAGGCTCACCCACGCAACCCTTAGCAAAATACTTGGCCAAAATTCTACAATCTTTAATCGTAAATGCCGATTCATAAGGTAAAAACTCTTACTATTTCTGTGAAATCATCACAAATATCAAAATGAACAAAAATGACATCTTGGCGAGTTTTGACGTCACATCTCTCTTCACTCAAGTTCCCGCCAAAGAAGCTCTCTCCGTCTTAGAAACAAGATACAACCTACCACCCCATATCATTCAATTAGCCAAACACTTCCTCGCTAACACCTACTTGACTTACAAAGAACAGAGATACAAACAAATAGATGAAGCACACATGGGCTCGCCACTGTCACCCACTTTGGCCAACCTATTCATGGAAAATTTCGGAACAGAAGCGGTACAGTGATTCTTTGAAAAATCAAAACTATTGCTGCCCTATGTTGAAGACACGTTCGTAGTTTGGTCACATAGTCTAAATAAATTAAATAATTTCCTCAACCATCTTACCAACAGATACTCAAAAATTAAGTTTACCATGGAAGTGGAACACAACAAACAACTGCCGTTCCTGGATATTTTAATTAAAGGAACAGATAAACAGACATTTGCAAGCAAATTCCGGCCACCACCCGGCACAACTTTTTGCGGTAGGTGGCGGTAGACCGATGGGCTAGGTCCCTGACACTAACAGATGAAGAAAATATAGATAATGAAATCAAGGCGCTCAAGGAAGCCCTAACACACAACAGGTATACGGAGGAAGCCCAGAGAAACAAGAACCGAACAAAATCCAGTAACAAAAAAAACACGTTAAAGGCACCACAGACAAAATTGGCAAAATTCTAAAATGACGCAATATCTACACCGATTTCAAAACAGGCTCTTACAATTGAATCCATAAGTAGAAAATTCAAGTTATGACTCTCGTCTACGTATTTAGTAGACGACACCTTCATTATCATGAGTGAAAACGATGAAGAACTTCAAAACTTCCTTTTTTGTCTCATTATTAGCCCAACTTACTATGGAGAAAAAGTACAAAATAAATTATCATTCTTGGATGTTTTGGTTGAAAGAGATAACTGGCATAACTTCAGTCTACAGAAAATCCACACACCGGCCGTATTTTATATAACGTAGAATCCATCTGAAAAACTGATTTTACTGGTAAAGAATTCCATTTTGCGCCTAAACGGTGTAGTTTATTAACTCGAATAAGTAGCCCTTTTTTATTAGGTATTCTTTATCTTTCAAATGGCATTTCTTTTTTTCCAATAACAGTCAAAACAAAAAAGATATGTGAAAAATGAAGTTTGAATTTCTGGTAAAGTGTCCTCTGGTGGCACAGTAGAAAAACATTTTTACAACAGAAAGATAGAAGTCATTAAGCGTTATCTGTATACCAAATATCAACCAGATAAATTAAAAACGTATCGCAAGATGGTAAAAATAAGGATGAAATTCGAACTTTGACAAGCTGTACTTTGAGAAGTATTATTATCAACTTTTTGGTATATAACTTACTATGTAGAATCACTCAATTTTAAGTATCCCGATACATTATCCGAACACGCTGTATTTAAAGGTTTAACAAAATTAGTACAAAAATCATGCCTATATTTAGTAAAAAGTGCTTTTCTAAACAGAAGATTTTATACAAACAACAATAAAGGTATGTCTTAAGACTTCTCCTTTGTCATAAAATAATATTTTAATAAATAAATGTTTATCATACCTCTCATAATTATTGGATAATTTACAGAAGGGGCATCGTTAATATGAAATTTTTACTTTGTTGGGGACTTTATTAATTTTAAATACACAAAAGGTGTTTTTAAAAAATTAAATTTTATTTTTACGAAAAGTATTGACTATAATTTTTAAAACTAGAAATGTTTGGTCGTTTGAGCCTATAAAAAGTTGGTAGGAAAACATAATCTCTATAACATGTCAAAAAAAGTTTTTTTCGCATTCTATGAAGTGTTCGGATATAAAAACAGGAAACTAAAAGAGATTTTTAAATGCGAATTGGCGAGTTATACAAGGAAGCCACAGCTAGACTAACTCTATATATATATATATATATATATATATATATATATATATATATATATATATATATATATATATATATATATATATATTCTTTCCTTTTTTCTTGAACCATTTATTATATGTATGAATATGTTGTTTTTTTTTGCATTCTTGGAGTCAAGTTCATACGTGGATGGTAAAAAAAGTAACGTGTTGTTACGTTTCGCCTTTTGTTTAAGGCATTTTCAAAAAGTGTTTTTATATTATTTTCCTTAATTTAATAACCTAAAATTTAAAATACACAAATTATGGTTAAAATTCCCCACATTAACAGGAAAAGTTAAAAGGTTAAAAGACAATCCGAAAAAATGTTTTTCAAAAACTTATTTTACAATTCAAAACTTATATGATCTTATATGATTTTAAAATTATTCAAATCTTTACAAAAATGTGTAGGTATGCACCTTGAGCTTGCCATTTCTATTTCGATACTGACTGATAAAACGTACTGATTGTGATACTGAAAAAACAATTCCATTTTTATTACAATATTTTTTAAATCATTACTTATGAAGCTTTGTTTTTTGTTTTTTTTAATTGATAACATATAAATGTTCTAAGAGGATATTCTCATCCATTGACTTTTAAGAGGGTATATTTATTTTTAATCAGATTTGTGTAAATGTGGCTTAGGTTACTTATATCCATTCTGTCATTAACTGCGTTTTCTTTAACCGACTTCTAAAAGAAGGAAGTTCTCAATTCGTCGACTATGTATTTTTTTATGTATGTACACCGATTACTCCGGAACGGCGGTACCGAATTGAGTGAAATTTTTTACATTATGTTCAGGAAATTGCTGCGGTGGTCCCATATTTTATTAGACGAAATTGGTGCAGTAAAATCCAAGATGGCGCTGACAATATGCCGGCCAAAAAAATTAATTTTGTCCGATTTTCTCCAAAATTGGTATGGCGGAATTTTCGGGATCGTACACAACGAATTTGGAATTATTTTTAAAAAATTCAATATAGCGGATCTAATATGGCGAACAAAAAAAATTAAATTTTGTCCGATTTTCTCCAAAATTGGTGTGAAGAAGTTTTCGGGGTCGCACATAACGAATCCAAAATATTTTTAAAAAATTCAATATGGCGGACAAAAAATCAATTTTTGTCCGATTTTCTCCAAAATTGGTACAGTTAAGTTTTTGGGGTCGCACATAAAAAAACTTAAAATTATTTTTAAAAAATTCATTATGGCTGATCTAATATGGCCGACGTATACCTATTTGTCCGACTTATTCAAAATTGATATGGGGGATTTTTTGGGATCGCACATTACGATTCTGAAATTATTTAAAAATAATTAAATATGGCGGATCCAAGATGGCGAACTAAAGATTTTACATCTCTCGATTTTGTCTAAAATTAGAATTGGAAAATTTTTATTGGTGTTAATTACGAATTTAAAATATTTTTTGAAAGGCAGATTCAATATGGCGTCCTAAAAACTGGATATTTTTTGATTTTCTCCAAAACAGATACAGTTCATGAGGGTGTAAATTATGAATTTAAAAGTATTTTTTCTGGATTCAATATGGCGAATCCCATATATAGGACTAAAAATTTTACATTTTTTGATTTTGTTCAAAGGTGGGATTGAGTTGTTTTTGAGGATGTAAATAGCGAAAATAAATTTTTTTTAAGAAAATCTAATATGTCAGATGCAATATGACGGTCTAAAAATTTTAAATTTCCGGATATCATCCAAAATTGGTGCTAAGGGGCATTCAAGAGTTTAGCTTTAGATTAGATTAAAGCGTTAAAATTATTTTTTTGAAAATTAATATGGCTGATCCAATATGGTAGGTTAAAAATTTTACCTTATTCTTATTTTTTCAGATTTGGTATTAAGGGTTTTTCGGGGTGATGTATTACGAATATGAAGTTAATTTTTTACAACTATTAGGTTGATAAGATACAATATGAGGGACTGAAAATTTTACATTTTCCGATTTTGTCTAAAATTGGGGCGTATATAAACTTAATATGCATTATAAAATATTACGGACTTCAAAAATTTCAATTTCATATAACAATTTATAGTTATTTATCACTTTTTAGCGCACTTTTAGAAGTCGGTTCAATTTTTTTTATAAAAATTTTGTTAATGTCCATCACCTCTTTTACACTCGATTTGTTATAAAATAATATAACCTCAAAAAGGTTTTAAAACTTTACAGCCAGCTTCACTAAAAAGGTTGAAGACTTCAAACCGATCTCATGGCCATGAAAATTAGGACTTCTAGTCGGCCAGTTTTATCTTGCTTATGATATTGTCATGATTTTTATGTCAACAAATAAACGCTTATATAGGGATCTTAAGGATAAGAACCCAGCGATAAAGTCTTGAAATATGTAAAAAAATGGTTGAATTTCTAAATTAAATAAAATTCTCCATTTTCCCTTGGACCAGTAGAATTTAAAAAAAAAATAATTCACTAAAGTCCTGGTTCATTTAAAATTTTTATTTGTAATAATAAAAGTAGTTATATTATTTAATTAAATTTACCTATCTCTTTACCTGCAGGTCAGCCAATCGAAAGGAATTATTTAAACTGTGGAAGGGGTAAAAACACGCTGGCGCCGCTGGGGTATCCCGCGGGATGATTGCCGACGTTTAAGCGTCCCGACGGCCGTTCTATCAGTCGGCCGCGTTTCCTCAGTGGACGAGGAGGTAACAGTGACGCTTTCGTAGGTGAACTTCGAGATAACTATATGGTGCATCTTGGTAAGTGTTAGTTGGTGTGTTTATGTTTGTGATGCAATTTTTTTAATTGTTGTAAGTTATCGGTAAAAGTAATTAGTGTTCTAGTTTATTATCAATTTCATTTATTTACTGTGTTTTATTCTATTTTTAATTAATTTTTAGATTTAAGCCCTAAAATAATTTGAGATTGTTTAACTTTTAAATAACTTTTTTTGTCTTTTTTATTTGGTAGAAATATAATAAGAAAGTCAATTTATATTATTTTGTTTATCTTAAGGCATAAAATGAAAGTTATCCAATGGTTCAAATAAAATAATTCAAAGTAAGTTCAAAGAGCTAAAGAAAAACATTTTTACTTTAATTAATAACCATTCCTATAAGGATTTTGGAACTGTTTTGGGTGTATAATGTTTGTTATTTAATCAAATCAGTTGACAACTCTTTCCTAACTTCATAAACTTAAGAACCATTTTGTACATTTATCCCTTACTAGCGACCCGCCCCGGCTTCGCACGGGTGCAATGCTGATACTAAATACACTACAGAAAAACTGTGACTATTTATTTTATTTTTACAACAATTATTACATCGGCCTCCGACGCGCTATTTATAGGCACGCTGCCGCCGCCCCGGTCGGCCAGTACCGCCGCAAGAGCTACTTCCCGCAATTTTAAATCTGTAATATCTTCGAAAATATTCATTTAAATCTTGTGCTGTAAAGGACCATATAGATCTATATTAAATCAACAATGTATTTAAGCTATTTAATTGGATAAGGATTAATGCTGTATTGGTTAAAATCGCTTCAAAATTTGCCATTATTTGTCGTAAAAAGTAAATGACAAAAAAATGTTATTGTGGGATATCCATGAGAGATAGACATATACCATCGCGGAGTTTTCTGTAGACCTTTTCAATGTGTACAAATAATTAGTACATTATTTTGATAAATCTCGTAGGGTTCAGCCTGCGTTTGCAATGTAAGCGGAAAAAAATATGATAATTAACGACATCACATTAGAAACCTCAAAAATAACAGTATTTCTCCACTATTTAATGGATGTTATTATACATATAAACCTTCCTCTTGAATCACTCTATCTATTGAAAAAAACCGCATCAAAATCCGGTGCGTAGTTTTAAAGATTTAAGCATACAAAGGGACATAGGGACAGAGAAAGCGACTTTGTTTTATACTATGTAGTGATTATTATTAGGAAGATAAGTTTAAGTGACGTCCAACAGATACTAAGAAATATCAGATTTAATAGAAGTGGACGAAATAATAAGTCCTTCAAAAAAAAATTTATATTATTATTATTTCCTAATTTAATGGTATTTTAATTCAAATAAATAAATTCAAATTTATATTGTTTTATATAAATAATAAAGAATATAAGTAAAAGTTGAAAATATTTTCTTCTCAGGTTAAATTTTTTACAAATTGTATACAGGGTGTCAATATGAAAACTTCCCACCCTTAATATTTCCATTTCAGTAAATAATATTAAAAATCGAAAATAGAAGTCAATTTTATTTTCAAGGAAGACAATTTTAAAGAATATTTGCAGCCTTCGTGGTTCAACCCTCTGTGATGGATTGATATTACCCTTAAAATCTTAAGTGAGGAGGGGGTGGCATATTTTAACACTCGTTGCATTCTTTTGCCAATATTATTCTAATTTATGACTAAGTAGTTTCAGAAGAATGACTTTCCAAAACAGACATAATTAGAACTTACCCGTACTAAAACTTATTGTTTTAGTATTAGTTACTTCAAACATGCTAATTTAGTTGATTTTTCTTTTAAGTACATAAATTTATGTATGATTAAGTGACATTAGTTCCAACCCTTGAACAGTAGCAAAGTCTTATAAACTATACAAAATGTTTTCCATTATGCTCTAAACAGTTATAAAATCGCTTTTTCAAATCCTCTATTACATTTCGGAAAACTTTAAAAGGAATTGACCTGTATACCGCTGTAATTCGCCTTTTAGAATCATCAATATCAGCAGGTTGTGTTTCATAAACAACGGATTTAAGATGACTTCAAAGAAAGAAGTCTAGGGGAGTTAAATCCAGTAGTCTTGAAGGCCATTTCAATGCTTCTTCATTTTTGCGGAAATGTTTCATTTAACCACTGTCGGACAGGAAGAAAATAATGAGGAGGAGCGCTATCCTACTTGAGATGTAATAGATCTTCCTGTAAAACTAAATTACGTGCTGCATTAATTTGAATCTCTAACTTGTGACTTAAAAGAGGATCACCTGTAAAGTTTCCTTCAATAAATAAAGGACCAATTTTCCAAAAATACCAGCCTTTGTGTACGCCCTCCTCAAAAAATGTGCGGATTTTCGTCACTCCAATAGCGATAATTTTGTTTATTTACATTGCAATTTATAAAAATGTACATTCATCGCTGCAAGAGATATTTAACAGAAGATTAATCATGGCGATGACTAGATTGGACATGGTTTAACAACTCTAAGTATTTGCATTTTATAGGGACCAATATTATGTAATTTCAGTGCTTTTCTTACAGTCTAATATGACATTCTCGTCTGATCTACTACTATTTGTAAGAAGCTTGTAAGCTCTACAACAAATGTTCCCAAAATCTCAATTTAAGGTTCTTAATTTAGTACTAGCCGGCGTTTCTAATTTAATTGTATTTTAATTAAAATAAATAAATTAAAATTTATATTGTTTTATATAAATAATAAAGAATATAAGTAAAAGTTGAAAATATTTTGTTCTCGGGTTAAATTTTTTACAAATTGTATACCGGGTGTCAATATGAAAACTTCCCACCCTTAATATTTCCATTTCAGTAAATAATATTAAAAATCGAAAATAGAAGTCAATTTTATTTTCAAGGAAGACAATTTTAAAGAATATTTGCAGCCTTCGTGGTTCAACCCTCTGTGATGGATTGATATTACCCTTAAAATCTTAAATGAGGAGGGGGAGGGGGCATATTTTAACACTCGTTGCATTCTTTTGCCAATATTATTCTAATTTATTACTAAGTAGTTTCAGGAGAATGGCTTTCCAAACAGACATAATTAGAACTTACCTGTACTAAAACTTATTGTTTTAGTATTAGTTACTTCAAACATGCTAATTTAGTTGATTTTTCTTTTAAGTACATAAATTTATGTATGATTAAGTGACATTGAACAGGAGCAAAGCCTTATAAACTATACAAAATGTTTTCCATTATGCTCTAAACAGTTATAAAGTCGCTTTTTGAAATCCTCTATTACATTTCGGAAAACTTTAAAAGGAATTGACCTGTATACCGCTGTAATTCGCCTTTTAGAATCATCAATATCAGCAGGTTGTATTTCATAAACAACGGATTTAAGATGACCCCAAAGAAAGAAGTCTAGGGGAGTTAAATCCAGTAATCTTGAAGGCCATTTCAATGCTTCTTCATTTTTGCGGAAATGTTTCATTTAACCACTGTCGGACAGGAAGAAAATAATGAGGAGGAGCGCTATCCTACTTGAGATGTAATAGATCTTCCTGTAAAACTAAATTACGTGCTGCATTAATTTGAATCTCTAACTTGTGACTTAAAAGAGGATCACCTGTAAAGTTTCCTTCAATAAATAAAGGACCAATTTTCCAAAAATACCAGCCGTTGTGTACGCCCTCCTCAAAAAATTTGCGGATTTTCATCACTCCAATAGCGATAATTTTATTTATTTACATTGTAATTGGTAAAAATGTACATTCATCGCTGCAAGAGATATTTAACAGAAGATTAATCATGGCGATGACTAGATTGGACATGGCTTCACAAAACTTTAAGTATTTGCATTTTATAGGGACAAATATTATGTAATTTCAGTGCTTTTCTTACAGTCTAATATGACATTCTCGTCTGATCTACTACTATTTGTAAGAAGCTTGTAAGCTCTACAACAAATGTTCCCAAAACCTCAATTTAAGGTTCTTAATTTAGTACTGGCCGGTATTTCTTTTTCTATTTTTCACCGAAACGGTTTCTGAACAGTTTGCCATCAAGAACATACCTGTAATTTACATCACGTTTTGAATTTTTATCTTTAAAAGGACATGCCGCACTTTTCAACCTCTCCACAAAAAAAATCATTTCAATTCCTGCTTGACGAGATTAAACAAATTTCACAGTTTAATGACTTTAAATTATCACAAGTAAAACTGCATTAAGAGTGCCACAACAAATCCTTAAAATTTTCTGTAAAATTATTTTGTTTAAAATGACCGCTATTTTAGAAATTTTTTGCAGTAATAGCAAAAAAAGTTGGACTTTATCGGTGAAACATTCCATATGTAACAAAAATTAAAAATCTAGAATTTAATAAAAGCAAACTAACTACAATCGAAATTGATCACTTTTTCATATAAGGACGTTATTTTGCCTCTGATAAAATTTTTAATAAAAGCGTAATCAATACTATAATTTTTACTAAAATAATAACCTAAATACCATAAATATCAGTGCAGGGAGATTCAACGAGAGTCAAAATGGTGTGCTTTTTCCCAATTAAAATTTTAGGGGTAACGCCCACCCCTCTCAGGTGGTTGAATTACGAAGGCTGCATATATATATATATATATATATATATATATATATATATATATATATATATATATATATATATATATATATATATGTATATATATATATATATATATATATGTCAAATGTCCCCCTTGAAAATAAAATTGATGTGCCTTTCTGATTTTCATTATTATTTAGTAAAATGGTAATATTAAATATTTATTTCACATCACTTTTTTTGTTCTTATTATTTCTAATAATGTTCAAATGCTAATCTTAAGGGATTTTTAGGAAATTTAAAAAGAGCCATATTTTCTCCAATTGTCGATGTGTAGTCCCGGCATGCATTGGTAGTTCTTCGTACTATTTTTAAGAAAAAACTTCACGATGCAACGTAAACAATACAGTTTCGATCCAGTAGAAATCCTCATAGAAATTTAGTTTAGTCGGTAACTCCTTTTGTTTCATCTGGTTAAGATGAAAGATTCTATGGCGTTAATCTTTTTAATTTTACAATTTCTCCCTGTGTAATAGCGGGTCGCAAGGCAAGCAAGGTCATGAAAATTAGTCTTAGGAAATACGCCTTTGATCGCATCTGTAAATGAAATAATCTTTGCTATGATCATCCTTTTTATTTCACAATTCATTATGTGACTAATTAATTTCAATTTCCAATAATTTTTAACGTACAAAATCTCTAAAAATGATATTTGTTCTTTTGTTAATCACTTCGTTTTCTAGAATTAACAATATTTAGAAAATTCGAATTTTTATAAGTAATGGTGCGTCATACAATGACAAATTAAAATCATCGAATAATACGAAGATTATCATATCAATGACAATATCAGCTTGTAATTTTCTTATTTTTAAATTTAACTTAGTACATTTCAAGGCTAATCTTAATATAACTAACCATTATAAAGCCATTCTTCTGGCAATATAGAGACTAGGTTAAATGAAAAAGAATAGAGACTAGGTTAAAAGAAAAAGACATTAAAAAATCCTTTCGGCTTTTCTTGACAAAACATTTTTTAAACGTAATTTGTTCATTTTGTTTCACAAAGACATAAAAAACACTTAAGGTTGACTTTTTTCTTAAGATTATAAAGAAAAGAAGTAGCATCTTATTATAAGGAATATATTATTTTTTTTATAAATGACATAATTTTAATGTCAAAATTTTTTGGAATATTGTAGTTGTATAATTATTAGAAATAACGGGAAGAAAATATCTAACAGAGTGCAGATTGAAACAAAATATACTCAGTGAGACAATATTATAATATTCAAAACGCATTTTTACTACTAGCTATTACTCATGTGGATGAAAGTTTGAGACTATATTGGAAGAAATGTGGACTGCTGTAATGGAAAGATTTTTTAACACCTTCTGATAAGTATATTTTTTACATTCTCAAGTGCCACACGTGACTCTAAAGTTGAGCTGCTTACTTCCCGTAACATTTTTATTCTAACTTGAAGTAAACGTGAATAGCACTGCTCAAAATAAAATACTCTATGTGCAACAAATTCGAATAGTATGGCTTCATCAGTTGTGCACTGTGCAATTTCCACATGCTTCACGTGGCAGTTAACGTGTTAAACTTCCGAATGAGTAATAATCCTGGTATAAAAGTAGAATACTACAATTTTTGGATGACAATCATATACGGGGTCTTCTAAAAAGTCGATAATAAGACTAGATTATTTTCTAATTTTTAAATAGATAAATGAACTGGTTAAAATTTATAAAGATTTATTTTTCTTTAGGCATTTAGTTAAAAAAAGTAGAATATTTTTATCTGGTGACAAGTAATGGATTATGTTGTAAAAATAATTTTTTCTGAATGCTTAAATTTTCTTGAACCCATTTTTAATCCTTAAATTTGTTTTCATGTTGAAGATCGAATAAGAACACTATGGTGGTAAAATCGGATTTACAAGCCAAACGGCTTCACCCTCCCTTCAGGGATTAATGATTCATACCAGGTATACAAATACACCAAATGTATGAAGCTCTATGGGGGCCTTTTCTATCTTATCGGGTTCTAGGTGGTGTGATCTTCTGTACTTCCTACAAACTTTCGGACGGTCCGCGCGGTTCCAAGGAGAACTGCATTCTGGATCGGTTTATAAAGATGCTCACTAAGGCCCAGTCCCTTGATGTTCTGCAGGAGGTTCTTTGGTATCACCCCAGTTGTTGATAATGTTATGGGAATCATGTGGACGCTATTCATTGCCCACTGTCTGCGGATTTGCACCTCCAGATCCCTGTATTTGATGATCTTCTCATTGTATTTTGATTTTAGATTGTTGTTATTAGGTATAGCAATGTCAATCAGTGTAGATCGTCGAGAAATCTTTTCTGTTAGTATAATGTCTGGCCTATTATGAACAACTGTTTGATCTGTTAGAACCATTCGTGTCTTTTCTTATACTCGGTTGCAGCAAACGCTTGGCATCCTCCAGTTCTGTGCTGGATTGTCTCTGATGTTCGACGGCCATATCTACATTGGCCATTTTCTATTGAGGGATCTCTAATGATGAACTTCCGATAGTTCTTCGTTGGAATAATCTGGTCTTGGATAGCTAAGAAGAAACCCTCCGTTTCCAGAAACATCTGTCCTAAAGTTATCCAGTAGTTCGACGCTGACCTCATTTCGATACCGTCCATGAAGTGGCTTCTGTAGCCAGACTTATAACTTCTCTTATTTTGTTCGGTAGTGAGAAGCAATATCCCGCTGTAGCGGCGTTGAATTGTCTACCTCACATATTTCTCGATGGAGTTTGGAAGAGTCTACTAACCTGTGGAAATAAGAACGTAAGTTTATTATTTGTTGATCAACCTGCTTACCTATAGCGACCAATCCTCTTCCTTCTTGGCGTCTTGGAAGCAGTGTACGTTCAATGCCACTCCGAGGGTGGTGTTTGTGTGCTTTTGTTAAGAGTGTGCTTAATTTCCTTTGAATTATTCCCCTTCATATTGGGATTGTATTAGTTACGATGGTATCGACCCTATAAATTCTCAATATAGTTTTGAGCCACTCATGTGGCACTGAGTCGAAGGCCTTCTTATAATCCATATAATGACAAGTTTTTATTATAATTGTATTATTTTGTAACATGGTTGATCTAGTATGGAGGTTTGTAGGTAATTTTAATGCCTATGCACTGATTACGCAACCCGTGAGTAATAAAATATTATACAAAACCGAGAGCTAAAAAAATTAATTCTAAATTAAAAACAAATAATTTGTTATATTTTTGCTATATCTTAGTTCTAGTAGAAAGGACTTTTATTGTTTTAACAATTCATCGGCTACCACAGTGCTATTAAATTTAGCCATGCATTTTCGAGAACCGGGTGAAAAAACTAGTTTTTTTAATATATCTCAAAAATTAAGTGGAACTCGAAATAAATATTTTATCAAAATAGTCTATTTAAAATGAAATAATATTTTTTCTTCGATCAAAATTCGCCGAGATATTGCGATTCAAAGTTGTCTTATTTTTGTCGTTTTTATTACTTTCATTCGTGTTCCTTTTGATTTACAATTCTCGATAATAAAAACTTCATTTCAATTGATGACAATGTATAACGACATGACCATTATTTGTAAAGTATGAAATCAACTGGTTGTTGCAAAAAAAATTGCATATAGATAGACCTTTTTTTAAATTTCGTTACTTAAAAGATCTGTGTTACTCAAGTTTTTATTTTACATATTATATGTGTTAGAGTTACAATGTCAAAATACATGTAAGCGCCAGATGTAGTATGTATATATCTAGCGAAAATACCTAAATAAGTCTTAGCTCGGAGATGTCTACATCTGGGATCTCTGACAAGGCCCCGTGGTTCTATGTCATCGCAGACCTCGAAGAAAAAAAATTAAAACGCTTAAGCTAATACGAAATTTGTGTAAAAGAGAGAGAAAACTAGAGAGCCGTTAAAGGAATTGGCAAAGGTCAGATTGCAGTTTTGGTGCAATATTGCAATCCTACTCTACAGTACAAAGAACGTCAGAATATCTTCAGTTTTGCTTGGAAAGTATTCTTCTAATCTGCATCATATAAAAGTGATATTTTTATGATGAAAACATGTGAACCTTTTGCATTAAAAATATAAAGAGAACAGAATGTTAAAAACAGCAAGTTTTGGTAATAGGGAAAAAATCGTTAAATTTATTATGAAAAATATTTTGCGTATGTAAAAACATATTAAAGTATTTTTATGTGCGAATGGAAATATGGAGAAAATAGATACTGCATCTGAATCGATTGTGGTCTGATAACCGACTTTTTCTTCTTGGATATACCTGTGTCTTGCCCAACACGAGGTACAATGCAGAAATAGCAATCATTAGCCTGATTTGAAGGCTCTCTCAAGATCACTGGGACAGCAAACCTCATAGATCATTTTTTTACTATTTAACCAGTCCCTCAGACTTGAAGCGCATGTATTGCAGCAGATATGTGGCGCCCTCTGTTTGTCTTGATCCCCATTAGTGCAACTGAAATAAAGCTGATATGCATTTTTTGTCAAACTGGTAATAGACCGCTTGTGAGACGCAAAAGGCACCTCAATACAAACATAACATGATCTGGAATGTTTACACCCTTTCGAGACATCTTACGATCTCAACTATTGAATTCGATATGGGTGTTTTTTATAGAGGTATAGAACTTTAAGTTGGCAACACTTTTTTAACTGGCGGCCATTTTGTCAGCTGTCAAGTGATTTATGTTTAGTTTGGTTTGGCATTTCAACATGAATAGACTGACGCCTGAACAACGCTTCCAAATTGTGCAAATTTATTTTGAAAATCATGGTTCTGTTCGAAATACGTATCGCGCACTACGTCCATTTTACGGTCAACATAATCGTCCATCAGAGCAATTAATTCGATTAACTATGGAACGTTCTCGCATAACGTTTACTCTAAATGATAATACGCATCCACAGAGATGTCGTACAGTGCGTACAGAACAAGTCATTGCTGCTGTAGAGCGTAGCGTAGAGGAAGACCCGAATCAGTCTATCCGCCATCGTGCACAGGAATTGGATATGTGTCCATTCACTTTATGGAAGATTTTGCGGAAAGATCTTGGTTTGCGTGCTTACAAAATCCAACTCGTGGAAGAATTGAAGCCACACCATCAGCTAGCAAGGCGTAGATTCGGTGAGTGGGCCCAAAATAAGATTTCCGTTGATCCAGATTTTCATAAGCGAATTTTGTTTAACGATGAAGCTCACTTTTGTTTGAATGGATACGTTAATAAACAAAACTGCCGTATTTGGAGTGATGATAATCCTCAAGTGTATGTTGAGACACCGTTACATCCAGAAAAACTGACTATTTGGTGTGCTTTATGGGCTGGTGGAATTATTGGTCCGTACTTCTTTAAAAACGATGCTGGTCCGAACGTTACAGTCAATGGTGACCGCTATAGAGCCATGATTACTGACTTTTTTGTTCATCAATTGAACAACCATGATATGCAGGAGCTGTGGTTTCAACAAGACGGCGCAACATGTCACACAGCTCGTGCCACAATTGATTTATTGAAGAAAACGTTTGGTAACCGCATAGTTTCACGTTTCGGACCCGTGAATTGGCCTCCAAGATCGTGCGACTTAACGCCGCTAGACTATTTTCTGTGGGGATATTTGAAGTCGCTAGTCTACGCTGATAAGCCCGAAACGACTGATCACTTGGAGGACAACATTCGCCGCGTTATTGCCAATATACGGCCACAAATGTTGGAAAAAGTCATCGAAAATTGGACCTCCAGATTAGACTACGTCCGAGCCAACCGTGGCGGTTATATGCCAGAAGTCATATTTAAATTATAATGCCAGAAGGTTATCTTTCGAATAAAGTAAATTTCATGTCAATTTAAAAAATTCATCTTTGTTTTATTCCATTTAAAAGTTCTATACCTCTATAAAAAACACCCTTTATATATATATATATATATATATATATATATATATATATATCATCAGGCACAATCATTTGAATTAATGCATTTTTGGCGACTTAAACTACCTCAACCTTTAATAAACTTAAATAATTGAAATTATCTTGTGTCCAAATTTTTTAATGGGACTATTGAAAAGATTGATTATTCTTCGTCTATTCTTAAGCTGGAGAATAACGTTTTAACCCTCGCTAAACTTGCTGGATTCGGCTCACCGAAATAAAATCTTGAGTATCTTAGTGAGCATCTACATACCTGTTATATACTAATGTTATCTCTATTGAAAATACACAAATCTCTAACAATATAACTTAATAATTACGAAATAACAGGATTTCATAGAGTAAATGCACTATAATTAAGTCAATTTTACTGAACACAATGCACGAACATAAATTAATAGAACAATAATTACAAGCTGTTAATATGTGACAAACAAATACCGCAGTTAAAACTAATAAATTAATTTCATGTTTTCGCTTAAATTAATTTGGGACAACAAAGCCGCCGGGATTAATCCTGTTGGGCAATATTATTTTCGATTAACGTTGTAACAGTACAAATCGTGTTACTTAAGCCAGTCGGGTAAAATCCTGCGACGTAATTAATAATGGTCTTCTCGGATATAGCGGAATTGTTCGGTGGTGAATAATTTCGTGCCAGATTGACTTACATTTTAAAGAGATATTTAGGTTATGTGCTGTTTATTGTAATTGCACTTATTGAAAGATAACTGAAAACAGAAAAATCGCTTCTATAAGATTAATATATTTTTTTGTTCGTTTTTGATAAGTAATAATATCCATTACAGGGTGAGTCAACGATTGGATGAAGTAGGTTTGTGCCTTTTCGGTGAAATTAACAAAGAAACTATATTTATTGTTTGATACAGTTCATTTTTACGCAGATTTTAAAAATATTTAGGACTCTACAGGGTGAGCCAAAAAACTAGGACAGCATAAAGTTGTATTTTTTTAAATAGAACACCCTATATACGAATCGTATTTTCGATTTAGCTTATAATTTTAAATCTTTTTTATTAAGGGTTTACTATAACAAAACTTTATAGTTTCTGAGATAATTAAGTTTAAAGAAAAAAAGTCACATTTTCAAGCATCAATTCAATCCTAAATAACGTTTTCAATTTTGTGACAAATATATTCAAATTTGGAATTTAGCAAGGCCAAGGACAAGTTAACATAATTTTTACCTAATATTTGCAATAAAAGCTACAGGGTGTTGAACACATCGGCTCAAATTTGAACAAGTTTAAATGAATAAATATCTTTTTTTTAAACGGTACACCCTGTATATTTGTTAGAGTAATAAAAACCCTAAAAGTTTTGTTCAATATATCCTAGACCTATTTATAATAGTTTTTGAGATATTTCAGTTTTTCTTATTTTCCATACTTTTTTACAGAAATAGTCTTCATTATCATAGTAGCCATGGCAAAAACAATGTAAAAGAACATTTTTCTGTGTGTCAAATTTATAACCGCAATCGCTTCTTTTGGTTTTTATGTAGTGTAGTTTGGTTTTTTTTTGCATTCATCTTATATTGTAAAATGAATTTTCCAAAGAATGAGTTAATAGATATGATTTATACAATAGGAGAGGCTCAAAAAAATTGCCTTCTTGCTCAAAAAATTTACAAAATGAAGTATCCTGATCGACGCCAGCCTAATACCCATACTTTTCAAAACTTAATGCAAAGATTTGATTTTTCTGGTACTGTTGATTATCCAAAACGTAAAGTGGTCAACAAACCAGTAACTAATGAAGAAAAAGAACTACAAGTATTGTTAAATGTTCAGGAAAATCCTTATATTGGTAGCCGTCAGTTAGCAGCATTATGTGAAACATCACAATCCACCGCTAATTGTACTACCAAGAAATATAGGTATCATCCATATCACATGGAATTACACCAAGAATTGCATGGACAGGATTTTGAAAGTCGTGTAAACTTTTGTCGTACAATAAATGCGGAGATTCAATTAAATCCAAATTTATTATGCAAGGTAATGTTTAGTGATGAAGCTACTTTTAGAAGTAACGGTGCCCTAAATAGACGCAACATGCATTATTATGCCACAGAAAACCCATTTTGGATTAGAGAGGTGCAACATCAAAACCACTGGTCATTAAATGTTTGGTGTGGTATTCATCATAATCGAATTATTGGACCCCACTTTTTTAATAAACCACTAAATGGCCATAGTTACCTGAACTTTCTACAAGAATAACTACCCCAACTGCTTCAAGATCTCGATAGGGATGAGCTCGACAGTATGTGGTTCCAGCACGATGGTGCGCCTCCGCATTACCATCGTGAAGTTCGTGCGTTTTTGGACCAACGATATCTGCAAAAATGGATTGGACGTGGGGGTTTCATTGAGTGGCCACCAAGGTATTGCGACATCACCCCATTAGATTTCTTCCTATGGGGTTATATTAAAAATAAGGTGTATGTTAATCCACCAACAACAGTGGAAGATATGCGAAACAGGATTAGGGATACCTGTAGAACAATAACGCCACTAATTTTGTCCAGGGTCCGAGAAAATCTGCAAAAAAGACTAAATTTGTGCATTGCACAAGAGGGTCGTTTATTCGAACACTTATTAAAAAGAAATAATTAATCTCAGTATTTAATAGGTAATTTTGTTGTAATATAACGAATAATGTATTTCATCATATTTAACCACATTCTGTTTGTTTCTGTAGTTTCTTTTTATTATTTTACATTGCTACTATGATAATGAAGACTATTTCTGTAAAAAAGTATGGAAAATAAGAAAAACTGATATATCTCAAAAACTATTATAAATAGTTATAGGATATATTGAACAAAACTTTTAGGGTTTTTATTATTCTATTAAATAACATGAAAATATACAGTGTGTACCATTTAAAAAAAAAAGATATTTATTCATTTAAACTTGTTCAAATTTGAGCCGATGTGTTCAACACCCTGTAGCTTTTATTGCAAATATTAGGTAAAAATTATGTTAACTTGTCCTTGGTCTTGCTAAATTCCAAATTTGAATATATTTGTCACAAAATTGAAAACGTTATTTAGGATTGAATTGATGCTTGAAAATGTGACTTTTTTTCTTTAAACTTAATTATCTCAGAAACTATAAAGTTTTGTTATAGTAAACCCTTAATAAAAAAGATTTAAAATTATAAGCTAAATCGAAAATACGATTCGTATATAGGGTGTTCTATTTAAAAAAATACAACTTTATGCTGTCCAATTTTTTTGGCTCACCCTGTAGAGTCCTAAATATTTTTAAAATCTGCATAAAAATAAACTGTATCAAACAATAAATATAGTTTCTTTGTAAATTTCACTGAAAAGGCACAAACTTACTTCATCCAATCGTTGACTCACCCTGTACAAAATCGAAATGAAATACTCATATTTCTCCTATTTAAAACGATATATGACAATAACACTGGACAACAGACAAAATGTGTCTACAATAAAATCAACTAAATCTTATCATTTTTGGTGTAATAAAACCAAAACTAAACTTATCTTTTTAATATTAGAAATCCGTGATGTCATGTCACCCTATATATTAACAACGTTTTCGCACGTGGTATATTTGTATTGTTATAACAGAGGGATGCCACGTTGACAAATCTACATTTTCTCCAAGTTAAGGACATTTTGCACAACTTGGCAACACCATATGGGGAATCTCCATATACGGAGTCCCAACCCCTAGGGCTTAAAATAAGGAAGATAGCCATTTAAACCCTTGTAAATCGACTATTATGTCTGCTTTGTTCCGCAAAGCCTTTGTATACAAACAAATGACAAACGCCACTATTGCGAATATTATGGAATTGAATAGAAATTTCTCGAATATTCTCTAAAAAATCTACAAATGTAGAAGCCGTATTTGGGTATATAAGCAGTTACAAAGTGAGGGGATTAGTCAGTCGAAGTTAGTGAGTCAAATCGAGTAGTTGAGATCGTAAGATGTCTTGAAAGTGTGCAAACAATCCAGATCACTTCTGTGAGGTCACTTTTATGTCTCAGAAGCGGTCTATTATCCGTTTAAAAAAATGCATATCAGCTTTATTTCAGGTGCAATATTGGGGATCGAGACAAACAGAGGGCGCCACATATCTGCTGTAATACATGTGCTTCAAGTTTGAGAAACTAAATAGTAAAAAAAAGATCTATGCGGTTTGTTGTCCCAATGATCTTGAGAGAGCCTTCAAATCATTCAAATGATTGTACCTGGTGCTATTTCTCTTGCTTTATCGAAATCGATGGTGTGTCCGGTGGTTTGGTGATGTTGAAATAGAGCTGAGGTTGTCTCTATGTTTTTGAGGCTATTTTTATATCCTTGAATTCTTACTGATATACGCCTGTTTGTTTGTCCTATATATGTTTGGTAGCAATCTGCACATGGAATGCTGTAAACGCCATGATTTTTTAGGCTCTATTTCAACATCACCAAGCAACCGGATTCACCATCGATTTCGAAAAAGCAAAAGAAATAGCACCAGTACAGAACTACAAGGTACGTGTCATAAGAGAGGCGCTAGAAATCAAAAAAGCGGAACAGCGGAATAAACGAGACGATGCTATATATATGTATATATATATATATATATATATATATATATATATATATATATATATATATATATATATATATATATCGCACTCGGCAGAGGGGAGAAGCCTGCCAAGCCACTCGTCCAATCAGAAAGCGAGCCAGCTAAACAAAACTCGAAATTCATCAGAAGCCACCATCAGTTCTCAGCGAGTAACGAGACGAACCGCACTTGAAAATGGATTTTGGCGAAACGTCGTGAAAACGATTTTTTTGAACGAACGGATTGAATAATCAAACTATTCATTCCACCATCCGTGAACGCCTACGATACAACATACATATATATATATATATATATATATATATATATATATATATATATATATATATATATATATATATAATAACCTGGAGATAGGAATGTGTGCACTGTGACTTAAGCAGGTCCTCTAATCCTCTTTTAGAAAACTCATAATGTGGGATGGCTTTAGACTGGGTGGATCTCCATCTGTTCAATATAACCCAGGGCTGAAATTCTATAACAAAGATAAAGAAAAGGATCTCTTTAATTCCTTATAACTGTCGACTTTCTTATACTTTAAGCCAGATTGGTTGACATCAATACAACGGGATAAGACCCGACGTTGAAAGCGAGAGGGGAAAAATTGACCAGTCTCTTTGGCATTTGTCCTTACCTTGACACCCTGAAAAGTTTTTTTTTCCTTTTCTAGCATTGTTATGTCAACTTTTTCCGAACATAACCTTAAAATTAGACCTATCCTGTGTACTATAATTTTTTGATATACCTATAAAAATTAATTAAGATACTGAAAAAGAAATGGAAAATTTATTCAGGACAGGCATGTTTTCATTTAGCTGTCATAGTGAAATCTATAGAAACTTTATTAAATTCGATAAAATATGAATCAAAAGCTCGAAAAAAATGAGCATTATTAAGTAGATATGGTATTTATATTATTAATTATATCAACAATGGACAACTAGGAGAAACTTATTGGTAAGCCCTCGTACAGAAATATTCCGAGGCGATGAATCATCTTTATTATAATGTGACGAAAGGAATATTATATCGATAAGTCATATTTTATGTTCTAAATTTGTATAATCGGTTTTATAGGCATAGTAGAGATAGGATATGAGTTTAAAGTTAGTTGGAGTTGTATAGTTGTATTTGAATAGTGAAGATATTAAGAAGTAGTAATAAGATAGTCGTGTTTGAGCTGTGTTAAGAAATAGTTATTATAAGTATTCAAGTATTAGTGAGAGGTGTTGTGTTTTATTCTGCGAACCCAATGACTTTTAAAGAGAGAAAATCGCAACAATATTTTTAAAAGACACCTATTTATTTTTTAGGCGTTTTTTAAAGTGGAAAGGTAGAATAAAATGAAAAGCCATTAAAATTAGAATATAAAAATTTAATATAATAAAAGTATTTTTTTTTTAAATAAAACGATGACCTTGAATTAACTATAAAGGTCATTGCAAGGGTAAAATTATTAAATTAAAATTAGCAACCTCCAGATAAATTTTCTTTAAAGTTTAAAACTGATTGAAATTTTTGTCCGCCATTTTGAAGTTGCTCGGTGAGACACAAATTTCAAATTAGCATATCTTAGTGAAACAGAAAAAGATATCTAGATATTTCAAAATTGATTTTAAAGATAAAGGATCATATGTTGAGGTACTCCTACTAGTTTCGTGGAAAACAATTACCTTGTAATTTTACATTACCTCAAATATGGCAAAAAACAGTGTTCTTTGCACTTTTCTGTTAGGATATCTCAAAAACCTGACATGATGAAACAATTCTGAAACCAGATACGAATTCAGCGTACTAAAATCCTTCGGGAAAGTATACTAGAGCCAAAATCTTTGTGTCTTCCAAGGTAGTGATGAAATAAATAGTATTTTTTGTAAGAATTTCATTCTAACTGTGCTTTTAGTCCTCTGCTAAATAATTTAATTTTCCTTATTGAAATAACCATCTTTTGTTTTATCAAGTTATTTAATTTGGCTTTAAGTTAATTAAATTAGCTTTGCTTTAACTAAGCATATTTCTGACACAATAAAATTATTTAATAAAACAAAGTTCCTAAATACAATTTTATAATTAAATAATATAATATACTTAGCTTGAGAATTATTATATTGTTTTTAATAAAAATTATAATCAAATAGGACAGCTTTATAGGGTAAAGTGAGGAGGTTAACGTATGTTAGGTTAACAGTCAGTTGGAAGTTAGTTCTGATCCTCCGCCTTGACCTCAGCGTCACTTATGACTCATATTTATTCATATTTTATCAAACAGATTGACCCTCTTAATAATATTAAGATTACATAAGCATGGCGGTATTGTTTAATATGGAGTATCTGAATATAAAATCTCGTAGATATTGCGTGAAATGCTGGGAGATGGCGTCGCTTGTATTAGATTTCATATTTTGTCTAATATAAGTTGCTTAAAAGATTCACTTTTCCGATGCTGAAGTGCGCTGGCTGATTCTGTACTGACGAGAACTAACAAGTTCGAAACCGGTCTATAGATGGCGGTGCACTACCATAGGAAAGGCTTCCACCCTTTCCTGATATTCTTGCAATCTGAGATAGTGCTTTATCTCTAACTGTGTTAGAACAGAGCACGTTTTTCCTTATAGTATAAGGTTTTTTCAGTTGGTTGAAAGCTAAGTTTCTCTTATATAATTGTATCTTTATACACCCAACTGCAAATATATTATCCACTTTTGGTTTAAAAATTTTTTATATTATTTGCAAAATAAAAATAAGTTTTTCCAAGTAAACATATTTATTAATTTATACATTATAAATATTTACTCTTTCCCTCCTGTCCTATATTCAAACTTTTCGTACCGAGTTTTAAAATTTTAATTGTGCTTTTATCAAAGTTTTTTAAACATCGTTATTTGATAATTATCATTGAAAAGTGTAATGTAACTCGACAGAGATTCATTGGGCATTCAAAACAGGCCATTCTTTATAACTAAAAGAGAAGGTAATAAAGTTTTAAAAAAAAACGAATTTAAAAAGTTTAGAATTAAGGCGCAACGATATACCCGGAAAATTGACTTACTGAAAATTGCGTTAGCTTAAGAAAAATGAAGAAAATGAGAAAATTAAGATTTTGACTTTTTTATTTTAAATACGTTAGAGATAGAAATGATGAGTAATAAGAAAACGGTATCAAGTTTTATTACGATATCTCAATTTGCTTCAGAATTATATGGGATGTCTTGATATTTACCTCTGATTTTGAAAAAGAGAGTATTTGTGTAAAATATTTATCAATAGTAACACTTAATATTCTTATAAATACGTGTCTTGTAATTTTTAGTTATTGAGATACAGGGAGTGGAAGATTTTTTTCTTTGCTGTGTCTACACTTCGCTTTTTTTGTACATTAAATAAGAACAGTCATTTTTATAGATTTTGGGTTACTGAATTTGAATCCGGCCTGAAACTTGCTTCATCGTATCTGGTTTTTTAAATATTCTAACCTAAAACTGAAAAAACCTATATTTTAGGTTATATATTCTTGCGGCATCTTTTTTTTCTCAAAAAACTATACATAACCTCTTAAATTATAAGTCTTACTCTTTCAAATCTCACTCAGTTAACTCAGAGAGCAAATGATTGTTGTACAATGACCCTTCTGACGCGAGGAAGGCGTAGGCTTAGGTATATTGAAGAAAAGCACAAAAATAAAGCACTCATCCAACGTTGGTATCTTATTAGAATTAGGTGGAAATTGATTGAAGGTATTCCAAATCTTTTAGAAGTAAAACAGCAGGCAAGAGAGCTTGATTCCGAGTAAGAAAAGGGTCGCGCTATTCTGAATATCAAAACAGTTAAAAGAACGAATCCGCAAACCTTGCTTAGAGAGGGCCATGTTCTTATTTAGTAATAATCATTCAACATACCCCTTGTAATGGTAAATAGAACACTTAAATCTAATTATCAAATCTTTCAGTCTAGACTTGCATTCTTGTAGTTGATATTCCACTCCACACTATCTCTATTCCATGTCAATCCACTCTCCAACCCGCTCGGCAAGTGTAGCGTTTTAACTGTCGATGTTCTTCAAAAGTATGAAATGTCAATTTCCAAAACAAAATCCCCCAAGGGCACAGAGGGGGAAAATGGACAAAAGTCTGCATCAGACACAAATTTTGAAGGATCTGGATAATTTTTTTAAATTACTCACGACAACGTGTTCTGACTATACACCTGCGACAATACCCATGAACCCTAAATCTATCATACGCATAAAGCCCAAATCCATAAATTCTCATCCGACAAAACCCAATCTCGTCAACTTTGAACTCGTAAATCCATAACCCCATACCCATAAACCCAAAAACTTCAAATCTATAAATTCTATACCTATAAAACCTAAACCCACAAACTCCAGTCCCATAAACCTCAATTTCGTTATACGAAAAGCAAATTCGGGCAGTCGCGAATGGAGTCCATAGGTTTAGGATCATGAAATAGAGTATTATCGCAGGTATACCGTTAGAATACGTTGTCCTGAGTAATTAAAAATAAAAAAATTATCCAGATTCGTTAAAATTTATGTCTGATGCAGACTTTTGTTCATGTTCCACACTGTGAGGCGGCGAGAACAAAATACTCAGAATCTAGCACTGACTCGATGTTAGTTGGCTCTATGGATTTTTGGGTAGGGCAAAAAGTCAATAAATCGTAAGAACTATGAGATTAGATGAACACTAAAACGATTTGAATAAGAGCTAAAATCCACTAAATGGGACTTTCTTGATAGTAATAGGACAAGATTAAAAAGAGGAAAAAGTTACAGGTATAGAAATATGGCCACGTTCTATTTCAAAACAGATACAATACATAGAGGTGGAGTAGCTACTCTCACAAACAGAAATATTAAACACCTGGTGCGAAAGATGCAAGCCATATCTAACCGTGTTATATATGTAAATTTGCAACTTAGTATAAAGCATTTTCTACAGGTGATTCAAGTATATGCACCTACAGGTGATTCTGGTGATAAGGCAGCCTGAACAGTCCTACTAGCATATCGCAAAAGCTGAAAACATTGAAAACGCATAATATTCCTTAGTATAAATAAATTGACAAGACAACGGATGGTGTACAAAACTGTATTTTTTTAAAAACATTGAACCAACTTCTAAAAGTGCGCTAAAATATGAAAAATAACGACAAATTTTTATATGAAATTGAAATTTTGGAAGTCGACGCCAAACTAATACCTGACAAAATGCGATTCGCATCAACAGATGAATTAAAATTTATTTGTAATTACTTTTTTACCGTAATTTGTATATATTAGTAGTTATTTATTTAATTTAGAAATAATTTGGCGCCGACTTCAAAACTTTCAATTTCATATAAAAATTTCTAGTTATTTTTCACTTTTAGAAGTCGGTTCAATTTTTTTTATAAAAATTTTATTTTTCGATTTTTAGTTTTGAATTCATTATGATATCCATAAATTATTTGAAATAAGTACTAATCGAAATTAGTGTATCTTGCAATGACTCCAAGGTGGCAAAAAAGTACCCATTTTATCCAAACTTGTAAATCACTCTAAAATGAACCACTAAAAATTCTTTGATTCTTAGAGTTCTCCATATACCAGTGAAATTGTGGCAAACAAATATTTAGTCTGTCATAATAAATACATTATATTAAATTTCAAATTAATTTTAGATTTGTAATATAGGTCCCAAAACCTTCCAATATCGACATTAAAAGAACTTGAGACGTAAATTTCTTAGACCGATACATTTTATACTGCATATTGAGTTAGTATACCCCCTAAGAATGCCCCAATATCAATTTTAGACAAAATCGAAAAATGTAAAATTTTTTAGTCCGCTATATTGGATTCGCCATATTGAATCCTGAAAAGATACTTTTAAATTCATAGTTTACACCCTTAAGAACCCCCTAATCAGTTTTGAGGAAAATCGAAAAATATAAAATTTTTAGTTCGTCATATTGAATCCGCCAGATTGAATTTTTCAAAAAATATTTTAAATTCGTAATTAAAACTAGCATAAATCCCCCAATACTGATTTTAGACAAAATCGGGAGATGTAGAATTTTTAATTCGCCGTCTTAGATCCGCCATATTTAATTTTTTTTTTAAGTAATTTCAGATTTGTAATGTGCGATCCCAAAAACTCCCCCATTTCAATTTTGAAAAAAATTAGCCAAAATTAATATTTTATCTGCTATATTGGATACGCCATATTGAATTTATAATAAAAATTTTAGATTCGTTATGTGCAACCCCGAAAACTCCCTCGTACGAATTTTGGAGAAAATTGGTCAAAACTGATTTTTTTCCGCCATATTGAATCCGCCATATCGAATTTTTTAAAAAAATTTGGGATTCGTTATGTGCGACCCCGAAAACTCCCCCACACTAATTTAAAAAAAAAAGAGATAAAACTAATTTTTTTTTGTCCGCTATATTGGATCCACCATATTGAATTTTAAAAAAATAATTTCGGATTTGTTGTATACGACCCCTAAAATTCCCCCATACCAATTTTGGAGAAAATCGGACAAAATTAATTTTTTTGGCCGCCATATTGTCACCGCCATCTTAAATTTTACAGCACCAATTTCACCCAAAAAAATATGAAATAATCGCAGCAACTTCCTGAACATAACGTAAAAAATTTCATTCAAATCGGTGCCGCCGTTCCGGAGTAATCGGGGTGCATACATAAAAAAAATACATACTCAACGAATTGAGAACTTCCTTCTTTTAGAAGTCGGTTAAAAAGAAAAGAAGAAGCTGATAGACCGATAATGTAGTTCCGATAAGTAACAGTACAGAAATATATTGACATAGTTACAACAAACAACATTTCGCATCGGATTAAAAATGAACATGAATAAAACAGAATTTATGAGCACAGTAACAGTAGAAGATTATGCTCGGAAAAGAAAACCTGAAATTACACGCAGAATCACGTTGAGTTTGGCAGCATTTAGAAATCTAAATCTCTGTAACATAAATATCCCAAATAATCTTAGAACAAAAAGCTACGAAATATGCGTCATGACCGTAATTATATATGAAATGAAAACATAACTTTAACGCAAAAAAGTGCCAATAAATTATGAACTACCGAAAAGACAATGGAGTGGGCTATGCTGGGCCTTTGTTTAAGAGATAAAGTGTGAATTAAGAAAATTAGGCAAAGAACAAGAGTCCTAGATATAATCTTAGAGATAGCCCAAATGAAATGGCATAGAATAGAGAGACGCAGAAATTTGGAAGAGGCCTATATCCAGCACTATGTAGATGAAGTTTGAAAAGAAAGGGGAAAAGAAAGTTAACATCAGCTTAAAAAAAATCATCATTTAAAACTTTTATACAATCAGTGTAAGATTAAAAAGCACGTGTTTTAGAACTGTTTAAAATGTAACAGTACAAATGTCATTGACTCAGAACATACTACTAATCAAAACTGATTTTTTTATTGTCAAAATACATTAAATTATGAATATATGTATTAACATTTTGATGTTTTCCAACGTTTTCGATTTTATTTTACAACTTATGAACAAACAAATATGTCAATAAATCAAGCAAATATTTTTTAACAATCTCGCCATCTAGGTCAAGTTTAAGCGTGATTAAGCATTAGTAATAACAAATTGTAATTATTTCCCGTTAAAATCAAAAAATCATTATGAATTTAGGAGAAATAATAATTGCTGAAATAGCAAGAAAAGGGACGCATCCCCAGTACAGGAAACCAGTTAAATTTCTTTACCTCCTGCCATCTCCCAACTAACGAATTTTCTAAATTGTTGGACAGCGTTGCCATATTTTTCTGTTTTTATTTAAAAATCACGAATTGATGTTTATACTGACGGGATATTTTTGATGGTTAATGTATCTGTTTCCATGTATTTCCATTGCTTGTTAAGGCTAACAAGACGGAAAAAAAATTGTTGAATGTATTCAAGGAAGCGCAGAAAATTTTAAAGAATAACGTAAAATATATCGTATTTTATTTTTAAAAATATTTTGACATAATTATGGCCTAACAAAACTGCAAGGCGATTGAGTTTTATTCTACACAGAGTGTCTCTAAAAGGTCTGTACAAAATTCTAGAACAAATAAATTTCCAAGGCTAAAATATGAGTCTCTAGTCCAATTTACCTTTGCCCAAAAGTTGATAGTTTTTGAAATACGGTTGTCAAAGTTATAATGGTTTTAAAGTTAATTGTAATTATTCATCTTAATAATAGCTTAATTTGCAGTAAACTTGGTACCATGGGATTTTCCAGGTTGAGAAATAAAGATCTGGTTACAGTTTTGATATAAATTGCAGATGGCGCCACCAGTAGCACTTTGCCTACATATAAAGCTTCATAACTTTTATGTGCGGTTTATAAAATTTATTTTAATTAATTCGATTAGTAGTATGTCAGAACATCGGTAAATCAATGCGCAGATAGATTTAATATCGCTTCAGGGGTAAGGTAAGGTGACACTGTCCAACACTTGTTGCATTGCTAGAGAGTATGTTGAAAAAGAAAAACTGGGATTCAACAAGAATCAACATCGATGGCGAATTAATAAATCATCTCTGTTTTGCAGATGATATTGTGTTAATAACAAACACTATACAGGAAGCACAAAATATGCTGGATACGCTAAACGATGCCTCAGAAAAAGTCGGTTTGAAAATTAATTTTCAGGGACACAATACATAACAAACCTAGTAATGAGTAGTCCCATTAATAACATAAATCTAGAACAAGTGTATACAGGGTGATTCAAAAATCGATCACGAGACTTAAGGGGGTGATTCTACTTGACAAAATAAGGGTAGAGCTTCATATAATTTTTTTTCAAAATGTCATTCGTTTTCGAGTTACAAGCCGTCCAAGTTCAAGTTTTTATTTTTTGTTTTTTGAATTACTCGCTTACAGAAAAACCGATTTGACTAATATTTGAAAGATAGGCTAAGTCTTCTGCGCTTCATCATTTTAGTGACAATTCACATTGATTGTTTGCCGCTAGAGGGCACTTTACCTACATTGAAAATTGTTTTTTTGTCATAATTTTTTAGTGTTGACAGCTACAGTAGTTTTTGGCATAATTTCTGAAAGACTGATGCCAGGCCTTTAAAAAAGGTGCTCTTTATTTACATCGCTAAACCCAACGGTTTAGACGTAAATCACCCTTAAAAATTAAGTGGTAAATTTACTTTTCTCATTTCATTACCACCAGCTACCAGGTAAATAGCTATCAAAGTATACTAGAGCTGTCAGTTTAACATCAAATAAATTCGCTTTTTAAACTATTTAATTTATAATCTTAAAATAACTAATAATGGCTAATCAGTAAATATTCATATTATGGATTATTGCGTTATACATTTAATTGATAAAAATTAATGAAACAGTACTAAACAAACTAAAAAAGATTCTCAAAATGTCCCCCATTTTCTTCAATACATTTCCTAACACTCTTCAAAAAATGTCGCCTAACTCGATGAAAAATTTCTGGTGTTTCTTTAATAATTTGGCACTTTTCGATTATCCTGAAGCGAAGATCCTCGACGTTGATTACTGGAATATCGTACACCAATTGTTTCAAATGACCCCAAAAGAAAAAATCCATAGGATTAAGGTCTGGTGACCTCGCTGCCCATGCCAATGGTCCACTTCGTCCTATCCATCGCTCAGGATACGTTGCATTCAAATACTGTCGGACACGTATACTAAAGTGGGGCGGAGCTCCGTCTTGGAGGATCCACATGTTGGCCCTTACTTCCAATGGCACATCTTCCATGGGCCATCAAAGAAATGAGGACCAATAAGGTAATCTCCTATTATCTCTGCCCACACATTTAGTGAAAATCTACGCTGATGTTTCGTTTCTACCACATTGTTTGGGTTCTCGTAAGCATATGTGTGGATGTTGTGTAGATTTGTTATGCCATCACGAGTGAAACCAGCTTCGTCAGTGAATAATATGACGCCAATTAATCGATTATCGTGTTCATACTTAGCTAGGATCTGATTGCACATTTCCAACCGTCTCGGCCGATCATCGTCATAAAGAGCCTGCACCTTTTTTGAATGAAACGGGTAGAGTTGTTCTTCTCTTAGTATCCTCCATGAACTAGCCTGACAGAGCCGCACTTCATTCCCAATTTTTCTAGTACTAATACCTGGATTATCTTCAATAATTTCAAGCACTCTTTCTTCTTGTTGCACGTTTCTAGCAGTTCTAGGTCTTCCCCTATTTCCATTATAACTTTTAAAGGAACCACATTCCGCAAGCCTCCTGTGCACACTGGAAAATGTTTGAGCATGAGGGATATTTCTTTCCGGATAACTCTCCATATAATATCTTCTTGCCAACTCTGCATTACCATTTGCTTTTCCATAACAAAAATGGATATCACAATATTCGATATTTGAATATTGGTGATTAGCCATTATTAGTTATTTTAAGATTATAAATTAAATAGTTTAAAAAGCGAATTTATTTGATGTTAAACTGACAGCTCTAGTATACTTTGATAGCTATTTACCTGGTAGCTGGTGGTAATGAAATGAAAAAAGTAAATTTACCACTTAATTTTTAAGGGTGATTTACGTCTAAACCGTTGGGTTTAGCGATGTAAATAAAGAGCACCTTTTTTAAAGGCAGAAATTATGCCAAAAACTACTGTAGCTGTCAACACTAAAAAATTATGACAAAAAAACAATTTTCAATGTAGGTATAGTGCCCTCTAGCGGCAAACAATCAATGTGAATTGTTACTAAAATGATGAAGCGCAGAAGACTTAGCCTATCTTTCAAATATTAGTCAAATCGGTTTTCCTGTAAGCGAGTAATTCAAAAAACAAAAAATAAAAACTTGAACTTGGACGGCTTGTAACTCGAAAACGAATGACATTTTGAAAAAAAATTATATGAAGCTCTACCCTTATTTTGTCAAGTAGAATCACCCCCTTAAGTTTCGTGATCGATTTTTGAATCACCCTGTATATACAAATATTTGGGACATGAGATTGGTATTAGGGGAGATAATCTCTCTCTCTCTCTCTCTTTGTCAACCTCTGTCCATCCACTCCTGGATGTAGGTCTCTCTGAATTGTTTCCATCTTTCTCTATTCTTCGCCAGTCTTATCCACTGTTTGCCCGCCACTGTCCTTATGTCATCTACCCATCTTTTTTGAGGTCTTCCCGTGCTTCTTGTTGTCTCTCTCGGTCTCTATTCCAGGATTCTTCGTGTCCATCTGTTGTCCTGATATCGGGCTATGTGACCAGCCCATCACCACTTCATCTTTGCAACCTCCTTCACGATGTCTTTGACTTTCGTTAGGCATCTTATCTCGGTGTTTCTAATCCTGTCTCTTAATGATATTCCAAGCATGTTTCTTTCCATCGCTCTTTGGACTGTTTCTAATTTTTTAGCGGACTTTTGGGTGAGGGACATGGTCTCTAATCCATACGTACACACCTGTAATATGCATGTATCGTATACTTTTCTGTTTAGATTTATGGAAATTGAATTATTTTTCAGGATGTATGCAAGTTTACCGAAAGCGGCCCATGTCAACTGTGTTCTTTTTAATTCAGTATCTTGGTTCGATTTCCCTAGTCTGATGTCATGACCCAAGTATACATAGTGTTCGACGTTTTCTATCCTCTGGTTCGGTATTGTTATGTTTGCCTATTCGTGGCTCATTATTTTTGTTTTGTTGTAGTTTATTTTAAGGCCTACAGATGCGGATACGCCATTTAGCTGTTGTAGCATTTCGTTCAATTCTTGGAGATTACTTGCTATTAAGATTATCTGCAGCAGCAAATCTGAGATGGTTCAAGTATATTCCGTCGATGTTTATACCTTTGATGTCCCATTTGAGTTCCTTAAAAATGTCCTCTAGAACTAGGGTGAACATTTTTGGCGAGATAGTGTCCCCTAGTCTCACTCCCCTTTGTAGTTTTATGGGGTTCGTTTTCGTCTTGTCGTCTATTTTTATTTGAATGGTTGCATTTTCGTATATGTTCTTTAAGATGTTTATGTATATTGAATCGATTCTTGCGTTTTCTAAGAACTGTAATACTGCCCATATTTCGACCGAGTCGAATGCCTTCTGGAAATCTATAAAAGCCATATGGAGCGGTACGTTATATTCGGTGAACTTCTCAATAAGTATTCTTACGGTGTGTAGGTGATCTGTGGTGCTAAAGTGTTTTCTGAACCCAGCTTGTTCGACAGGTTGGTAAAAATCGAGTTTGTTTGTTATGCGATTGATTAGGCGAGATAATAAGACGCACGAAATCCAGCGAAGAATAGATTTATCGTGGACTGCGTTCGGTAGACTCAGACATATATTGAGATCTAATCTTCCTATATGCTCGAAAAGAAACGTCTTTAACCAGTGTGTCTTGCTTGTTCTCACGTATGAAGCTGAGACGCTTACTTTGACAAAAAAAACATTAACAGAATACATGCCATGCAACTAGAAATGGGACGATCAATCTTGGGACTCACTCTTAGAGATAGAATACTCAATCACATCATAAGAAACCGAACCGAAATAAGAGACGCGGTGAAATATATCTTACGTCTTAAATGGAACTGGGCAGGACATGTGGCTAGAATGACTGATGGACGGTGGACAAGGAGACTTGTGGAATGGAGGCCAAGACATGAGGCCTGTAGATGTAGACGACGACCTCCTAGTCAGACGGCTAGAAATTGAATATAAGTGGCACAAAATAGAAAGAGATGGCTGGAATTAAGGGAAGCTTTCCTTCGGTAGTGAACAGGATAAGCTGGATGATGATATAAAATTTATTATTGCTTGACATCGTCTTTGTAAAAGTTCTGCTTAATAGGTGTCGCTTTGAGAAGTCATTTCTGAGATGACTGATTAAATGTTTTATTGCGTACTGAGACTCATCATAGTCTTCAAACATTATCGAGAAGTAGGACTGGTCCGTGAAGTTTGGAGTGTATTTAAGAACCAACAGGCCAACAATAATAAACATTTATATAGTTTCTCGTTATGAACTGTTTTTTAATATGGAAAAGAAATTTTAAAAATCCAAGTTTAGTGTTTTATTTATTGTTCCCAATGACTACACAGTGTGTTCGCCAATTTATTCCAGTCTTTAGAAGGGGTTCGCAAGAAGAAAAAGATTGGAAACCGCTGCTCTATATGATAGATGTTAATTTTTTACTTTTTGTGCAAATTTTTGTAATTATTTTAACTTTTATCAAAATTAGTCTTTTTTAGTTTCAATTAATCTTTAAAATATGATATTAAAAAGAAGAATCTATATATAAAATATGAATAAAATTTAGGCTTTACCTTTTCTTTCAAATGACAATAATTAATATTTGTTTATTTAAATGGAAGCTTTATAAACAATTTTTCTCTCTTTTAGGGCTTTGTTAGGCTTAAAAGGATCCAAGAGTAATTTGGGTAAGATACTTCATCGCTACCTTTTTTATTATCTTAAAAGTCAAAATAGGAACCGTTTTTCTGTACAGAACAGGAATATAAACCTAAAATGGATGAAAAAAAAAACAAACATTTGGAATCAGATAAAAATAAAATTCCCTTAAATTATGATCTATTTCTACTTAAAGCCATTTTCTAAAAAATTAAATGTTTATAAATTAGTTAACCCAAAAAATTTATATTATAGAAATTTCACGATTCTCATTTTATTTACTCTGCCAATTTTTAAATATTTATAAATCTGACAACGCTGCACTTTATGCCTCCCGGGGCTTGCCGTTAATAATAATCCGTTAATTAAGGTGGGTTCATAACTAGATTTAAAAGCGACGTAGCAGCCGAAATGAGAGTCTGCTTATGTACGCTAGCAGTTATTTTTTTCCTAATTTAAAATGTACTTGTCTGGCTTAAATATATTTAGAAGTAATATTTATTATTTTTGTTGTTGACAGAAAAAAAATTGGCAAATATAATTGTTAGATTTAATATTAATTTCTCAAATAGGAAAAACGCAATGTTTTTATTTTTTATAAACGAAAATCGGATGAAAAGTGTACGACCTAACAAGAAAAATGCACAAATTATAACCTCGAGGCGGTAACGCCCACCTATACATATATAATTATGAGTGTATTTCAGTGTCCTCAAATTTCATCGAAGCTGTAAAAAGCGATTCGTTGTAAGTACTCAGAGAGACTGCATTTAAGCCGTGAAAATAAAAAAGGCCTTTTCCGATCAAGGACGATATTAACGAATTTTACACCCAAATGATTCTATCCATCCCCAGCCCCTGCAGTACTAGGGTATTTGATGATATGGTATTATTATTTTCTAGTATTATATGGGTGATACTTACTACTTACAAAGCACTTTTCAGAGTTACTTCTCACGTATTACATGGTACACACATGACACCGTATGTATTTTTAGAGAAATGAATGATGTTCTGCAACAATCTCTAAAACCCAAACCTTCTTTGATCTGCGAAAACCCTCGAGGAATGTACGGAATGATCCCCTACAAAACGGCATATCCAATATGCGTCTGGAAATTGGCTTAATAAGGATTCATTAAAACTGCATCAAAAATACTGTTTCTAAGATTTCTCAAACTGGATGCACTATACTTCCCTAGTCAATTTGGGGTCAATGTAAACCTCTAAATATTAAATGGAACTGTACGCAAATTGAAGAAAACACAAAGAAAAATAAATTTTTTGGATCTTATCCTTGATTCGAGTTAAGCTGAAGACTCTGCCAGTCATCGGCACTCTTAAATACATCGGTATCATCCACAAATATTACCACTTAGCTATCAGGGAGACATATGGGTATATCGTTAATACACAGAGTGTCCGGAAAATAGGTGTATGTAATGACAGATTCTTGACGTCAAAAGGGATCGATTTAAGTCAACTTAAGTTATATTCTATACTGCTTCGTTGAGGCGGTAGAAAGCGTCAAAGTTTAAAAAAAAATTATTGATTTTTCCCTAATTTCTTGAAAACGTGGTGACTGAATTTAATGATTTTACTTCTTAAAAAAATTTCGTTGAATGAGCCGTTTCGCTAGGAAAAAATTATTTTCAATTACATGCATACACCAATTAACTCTAATAATAAAAAACACCTGTAAAATAATTTTCTGAGTAACTTTGTTGCTATAGCAATTAATAATTTGACTCTTGACAAATTCTAAAATTCTATGTTTATTTTACTTTTAAACGTGGACACGCACTATAAGAAGATTGATGCTATTGGTGTATGGATTTTGTGAAGAAATGGGCATCAAAGTCTTGGGGTTTACATACAGAGATCTCCTCACAGAGGAATACCAAACCATCAAACATTTGCTAATATTGAGCATCACCTTCGAGAAACGAGCAGCTTTGAGAAACAGTACTGGAATAGATCCGACAACTAGGATGGTATCAAAGCAGTAGCACTGAAATGAATGTTAACTCACGTCACGTGATACACAATCAAAGGCATGATTTAAATCAAAGAAACATGCCTGACCAGACTTTTTATCCTTAAAGCAGTCCTGCATATAACTCGTAAGGTAATTAGTGGCTCTGTTGAGACCTCAGTATGGAAACCAAATTGGTAATAGTCCAATAAGATATTATATTGCAGATGATGGGTCAACTGTCTCTTAAGCATGACCTCAAAGATCTTTCCAAATATACGGACAACTGATAGCGATCTGTAATTGTCCACACTCTCACAGTAGCACACTTTTTGAAGACTAGGACCCCTTTGTTATATATGTAAATTCTCCTTTCAGGTAGAGAATATGAAAAATATAAATACAAACAGTTTATTTCCTGCAAATATCTCTCTGGTCTTCTCTCCATACGCGTTTCGATAACCTTATGTTCTCGTCAGTGGAGCTATATCAGACCGAGAGCAACATTAGGAGGAAATAACTGATATAAGAAATATAAATTTCAAGGTACATCGGCAGGATATTACACCTGCCATCTACCGACCTCGATGTAACACTGAAAAATATCGCCAGTCGAACGACATCTATGAATCATTGGAGTAATATGAAATTTTTAAAATTTCAGTAAGAAATTAAGAAATCTTTCTGCCGTATTTAAATAGTTTGTTATATATGTAAATTCTCCTTTCAGGCAGAGAATATGAAAAATATATATACAAATAGTTTATTTCCTGCAAATTATAAATATATATATATATATATATATATATATATATATATATATATATATATATATATATATATATATATATATTCTCCGCCTGAAGAAGAAGAAGAATTACATATATAACAATTTAAATACGGCAGCAAGATTTCTTTATTTCTCACTGAAATTTTGATTTTTAAAAAATTTCACATTACTCCAATAATTCATAGATGTCGTTCGGCTGGCGATATTTTTCAGTCTGAAATCGAGGTAGGTAGATGGCAGGTGCAGTATCCTGCCGACGTACATTGATATTTATATTTCTTATATCAGTTATTTCCTGCTAATGTTGCTCTCGCTCCGATAAAGCTCCACTAACGAGACCATGAAGTGATCGAAACGCGTATGGAGAGAGGACCAGAGCGATATTTGCAGGAAATAAACTGTTTTTATATATATTTTTCATATTCTCTGCCTGAAAGGAGAATTTATATATATAAGACAATTTTCATCATTCATTTTTTCAAAGAGACTTAATGAAAAACACATTTTCACCATATAGGTCTGAAATAGCAAGTATTTAGACGGTTGAAAATATTTTTTTTTGTATTTCCTAAAGACAAAATGGTGGAGATATTCCTATTGTTTGAAAACCTACTTTTTAACTGGTGCGCATTATAGCGAACTTGAAAGTGAACCTGCAACGTTTTAGAAAAAAAAAACATCGTTTAGAAGTGTTTTTTTAAAGAATATGAATGTGTGCAAATAGAAAAGAATGAAAAAGTTTTAATAATTTTGATATTACGACCGAAAAATTCATTTTTAGAGAAAATTTCGACTTTAAACCTTTTTTTTCCGAGTTTTTAAGTCAATTTTCCCGGAACATTTACATTCATGTTCCATCAAATACTAATATATATATATATATATATATATATATATATATATATATATATATATATATGTGCGGGTTTCACGGATTTCTCCGTGTGAGATGCAATAGCAGTGGATATATCCACATTATGCCGTTGTAGTGCTGAAATCACATTCAGCAAACGTACAACTATATGCAGCTCCGTGTATGAATGAAGTAAAATGCGAACAATAAAGGCAAACTTTGTTCCAACCATATCCTTTCCATTTGCCTTTACTGTTCGCATTTTACTTCATTCATACACGGAGCTGCCTATAGTTGTACGTTTTCTGAATGTGATTTTAGTACTACAACGGCATAATGTGGATATATCCACTGCTATTGCATCTCACACGGAGGAATCCGTGAAAGCCGCATAAACACATATACACCATCCGGCTGGAGGTCGACGAATCCGCGTTCAGTATTTGCATGCTTCCTTTCGATCTGTCCTTTGCACAGCCAGGTGCATGTCGGTACCCTGATGAGTCTAGTAGAGACCAAACATGTACCTCTGCCGTAGCGGGGAGGGTAAGTTTTGACTTTCTCCTCGGTATGGTGGTACAGGTAGGCCATCATCTCGATGGTGGTGGAATAGGATAAATTGTGTTCCTTAGCAATTTGTTCAAACTGTGCAACCTCTAACACGGAAAGGTTATGGTTGAAACAAAGTTTGCATTTACTTTCGCATTTTACTTCATATATATATATATATATATATATATATATATATATATATATATATATATATATATATATATATATATATATATCATTTTTTTTTAATTTTGTTTTTTCTTGGGTTTAGGTTCTTTATTTAACAAATAATCCACGTTTCGCTCTTTATTGAAGGCATCTTCAAAAAATTTTTTTTATCTATTTGTCTTTCTTGACATTTTGTTTATTTATTAATAATGAAATGAAATTTTTACATCGTCTATTTAGGTACTTAAACAAAATGTCAAGGAAGATAAATAAATAAAAAACAAAAAATTTTTGAAGATGCCTGAAATAAACGGCGAAACGTCAAATTGGTTTGGATTTTTTGTTAAATAAAGAACCGAAACCCAAGATAGGACAAAATAAAAAGAAAATGATATAATCTATGGTTCAAGACAACAAAAAAAATCGATAATTTTTCATCGTTCCCCCTTAAGACATTCTGGGAACAAAAAAAAAGTATTCTGCATACAAAAAAGGCATGATGATGGATAATATGGGATGGAAATATAAAAAGTAACAAATTAAATTTCCCTTCCAGATGAGAGTTAGAAAGAACAGATTATTTAAGACACTATATATATATATATATATATATATATATATATATATATATATATATATATATATATATATATATATATCGACAGCTAAAATCCTATTAAAAATTATCATTAACATTTTTTGTTGAAGGAATCAAAGAAAATTTCAGTGAAACCTTAAACGTGACACGTTCAGGCTATCTTCATTACCAGGAAGTTTTTTTTAGAATGAAGGAAAAAATTAATTACTAAAATATTAATTAAATCATTCGATTATTAAATTAAAATTACATCAACGAAACATTTTTATATTAAAAATCATAAAGTAGAATTTTTTTAAATTATATTTTAAACATATAAAATTAGATTATTGAAATTTATTTTATAACGCTATTATATTTAACGCCGGCATAACTAACTTTACTTCTCTATATAGTGTTCAATAATTAATTAATTGGTTATAGGGGATCATTTTAACAAAATAATTTGTTTATTACCTTTATATTTATTATATTTACATGTACCATTGGAGCCTATTAATTTTTAATAGAGTTTGTCAATAATTAAATATTTAGAGAAGTTAGCAGCATCAACACAGAATGTTCGGATAATGAAATAGAATATATGAAGAGGGATAGAGGTAGTAATTTATATAACCAAAAAGTCGAAAAGTCTATCAAAGTTCAATAATTTTCTTATCTAAAAGAAGGAGGTTCTCAATTCGTCGACTATGTATGTTGTTTTTTTTTATGTATCTACACCGATTATTCCGGAACGGCGGCACCGATTTGAATGAAATTTTTTACGTAATGTTCAGGAAGTTGCTGCGGTGGTCCCATATTTTTTGGTGCAGTAGTATCAAAGATGGCGCTGACAATATGACGGCCAAAAATATTAATTTTGTCCTATTTTCTGCAAAATTGGTCTGGGAGAATTTTTGGGGTCGTGTACAACGAATCTGAAATAATTTTTAAAAAATTCAGTATGGCGGATCCAATATGGCAGACAAAAAAATTTAATTTTATCTGATTTTCTTCAAAAATGGTATGAGGAAGATTTCGAGGTCGCACATAATGAATCCTAAATATTTTTAAAAAATTCAATATGGCGGATTCAATATGGCGGCAAAAAATTCAATTTTGTCCGATTATCTAAAAAATTGGTACGAGAGAGTTTTCAGGGTCGCACATAACTATTCTAAAATTATTTTTAAAAAATTCAATATGGCGGATTGAATATGGCGGACGAAAAAATCTATTTTTTCCAATTTTCTTCAAAATTAGTACGGGAGAGTTTTCGGGGTCGCACATAACGAATCTGAAATTTTTTTTTTTAATTCAATATGGCGTATCCAATATGGCGGACGAAAAAATCAATTTTGTCCAATTTTTTTTCAAAATTGATGTGGGGGAGTTTTTGGGATCGCACATTACAAATCTGAAATTATTTTTAAAAAAATAAATATGGTAGATCCAAGATGGCAGATTAAAAATTCTACATCTCCCGATTTTTTCTAAAATCAGTATTGGAGTATTTTTGTTAGTGTTAATTATGAATTTAAAATATTTTTTGAAAAACTCAATCTGGCAGATTCAATATGGTGTCCTCAAAATTTTACATTTTTCGATTTTTTCCCAAACTAATATAAGGGGTTCTTGAAGGTGTAAATTATGAATTTGAAAATTTTTTCTCAGGATTCAACATGGCGAATCCAATGTAGCTAACTAAAAATTTTATATTTTTCGATTTTGTTCAAAGGTGGGACTGAATCGTTTTTGAGGATGTAAATAGGGAATATAAGTCTAGAAATTTTAAATTTCCGGATTTCATCCAAAATTGGTACTAGACTTTGTAGGGTTTATATTTAGATTAGATTGAGACTTAAAATAATTTTTTTGAAATTCAATATAGCGGATGCAATATGGTGGGGTGAAAATTTTACCTTAATCGCATTTTTTCAGATTTGATATTAGGGGGTTTTCGAGGTCGTGTATTACAAATATGAAGTTAATTTTTTACAACTATTAGGTTGATAAGTTACAATATGAGGGACAGAAAATTTTACATATTCCAATTTTGTCTAAAACTGATATTGTGGGATATACAAACTCAATTTGCGGTATAAAATATATCGAGCTAAGAAATTTACATCTCAGGTTCTTTAAATATTGAAAATTGATACTGTGGGGTTCTTGAGGCGTATACAAACTCAATATGCAGTATAAAATATATCGAGCTAAGAAATTTACATCTGAGGTTCTTTAAATATCAATATTGGAAGGATATGGGGCCTAAATTATCAATCTAAAATTAATTTGATATTTAAGATAGTGGATTTATTATGACAGACTAAATATTTGTTTGACACAATTTTATTGGTATTTGGAGAACTCTAAGAACCAAAGAATTTTAGTGGTTCATTTTAGAGTGATTTACAACTTTGGATAAAATGGGTACTTTTTTGCGACCTTGGAGTCATTGCGAGGTACACTAATCTCGATTAGTAATTAGTTCAAATAATCAATGGATATCATAATCATCATCACAATCATCTAAAACTAAAAATAGAAAAATAAAATTTTTATAAAAAAATTAAACCGACTTCTAAAAGTGCGCTAAAAAGTGAAAAATAACTATAAATTTATATATGAAATTGAACTTTTTGAAGTCGGCGCCAAATTATTTGTAAATGAAATAAATAACTACTAATATATACAAATTATGGTAAGAAAGCAATTACAATTAAAGTATTTTTAATCTGTTTATGCGAGTCACATTTTGTCAGGTATTAGTTTGGCGCCGACTTCAAAAATTTCAATTTCATATAAAAATTTATAGTTATTTTTCACTTTTTAACGCATTTTTAGAAGTCGGTTTAATTTTTTTATAAAAATTTTATTACCATTCTTTGGTTAGTTTTTAACTTGACACGAAGATTACGCTTAATGACTTGAATCATTCTGTTATAAAAATATTTTTCTAATGTGTCACCAAAAGTTCTTTTAAGTGTTTCATTCATTATCCTCCATGCAGTCCACAGGGCAGGCAGAAAGCGATTCTACAAACTATCCGACTATAATTGCATTTCTCGTCGACAAAAATTGTTGATTGTGTATAATACGTAACACAACGTTCGTTGTCTGGGTAAATATTTATTATTGGATAAAAATTTTAAAAATATATATGGCTTTTGAAAATTAAACAAAAATGTGTTTGTGTTTATGATGCTACTATACTGAAGGAAATTGATCTTGATGGCTATCAAAACTACTTAAGAATAAATAATTCGATTATACCAGAATACGTGACCGCATCTTAGACAACAACTATTGATAGTCACTTTACAGCTTTCGATTACCGGAAGATCATATGAATGAAATTTTTTGCTACAATTTCACTCCAGTTGCTCGGTAAAATAACACCTGAGACATGTAAAGCAAATTTTGAAGTGAAAACTTCTTTAGACGCGCTGAACACTTTATTTGGTGGGTATTGAATGAGACTGAGCGGTCACGCTAGGCTATGTAACGCTCGTTCGGGTAAAGTCGGCTCGAGTCGACTGAGGGAGCGAGAGAGATATAGCCAACGCGTCACAACCTCGCCTTGATGAAGTTTTCACTTCTGTCGTGTGGTCTTAAGCACACACAAATTTTTTAACCGACTTCTAAAAGAAGGAGGTTCTCAATTCGTCGACTATGTATTTTTTTTTTATGTATGTACACCGATTACTCCGGAACGGCTGCACCGATTTGAATAAAATTTTTTACGTTATGTAAAGGAAGTTGCTGCGGTGGTCCCATATTTTTTTAGATGAAATTGGTGCAGTAAAATCCAAGATGGCGCTTATAATATGGCGGCCAAAAAAATTAATTTTGTCCGATTTTCTCCAAAATTGGTATGGAGGAATTTTCGGGGTTGTACCCAACGAATCTGAAATTATTTTTCAAAAATTCAAAATGGCGGATCCAATATGGCGGACAAAAAAATTTAATTTAGTCCAATTTTCTCCAAAATTGGAATGGGGGAGTTTTCGAGGTGCCACATAACGAATTTAATATTATTTTTAAAAAATTCAATATGTATGGGGAAGTTTTCGGGGCCTCACATAAAGAATCAGAAATTATTTTTAAAAAATTTAATATAGCGGATTCAATATGGCGAACAAAAAAATCAATTTTGTCCGATTTTTACCAAAATTGGTACGGGAGAGTTTTCGGGGTCACACATGACGAATCTAAAATTATTTAAAAATGGCGTATCTAATATGGTGGATAAAAAATTAATTTATTTTTTTTAAATATCGATATTGGAAGGTGTTGGGGCCTATATTACCAATCTAAAATTAATTTGAAATTTAAGATAGTGGATTTTCTATGACAGACTAAATATTCATTTGACCCAATTTGATTGGTATTTGGAAAACTCTAAGAACTAAAGAATTTTTAGTGGTTCATTTTAGGGTGATTTACAACTTTGGATAGAATTTGTACTTTTTTGCCATTTTGGAGTCATTGCGAAGTACAGTAATTTCGATTAGTTCTTAGTTCAAATAATTTATGAATATCATAATGAATTCTAAAACTAAAAAGAGAAAAATAAAATTTTTATAAAAAAAATTGAACCGACTTCTAAAAGTGCGCTAAAAAGTGAAAAATAACCATAAATTTTTATATAAAATTGAACTTTTTGAAATCGGCACCAAATTATTTGTAAGTGAAATAAACAACTACTAATATATACAAATTATGGTAAGAAAGCAATTACAAAAAAAGTATTTTAAATCTGTTTATGCAAATCACATTTTGTCAAGTATTAGTTTGGCGCCGACTTCAAAAAGTTCAATTTCATATAAAAATTTATGGTTATTTTTCACTTTTTAGCGCACTTTTAGAAGTCAGTTCAATTTTTTTATAAAAATTTTATTTTTTGATGTTCTTCGTGATAAATGCTTAAAGGTAAATAGGGAATTAAATTTTTAATAATTTTATTTTTCTGCAAAATTATTATTTCTTGTATAAATCAGCTAAATTTTATGCAGGTTATTTACGTTTCGTTTCACATTAAAAAGTTATTTATCTCTTGAAAATAAAATAATTTTCCAGGAATGTATATCGTTAAGTCTAGGAAATGATATATAAAGAGTACCGTACCGTATTATTCAAGTCTCAAGCTGAATGAATTGTGATTCTGTATTTGGTATATGTAGTACAGGCAGATCTGGATGTACAGAACCGAAATTCTGAGAAGAATCAAAAAATTGTATGTCCACTGAATTTGGCGTTGTTTTCCGCAATGGTGGTGATGGTGATATAATGGTGATTGGAAAATCAAGTTCTAGAGAAGACCGGTACATTTATATGTATGTAGGGATAGGATTAGGAGAGGTCCTCAAAATCAACTTTGTGTCCTGTTTGGATGTGGTTTTAAAATAGGCCGACGTGGTTTGTTTGTTCTTAGTAGATAGCTTGTGTTCTTCGAGTCTAGCTGATATTCTTCTGTTTGTCTGTCCTATATATGATTTGTGGCAGGACCCGCGTCCTTGGGGTTTTTAAGTGTCGATCTTATGGTTTGATGAGGTTTGTAAGCTATTTGGATATTGTTCCTTATTAGAATCCGTCCTATTCTATCTCTGACCCCTTTTAAGTATGTACTTTGTCAGTGCTTGCAGATTAAAGATCAACTGAGGAAATTTCGTATGTTGCGTGCGTTATACGTAGTTGTAGATCATACCCAAGTATATATATATATATATATATATATATATATATATATATATATATATATATATATATATATATATATATATATATATATATATATATTCCGGGTTTCAGTCCATTCCTTCAAAAAATCGTTTTCACGAAGTTTCGCCAAAATCTCATTTGGCATTTTCAAGTGTGGTTCGTCTCGTCACTCATTTCGAACTGATGGTGGTCTCTGTTGTCGTTCGAGTTATGTTCAGCTGGCTCGCTTTCTAATTGGACGAGCGCTTTTTCGATTTTTATGACCTTTCTTATGATGCATACCTTGTAGTTTTGTACTGATGTTATTTCTTTTGCTTTTTCGAAATCCATGGTATTTCCGGTTGTTTGGTGATGTTGAAATAGAACTGAGGTTATCTGTTTATTTTTGAGACTATTTTTACCTTGGATGCTCCTGTTTGTTTGTCCTATGTATGTTTGATGGCAATCTGCACATGGAATGCTGCAAACGCCATGATTTTCAAGGTTGGTCTTATCTTTGGAATTTTTTAAGATGTTGGCTATTGTTTTTTGTGGTTTAAATATGGGCTGTATGTTGTGTTTTCTTAAGATTTTTCCGATTTTGTACGTTATTCTTTTTATGTATGGGATTATGGCTTTGTCCCTTGTTTGATCTTGATTTTTGGTTTTTGTTGTAGTCTTCTCTTGTCTTTTTATAATTCTCTTTATATCTGTCTTTTTTGTCGAATTCTGTTAGGTGGAGAGATCTTGATATGATGATTAATATCCATGTGATCTATGTGATATCTCAGAGACACCAAGACGCGAAAGAGACGACAGAATCTCAGATGAAATTATGATATCAGAAAACTTACAGGAACAACTTGATCCCAGACAGCTGAAGACAGAAAAACAGAAGCAAAAGTAACAAGAACATCGAATAAATTACATCAGGAAATAGAAGGAACTATAGGAACACTAAATAAGGGAGGCCGTACCGTGGTTGTACGTTAAGTGGCCAAAAATGCATTAATTGAAATGATTGTGCCTGATATATATATATATATATATATATATATATATATATATATATATATATTTATGCGGATTTCATGGATTCCTCCGTCTGAGATGCAATAGCAGTGGATATATCCACATGCATCTCAGACGGAGAAATCCGTGAAATCCGCGTAAATATATATACGCCATCCGGCGGGAGGTCGGAGAAGCCGCGTTCAGTATTTGTATGCTTCTTTCCGATCTGTCCTTTGCACAGCCAGGTGCATGTCGGTACCCTGATGAGTCTAGTAGAGACGAAACATGTTCCTCTGCCGTAACACTGTGGCGGGGAGGGTAAGTTTTGACTTTCTTCTCGGTATGGTGGTACAGGTAGGCCATCCTCTCGATGATGGTGGAATAGGATAAATTGTGTTCCTTAGTAAACTGTGCAACCTCTAACACGGAAAGGGTACGGTTGGAATGAAGTATGCATTTACTGTTCGCATTTTACTTCATTCATTCACGGAGCTGCATATAGTTGTACGTTTGCTGAATGTAATTTCAGCACTACAACGGCATAATGTGGATATATCCACTGCTATTGCATCTCAGACGGAGGAATCCGTGAAATCCGCATAAATATATATATATATATATATATATATATATATATATATATATATATATATATATATATATATATATACATATATTTATATATATCATATTCTCAGTCCATTATATTTTAAGTGAAAATTGCTTACGTTCCTTCGATTTTGTCGCTCTCTATAAAACAGACTTCCCTTATTATGTGTGAGAAACACGAAATCCAATATTTTTTCAACATAATAAGAGAAGTGAAAGAGCTCGCCGATAGACCAATAATTGAGTTGTTGTAGACCCTTTTCCAGCCAGACTTGGAATCATAATACAATTAGATAAGGTCATTTTACCAATGAGATTAAGATTAACGTAAAATTCTGTCAAAATGTCAATTAAAAAGTATTACTTTGCTAGAGTTTGATCAATCCTTTTCTATAAATAGTGGCGCGGATTTTTATAAAACATGTAACTTGAAGCAAAAAAAGTCTTTACATCTCAGTTGTTCATGTTGATATTAAAAATTTTGATTTTTAGTTTAATTTCTATTGGATTCATTGGAAAAATGAATTGAACTTTGTTAATCGAGTGTAAAAATAAGATGAAATGTGTCTAAAAATCTAACGTAAAGCCTAATATTGAAATCCACTTTTATATCACCCTGTAAAAATTATAATTTTCTGTATTTTATATTTTCTGATATAGTCTTGATTTTTTAAATACGATAAAATATTGTATGTTCATGTCCATTTGAAAAAATCTTTCGTACCCCACTATTTTTAAAATCGGAAATATTCAAGGGGAAATATTTTTTAAAAAATTCTTAACTCCTAATTCACTAACATGGTTTAACTTTAAAACCAGTCTAGATTAACAGTAGAGAATTTAAATTGACAAGAGTAACAATAACTCAAGCACGTTTTGAACCTTTCAAATACAATTAAAACAATATCATAAGAAAAACAAAACTGGTCATCTAGAAAATCTAATTTCCAAGGCAACTAGACCGGGTCTAAGTCTAAAACCTTCTTAATGAATCTGGCTATTAGAATTTAGAATTATTTATCTTCTTCTTCTTCTACCTTCTATAATAGGTCCCTGACCTGTTCCTTCTTCGATTTTCCTCATTCTGGACTTAAATTATCGCTCCACCTTTTCCGCGGTCGACCTCTACTGCGTGTACCACTAAGCGATTTATCTCGTGCGATCCTTACCAGTCTATCCTCTGTCATTCGGCTTATGTGTTTGTTCCATTCTGTCTTACGTTGTAGGACCCACTCATTAATGCAATCTGTGTTGCATGATTGCCTGATGTTATCGCTTTTTTCTCTGTCTAGTAGCGTTTTTCCTGATATTCGTCGAAGTATTCTCATTTCTGTAGTCTCCAATAGTTGTTTCGTTTTTGTCGTCTCTGGCCGTGTTTCTGAGGTGTATGTCATAATAGGTCTAATTGTGGTTTTGTAGATCCGAATCTTTGTTTCTTGTTGTAAGTGTTTATTTCGCCAGATCACGTCGTTGAGGCAACCCGCCACTTTGTTTGCTTTGGCCACCTGCCCTCTTACTTCATCTTCGATGTTGCCATAATGTCGATTCCTAGATATTTGAAACTCATTTCTTGTTGTATTATTTGACCGTCTAGTTCTAGTTTGCATCGGAGGGGTTCTTTTGAGGTTGTCATACATTTAGTTTTTTTGGCTGAGATAATCATATTATATTTTCTTCCCGTAAGATTAAAGGTATTTAACAATCTCTGGAGGTCGTCTTCATTTTCGCCACATATCACAGCGTCATCAGCGTAACAGAGAATTTTTATTTCTGTATCACCCATTTTATATCCTCTACTAAGTCGCACCTCCTTTAATATTTCGTCCATTATCATGTTAAACAACAAAGGACTAAGCGAGTCTCCCTGTCTAATACCGCTGTTGACTGGTATGGGTGTAGATAATTTACCGTTAGTGCGAATCTGAACTTTATTGTTTGCGTATATGTTTTCGATGGTCTGAATTATATTGATAGGAATATTTCTCTTATATAACAGGTGGATTACTTCATCTAGTTTTATGCGATCTATAAAGCATAAAAATGTTGGTTTATTGTATTCTATAGATTTTTCGACTATCTGTCGTAGAATAAATACTGCATCCACGCAAGACCTTCCTGATCTAAATCCTTGCTGTTCGTCTTCCAGTATTGTAACCGAATTAATTTTATTTTTGATTACTTTCGTAACGAGTTTCAGAGTTGTGTCCAGTAGATTAATACCCCTGTAGTTCCCTGGTCCTTGTTTGTCACATTTCTTAAACATAAGCATTATTGTGCTGGTTCTCCACCTATCTGGTACTTTGCATTGAATTATTTATGGATTTCCAAAAGAATGTATTCGGCGGTCTTATATGCTCCTTAAGAATTTTTCCTAATTCTATTTAGGTATTACATACACAAAATAAGTTTCAAACAAATTAGTTTGTACTAAGTAGGGTGCTGGCTTCTACTTGACGGAAATCCATATTAACGATGAATAAAAGACAAATATTTGTCAAATTTCCACTATATTTAACTAAAAAACTTGACGCGTTTCGCTAACACTATAGCTTCATCAGAAGTTCTATTTTAAATGACAAAATATTTGGTTACTTGAAAAACTTATACCTAGATTTACAATAATGAATAAGTGCAATACCCTAATTTACATTTAATTACCTATTATTTAAATTATTGGGAAATCCACACTGGTTTTTGTTAAAAGATATTTAGCAGGGGTGAGGTCTTGATATCTGTTTGGTCATTTAATAGATTACCTGTGTTCTTTAATCGATTTATGGCTTCTAAGAAATTCAATTTATAACATTTCCTTTCTACATGGAGAATTTCTAAATTATCCTCTAATTGATGATTTTGTTCTATTAAATGATTTGCGTATGAAGAACTGTTTTTATTGTGTAAAAATTATTTTTGTGTTCCTGAATCCTTTTTTTAAACGATCTGCCTGTTTGGCCTATATATACTTTTGGCAACTTCCACATTTAAGTTTATAGACCCCAGATTTGTTATCTTTATTTGTTTTTGTTTTATAATTTTTTAAGCGTTTTCCTATTGAATTATTTGTTTTGAAGGCTACCCCAATATCTTTTTTATTCAGAAACTTTTTAATTTTAATTGATGATTTACCAAAATATGTTAAAGCGGGAAAGTTGCCTTTTTTGTTTTCTTGTGTTATAGGATAAACTTCTTGTGTGGCTTTCTTTTTTAATTTTTTTGTTAAAATTGAATTGACCATTGATGGTAAGTAACCATAGTTAACTGCAACTTGTTTAACCCAATTTAATTCTTTATTAAAATTCTCTTCAGATAAGGGAATGCTAATAAGACGATGAATAAAACTATGGTAAGCCGCTAATTTATGTTGTTCTGGGTGAGATGAAGTTTTATATATGGTTGTATCCGTATGTGTGGGTTTGTGAAAAATTCCAAAAGAGTGTTTATTTAAAACTTTAGTAATGACTAGATCAAGAAAATTTATTGAGTTGTTGTCTTCTTTTTCCATAGTAAATTGAATTTTTTGGTGGATTGAGTTAATAAAATCTAAAGATTTATTAAGTTGTTGATCTGTGCCTGTGAAACACACATCCACATATCAGTATCAGTACAAGAAATGTTGGCTTATGTGGTTATTAAATATTATTTTTTCTATATTGTCTATAAAAATCTCTGCAGTGGGCTTAAAGGGCTACCCATAATCAATCCTTCTTTGCTTTTGTAGACTTTATCATTAAACGCAAAATAGGTTAATAGAACAAAATCATCAATTAGAGAATAATTTTGACATTCTCCATGTAGAAAGGAAAGGTTATAAACTGAATTTCTTAGAAGCCCTAGAAATAAATCGATTAAAGAACACAGGTAATCTATTAAATGACCAAACAGATATCAACACCTCACCCCTGCTAAATATATTTTAACAAAAATCAGTGTAGATTTCCCAATAATTTAAATAATAGGTAATAAAATGTAAATTAGGGTATTGCACTTATTCATTATTGTAAATCTAGGTATAAGTTCTTCAAGTAACCAAATATTTTGTCATTTAAAATAGAACTTCTGATGAAGCTACAGTGTTAGCGAAACGCGTCAAGTTTTTTAGTTAAATATTGTGGAAATTTGACAAATATTCGTCTTTTATTCATCGTTAAATTAGTTTGTGACTCAATCTAAAGAGTATTTTTCTTTTAAATGGTGTATGTCATAATATATTCGATTATAACAAAATTTAAATGTTTTTAATGAAAAAATAAAAAAGAAAAAGTTAACATATCAACTGGACTACGCATACAACCTATTTTGTTTTCAGCCCTTTGATGTCTACAATGGCCAGAACATTAACGCTGAAAGGTTAGAGTTTCCAGTTTTCAATTATGCTTGTTTCCAAACAACAATTACGGAGTTTACATGGCTAATTTGATCCATGTCCAACTATGACATTAGGCCAAAACCAATATTCCAGGAAATCGAGGGGTGACAAAGCCTGTTGTCTTCAAAGGGCGTACGACAACTCAATTATTGGCCAATTTGTGACCCGCTTTCCTCCCTCTTGTTACATTAGGAAAATATTATGAGATGCTTTATATAGATCTAAGAGATCTTAAAGAAATTAAAATCAAGCTAAATAACATTTTTCCTTATTAAAAAAATGGTATATTTTAGAAATCCACAATTAATAGTATTTGTTAATAAATTATATTTTTTAAAAATACTTCTACACGACGTCTGACCTCAAACTGACACCACCGGGGGCTCTCAAGGAACAAATCAAGAATGCGAAGCTTCGAAAGGAAGCATAGAAGATGATAAATAAGAGTTTGGCGTAGTACCTGTTAATTTCCACAAGAAATGGAACCAACACAAGGATGTATATCCGAAATGAATATAAAACCACATGTTTCCATTGGAAAAGAAGTGGAATTTTGACAGGCCGTCGTGGCTTCAAATTGGCTTTTTTAATCTTCATCTGACTCTTTTTAAACCAAGGTAAGAGGCACACTAAAATAGTACGAAAATAACGTGACAAGAGTATACGGTATTCCAAAATAGGACAAGCATGAGTTTCTCAACTTTTACTCAATCTCGTTAAATTTTTTAATTTAGTAAAGCTAAACACCTCACTTATACCGTGTTTGCAATGAATTTACTGATTTTTTAGCATGAGTATGTTTGCCGGAGTATATAGATGTCGCTTGATCGCTGAGCCTTTAACGATAGATATCCACCTACCGATGTCAGTGCGGGAATTTTAAAATATTCAAACCCAATCTCAAAATATTTTAAAAATTCTGATATGATCATGAAAAGGTTTTAGAAAAGTGGAAATTTTCAAAACACACATTAATCTATTTCACTCATTTGCTAGAATAGGCCTGGAAACGGAGCGATTTTTGGGAGGTAAAAATGACTCAAATACTGCCTGCGATCTGATTGCAGAAATGGATAGGGGAAGATAGTAGAAATGACGTCTCATCTCGTGTCTCAACAAATTTTGGTTGGAACATTGTTTTTTTTTTAACAAATAGATCGAAAAATAATTTTTCCCCGGTTTTTTGGATTTTACGGAAAATCTAAGGGATTTAGAGAAAAATGTTCCATAGATAAATTATACGTCTTGAAAATATCTTCAAAATGAGTTTTTGTTTGTCCAAATCGGTCTGTAAATAAAAAAGTTATTGCAAATTAAACATCAAAAGTGGCTTATTTATCAATTGTTAATAACTTTCTTAATATTTATTGAATTGTTTTCAACTTTTACCAGAATGTTAGTTTTAAAGTGCTTAAAAAGTGTACGGAAGTTGGGCACTGTCGTTCCAATAGTTTTTGTAAAATTGCAGTTGATTATTAGAAAAAAGAAAAAAGTGACTATTTTTGATTGGCTGTACCGTCGTCTAGGAAACTGCCACAGAGTTCTGTTAGTACTCATTTTCTTCGTAAAGACTCAAGCTATCATGTAGTAAAAAAAAAGTTGGATATTTTTCATATTTTGTTTATACAAAATCGTCATGAAGATATTAGTTTTTCGCTTATAAATAACTTAATTAACAACAGCATTTTTTGTCCGATTTGTTAATGAAGCATATCATTGGAATGCTGGCTAAACTATAAAAATGCTGTAAATGACAAACAAGATGTCAAAAACCTAAGCCAAATATACTATAATTTGATATTTTAATATGACATACTTGGAGCGACTTCATAATAAATCATAATAAATATTAGAAGCAATGTAGTGATGCTTGGCGCATTTTGGTATAAACTCATGCAAATCAAAGAACGTTTTTTAATAAAATAATAATCTTTTTTCTTTTTTTTTTTTCTATTATAAAACGTAATATATCCACATCAATTGCAGACCAAGTTCTAATAATTGAATTTATTTTTAACATTCGAACAAAGCTACTTTCAAGGTATGTACTCTTTTATAGTTTTCAATATATTAGCCTGTTGTATCATTTTATTTTAGTTTTAAACTGATGTAAAATATGTTTTATTAATTTTAATTAACTTAGAAATATAAATGTAATAGTTCTGTAAGATAATTTCTGTGATACATGTTTTATTGAAAACAAAATTTGTAATGTGTGTGTAACATGAATATAAAATAACTTTGAAGAAGCTCACTATGTTAGAGCGAAACGTCAGAAAAATTGTCGTTTTTTGATTTTCAAATAAAAAACCTATACCCAAGAAAGAATTCCAGAAAAATTATATATATATATATATATATATATATATATATATATATATATATATATATATATATATATATATATATGAACAATTATATTCGGCTCCCTCTTACCCCTCAAAAATTATATTTTTTGAGATTTCGCATTTTTTTGCTTTTATTACATTTGTATGAACTAGAAATAATAATATTTTGGGGGGGGGGAGGTAGGAGAGGGCCGAATATAATTGTTCATAAAAGTAAATATATATATATATATATATATATATATATATATACATGTATATATATATATATATATATATATATATATATACATGTATATATATATATATATATATATATATATATATATATATATATATATATATATATATATAATAAGGTATGTAATCGTTTTCAATGAAAAAACATGTAAAACGAAAAAAATAATTTAAATGCAATTTTCGGACCCCAAAAAAATCAAAAAATGAAAGCTCTATGTTATTTAGAAGCGGATATATTGCTAATTTTTCAAGCGTGCGCCGATTTGAAGACGCGCTCTCACTTTGTACTCGGTGAGATTCGGCTACCTCAGTTTAGCAAAACTACCCATATTTTCATGACGATTTTGCATTATCAAAATATGAAAAATATCGACTTTTTTTTAATGCGTAATAGCTTAAGTCTTTACGAAGAGAATGAGCACCGACAGAACTCTGTAGCAGTTTCCTAGACGACGGTACAGCCAATCAAAAATAGTCACTTTTTTCGTTTTTCTAATAAACAATTGCAATTTTACAAAAACTATTGGACCGACAGCGCCCAACGTCCTCACAATTTTTAAGCACTTTAAAACTCACATTTTGGTTAAAGTTGAAAACAATTCAATAAATATTAAGAAAGTTATTAACAATTGAAAAATAGGCCACTTTTAATGTTTAAATTGCAATAACTTTTTTTTGTTTAGAGACCGATTTGGACAAACAATAAACTCATTTTGAAGATATTTTCAAGACGTATAATTTGTCAAAGGAATATTTTTCTCTAATTCCCTTAGATTTTCCGTAAAATCCAAATAACCGGGAAAAATCTTTTTTCGACCTATTTGTTAAAAAAAAACAATGTTCCAACCAAAATTTGTTGACACGAGATGAGACGTCATTTTCTGCAATCAGATCGCACGCAGTATTTGACACTCCGTTTCCTGGGCTAGAACCCGTAACAACAAAATAGATGAAGATGCTACCAGTAAAGTTTTTCATGGAATATTTTTATCACGTGACGATGATTTTCAATCATTCATTAATTATGACAATCAGACAGAGTTACAAAAATCATTATGTGTTTGCATCTAACCTCGAATTATTGTCATAAACTGCGCACAGTAATTATACTTATTTGTCACTCATTTTACCGATCCAGAATCGAGAACAAGAGGAAGAGAAAACATAAATAATACATACGATTGTGAACAATAAGACCCAGGCACTCCAATCTAAAGATAGTTTAACCTATTTACTGAGAATGGTGCATTACTAAATGTCAATACTTAGTATACAAGGTTGCAGAAATGTTTTCCTGCACTTATCTAATCTCAAATTATCGCCAAAAATATTGCATAGTTAGCCAAAATTTGAAAAGAATGTTTATCAAATTCTCCTGGTTTTGAATAACTTGTATAGCGTATCGAGATGTAAAATACGAGATTGTCGAAAGATTTTTCCTTATCCGATAAATAATTTTCTCTTTGAGTCGAATGAGTAACTAGAGCAGATATACGAACAAAATTATGTATCATCACCAAACCTCGCATCATGTGATATATGCATTCCCTCTAAATTTAATGGTAAATGAACGCCATACAACATTTCTGCAATCAACAACACCAGACCCACTGTGTCTAAACAGACAACAAATCAGACTGGTAACAGGACTTACACCTGGCCACTACAGCTTGAGAAAACCCCTACATAGAACGGTTATCCTCAACGAAGAACCAATGTGTAGACTATGTGATGAAGGGGACGAGACGATCTCACACATCTACGAATGCGAAGCTTTGGCTTACTGGAGACACTTTCAAGGATCAATCTATCCGGAAGCAATGTCTAACCAGTGTAGATTGTGTGTGGATCATTCTTACCTCTTTACGCCAGCTCTACATAAGACCTTTTGTACCTTACCATGATCTAATATTGGCCCGAAATATTTACTTTTTTTACGAAACCTATTATGTTGGTGGTATATCTAGTCTGAGAAAAGGAATTTTCTACACTTCTTTTGCGAGCCTGTGAGCTTTTCCATTTCCGTTGATTTCTTTTTGCCCTGGCATCTAAATTAGGATTACCCAGTTGTCCTTTCCCAATTGTTTTTGAGCTGCTTGCAGTCCCAATTCAATTTAGACTCGTAGGTGTTTGACCTGAGAGTTTTTAGTGTTACTTAGCTGTATATTTTAGCTTTTTCAGTTTTTCCTATAAAGGAAGAGATTGCTTTAAATTGCATGCATTTCTGCTTGGAATATAGTGCGGGGGGGGGGGGGGGGTTCTTAGGGATTTAGCAAGCCCTAAGCCTCTGCCTGACACACCCACTTAAGCCATCTCTTGATCCACCAATAAACTACACCATTAATCGAGGCAATCCCTCTCTGTTCGCTTGGTAACGATTAGCTACTACTTCATAGTTCATGTCAATAATTCAAACATAAGAGCTTAGAGACATGTAATCTCTTGGTTTTGATATGGATTCTGTTGGAATTATATCCAGAGTTTTCATATGCTCAATAAAGTTTTCAGCTTTGAGGCTTCTCAGAACCGAAGGGTATTGTTTACTACTGCTGTCAGCACAACTATGTTCACTTTAGTAGTGTTTTCTTGCTAAATAGTTGAAGTTCAAGAACATAAGAATTTTACTAGAAGGCAACAGTTTATGGAATATAAGTTTTCTTTTAAAAGAAATTCATGATTTAATTGATATAATAATAAAATCTGTACAGTATTAAACTAAGTAATAAAAATATATTTCGACTATAGTTTTTGAAAGTTCTCATTATGAATTAACTTTGACAAAATATTTGTTGGTTTTAGAAATGTTTTCTTAACTTCCCCCAACTTTTTAACCTTTTTTTGGACTTCTTTTCTTTTATATTAGTTTAAGCAATATTTGATGCAAAGTTTAAAATTGTGTATAGTAATATTTATGTCAATGGAAACATTTGATATTAAATTTAAAAAATTAGAAATTCCACAAGCGTACTAATTTATACAATATTTTACAAATTGGATTACATTAAAAAACGAAATATTTCTCCTTTGAAGTTATTTTAATAATAATTTTGAGAGAAAATTAAATTTCAAACGTGAACATTAAAAAGATTCACTTTTTAATATTGCGAGTTTAAAATTGCAACTCTTTTATTAATGGGCTAATACTGGTAGATTCCATTATTGATTTTCTATTTTGTTACTTCGTAAAAGTGTTGCGATTTTAATGCTACTAACCAATAAACTTTTTAATAACCTTAACACTGTGGTGGCTGGAAATATTTTTGCAATATACATTGTTATGAAAATGTTATTAAAAGTTATTGTTGATTACAACTTAAACTTAAGTAATGTAAAAAAAGTGAAACAAATTTGGAATCAAGAAATCATTCCTGATGAATGGAAAGAAGGGGTAATAATTCCACTCCACAAAAAAGGGGACCAAATGCAATGTAAAAATTACCGAGGTATTGCTCTACTAAGCCACGCCTATAAATTTTTCTCCAGCATTCTCCTTCAACGTCTCTCTCCGTATACCGAGGAGATTATCGGAGACTACCAATGTGGCTTTCGAAGCGGAAGATCAACAGTTAACCAACTTTTCACTATCCGACAGATGCTGGAGAAATGTTGGGAGTTTAACAAAAACTTACATACCCTGTTCATAGATTTCGAGCAAGCATATGACAGTGTTATTAGGATAAGGTTGTGGGAAGCTATGGAAGAATTTGGAATCCCGCATTAGCTGATTAGACTGTGTAGAGCGTGCCTAGAGGGGGCAAAAAGCTGTGTCAAAATTGAAGGCGAGTGTAGCCAAACATTTTCTATTAACAGAGGATTAAAACAGGGAGATGCTTTGTCGCCAGTACTGTTTAACCTTGCACTGGTGAAAGCCATAAGAACAGTTTCAGTTGACGCGGAGGTTTTTGGGCCAAGTTTCCCTAAACTTATTTTGGCCTACGCGGATGATATGGGCGCGATAGGAGAAAGCACAGTCATTGTGAAGGAAAACTTCATAAAGATAGAAAAAGAAGTTCAGAGAATAGGGCTCCGAATAAATGAAGGAAAGACCAAATACATGCACGTCTCCCGCAGCCCCGCCCGAGACTGAATCAGGCAAAACGTCACCATGGATGACTATAATTTTGAGCATGTGCGAGTTTTCAAGTACCTGGGAGCAGTGATAACGGCAAACAATAATATGCAGGAAGAGGTTAAACAGTGCATCACACAAGCAAATAAATGTACATTTGCGATATAAACCTTGCTGAAGTCAAAATTTATCACTAGAAAAGCAAAAACCGAAATTTATCGAACAATAATACGACCAGTAGCAGGACCCTGACAGTCCACGATACGAAGCAGCTAAGAAGGTTTGCCCTGACATAATTCAAGAAATAAAGTCCAGAAGACTACTAAAACGGGTACGGGAGGAAGCACCACAAGGAAAAAGACCACTGGGCTTAGATGGAGAGATAACATCCACAAGGATCTAGCTATCCTTGAAGTTGACCAGCAAGAATGGAAGGAAGCTGGCACAAGACCGTTCCAGGTGGCAGATAGTCGAGGCAGTCAAGACCCACCCTGGGTTGTAGTGCTACGGAGTCAGTCAGTCAATGTAAAAAAAGACATTATATTCCTGTATTAAATAAAGTATGAATTACACTCAGAATTTCCTCTGAAGTCAAGTTTTTCAATATTTAAAACCTAAAACGTAACATGTGTCACTAAACTGGATCTTCTTCAAATGTTAAACTCGGAATGGATATTGATTTTCCCCAGTACCTTTGACATTCTTAATACTTATAAAATATGGGTGAATTAGGTTAGAAAATTGCTTAAATCGATCCCGTAGCCGATGGATCCCTTTTTTCCGAGAACATCTCATGTGCAAAGTGTACGTACTTGTATTCTTTGGCGATAGTGCGGTTTTCCAAACTTTACTTTGAGTAGCCCTAGCTTGTGCTGCTATACAACTGGTGCTCTGCAAATTCGCTAGGCAGAGATCTTCCAGTATGACTTCCCTGTAGTTTCTTTAAATACACTACAACTACAACTAATTAACAGCATCAAGTGATTCCTCAACGGAAACCTGTCCACGTGTAAGTGAGAAATTGTAGCTGCAATCTGTCAGCACTCTCCGTATGTTAAAATCACCAACGCTAAAGATTGATAGGTGTCCACCGCAGTTTGGAAGTATGATACCACCAGGGGCGGATCCAGCCTCTCTCTTTGGAGGGGGCGGTGATGTCACAAAAGTACAGTATGGCAAGCGAAAGCAAGTTGTCGACGGGAGGGGAGGGGGGGAGACACCAGCAGGGTTGGGTATATTTTTCTAAATTTGAAGCTCTTGGAGACTAGGGGACGATCACAAGGAAAAACAAGTTGCCGACAGGGGGAGAGAATGCGAGCAACATACATATTCCTGGTATAAAAGGTAGAATCGGTTCTATTTTCCTGAATTCAAAGCTCTTGGGAAGGGGAGGGGCGATCGCAAGCATACACATTCCTATACTCTATTAAAGAACCAGAGAGAGTTATAAAACAGTTACCGAAACCTCCAACGTACCTGCCCAGTACCGCAGGTAACTGAGGACTGCCGTAAATCTAGTTATATTAATTATATTTAAATATTATAAGCTTTTATAAATTTACTGCAACAGTAAAATTTGTGATACTTCAATTTAATTTCCGTCAGTGAGCAAAGTACACCTTGCAGTGTGGCCTTAGTGATTTATCTTGTTTGTGTTTGTTTTCATATATTATTTGAGGTTAGTGAGATACCCAAAAACTATGGCTTCCACATCTATATTTATTCCAAAACCGTTGAACCAGGGCATTTTTTCCTTAACAAAAAACTTATTACGATGAATGTTTATGATGCCTTAAGACATCAATATCTAGATAATAATGTTAAAAGCTCTGTTAACATTTGTTCCAACATGACAGTAGTTGGAAAATCTACTATGTACCGAAACTGAAGGAGAAAAAACGACTGGAATTGTTAGTATTCCCATGCCACAATCGATCACAGGCAGACGGAAAACCTCGTTGGAAGAAAAGATATAAACTGCAATAAAAGGAGTTGTACATATATTTTATTATGAGAAGCAGATCCCAACTGTCGACAAAATTCTAACTAAAATCAATGAAGATCGGGATTTTCCTGAAATTAAAAGAACTGAGCTCTGGAAATTGCTCAGAGAACTTAATTTTTGCTGGGAAAAACCAGATAGGAAATTTGTTCTTATAGATCGTCCAGAAAATGTCCGTTGGAGAAGAAAATATCTCCCTCAAGTAAAAAGTGGTTACAAAATTAGTAATTTAACTGAACTTTGGAAATAATTTTTTGAATAAAGTTACTGCGGAAAATTGGGAAAAATCCATATAATTAAAAAATAAAAGAAAATGTGGAAACTCGATCGGTGATAAAAGAACCAATTATAATTAATTTGAGTGACGATAGCTTCACTGACTTTGATTACGAATTAGATACTTAATGTTTACCAGCGTATACACAATTTATTATTTCTGTAACATATAAAAATTAATTACATTTAATCCCGTTTTAGTGTTTAATTGTAATTCTACAGATGGTTTAAGAAATAAATGAACTGAAACGTCAAATATCCTAAAAATATTTTTAATTAATAATGACCTATAGCCCCTAAAAATATGAATATTATATGGACGAATTTATTTTTTTCTATATGTTTAACTTCTTGTATTTTTGACAATAGGTATTTTGTAAGTATTTACAAATTATAATTTTTTGAGGGAAAAAACTACGTTTTAATCTGAATGTGACTAAAACGGTTTCAATGCCATAATTAAAAATAATAAAAATACAATTATGATTTGTGTTAAGTATGTCAAAATTATCTATATTTTCTAATGTATGTGAATTATTCATAAATCATAAAAAATACAATAATATTATAAAAACTTTTTAGTTTATTACCGAAATAATATTCTATGCCATAAATACTTAGTGATAAAATAAACCTCCTTCCGACGCCTATGAGAAGGATTAAAATCCTTTTTAACACTTCACACATCCAAATATCTATTGTTATCCAACCCAAATAGTCCATTATTATAGATCGGTATTTTTGATTATAAAATTTCTAACCCATTCCTCTGAAAAATATATGTGTCTAACAGATTTTGCAAAAGACACCGGACTAAAGAACACAGGTAGTTTACGAAGAAAAAAAAAGGATAAAAAATTATTTATTACTCTCTCTAGTTCTTGAATAAACTATAGTATAAGAGGCAAAACCGGATCTATTTTCCTGAACTCAAGGCTCATGGGGGGGACGATCGCCCCCACCGCCCCCCCCTCTTGGATCCGCGCCTGGATACCACTACCCATATCTAATGCTAGTTTTGCAACAGAGTTCATCAAACAAATATTTACCTTAAAGAAATTTAAAGTAAAAACAAAGTTGTATATAATAAAACCAAGATAATAAAGTGCCCGTTCTAAACTATTAATATATAACATATGCTTCTTTTCATTAAATCATTAATATTTTTTCCGTAAATTTTGCTCATATGCCAATATTCACTTAATTTCACCAAACTGATTTTTACCAACGTTACGTTATGAGGGAGTATCATTTTAATATAATAAAATTATGTGCTGCTCCTAATTTTGTTGCTGATGCACAACCGAGCACAAAGTTTGTTACAACTCCTGTTATTTCAATTATCGTATGTTCGAATTTAATTAACGAGTTTTTAATGTGACCAATAGAGCCAATATGGGCTCTTTCATGTTCGAGGTGAATTAGTTTTCAATAAGTTTGGCGCAACAAACTTTAATTATTACATAACTAGCGACCCGCCCCGGCTTCGCACGGGTGCAATGCTGATACTAAATACACTACAGAAAAACTGTGACTATTTATTTTATTTTTACAACAATTATTACATCGGCCTCAGACGCGCTATTTATAGGCACGCTGCAGCCGCCCCGGTCGGCCAGTACCGCCACAAGCGCTACTTCCCGCAATTTTAAATCTGTAATATCTTCGAAAATATTCATTTAAATCTTGTGCTGTAAAGGACCATATAGATTTATATTAAATCAACAATGTATTTAAGCTATTTAATTGGATAAGGAATAATGCTGTATTGGTTAAAATCGCTTCAAAATTTGCCATTATTTGTCGTAAAAAGTAAATGACAAAAAAATGTTATTGTGGGATATCCATGAGAGATAGACATATACCATCGCGGAGTTTTCTGTAGACCTTTTCAATGTGTACAAATAATTAGTACATTATTTTGATAAATCTCGTAGGGTTCAGCCTGCGTTTGCAATGTAAGCGGAAAAAAATATGATAATTAACGACATCACATTAGAAACCTCAAAAATAACAGTATTTCTCCACTATTTAATGGATGTTATTATACACATAAACCTTCCTCTTGAATCACTCTATCTATTGAAAAAAACCGCATCAAAATCCGGTGCGTAGTTTTAAAGATTTAAGCATACAAAGGGACATAGGGACAGAGAAAGCGACTTTGTTTTATACTATGTAGTGATAAATAAAATATTGTTAAATATGCAACATTTTGTGAAAATAATTTATATATTAGTCAAAGATTTTTTCAGTAGTATGATTTTGGAGATTTCTTTAAAGAATCAGATATGTAACTATATTGAAAATCAATGCCTGTTAAATCCCTATTAGCTTGAATTTCCTTGCAACATCAGCTATGTAAGCCACCGTACTACTTTACATCTAAGACTATTTGGAGAGAAGAATGTATATTCAAGCGTCTTCCAATGATATAACAAAGGCTTTTGCTTGCATCTCGTATAATATTTTAAGTCAAAATATCACTGTAATGGTTGTAAACTCAATCCTATTAAATTAGGCTTATCAAATCGTCTTAGGTATGCAAGATTTCATCGTGCAGCATGGAACTCAATGCAAATCGGTTCTTGGTACATTGTTGACAGTACTACATGTTTGTTTGAAGATAATGGACAGATATGTTTCTTATGAAGTAATAGATATGTGTTGAACTACAATTGTGTTTATTTTTATTAAATATAACGACGTTTTGGCTAATAGTTTTCTCTAGACGAAACAATCATATTCAATAAAAATAAACACAATGGAAGGCCAACATATATTTACTACTTTGTATTACTACGTGTATTTTAAATTGGAGTACAACTTTTATTTTGCTTGCTGACGACACCACATTACTCAAAAGATCAAATAACATGATAGATCTTGGTGGTCAATGGTTTATTATAATTAAACTGATATTTAATAAAGTTAAAACCCAGACTGTAGCTGCTTGTGTTGTGGGGTATCCAGACCTTACACTCTCTCTCTCTCTCTCTCTCTATATATATATATATATATATATATATATATATATATATATATATATATATACGGCTTTCACGGATTCCTCCGTGTGAGATGAAGTAGCAGTGGATACATCCACATTATGCCGTTGTAGTGCTGAAATCACATTCAGCAAACGTACAACTATATGCAGCTCCGTGTATAGAATGAAGTAAAATACGAACAGTAAATGCACACTTCTCTCCATCTTATCCTTTTTGTGTTAGAGGTTGCACAGTTAGAACAAATTGTTATAAAACGCAATTTATCCTATTCCACCACCATCGAGATGATGGCCTACCTGTACCACCATACCGAGAAGAAAGTCAAAACTTACCCTCCCCGCTACAGTGATACGGCAGAGATACATGTTTCGTCTCTACTAGACTCATCAGGGTACCGACATGCACCTGGCTGTGCAAAGGACAGATTGGAAAGAAGCATGCAAATACTGAACGCGGCTTAGCCGACCTCCCGCCGGATGGCGTATATATGTTTATGCGGCTTTCACGCATTCCTCCGTGTGAGATGACATAGCAGTGGATACATCCACATTATGCCGTTGTAGTGCTGAAATCACATCATTCTATACACGGAGCTGCATATAATTGTACATTTGCTGAATGTGATTTCAGCACTACATCGGCATAATATGGATGTTGGAAGTTGAATGTAAGTTTTACTGTTCGCATTTGACTTCATTCATATACGGAGCTGCATATAGTTGTACGTTTGCTGAATGTGATTTCAGCACTACAACGGCATAATGTGGATATATCCACTGCTATTGTATCTCACACGAAAGAATCCGTGAAAGCCGCATAAACATATATACAGGTCGGCGAAACCGCGTTCAATTGCATTCTATAACAATTTATTCTAACTGTGCAACCTCTAACACAGAAAGGATATGATGGACAGAAGTTTGCATTTACTGTTCGCATTTGACTTCATATATAGGTATATATATATATATATATATATATATATATATATATATATATATATATATATATATATATATATATATATATAACCGCAAGTTTTCGAGCATCCCGTGAAAGTGCTGAGTCCCTCTCAGGAGTGTAAGGCAGCTGATGTTTCGGTGAAATCTCATTCACCATTTTCAAAGCTCACTGTACAGTGTCTACGAGTGCGCTCGTAGACTGTATATTATTGCCAATAATGTAAATAAATTTAATAAACTTTTTAATTGACTGCGAATTTGATTCCTTATATGAATATTTTAACTCTAAAATAGTATTTTAAAATTGTTTAAAATTTTTAATTGTCTTCGTTTTTTAACTATATTTATTTTCCTTATTCTGTTTGTTTATTTTTGTTTTATTAATTAACTGTTGCATAGTTACATCAGTTCTTACTGTATCAAAGTTATGACGATGTCAGTGTTTATGACCGGATGAATAAGTAAATAAATAAATAATAAAGTACAAATAAGGAAAATTCTGTGTAACGATCATTATATATTTTAATATATTTTTTTTTATTTCTGGATAATATTTTCTCTATAGCTTATTAGAATTAGTTCTACTTAATATATAATAATAATATTAATTATTTAAATGCAAATAACAACTTAAAATTGCGGTTTGGTATGGAAATAAAAGCTTTTGGTAAGTAGAATATATTTAAAAAACTCCTTCTCTTCTACTTTTTGTAGACGTTAAAGTTTAATGAATAGCACAACGTGTACTTTCCCAGTGCCACACGTTATTTAGGTATGAAAAACGAAAATTGAAGACAGGATCTCATGAGTTCCGGGTTTCGCGACTAGCGAAACCGATTTTAAACTGGTTCGTTGTCGACGAAACCTGCAATTATTGGGATTTCTTCAGCAATTGGTACTACGACCTGAAGAACATCGTTTCCAGCTGAAATGTTCACCTTACGAAGACTCCTTCGCCGCCAAATAAATGTTAACTGAACACCAAAAAAATACATTCCATTTAGTGAAATATACTTTAGATTAAACAAGATTTAATAAAACTACATCGTAATCAATGTTTATTCCCTTAAAATCTATTAAAAATATATAAAAACACCCAGTTATAAATTTTCGAGAGAAATATGAATCTAGAAATTTTTGAAATTCAGCTAGTTTAAACAGCACATTTTCGAAAAGGTATGAAAGTCTTAGTTACGGTTCAAAAGTTCACAACTTTTTTATGAAGCGATTTTAAGATGAATCTTTTGAATACAGTGACGTTAAATGCCGATTTTTCACATTACCGCCATGGGTACTGAATTCAAAAAATAATTATTTTACCACATAAACTGAAAGGAGATTGTTCTATGAGTCTGAAACTCAAATGATACCTTTATTTTGTAAATAGATGTGTGCCATTTCATTAGGACCTTTGATGGGTACTCGATTTCCGTAAATCTCTTTTTTTTAATAACTTATAAAACTCGTGCAAATGGCTGATTTGCTGTGGTTTAAATAACAAATAAATCTAGCTAAACTAGAACAGTATGCTTATTTATTGAAAAATTCTGTGCCTGATTTGAAATAGCAATAAATAACGTAACTCATCTTCTGAAACACATTATTTAGGATAGAAATCATGGTAAAATAATTTCTTGTCTTTCATTGTTTTAAAAAACATTATGAGTAAATCCCTACTGAATTATTTTATACTACAAGGGGGGTCAAAAAATAAGTTTCCCTAGCCAGGAAAAAAATGAAAAACCAATTTTTAGGTCATAAAATGACGTTGATTCGATTCTTTGACACTTTTTTTTTATGTAGTCGCCTTCGGCTTAAATACATTTTTGATATCTGTTTTATAATTTTTGCAAACCATGTTTAAAGAAAAACTTGTGCTCATTGTTACGAAAATGCTTGCCACCCAGGCTTTCTTTCAAAAGCGGGAAAATATGGAGTCACTAGGTGCGAGGTCTGGAGATTATGGTGGACGATCAAAAATATCCCATTTGAAGTTTTCCAATAAATTTTTGTTTTTGCAAAAGAATGGAGTCGAGCATTGTCATTCAAAAGCAAGACTTTTTTCGACAGCTTACCAGGACGTTTTCGTTTGATGACTATTTTTACCATACACTACGAATTTCGTTGCCATTAGGCTTTTTTGCAGTTAAAAAAACCTATAACTGCAAGCAACTCGTAGTCAGACACAATTTGTATAGGAATCTCCATAACTGTCGAGCTCGTTCTGACGAGACCGGTAAAACTAGATCCGCTCTTACAGGCAGACTAAAAAGAAAAACCAAGTACGGTACGAGCCCGCTAAATGGCGCTTAAGAGAAATGACAAGCAAGCGAAACTTACTTTTTGACTACCCTCGTAGGTCATTTCCTTAATTCTTTATTAAATAATTTATTCACACGAGTTTTATATTATTTTGTGTTACTTAATTTTTGTCGTCCACCCTTAATTCTAAAAACTGCACAATATTTAATATGGTTTAATCAATAAGTATATAAACTAACGATATGCAAATGCTTTCTGTTTCATTATGATCGTCCTGTATTAAAAAAAAAGAAAATCGCTTGTCAAACAGACAAGTATTAATTTTTTCATTGTTATGAGTTTACTGAAGGGGCGGTCTCTTGCTTTCTTATCAAATTCATTTTCTCCTGTTTAAAGAATCTATTGAATAATGTTCAACAACAACGAAAATTCCTAGATGCTGATGGATCTTATACTGTTAAAATGTATTTTGGAGTTGAAAGCCACCGTTATACATTAGAAACTCTTAATTGTATTTGTTCTGTTTCTTAGTTTTTTTTGAGGCAGATTTTTTATTACTTAATCAACCTTGTAGATTCAAAAAAAGAATGGTGTTTCAAGCTTTTTCACTGGTTACATAAGCTATTTTTCATCCTACTTTGAGGAGTTGTTACAAATCTATTGTATGTACGTTTGTACTCAATTATTTCAGTAGTGGATATATGAGAGAAGGAAAGAGGAGGAGGAGGAGGAGTAAGAAGAGTAAATCATCAACACTTTTCATCCTCCTCCTCCTCTTTTCTTCTCTCATTATACTTTTCAAATCTCTCATTATACTTATTAAAAAACCTCGTATCATCAACACTTTTCATCCTCCTCCTCTTTTGTTCTCTCATTATATTTTTCAAAAAGCCTCGTATACATCACCTTGAGTTTAATCTTAAAGTTAACAACATGGCTAACCTTTCATCGAATCCGATCATAGTAGGAGATCTAACCTTATGTTTGACCTTGAGGTGGATAACCTTATTTGACCATGAAGTCGATATAAAGTCCTACCACCAATGAATTTTCACTTCAGTAAATTTATAAAATAGATACGTGGAGCAACAAAAGATGATAAATTAAATACCAACAAATAATAAGTAAATAATAAGTAAATAATTTTATATTTAATAGTAAATATTACAAAGTAAATATTAAAAAATTCATTCAAAAATTTATGGATAATAATATTGAAGAAGAAGATCCAGATCTAGATGAATTAATTGGAGTATTGGATTACAATACACATCTTAACGAAGAAAAATTTCAGAAGAACTTCAGAAATTGTTTAAACTACGATATAAATAATTTCGAACAAATTGAAGCTGACTCTGGTGACTCCGATATTGAAGAAGATAATGAAGAAGACAGTGCTAGTGCTAAATTTTGTTTAGTGAAACATAAGTACACTGATCCCAAAGAAGTTGTGTTCTGTATTACTCAGAGTTATATCGTAGTGTTTGTAGTGACGGAAAATCAAGAAAAAACTCTTTGTCACGCATGCTATCAAATTATACAATTTTATCAAAGGGCAGGGGCTCATAGACATGTAAATACTCATAATAAGAGAAAATTAAAACGCTTAAGCAATGATTTACATTGCGATATGTGTTCAAGACAGTTGTATCAAATTATTACCCCCAAAGTTTGTTTAATTTGCAATAGTAGTGTTAAAAATATTGATTTAGATTGGGATGCAAATGTTCCAGTGGTGCCAATATAATGCCTGGTAAAAAACCAATATATAAAAACGGTAGGAAGTCGCGAAGGGTAAAAAAAAAAGTTGTTAATGAAATAATTGAAAATAAAACCGAAGAATGTCCTATATGTCTTGAAGATATATTATCTAATAAAATGATATCACCAGAACCTTGTAATCACAGATTTTGCATCCCTTGTTTAGGAATGTGGATGTTAATTAATAAAACATGTCCAATCTGTCGCAATGAACTATGTGTAATTAAATGTGAAAATGAAGAAACTGTAGTCCTAGAATATTTAGATTAGAATGTATTATTTAATATTTATGTATTGCAAACCACTTCATAAATGTGAAAATGAAGAAATTATAATCCTAGAATATTTATTTTAAAATGTATTATTATTTAATTTTTATTATTTTAAAATTATTATTGTTTGTATTTAATTTATCCATTTATTCTTATCTTATTGGAATAAAGAATTGAACAATTTCGAAAAAAAATGTTTTATTTATAAGAATAACGAACAAACATAACAACTAAATACAAGAGTTTTGATTATTCATAATAGATTGAAAAAATATTTTAAATTAACCACCCTGTTCAAAAATTCTTAATCCTTTCTTATTTTAGAGAGTTTTAAATCTAAAATTAATAAGTTTATAAATATGAAAGAAAAATATTATAGGAAATTTAGGTACAGTTATCTTCATACTCCTTTATAATTAGATCAATTAAATAAAATTTACATTACCTTAAATCGTCTCCGTTACTATTCACTATCACTTAAACACTTTAACTTAACCTAAAAATAGTTTCACTTAACACTGTCCCTAAACTTGGTCTATTGTTGGTATCTGTCAACTGAAAAAAAAAATCAATTAGTATTTTGATATTAGGAAGACTAATAATAAATTTAATATAAGCTACTTACTTTGTAGTGGAATCGACTTCGTCACACTGGACTGGCGGATTTATCTGAGGTTCCACTTGAGGATCCTCATTTTCCTCTGGATTTGTCGAGGAGGTTATGGTTGGTACTTGTACCGGAGGAGGAACGTTGACTCTCCTTCTTATTACAAGTCTATTACCATCCATAACCTGAATTTCATAATTTCTGTTCCTGAACATATTGATAATTAAATTAAATAATAAAAATTAAAATTTAGGAAGACAGCACTGGTGATGAACCAAAAATGAAAAAGTCACCTCGCAAAACAGTCATTTTATGAAAGTAGGTCAAGGTAAAATTTCGATTTTTAAATCGCGGAGAGGGCCCCTCATACCGCCCCTATACTCCTCCTATACCCCCCCGCCCCCGCCCCGCCCCCCGAAGGGGGAGGGGCGGGGGGGGGGGGGGGGGGCGCGCGGCCTTCGGCCGCGCGCACTGCCTTCCAGGAAGCGGGGGGCCTTCGGCCCCCCGCCCCCTGGACCCCTCCCCAGTCGAGATGCCCCGAAAAAACCTTGTGTTTTTTATAGGCCCGCAAACCTCTCGAGTTTTTATAGTTACAGCACATTTTAGGACGTCTCACTGAGAGTTATAGGGGACCCTAAGGTAAGATGCTCCGAAGAGAATTTTGTGTTTTATACGCCCGCAAACCTCTCGAGTTTTTATAATTACAGCACATTTTAGGACGTCTCACTGAGACTTATAGGGGACGTAACTCCCTAAGCAGCTCAGCAGAGGGACTCAGCTGGGGGGCTCAGCGGGGGGAAGGGAGGAAAGGGGAAGGAGGCTTTGCGGGGGAAGGGGGCGGGGAAAAAATTTTGCGGGGGAAGGGGGGAGGGGGAAGGGGGGCTCCGCGGGGTGTGACGCGCAGAATTGAGGTCATTGACCTTTATTGAGGTCACTATACGTACGAGGACAAACCGTGGCCTGCTTTCATATAAAACGGTCGAGGATCAGTTTATAGCAAGCTTAAGTCGAGTTTACCACGCTTTAAATTTAAAGTCTCCAATTTTAGTTTCTTTTAGTTTGTTTTAGTGTGTTTTAGTTTGTTGCTGTCAAGTGTACTCAAATTTTAAAGGTATGTCTTTTCCTTTTGCCTCAACTTCCACTGAACAGTTAGGAGTGGTGAACAAAATTAATATAATTTCAAATATAATAATTCAGCCTGCTTTTTTGAATAATGAAAATGAAAGTGACAACCAAAATTTAAGTCAGAGAACCCAAAATTTTAACGCGATGATTAATACGATGCAAGAAAAAAATTTAGAAAACAAATTACTCCAAAGTTGTTCAGAAACGAACATAAAATTTTTAGAAAATTTGGAATATTTGCCTGAACTAGAGAATATTTCGGAGACAGATTTTGACTTTCAAAATTCAATTTTATCACAAAATTTAGATTTTAATAATATTTTAACGCCGGAAACCCCAAATTTTTTAACTCAAGATTTAGATGTAACAACGGACACTCCCATTACAAATACTCCCGACATATTAACTCAAGATTTAGATAATATCGACAATTTTAAAAAGCTAATGGGGATTCCCAAAATTAATAAAAATTTAACAAATTATCAGAGTAAAAGTGACAGTGACAGTGACAATGATTCGAGTTCAAATAAATCACAAAATTTTTTTGGAATGTTGAAAACTAGAAATTTTGAAAGTGAAAACAATTCTGGAGGAATACCGGGTAATTCTTCATTTTCTCCTCTATCTCTGTTCAAAATTTCAACTAATCAAAAAAAAAATAAAATTTCGGAATCGACTAGTAGTGGAAATATGGGGGTTGATGTTTTGGGGGAGGAGGATGGTTCACGGGATAGTTACAAAATTTCAGATTGTAGTGAAGATTTGGGAGCATCGTTTACTAGTGGTGGTGGTTCCCAAGAAATTCTTCCAATAATAAGTGAACCATCTGAAAAAAATGAAAATTTTAGTCAAAATTCAATTCCGTGCGGCCAAAATACCTACTGTGAATTAAATTTTCCAAATTCTCCAATAATTTTTGAAAACTCGCCACCAGATTTCGATGAAATTTTAAATTCTGTTTCTACACAAACAGAGACAGTTCAAAATTCTGTTTTAACACAAACGGAAGTGTCAATCCCCTTCGAAAACGATTATCCGAAACTAAGCTTTCATTCAAAATCAAATTTCAAAATTAAAAATAAACATTTGTCTTATCAAAGATCATTAGGATTTGTTTTGGATTCTATTTTAAATTGCGATCCTAATAAAACAGCTGAGGAGAAAAGGAAGATGTGGGAAAGGGCGATAGAACTTTATAAAGCTACTCTTAGCTTTTTCCATCCCATTCCTTAACTCCCCTCCTACTTCTTTTCCACCATTTAAATTCATACCTGACCGTGTCACCTTCAGTGTGTTAAAATCGACTTGGGCTTCACAATAAGAGATTCGTTTTAGAAAAATGGATTTTAAATGTGAAGAGTGCTTCAAAATTTTTACTCGAAAAGACAATTTGAATCGCCACAAGAAGATAATTCACTCTAACAATGGCCCCCAGTTAGAACAGAAGAAGAAAAGCTGTAAGTTTAATTTTAAATAGAAATTTTGTTTCAATTTAATAATTAGTTATTAATTTGATGAATTAGAGGCAAATTTAATAAAGAAGTTATTAAATTTTAGGTGAAAGAAGATATTGTCAATTCTGCAAAATATTTATAAAAAAGTCATTATGGTTCTGTCATTTGAGAACAAATAAACACAAAACCAATTCAATGGTGGTTAGGGATGAAAATGTGTCTGTAATAAAATCGGCATTTAAGGAAAGAATCATTTCATATAAAATATCATCGACTCAATACCAAATCAACATTTATGATTTTTTCTCCGAAATACAACAAAAAATAATTGAGGTAATCAATTATGAAATCCAAAGACACACCTGCATCAAACTCAACATGGAGTTATTTGGTCTTTACTTAAATCCTTCCAATGAAAGTCATGAAGTTAAGTCTTTCAATACCCCATTTCGGATTTTATGTAATAGTTCAGAATTAACGCAAGAACTAGAAGATATTATTAAAATTATTGACCGGAAAGCTGATGAACTGGCAGAAAAAGATTCGGGTAAATTATTTTTTATTAAATATTTAGTAACTAAACTTAAACCAAAAATAAATTTGTTGTTAATTATTCTTCTTTAATTTCAGGATGGATTTTAATAAAAATATTACACGTTGAGCTTAACATCAACAAGTACAACCCCTTAAAAGCTTCTTCATATATACCGCTACCGTCAGAGATCAAGTTGAAAAATGCTGTAGTCAACGTTCAAAACAATGATGAATGTTGTTTCGCCTGGTCTGTGGTTGCAGCTCTTCATTCACCTAACGGACCAATTGAAAAGGTGGAGTCGTATCCACATTTCACCACTATTTTAAACTTTAAAGGTATCAATTTTCCTTTAACTTTAAAAGACATAAGTAAATTTGAAAATTTAAACAATATTTCGGTTAATGTTTATGGATTAGAAAAAATCAAGAATAATTTAAAAACTCAATTCGAAATTATAGGACCTTTACATTATACAAAAAATAAGCGAGAACGTCACCTTAATTTATTATTAATTGGAGATGATAATGGAAATTTCCATTACTGTTATATTTCGGATTTATCTAGATTAATTTCAAAACAATTATCTAAACATCATGGGAAAAAATTTTTATGCGACGGTTGTTTACAATATTTTACTACTGAAGAATTATTAGTCAGGCATAACACATATGATTGCGATTTTGTAAGAATAAATCTACCTTCAACTGAAACCAAAATAGATAGATTTGGAAATATTATTCCCGAAAATATTTTAAAATTTCAGAATATACAGAAACAAATTGAAGTTCCATTTGTTATATATGCAGATTTTGAATGCATTCTTAAGCCTTTAAATAATGAAATTAATGATGTAGATCCAAGTTCTCCATATACTGAAAAAAAATGTCAACATATTCCATATTCGTTTGCTTATTATATAAAGTGTTCATTTGATGATTCAATTTCCAAATTTCAAAATTATATGGGTCCCAATTGTGCACAAATTTTTATAACTTACTTAGAAAGAGACGTTCTTAATATTTACAATAAATATATGAAAAAGTTAATACCAATGAAAAAATTAAATGTGTTGGAACAATTACATTTTGAATATACGAATGATTGTCATATATGTGATAAACCTATAATTTCGGATAAGGTTGCTGATCATTGTCATTTAACAGGTTCCTATAGAGGTCCGTCACACTCTATATGCAACTTAAATTATAAATTATCTAATTCCATTCCAGTAGTTTTACACAATTTGCGTAATTATGATTCTCATCTGTTTATAAAAAATTTATGTCCAAATCATGAACAATTATTTGTCATAGCCCAGAATAAAGAGAAATACATTTCATTTCAAAAATCTATTGAAGTAGATCAATATTTAGATAAAAAGACTGGTTTCACCAAGTCAAAATTTCTATATCTTAAGTTTATTGATTCATTTCAGTTCCTACCATATTCTTTGTCAAATTTAGCTTCCATCCTTAATGATGAACAATGCAAAGAAGTGTTCAAATATTTTAATGAAAAGGAAAAATTTAAGTATATCCGTCAAAAAGGCGTTTTCCCTTATAAATATATTGATAATATCGACAAATTAAATGAAACGGAGTTACCCAATAAAAAAAATTTTTATAATGACCTCACGGATGAACACATTACTGATGAAGAATATGAGAGGGCTAAAAATGTTTGGAATTTATTTGAATGTAAAACAATCGGTGAATATTCCGATTTATATCTTAAATCTGATGTATTACTTTTGGCAGATGTTTTTCAAAATTTTAGAAAAACGTGTATGGAAACTTACAAACTTGATCCTGCACATTATTATACTTTTCCAGGTTTAAGTTTTGACGCTTGTTTAAGATATACTGGAGTCGAATTGGAGTTAATAACAGACCCAGATATGTTACATTTTTTTAAAGGTAGTGTAAGAGGAGGAATCAGTACCTGTGTATGTAGGAAATCTATAGCAAACAATTTATTTCTTTCAAATTATGATCCATTACAACCATCTAAATATATTATGTATTTTGATGCAACTAATCTTTACGGATATGCGATGTCTCAATATCTGCCCGAAAAAGATTTTGTTTGGTTATCAAATCAACAAATTCAAAATTTAGATATAATGAATATATCTGAGACTAATGACAAGGGTTATGTGCTAGAGGTTGATTTAGAATATCCTGAAAATTTACACAATTTACATAATGAATTTCCATTCTGTCCAGAAAATTATAAGCCTCAAAATTCTAAAACTTTTAAATTAATTCCAAATTTAAAAAATAAAGAAAAATATGTAATTCACTATACTTTATTAAAACAATGTATTCAATATGGAATTAAACTAACTAAAATTCATCGGGTTGTAGAGTTTACACAATCTCAATGGTTAAAAAAATTTATTGATCTAAATACAAATTTAAGAAATCAATCTAAAAATCAATTTCAGAAAAATTCTTATAAATTGGCAAATAATAGCATCTACGGAGAAACAATGGAAAATGTGGATAAAAGGACAGATATACGATTGGTTACACAATGGGCAAAAAATCATAGAAAAGATGGGGCAGAAAATTTAATTGCTAAACCATCCTTTAAAGATGTAACAATATTTTCAGAGAATTTAGTAGCTGTGCAAATGCGTAAAGTGTTAGTGCAATATGATAAACCTGTCTATGTAGGCTTTAGTATTTTAGATATATCAAAAACGGTGATGTATGACTTTTTTTATGGGTTTTTAAAACCTTTATATAAGAATAATATTAAACTTCTGTACACAGATACAGATTCCTTTATTTTGGAAATTGAGACAAGTAATGTTTATGAAGACATTAGGGTTAATATTGATAAATTCGATACTTCAAATTATGATGTTAATAATATTCATGAAATACCAATAACTGAATCTGTTGTTGGAAAGTTTAAGGATGAATATGCTGGTGAACCAATAGAAAGCTTTTATGGCACAGGGGCCAAAGCTTATTGTGTTAAGTCAGAAAATGGGTTGCTTAAAAAAGCTAAGGGGATAAAGAAAAGTAGCATTAAAAAACAATTAGAATTAACACATTATAAAGATGTTGTAGAACAAAATTCAAAAGCTTTCTGTACAATGTATTTGTTTAGATCTCGACTTCACAATATTTATACAGAATTAGTTAACAAATTAGCTCTCACTTCTAATGATGATAAAAGATTTAAAATTCCCAATAGTTATGATACATTAGCGTGGGGTCACCAAGATATTCCATTTTTTCAGTGGTTAATAGACCATGAAAATGAATTATAAAAAATTCTTTTAAGATTAAAAGTTTTACTCTTCAAGGCTAAATTTGAAGTATTTAAGAACATGGTAAATTTTAAAATTATATCAGTATAAAATATACCACCGTCTAGAATAAATATGTGTTTAGAATCTTTTGAAAAAGAAATTGATAACAAATTATATAGAACATATGAAAAAAGACTTTCCTCATTTAAATTCTGGAATGGAAAATTAAATCCTAAAGTGTTAGCCCAATCAGGGTTTTATTATTTAGCTATTCATGATGTTTGTAAATGTTTTTACTGTGGTGCAGAAATATTTGCCTGGAAAATTGATGATTGTCCAATTGAGGAACATTATCGTCACTGGAAGAACTGTGACTTAATCGAGTGTTTGTGGTTAGGTGAAAAAAATAAAAAATGTGAACCTGTTGTCCTTAAAGTGAAAGAAAATATGTCAACATCTTTCATTTTTTTATTAGTTTTAATAACTATGTTTGTATCTCTAATTTGTAAACAAATTATTTAATGTCCTTAAAGTGAAAGAAAATATGTCAACATCTTTCATTTTTTAATAGTTTTAATAACCATGTTTGTATCTCTAATTTGTAAACAAATTATTTAATATTTTGAAAAAAAAAATGTCTATATATTGTAGAAAATTAATTAAAACTGTTCAGTCTTATTTCAATCTCTTATTGTTTTGTTAATAGACATTTAAAATTGAAAAGTGTTTTAATGGCATCCCTTATCAACTACATTGTTTTACATTCAATTTTAAATAATACTTTATATGTACTTTATCCTCCAAGGGTTTTACATGGAATGGTGTGTTTTGAAAACGAAACCTCTACTATTAAACCTGAAATATGTAATTATATGAAAGCTATGAATATTAATAATTATTCAACTGCTTTCGCATATAATATGAATAATAGTCAATCTAATAGTAATTTTTTCAAAATTTACTTTCATTATCCAAATAATACAATTTTTGACACTAACTGGATTGAAAAAAATAAAAAACCATTTACGATTTCTAGCTGTGATCATATTAAAAATGATGAGGAAGGTAAAAACTGTTTAATTCTATTTATCTTCAATATAATTTTATCAATAGGTAGTTTTTCACTTTTGTCGTTCTTGACAATTTTGTTTTATCAAGATAGGTCATAAAAATTTAATAAACTTGCTTGACCTTGAAATTTATAGAGGAGTGGGGTGGATAAGATATATTCAGACTCAGTATTTTAGTTTTCAGTTAGCATCAAGACATCATGTTTAATAGTAGCAATTTTAATGGATATAAATCCAGTTCTAGTGAAACCAATGATAAAATTAGTCAGTGTAATGAAAAATTATTAAATTCAAAAATCTACTATCTTAACAATTCCTTATCAAAATTTGTTTGTGTTGGAATTGGTATAAATGATTTTACACCAAAAGTTCTAATTGGAGGTCGAAATGGATTTCACATTTACTTGAATGAAGAAGAATGGAAAGAACTTCAAAAAAATCAAGGAGTGTTGGTGAATTATTTTTATTCTGCTCAAGCATATGCATACCCACTAAAAATTGAAAAAATCACAGTGTTTTTTGAAAAAATAAATCATTCTCCTGTTATCAGAATTCAAAAGGATGAACATTATGTGATTCTGGGAAAAGAATCAATAGATAAATTAGTTGAAATCGATGAACTTGTTGACTACAGAATTCATATAATTAAAAAGCAAGAATTTTCCAAATATTTTAATTTGTTTCATCACTATAATTATCAGTCAGGAGATGTGTTGTCTCATATTTATAGTGTTTTGGATCCATGTCAGAATTTAAACAGTGAAAATGTCGGAACTGTTTTAGAAATGTTATCTCTACATAAACAGGAATTAGAAAACAAGTTAAGAAAATCCGGTGCATTACAATAGAAATATGAAGAAATCAGTGACAATCAGTGAGAACAATAATAAAGTTTATATATTAGTGACATGGGACTTTGCATTTAGACAAGCTCGAAAAAGTGAATATCAGAAATTTTATCTTGACAGACTAAGATTTGAAAAACGAGTTGAACAATGTGAAAGTATTCTTAAAAGTATTTTTGATGTAGATCATAGAAAAAAAATATATATTGAAAGATTTAATGTAAAAATATAAATTTATATTGTTAATCTCAGTTGTAAACATCTTAAAAATTATATTGTTAGTATTTGTTGTAAAAAGGATTATCGTAAATAAAAAATATGTTATATAAATAGGTCTTTTATTTAAAAATTTGATATACAATATTACTTAAAATTAATTACAATACATCTTTTTTAAGAATCCATGAATTATGTGATTTATCGAATCCTAACCATTTAACAAAAACTTGGTTCCCTTTCTTCCTTAAAATTTTTTCAACCAAAAACACATCTGGATGTTTAACTTTTTGTAACTCTTCTTGGTAGAAACCTCCTTCAATATATTCATTTTTACTATCTTTTAATAAATAGGTGGGTGGATTTGTTAACTGAACCTTTCTAATTTGAAAAATTTCAGTTGACCAATTTGGAGTATATCCTTTTTCAAAAGCTTCTCTTTGTTTGGAAATTCTAACAAAATCATTTTCTTTAAATTTAGTGCGCTTTAAATCAAATGTTTTTTTAAAAGTAAAAGAATTTTGCAGTATAGTTTTCTCATTTTTTTTATTAACCTCAACAGGTCTATATCCGGTAGTTCTATGAATACTATTATTATATTTTTCAATAATAGTGGGTAAAATAGAGTACCATTGGTAATTCCCTCTATTACTAAAATATTTCCACATTATATTTTTTAAAGTTCGATTTACGCGTTCTACAATACTCGCTTTGAGATTAGAGTAAGTATTATAATGATTAATTTTGTAATAATTCATAAGATCTTTAAAATCTTTATTGAAAAATTCTTTTCCTAAATCTGTCTGCAAATTTTGCGGTTTACTTGTTTTTTCTAAAATTTTTTTCATAGCTTCAGTTACATCTTTTCCTTTTTTACTTTTAAGTGGTTGAGTCCAAACATACTTTGAGAATGCATTTATCACCACCAAAATATATCTATAACCTTTATTAAATTTGGAATAGGGTTGCATCTCTACCAAATCAGCTTGCCATAAGTCATTAAGGCTTTTAACAATAGTTCGTCTTCTTCTATATCTTCTTCTTGCCGGTTTATGTAATTCATCTACAACTGTTTCTTTAATATTTTTACTCATAGTACTAGAATAAAATTTCTTAATACCTTCTTTAAATAACTTATTTTATTTGTTTGTTATCTTTTTTTAGCAAATCTTCGATTTTATATTCCAAAGTTTTAAAAGATGCATTATTCGAATCTTTGACTTTTTTGATTTCATCTTCGATTTTATATTCCAAATTTTTAAAAGATGCATTATTCGAATCTTTGACTTTTTTGATTTCATCTTCAATGTTGGTAATTCTTACATTAATTTTAGTTTCAAAAACAACAAGTGATTTTATACTTTCGTTTCTCATTTCTCTTACTGTTGCGTTTAATTCTTCTCTAGCATATGCCATTGTGTCATTAAACTCTTTTCTAGAAACTTCGGCTGCTCTTTGAACTAATTCGTTTAGTGATTTTATTTCTTTTACCAATTTATTTTCTAGATTTTTTATATCTTTTCCTAATTGAAATTCTACATTTGTTAAATTTAATTTTATTTCTACCAATTTTTTTTCTATTTTCTTTATATCTAAAATCGCTTTTTCAATTTCAATTCTTACATCGTTCAAAGATTTTTCATAATCATTTAACTTTGTTGAAATTTCTTCAATTTTTGAACTGTGTTGTGCAAGTCCTTTTTTTAAATCATGGATAGAGGTGTTAATCATAGCTTGTATTAGTTCTGCTAAAGATTCTAATTCTTTTTCTAATCTTTTATTCAACATCTTTTGAAAATATTCATCGTCAACAGTGGTTTTTAATTCTGTTTTTAGATTGTTTAATTGTGAGATTATCTCCATGATTTGTTCACTATTTTTTAAAATTTCATTTTTAAATTTATTTTCAATTTTTTCATCTACATTTTGTAAATCTGTGTTTAATTTCTTTTCCAAATTTTTCAAGTTTAATAGAATTATTTCAGCATTATTTTCAATTGAATTAATTTTCTGATTTATTTCATTAATATTATCGCTATCTTTTTTATGGATTATAAAGTGTGTATTCATAGCTCTCTCTATTTGTTGTGTGTTTTTATTCATACCATCATGAACGTTTTGAAAATTACCTATTTCTTCAGAAACCCTATTATTAAGTTTGTTCGTAAATTCTTGGAACTTTGATACCATATCTTTTATAATAATTTGTTTAACATTTTCTATTGCAGAAGTATCATTTATTTTTGATTTAACCAATGTTATTTCATTTTTTATGTTATTTTCAAAACTCTTTACTTCATCATATTTCTGTTTTATTGTTTTAAAATCATCTTCACACTTCGATGTTTTTTGAGAAAAACTTTTTAATAGTTCATCATTGTCTTTGACAATATTTTTTATATTTAATATCCTGTTATCATAGTTTGACACATTTTCTTCAAATAACTTAATTTTTTTCGAAATAGATTCCACATTTTCATCATTTTCACTAACTCTCTTTTTTAAATTTACAATATCATTTTTTAACACAGGTTCAAATCTTTGAACAATATCATCACTTTTAAAATTTTTTAATATTTCATTTTCAACATTGGCTAGTATTTTATTTTCTATTGTAGGTATATCTACTGTATACTTTTTAGAAATATGACGTCCAAATTTATCAATGGTCATTTTAACAATGTTATGTAACAATATTTACTACTTTCTTTTATACAATTATATTGGCTTCTTTCAATTCTTCAATAATAGAAATAATTTCGTTGTTATGTCCTGTATTCCCAGCCATCATAGATGCTACCAACAGTCGAAGTCTATCAACAAGTTCATTTACGTTATCCCAATATACGTAATCGGTATAAGGTTTATTAACTTTTAAAGTTATTCCGGATCCTGTTCTTTTCGAAGATATTCGAGTTTCCCTGTATGGAGCTTTTCGTCTGTCAAAAAATCCTTGAACTATATTATGCGTTTCGGGATTTATGGTTTTAGTTTTTGTAATTCCTTTATTTTGTAAATAAGGCCCTATTATAGAAATATATTTTTGTGATCCATTTCCCTGTACCTGCTCATTTGGATCATAATTTCTACGGTATGCATTGGTTCTCTTTAAAATATCCATATAATTTTCCAAATCTTGTTTTTTATAACCTACTGGTTCCTTTTTAAATAATAATTCATATAAACCTGGTGTACCTGTATAAGTTATACCTTCAACTTTTATGTTTTTACCGATAATTTCTATAGGTCTTTGTGTTAAACCCAAAAAGAATTTCTCAGTTTCAAAATCATGTACTATTCCATAGAGGTGATCAAACTTATGTTCCACATCTTTTACCCCTCCGTCAATATATTGACGAGGTAATTCATGAAATCCTGATAAATATTCTTGATATAAAGGTGTACTGACAAATGTTTGAATTGTTTGGCGTGTTTGTTCTAATATATCCGAAAGATTTCCTACCGTAGATTGTGAAATTGAAGAAGGGGTGGTTTCTGCTATGACACTTGTTTGTTGTAAAGATGGCATCTGACTATGTGAAGCTATACTGGTTTCCCAATCAATAATTGTTGGTATTTCTGTAGGAAGAATTGGAGTTTTCCCTGTCTTTCTTTTTTCTGGTGTTGATGTTCCATACTGTAGTTTTTTTCTTGGTGTTAGTGTTGGAAACAATCTTTTTTCTGGTGTTTCATAATTTTTTTTAATGGGTGTTTGTAGCTCTTCCTTTACCTCAGCCGATTCAATTTTACCAATTGTTGAAATTAATTGTTGTAGGGGTTGAGTTATTGGTTTATAGGTTTCCTCCAATTTGGATTGTGCTTCAAATTCAGCATTTTTTAAACTTTGATATTTTTGTTTAACAGCTTTCCTTGACTTAACAAGCTCTCTTGCTAAGCGTTCATTCATGATTAGTTAAATTTTTCACAAAACTTTTATTTTTATAAGAAAATATATGAATCAAATCCTTTTCGATATCGACCGGATTTTAAATTCGAATCCTTGTCTATTACCAAAAATCCAAATTTATCTTTCCAACACATCAAACATAACTCATTAAATTGATTAAATGACATATCAACATTAACATGATCATCATAAATATGTTTTAAGTTCGTTTTGTCTTGTTGAAATATAACAATCAAATTCGCATTGTCACGAATTAATTGTTTTGGAATCGAAGAATACGTTTGACACAAATAAAAACAATCAGTATTTTTATGTCTTCCGAAACAAAAATAATCTTTTACAACATTCTGATTGCAACACACTATATCATCAAATATAATTATGGAATTTGGTTTTATTTCTTGTGGAGAAACAATATTTTCTTCATTTTCGGATTCATAATATCCAATTTCTCTCAATGGTTTAAAAAGTAATCTCAAATATTCATATTTTGGTTGATATAGAGACTTTGAATAAATATATAAATTTTCAAACCGTAAACCATTGGGATCTTCAATTAAACTTATAATGATATTAGTTTTACCACACCCTGATGGACCAATAATTAACCCCCTTTTACTAGAGCCTTCAAACAATTTTCCATGTTTTCTAAAATTATTTCTTGAAGTCTCATGGTCTTTAATAATAATTGAATAAGGTTGTTTGACAATTTTCATATATAAGAGGATGTATAAAGGGTAAGTTCTAATTTAAAACTAGTCAGTTTGTTCCAAGATTTCAATTATATAATGCCAATCTCATATAAGCAACAATCCATTTATAAAAGAAGAGTCAGAAAAAGAGGTAGTGGTTTAATTAATACTCTAATAAATAAGTTACCTTTTGAATTACATCTACCTGGGTATAATTTTTGTGGACCTGGAACCAAACTAGAAAAGAGACTAGCTAGAGGCGATAAAGGCATAAACTTATTGGATGAAGCTTGTAAAGAGCATGATATTGCCTATGCACAATCAAATGATATAAAAAGCCGACACGCTGCTGATAAATTATTAGGTGACAAAGCTGCCGAAAGGTTCAGAGCAAAAGACGCCACTTTTGGAGAAAAAACTGCTGCACTTGGAATAAGAGGTGCAATGAAAATTAAAAGAAAATTTGGTATGGGATTAAAAAAAAGAAGGAAAAACAGAAGTCGAAACACTCGTCTAGGACGAGGAATAACTTTATCTCAAGCTATTTCAAAAGCAAGACAAGCACTAAACGGAAAACAATGTAAAAGTTTGACTGATATTATTCAAACCGCACTTAGATCTATCGGAGATAGTAGAATATTATCACCAAAAAATAGAATCATACCAATTCCAAAAACTGGTGGATTTCTACCTCTTATTCCTTTATTTGCTGGTTTGTCCGCTTTAGGTGCTCTTGGAGGAGGAGCAGCAGGTATTGCGAAAGCTGTCAACGATGCAAAAGCTGCTAAAGAAAAATTAGAAGAGTCCAAAAGACATAATAAAATGATGGAATCTATAGCAGTAGGAAAACAAGGAAGTGGTCTTTATTTAAAACCATATAAAACTGGATGTGGATTATATCTGAAACCTTATTCAAAAAACTGTTAAAACAAATACCTCGAAAACCACTTACAAATTATGATTTAAGTAAATATATTAATCTACTTAAAATTCCCAACTTTCGAGGTATATTCATGAGAGATAAATTACCAAAAAAAATTAATAAAAATGAAAGTGGTATTGTTAATCTCGATAAGAATAGTGGTGATGGAACTCATTGGACTGCATACATAAAAAAAGGGAAAAATATTTTATATTTTGATAGTTATGGCAATTTGCGACCATCTACCGAATTAACAAAATATTTTTTCAGCGATAAAAAGAAAAATATTGTGAAATATAACTACGATCATTATCAATCAATTAACAAAACAAATTGTGGTGAGCTCTGTCTTAAATTTCTTTATAATAATGGTTGAAAAACAATATTAATTCATTTTGTTAAAAATTTTTAAAGAGATATGTCGTACAGTTTTGTCATTAGTGGTAATTCCCCCACGCTTTCTGTTAATATTCATCCTCCAATATATTTAGATGAAAATTTTGAATATTCCATTGGACTTGTAAATTTTGAAACTTTTAATGCTATTCCAAATATTGATGAGACTAATAATCTTTTCATTTATGACTCAAATAAAGAAATAAGAATACCACCAGGTAGTTATGAAATAGATGATGTAAATAATTTTATTCAAAAATTTTTGGACAATCGTACTTTTCTTCATATTTATGCCAATAATAATACTTTACGAACACATATTAAAACAGATATTCCTATCTCGTTTCGTGATGGAACTATAGGAAAAATATTAGGTTTTAAAAATAAGGAATTAGAAGGTCTTAAGGAGCACATTTCAGATTTTCCAGCGGAAATTATTAAAGTAAACGCCATAAACATCGATTGTAATATTGCCGAAGGATCATATTTAAATGGAAAACCTGTTCATATAATACATCAATTTTTTCCTAGTGTAGCTCCTGGTTTTAAAATAATAGAATCACCACAAAATGTCCTTTACTTTCCTGTTACTGTAAAGGTAATAGACAATATAAACATTAAAATAGTAGATCAAGATGGTGATCTCATCAATTTCAGAGGAGAAACGGTAACAGTAAGACTACATCTTAAAAAAATAGATGAATAATGGTTATTTTATATAATAAAAAAGTCTCAAATTATAATTTTTCAAAAAAATTTTACTCTAAAAACATTAATAAGAAAGATACTAAACGACATTTAACTAGTAATAAATTAAACTCTCAAAGGTTAACACCTTCTAATAAAAAATTTCTGATAAGTTTAGGTTTCAAACTAAAATAAAATGGAATATTTAAATGTAAAAGAAAATATTCTTGTAGATGAATCAATATTAAGCTGGGAAATACTATCATTTGAACCTTTCAATCCTACAAAACTTGGATTAAATGATGAAATTAGAATTGCTCTACAACAAACAGGAAAATATCCTTTACCTTGCAAAAGTGAATTATATTTAGAATTTCAAGTTACCAAAGAAGATGATACTCCATTGGCTAATACGGTATTAATCAACAATGCTCCAGCATTCTTGTTTAAAGAATTACGTTATATTTTAAATGGTGTTACAATTGATTCAGTTCGAGATGTAGGAATTACTTCTACTCTTAAAGGATACATATCATTTAATCAAAACGAAAGTGCAAAATTGGAAAATGCTGGATGGTATCCAAAAACGAAACCTAAAAAAAAAATTATGACTGATGAAAAAGGAAACGTTTCCCTATGCGTCCCATTAAAAATGTACTCGGGATTTTTTGAAGATTATAACAAAATAATTTTAAATTCACAACAAGAACTAATACTAATAAGAAGCAATGATGACACTAATGCTTTAGTAACCACAAGTGATGATGAAAAACCGAAAATTAAAATAACCAAACTTTGTTGGCGAGTTCCACATCTTACTGTGGCCATTCCCCAAGAATTGGCACTAACGAAAATTATTGATAAAAACAATGATATTCTTCTTACTTTCCGAAGTTGGGAATTAATTGAATATCCAGAGTTATTAGAAAATACAAGACATAATTGGCCTGTCAAAACCTCCACAAAAATTGAAACACCAAGACATGTACTAATTGCTTTTCAAAAGGATAGACGTGGTAATTTAAAATCAGATATGAGTAAATTTGATCATTGTGACCTAAGGAATATAAATGTGTTTTTAAATTCAGAAAGATATCCTTACCAGGATCTTCAGCTTGATTTTAAAAATAATAAGTTTGCTACCCTGTATGAAATGTTTTCTGAATTTCGTCAAGTATATTATAACTTTCCAATAGAACCAATATTTAATCCCAAAGAATTTAAAGATAATGCACCTATTGCTTACATTAATTGCTCTCATCAGAGAGATTTATTACAATCCGGCCCAGTAACCATGAGAATTGAATTTGAGACAAAAGAAAAAATATCGGGAAAAACAGCTGCGTATTGTGTTATAATACATGATAAAGTATTTAGCTATAATCCATTAACAAAAATTGTTAAACAACTTTAACTTCTCCCACCACATCAAATATCATTATTAAAATGAAAATATATCGAATAAGATCAGTTGTTTCTATACCATAGTTTGTTGCACATCAAATGGAATGTACAAAATACAAAAAGAAAAAATAGAACTATTTTTAAAAAAAATTAAACATCTAAAAAATCTTATTGAAGACTATTCGAAAAAACAATTTGTAATAAAAAAATTTAGTACTTTAAAAATTTGCTAAATAAAAATGAGAATAGTTATGGATGTTCAAGGATTTAAGGATGAACACAACAAGTTTATTCCTAAAGAACTTGCAATGTTTGATGGACATAAAATGAGTCATTATATTTTTAAACCACCGTATCCACTACAAATGCTTCCACCAGAAACATACAAGCAAGCAGAATGGTTAATGAAATTTCATCACTGCATCAATTGGAATACAGGATATATTCCTCTTCATAATTTTTCATCTATAGTAAAAAACTTAACAGAAAAAGGAGAATTCATTTATATTAAAGGAGAAGAGAAAGCTAATTTTATTAGAAAATATTGTACTAAGCCAATAATTGAATTGGACGAACAACCTGTTTTAATTAAATCATCTCCTAAATGTTTTTATCATTCTCAATCACCTTCAATGTGTGCCCTTTCTAATGTATTCTTTATGTATAAAAATTTTTTTATGAATGAATAAATTAACAATGAATGTAATAATATTTTTTTTATTTATCCACATCCCCACATTACTAACAGAAAATTATATTTTCCTATCTTTACATAATCAAATATTTAAACATAACAGCCGTTACACAATAATAAAACAACTATAAAAATTTAAATATTTTATTTCACACTAACTTTAATTAACCAATAAATCAATACATAAATTTATTTCTTTATTGAGTCCAATTTTTTTAAGTTCATCAAAGAATTTTAACACATTTTTAGTCTTCAAAAATTCACTACACAATTCTGCTGCTTTTTTACAAAAATTTGCATGATCAACATATTTTATATATAACAATAAATCTTGACCCTCACTTTCTTCTTCAACTAAACAAGATAAATATCTGGAACATGCTTCGTTCATAATGAACCCTTCATAAAGGTCCCTCACAAAATTTTCAATTTTAGGCATCATCTTCACCACGCAATTTGATTAGTTCTTGTAATACAACAGGATCTCTAATATATTGGTTTAAATGACGAACTTCATGATGAAACCAACTTAACTTCACTAATTCACGTATAAACTGTACAATATCTTTCTTTTGAAAATAACGTTCGCACAATTTCACAGCCTCTGTATGGTTTTTGGATATATCCAAATAATATTGAAACCAAGATGGACCACTATCAACTGCATAATGTTCGAACTCAAAAGCAGAACTTTTACATTTTTTATAAAATTTTTGAATTAATAAATTTAATTCACTTTCGTTAGAAGCAGAAGACATATTTCATTTTAGTATGTTTTAAGCTGGTAAAGTGTTGCTTTTATAATCAAAATTTAAAGAAGGGATACAAGGTCATGTTAACATGTATACGAAGTAACTCGAATGTATACGAAGTAACTCGAATGTATACGAGATAATTCAAATGAGAAAACAAAAGAGGAGGAGGATGAAAAGCGTTGATGATACGAGGTTTTTTAATAAGTATAATGAGAGATTTGAAAAGTATAATGAGAGAAGAAAAGAGGAGGAGGATGAAAAGTGTTGATGATTTACTCTTACTCCTCCTCCTCCTCTTTCCTTCTCTCATATATCCACTACTTATTTCACAAATGCCTTCAAATTTACAATCAATTCGACTCTGAGATGGAGCAAAAATCTTAAAAGCTCAGTCTTGTTTATTAAATTTACCAGTTTGCATCAATGCTACATGTTTTTAGTAATATGATATAATTTGTATATTTTTACTTGATTAAATTTAATTATTTATCCTGTAATTTAAAATAGTAAACATGGAATTTGTTTTTTGGTTCACAACTCTTTTGGTCTTGTAACTTATCACTCTTTCTTCTTAACAGAGTTTGTAAATTGCTGTAGTTTATATATCACATTATTTGGTTTGAATTCAAAAGTCGTAAATATTTTATTTTTAATAAACTCTCATTTATTTACATTCCATTTCAGTATTAAAAGTATAAGGTTATAGTCGGTAATGTGAGGATGTATTCCCGATTCGTTGACACGAGCACGGCATGTCGAGACCGATCGTTTAAGGTTGAGTATGCAGTATGGAATTTGTGGCAATTTTTTTTGAACTTTGTTTTAATCATGATTAGTAACTTTGGACTGTTTGATCATAATTTTCTCTTTGATAATTTTCCATGGCTTGCCAATATTTGATGTATTACCTGGTGGTCAGTGTAAGTTCGGAACTAGGTTAGAGTGCTCCAGGTTGAGAATAAGGTTGGCAAAAATAAATACAAATATCCCTAACATTTGTCACGTCTGGTTGCAAGAGAGTTTTTTATTTTCGTTCCCTTTACTGTTGAACCGTCGAAGGCAGCAGACCAATCCTGCCACTAGCTTTGAAAGGGCGGACGGTCAAGTGTTTTTTTTTTAAAAGTCCACTAATCAATGAGGTAAGATTTTGCCCCTTATCTTTACGAACATGTGGTAAAAACAACATTTTATTTCTGGGCTATTTGAAGCCAGTTCTTTTTTATCTTTGGGCTTCATCTCTTTTCATTTTGATATTGCTGTCAAGGCTTTCTGATGGTTCCGGCTCTAGTTTTCCTGTCCTTGTGACCACGACTATTCTAACTTTACCCTGCGTTTGGTTGGTGAGTTGGAAGTGGCCCTGTGAAGCCTCCATTCATCCACAACACAACAGGAATCCTAGCAACAGCGCTAGAAGTGAGAGGTACCATAGCATAAACCAGGTAGGAGAAAACTTTAGGTTAAAGAATTGGAGCTATAAATCAATTTTTTTTAAATACAAACAAAACAACATAAATATATTTTAATGTGATATAATAACATGTAAGAACTTTTTGATGACTCTATAAAACTTACGTTATTGGCAATTAAAGGTTCTAGAACATTTGCGGCCAAATTTTATATAACCTTTTAAAACGAAGTAACAACCATAGTTATCAAGAGAGTATAAAAACATTGTAGGCACCTTTCTATTTTATGTACATAATATATTTTTTTTTTTTTGAATAAAATGGAATTGTTGTTTTGTTTTAATTAAGTCGTTTTATTGTGGAGCTATACACCAACAGTCAATAAATTAAAATCATTTCTCATACCTAAGTGTTTTCCTGTTTAATCACTAGGTAAGTAACACAGATAATGTAAAACAGGTGGCGGCTATTGGGTTATCAAAGCAGAGCACAACTATCTCTAAAAGAGATACGAACCTAGCCTCCGACGTATTGAGCTGCCGTACGCATCCGTTGCCGTACCCTGTAAAAAGGGAGACGCCGCAGGTCAAGTTGAAAATCATAGTTTTTGGGTTTAGACCGTGTCAAATTGAAATTATTATCCGATGTTTCACCTACGATTGCACTAGACATCTTCAGGGATCTTTACTCCATGAGATTAGAACACTGAATGATTATTAAGGAGCAACAGCCTGATATTTATACCCGACTGGTACACAGAGAACCGTGATCCAGCCTTACAATCGATTTCCACTTGTGATGTAACGCTGAAGCACGGTTTCCTGAGCACCAGTCGGGTATAAATACCAGGCTGTTGCTCCTCAATAGTCATTCAGTATTGTAATCTCGTGGAGTAAAAATCCCTGAAGACGCCTCGTGCAATCGTAGGTGAAACATCGGATAATAATTCCAGTTTAACATGGTCTAAACCCAAGAACAATGATTTTCAACTTATAATTTGATTTCAGTTTGGAAAAATACTTTGTATTAATTAAGGCGCTTTCGTTTGTGTTATTTTTACGAACCATATAATACAACAAAGAATATTTCTTTTTCCTATGCTAGCAAAAAATGGTAAAAAAAATTTTTCCGAAACGACTTGATAAAAAAAACGAGGAACGGTAACTTTTTCAAGCAATGATATGCATTTACTTAAAGAAAAACTTACTTATGATAGTGCCACTCATTATTTTTTTTTCCATTCTTTCGAAACTCAAATTTTAAAAATTAGCAGGAATTACGCATATATACAGTAGAAAAGTGATGCCTCAATGGTAAAATGTTTATTTTGAAGGGTAAGAGTAGTATTATATGATGCAAATAGAAAAGAAGACAAAAAAAAATTCTGCATCCCTTACATAACCTCAAAAGTAGCCAAAAAAATATTTTTTGAGTACATAACCCTAAATATCTCAAAATTCTAACGTTATGAGCCAATTTTGACTTCAGAAGTGAATCTTATAAAAATAATTCAACTGTTAATGTATTTTTTTTCTTGCGATGTTGAGGACGTCGAGGTGTTATTCTTTTGTGTTTTCTATCAAAACTTGGTATTTATGACCTTTAATAAGTGTTTTTAATTAATAAATTTAGGAGAATTTTTTTTTTGCAAAATTAATAGCGACCTGTACTCGTTTACGTTACGACTCCAACTAATTCTACAACATCGAATACTTAACAACTCTAAACAAGTCCAATTCTGTGTACTTGAGTTATTTCTAAGTAAAACTATTCCACTAACTATCGTCATTAGAAAGGACCATATTTAGCTATACCTGTTGCAACACTTTATACGCTTGCACCTACCCAATTGATATCTGAGATGAGTATCTATTCCATGTATAATTGGAATTTTGATATGGAAAAATGCTTAGAATATTCTCAAAAGTATAAACAATTAACCTAAAAAAAATAATCCACCCTAGAAATATTTTTATGGGATCACAACAGACAACCTCCTAAAACTTGTTTTTTGAAGCTGATACAAAAATGAAACGCAAAAGTAACTCATGGAAATATTATGGATTGTTGCGAAAATAAAGAATTTCTAATCTAACTAAAAACATGGATCGATTTAATTCATTTACAGTCATCTACCGACATCGGTATAAAGAATCATATTACGTTAGGTTATGGTACAGATATTAGAAAAAACTTTTGAATTCCACAATGCCGATGTTTATTCTCCAATATTCCATACTAATCCAATTAGTTGGTATAATAATTCGGAAATAATTAAAGCTGAATTCTCTCTGATATTACCCCGCAATTTATACGATAAAAACATATTGTTCGCAACGAATGAATTGTGCCGGTAATCACGGTAAGCCATTAAGAACTTATTTTCCGATCGGCGTTCTTTTTTTAAAATTAATAATTCTGGATTTATCTTCTAATTGATTCAGATCAATTTTTAACCGGCAGAATTTGAAGTATTGTGTGCATTTAAGCGTAATGGTCGTGTACAAATAAAAAATTAATTAAAGAATTATTCATACATTCGTGGACAAAAGAAATCGATTTTGATCTCATAAAAACTGAATATTGACTATTTAAACTTTGTAAAATAAATTATTCCTCCTAGAAGAGAAGAAAGAACCACAGAAAATATTTGATACTTTTGTTCATGTAAAATCAAGAAATTGGTAATATTTAAGATTAACTAAAGCTTTAAAGTATTTATAATAATTAGAAGAGCATACCATCAAATTTTATCTGACATAATTTCAAATTATTACAGATTATCTTGTGGGATATACAGCTTAGTCAAATTTTTTTTCGCCCACGGCCCCTGTGTTAGTGGTGATAATAAGTATAGCTAGCGGTTACAAATTATATTAAACATATGATGTGTTCCCAAGAGAAAAAACTTATTTATTTGTGAATAAAAAAAAAGTTGGCCTCTATTAACTTATTCCCATCTTAAAAAGGCTAAAAACATATAATTTATATACAGGATGATCACAATTAGACAAATGTAAAAAATCCTAACAACAAATAATCTTTAATTTTTGAAATGCAAAAAGAAGTTATTCCTGGAAAATATTTGATCTCAAAAATTGCGTTAAAAGATCAAATTATGAAATGAACATTAAACTAAATAATCTCTCATTAATTTTTCCCCTTCAGTTTTTGCAAATTTCATGTGACGAATTAAGACCAAAATATTAGAATAGCTCAGCACCACGGGGCCAGAATATTCGTATATATATATATATATATATATATATATATATATATATATATAAAATATTAGAATAGCTCAGCACCACGGGGCCAGAATATTCGTATATATATATATATATATATATATATATATATATATATATATATATATATATATATATATATATATATATATATTCCGATTTTCCGTGTTTCAATCCGTTCGTTACAAATATTGTTCTAGGTTCGATATAGCTCGGCAGATGAGACCATAAGGAGGTCGAAACGCATATGGATCAGAGTTGTATTTGCATGAAACAAACTTTTTTTTTTATTTTCTACATCCGTGAATTTATTGAATCCATAAGCTACAAGCAGCTTGTCTGCATATCAAATAACAAAATTTTACTTTCTAATACACTATCACAAAATAAAGAAATTTAACTTAATTAAAAATTAATTAAATAAATTAAACTTACACCTATTTAAAAAAAAAAACCACATACATACGTATCAAATCATATTCAAAGACATTAACACAAAAAACAATACCCAAAATGATCTCCATTTCCAATACTAATTTAATAATGGCACTGTATGAACAATTTGATGTTGATTTGCTTTTATCCACTCAGAATATACATTTACAAGAGATTTTATTTCTAAAGGTAACAAATTTTCCAAAACTTTGGATCGATATACATAATATGCATCTGCGAAGCGGTATATAATGCCACAGGAAAGGCAAGGTCTCCACTGTGAATAGACCTGGTATGAACATTATGCATAATCGGACTTTTATATTCATCATGCTTCTTCATAAATTCTAGAACATTTTTAAAATACAATTGTCTGATAGTTAAAAAGTCAGCTTGTTCAAATAACAAGTCTGATGGAAACCTCCTTTATTTATTTAAGAATAGTGTTATTATATACTTTTAAATAACAGTTAAAGGGGAAAGGATGCAATCACATGCACTGCCCTAAACATTGAAACCATATATGAGGACTGATTCAATTAAAACCTGGTAAGTCATTCTCAATAGTTTGAAAGACAGGAATTCTCTCAGTTGGTAGAACTTGTATATAATCTTTCGAAGTGTTTTAGTGATATAGTTTACGTGAACATCATATCTGAGATTCCTATCAATGAACACCTCAAGTATTTAACCTTGTCTCTGATTGCCACATTCATAATCATTTACTAAAAGATTTGGATATAGAATATTAACTCAATTATTCATAGAAAAGACTATGGTGACTGTATTCCTGACATTAATAGTCAGAAGATTCTGATCCATCCACAATCGTACCCTCGAAAAGTAATCCTCTGCTCTCTGAAATGTGTCCTGCCAAGATTTACCTTTAATTCAAATAACTGTATCATCGCAATAACAAATACAGTCACTATTGTCCTTGGAAGTAAAAAAATCATTATATATAGAAAGAACAAGACAGGACCCAATACTATACCCTCCTGTATCCCAAACTCAACACTACCTGTTTTACCTAGTGTTTGATTTATACTTACTTCTGTGTTCGATTAGTTATGTATAACTCAAATAGGTCATACACGATACCTCGAATCTCAATATTTTCAAAAGTTAATTCAGTATTTTTTGGTGCACCACTGGGCTAAATGCTGCAGCCAAATTAACAAATATCCCCAGCCTCTTGAACTTGGTATTAAACTCACGAATTATATAATTCGTTACATGCACTATTGCATCCTCTGTGCCTACTTCCGACCGAAAAAAATTTGAAGTTAATACACTTCTCAAAAAGTCAGCTGATCGAAATAGTCATAGTAATAGATCGATAGTTTTCCTGTTTATATATATATATATATATATATATATATATATATATATATATATATATATATATATATATATATATAAATATTATATTCTTTCTATTATATGCTTGAAAAAAGAATATATATATATATATATATATATATATATATATATATATATATATATATATAATTTTTCTTTATTTTGTCTTTTCTTAGGTTTAGGTTCTATATTTAATAAATACACAAAACAATTGACGTTTCGCCCTTTATTCAAGGCATTTTCAAATTTTGTCCTAAAAAAATATATAATTAAAATACATCACATAAAAAACATATTTACAATTTCGAAAAACAAACAAGACACTTAAAAACAGTAGTCAAAACTTTAAAATTTTTTAAAAATATTTAATTTTACCGGTACATACCTTGACATTTTGCTGTTCTGTTACTAAATAAAATTTAAATTTTACATCGTTTACTGAGGATACGTGGAATGCGAATGTGTTTTATTTTTTTAATATTTTTATATTTTACAATGAATAAAAAAAACAAATAAGGTATATGTTTGGTTTTATGTTTAAGAGGATATTCCATTTTTGATTCTTATTTGACCGGATCAAATACTTAATATTTTTGTTTAAATTAGGCTTGCGTAAATGTGGCTCAAATTTCCCATATCTGTTCTGTCGTTAATAGTGTTTTTATCTTTTTTAATTTCAATCATTTCCTTTATCTGTAATTTTTGGTAATTCATATCTTTGTTTTTTATAATGGTACTGTTATAATCAAAAGTGTGTTTTTCATCCTGTGTGTGTTTGTTTAACGCTGTTGAGGCGTTTTTTGTATATTTATGGCCATTTAATCTGTTCTTCAGTAATTGGCTCATCATGCCTATATATTTTTTGGGACAATTTGTGCATGGGATCGAATATATTATATTTGATTTATTCATTAGAGGAGTTTTACTTTTTAAATTTGTGAACAATGTATTTAATTTATTATATGACCTGTGGCATACGATAATATCATGCTTTTTTAAAATGTATTTTATTTTTTTCTGACAGCTCACTAGTGTAAGGTAATGCTACATATTTTTGCTGTTTATGTTCTATGTTTTTTGTTTTTACGTTATTATTAAACTTATATGTTCGTTTGTCAATTATTTTGATGATAGTCTTTCCATTGAAATTATTATTTATTAGTGTCTCTTTTACTTTTTGCAGTATGTTTGGTCGGAATTCTGGAGATGTTAGGGAGATAGCACGATCAGATAGACCGACAGAATATATATATATATATATATATATATATATATATATATATATATATATATATATTGTAACTCTTTTGCAGGTCAAAGCAAAAGCCAGGATGTTCAAATGACTTGAGATTGTTCTTGATAAAAAAGCAAGCTTAGTCATCACGTTAATCATTAATACCTAATAAAAAATATCATCATTTCTGTTAAATCCATACACATATCTTTTCAAACTTTTTTTTTATTGATTAATTATGGCGGATTGGAAAGGGGGTAATGAACATTTTTAAAAAATCAAAAAAGAACCGCGATTAAATAACATGGGAACCAATATTTTTAGGGAATTATTTGGTGAACAAATATATGACCATTCTAAAAATGAGATAGAACTAAATTAGCATGTTTCAAAATAAAAACTGGCCACAAGAAACTGCAAATTTAATGAAGTAAAAGCAAATAGAGATATTTTACTTCTTGAGTTTTCATAATTTTCAAATGTACGTTATTCCTGCGAGAGAAAACTTTTATTTTACCTTCAAGTCTGAACTGAAGTAAATATTTGTTTGCACCCTTCATGCCATTAGTTTTCGGACTTGCAAAGATGAGAGGAAAAATATTGAAGCTAAGAAATAAAGCTTCTTTGCTTGAGAATAGATTATTAGTTATAAGAAAGGTAAGAAGAACTAGATTAGCTTAATAGAAAATTTTAATAAATTTTAGGTAATATAGAGAATTCTTGGATTGTGTTTATAAAGTCAGTTGTAAGGAATATAGTAGAAATGTACGATGGGTTTAGACCATGTCAAATTGCAATTATTATCCTATGTTTCGCCTACGATTGCACGAGGCATCTTCATGGATTTTTATTTCATGAGATTAGAATACTGAATGACCATCGAGGAGCAACAGCCTGGTATTTATACCAATCTGGTGCTCAGCGAACTGTGATCGGACGTTATCATCGATTTCCACGTGTGATGTAGACTGACTGCAACCTGCATTTCTCTTAATATTATTTGGATATTTAAAAATTTTGATTGATTATCTTATTTTACGTTAAAAGATACCAGACACCTTAGTTTCTTTTACATTAAAAGTGTGACCTGAGCAATGCTGGTGTTCAGCTACTGCAGATTGGGCAGAAAAAATCGGATCATTTGTTAAAAATTCTGGACACTTTGTTCAAAGACTACAAATCATCCAGTTAGAGCCCGGAGACATATTGGTCAGTTTTGATGTAGAATCCCTTTACACAAATGTTCTTATAGATGATTCAGTTTCCATAATATTGGACATTACGAAATAACGAGTATAATATGTAATATAAAGGATGTTTTTTATAGAGGTATAGAACTTTTAAATGGAATAAAACAAAGATGAATTTTTTAAATTGACATGAAATTTACTTTATTCGAAAGATAACCTTCAGGCATTATAATTTAAATATGACTTCTGGCATATGACCGCCACGGCTGGCTCGGACGTAGTCTAATCTGGAGGTCCAATTTTCGATTACTTTTTCCAAAATTTGTGGCCGTATATCGGCAATAACGCGGCGAATGTTGTCCTCCAAGTGATCAATCGTTTCGGGCTTATCGGCATAGACTAGCGACTTCACATATCCCCACAGAAAATAGTCAATTCACGGGTCCGAAATGTGAAACTATGTGGTTACCAAACGTTTCCTTCAATAAATCAATTGTGGCACGAGCTGTGTGACATGTTGCGCCGTCTTGTTGAAACCACAGCTCCTGCACATCATGGTTGTTCAATTAATGAACGAAAAAGTCAGTAATCATGGCTCTATAGCGGTCACCATTGACTGTAACGTTCTGACCAGCATCGTTTTTAAAGAAGTACGGACCAATGGTTCCACCAGCCCATAAAGCACACCAGTCAGTTTTTCTGGATGTAACGGTGTCTCAACATACACTTGAGGATAATCATCACTCCAAATACGGCAGTTTTGTTTATTGACGTATCCATTCTAACAAAAGTGAGCTTCATCGCTAAACAAAATTCGCTTATGAAAATCGAGATCAACGACAATCTTGTTTTGGGCCCATTCACCGAATCTACGCCTTGCTAGGTGATCGTGTGGCTTCAATTCTTGCACGAGTTGGATTTTGTAAGCACGCAAACCAAGATCTTTCCGCAAAATCTTCCATAAAGTGAATGGACACATATCCAATTCCTGTGCACGATGGCGGATAGACTGATTCGGGTCTTCCTCCACGCTACGCTCTACAGCAGCAATGACTTCCTCTGTACGCACTGTACGACGTCTCTGTGGATGCGTATTATCTTTTAGAGTAAACGTGGTGCGAAAACGTTCCATAGTTAATCGAATTAATTGCTCTGATGAACGATTATGTTGACCGTAAAATGGACGTAGTGCGCGATACGTATTTCGAACAGAACCATGATTTTCAAAATAAATTTACATAATTTGGAAGCGTTGTTCAGGCGTCAATCTATTCATGTTGAAATGCCAAACCAAACTAAATATAAATCACTTGACAGCTGACAAAATGGCCGTCAGTTAAAAAGGTGTTGCCAACTTAAAGTTCTATACCTCTATAAAAAAAACACTCTTTAGTTACTGAAGAAATACGAAATTAATTTCACTTAAAATCAATAGGTAAATTGTGGTATAGTTATTTAAAGAATTAGTATTCTCTAAGTATTCCTCCAATTATATTTTCGTCTTTTCTTGTAATAACTTTTAAAAAGCTAAATACTTATTAACTAACCTAAACTAACCAATAGTCAACTATCAGCTATCTGGTCATCATTTTTAATATTTGCCAAACCATTTGTAAAATATGAAAAAGTCTGGAGATCATATGACTGGGTGACGTTACGCAATGTCGTAACTCTGGTTAAGAAGTTTCACTGGGCTGGTTCTCCGAGTAGACAAGTCATAGAATCTTAGTATCGGTCAGTGGCTTTTAAAAACAACTCTATAGAATATAGAAAAAAGATTATATGTTTTTTACCTCTATAAAAAACACCCTTATTTGTATAATTTTCTCTATAATTTTTTGTAAAAATTTAGTTAGTAAACTGTTAGATAATAATAATTTAAAGGAAAAAACACTAGATTATGTGATATATAATTGAATATTTGTATGATTTTCTCTATAATTTTTTGTAAAAATTTTGTTAGTAAACTGTTAGATAATAATAATTTAACGGAAAAAACTCTAGAATATGTGATATATAATTGAATATTTGTATGATTTTCTCTATAATTTTTTGTAAAAATTTTGTACATTAACAAATTAATAATTAATATAACTAAACAAATTTTTACTATCATAAATTAATAAAATGACATCAATATTATAAATATTACTTGTGATGCCTAAGTTTCCTTGAAGCGCCGGTGAATAATGCGCCTAAACTATGGCAACCCACCCCAGGCGCGGATCCAAGGGGGGGGGGCGGTGGGGGCGATCGCCCCCCCCAATAGCTTTGAGTTCAGGAAAATATACCCGATTTTACCTCTTATACTATAGTTAATTAAAGGACTAAAGAGAGTGTCTTTGGCAAAATCTGTTAGATATATATATATTTTTCCTAAGAATAGGTTAGAAATTTTATAATCAAAAATACCGGTCTATATTAATGGATTATTTGGGTTGGATAACAATAGACATTTGGAAGTGTTAAAAAGGATTTAAATCCTTGTCATAGGCGTCGGAAAGAGGTTTATTTTATAACTAAGTATTTATGGTATAGAATATTATTTCGTTAATAAATTTAAAACAAAAAGTTTTTATATTATTATTTTATTTCTTATGATTGCTTAATAATTCACATACAGTACAAAATATAGATAATTTTGACATATTTAACACAAATCACAACTGTATTTTTATTATTTTTAATTTTGGCATAAAAACCGTTTTAGGCACATTCAGACTAAAACGTAGCCTTATTCTTTCAAAAAATTCGAAGTTACAATTTAAATACTTACAAAATACTCATTGTCAAAAAGAAAAGAAGTTAAATATATATAAAAAAATAAATTCGTCCATATAATATTAAAAATTTTTTTGGGGGCTCTCGGTCATTTTATTATTAATTATAAACATTTTTAGGAAATTTGACGTTTCAGTTTATTTATTTCCTTAATTAAACACTAAAAAGTAATTCAAATGTAATTAATTTTTATATGTTACAGTTAAAATTAGATCTACTTATTTTTATTTCTATTGCACTGGCATCTTAATTTAATTTCCTTTATTATATGAAATATCCGATAGGCTTAAAAAATAAAATAAACGTGTTAATTCTACACGCTTAAGAAAAAGACACAAATATAATAATAAAATAATAAAGAAATTACGGCTAATTGGAATTAAATATATATAAAATTAAAGAATGGGGTACACTAAAATAAAAATATATAAAAAGAATATATAAACAACATTAAACAATAAAATGCAACAAAAACAAATTGTGTTTACAATGGTAAACATTACGTATCTAATTCGTAATCAAATTCAGTGAAGCTATCATCGCTCAATTAATTGAGTTTCCACATTTTGTTTTATTCTTTTATTATATGGATTTTTCCCAATTTTCCGCAGTAACTTTGTTCAAAAAAATCTTTCAAAAGTTCAGTTAAATTACTAATTTTGTACATTGTATTATTTCTAGCAACTCTGCCTTTTACTTGAGAGAGATATTTCCTTCTCCAACGGACAGTTTCTGGATGATATATAAGAACAGATTTCCTATCTGGTTTTTTTCCATCAAAAATTAAGTTCTCTGAGCAATTTCTAGAGCTCAGTTCTTTTAATTTAAGGTAAATCCCGATCTTCATTGATTTTAGTAAAAATTTTGTTGACGGTTGGGATCTGCTTCTCATAATAAAATGTATGTACAACTCCTTTTATTGCAGTTTTCATCTCTTCTTCCAACGAGGTTTTTCATCTGCCTCTGATCGAATGGGGGAGTACGAAACATTCCAGTCGTTTTTTCTCCTTTAGTATTCGGTACATAATAGATTTTCCTGTTATGTTGGAACACATCTCAACAGAGCTTTTAACATTATTATCTAGATATTGATATCTTAGGGCATCATAAGCATTCATCGTAATAAGTTTTTCATTGAGGAAAAATGCCTTGGTTTAACGATTTTGGAATAAATATAGAAGTGGAGGCCATATTTTTTTGGTATCTTACTAGTCTCAAATAATATATAAAAACAAGCACAAACAAGATAAATCACTAAGGACACACTGTACGGTGTACTTTCCTCACTGGCAGAAATTTTATTATTGCAGTAAATTTATAAAAGCTTATAATATTTAAATAAAATTAGATTTACGGCAGTCCTCCGTTACCTGCGGTACTGGAGCAAGTACGTTGGGGATTTTGGTAACAGGTTTATTACTCTCTTTAGTTCTTGAATAAAGTATAGGAATGTGTATGCTTGCGATCGCCCTCCCCCCCCCCCCCCGTTCCCAAGAGCTCTGAGTTCAGGAAAATAGAACCGATTCTGCCTTTTATATTAGGAATGTGTATGCTGCTGACACTCCCTCACCGTTGACAACTTGTTTTTCTTGCGATAGCCGCTCCCCAATAGCTTTGAGTTCAGGAAAATAGACCCGATTCTGCCTCTTATACTAGGAATGTGTATGTTGCTGGCATCCCCTCCTCTCCAAGAGCTTCAAATTCAGAAAAATAGGTACGACCCTGCCATTTACACAAGAAATGGGAATGTCTCCGGTCCCCCCCCCCCCCGTCAACAACTTGCTTTCGCTTGCCATAATGTACTTTTGTGATGTCACCGCCCCCCCCCAAAGAGAGAGGCTGGATCCGCCCCTGACCCACCCACAGCGGCCTGCAGCAGCTATTTTCGATTAGATTCGACCCAATTTTCGAAGGTTCACAAATCGTATGGAAGTGTATTTCTTGGAACCAAAAAATTCACAGGTAAAGCACAAGTATTAAAAAGCATCTTCTGCAAATTTTAGCCCTTAATATTCATTTGCCACGCCATTATGAATTTTTGAAAAAAAAACGTTTTTTTCATCCAAATTAAAATTTTTTTGAGATCAGAAATGATACATCTAAATCCAATGCACGCATTAAAAAAAATTTATCTCCATCCGGTGAAAAGTTATCGCAATTTTTGGTTCAAAAATTGGTTTTTGCAAAATTTCTCGAACCACGATTGAAAAAAAAATGTTTTTAATAGATTTTCAAAATATAAAACAATACGAACAATTTCCATTAAAATTGAGCATAGCTTCTTAATTAGGAAAGCGGAAAATTGAGGTTGAATTTTCAAATTTGACATCGAATTTCTCGGAAAATAAAAAACTCACAGATTCCGGATTTGACATATTTTTTTAGAATGACCATACCTATATTTATGTCATATTTTAAATCGGTAGTTTGTTAATAAATATCTTTAAAAAAAAAACAAAACCATAAATTTTGTGGAAAAAAAATATATCTCGACAACTAGTGGCGCCATCTATAACTTATACTATATGATTCGATAGGTTTTTTAATTCCCTACAACTTTTTTCTTGAAACATTTTTCGATACAACTTTTACTTTTCGAGATAAACTCAAAAAACCGAAAATCGTGGCCATTTTTGGTCCGCCATTTTTTTTGCTCAGGTCTTTCAGAGTAACCATCGAGATATGTTTTATAGGATGTCGAAATGAACACATGGAGTAACAAGACTATGCGAGGATGTAAGCCTGTATCAAACATTTAATCCTCGTAGAGACTTTGGTGATTCCTATAAAAAAAACTTTCAGTTTCCACGTAGTGGAAAAACACACGAACTATTTTTACCGACTAAAATGCAAAATATTTGCTAATAATAAATTTTAATTGGTGAACCGTAATTAAATAATCCACTCGGCACTAAAAATCCTATTTGTCGAATATGAATCGCGGCAATTTGGAGATAATACCCGGATTAACAAATGAAAAAATAATACTGACCGGAAAATAAGGTCCTAATAACGCGCTGGAATTACCGGCAAATTCATTCGTTGCAAACAATATATTTTTATCGCGTCATTTCCCGCACGATCATGCTAAAAATCGTTTCAATTATTTTCGAAATATTATTAGAATTAATTGGATTTTCCTAGAGAACATTTTCGAATAAAATTCTATACAGTCTAGTATACTGAATTTTAATTTAAAATTAACATATTTATGGAAAATTAAATCAGTATAGACCGATATACAGGGTGATTCAAAAATCGATCACGAAACTTAAGGGGGTGATTCTACTTGACAAAATAAGGGTAGAGCTTCATATAATTTTTTTTCAAAATGTCATTCGTTTTCGAGTTACAAGCCGTCCAAGTTCAAGTTTTTATTTTTTGTTTTTGGAATTACTCGCTTACAGGAAAACCGATTTGACTAATATTTGAAAGATAGGCTAAGTCTTCTGCGCTTCATCATTTTAGTAACAATTCACATTGATTGTTTGCCGCTAGAGGGCACTTTACCTACATTGAAAATTGTTTTTTTGTCATAATTTTTTAGTGTTGACAGCTACAGTAGTTTTTGGCATAATTTCTGAAAGACTGATGCCAGGCCTTTAAAAAAGGTGCTCTTTATTTACATCGCTAAACCCAACGGTTTAGACGTAAATCACCCTTAAAAATTAAGTGGTAAATTTACTTTTCTCATTTCATTACCACCAGCTACCAGGCAAATAGCTATCAAAGTATACTAGAGCTGTCAGTTTAACATCAAATAAATTCGCTTTTTAAACTATTTAATTTATAATCTTAAAATAACTAATAATGGCTAATCACCAATATTCAAATATCGAATATTGTGATATCCATTTTTGTTATGGAAAAGCAAATGGTAATGCAGAGTTGGCAAGAAGATATTATATGGAGAGTTATCCGGAAAGAAATATCCCTCATGCTCAAACATTTTTCAGTGTGCACAGGAGGCTTGCGGAATGTGGTTCCTTTAAAAGTTATAATGGAAATAGGGGAAGACCTAGAACTGCTAGAAACGTGCAACAAGAAGAAAGAGTGCTTGAAATTATTGAAGATAATCCAGGTATTAGTACTAGAAAAATTGGGAATGAAGTGCGGCTCTGTCAGGCTAGTTCATGGAGGACACTAAGAGAAGAACAACTCTACCCGTTTCAGGCTCTTTATGACGATGATCGGCCGAGACGGTTGGAAATGTGCAATCAGATCCTAGCTAAGTATGAACACGATAATCGATTAATTGGCGTCATATTATTCACTGACGAAGCTGGTTTCACTCGTGATGGCATAACAAATCTACACAACATCCACACATATGCTTACGAGAACCCAAACAATGTGGTAGAAACGAAACATCAGCGTAGATTTTCACTAAATGTGTGGGCAGGGATAATAGGAGATTACCTTATTGGTCCTCATTTCTTTGATGGCCCATTAACTGGTGACGTATACTTAGATTTTAGCCAAAATCGTCTCCCATTGTATCTGGAAGATGTGCCATTGGAAGTAAGGGCCAACATGTGGATCCTCCAAGACGGAGCTCCGCCCCACTTTAGTATACGTGTCCGACAGTATTTGAATGCAACGTATCCTGAGCGATGGATAGGACGAAGTGGACCATTGGCATGGGCAGCGAGGTCACCAGACCTTAATCCTATGGATTTTTTCTTTTGGGGTCATTTGAAACAATTGGTGTACGATATTCCAGTAATCAACGTCGAGGATCTTCGGTTCAGGATAATCGAAAAGTGCCAAATTATTAAAGAAACACCAGGAATTTTTCATCGAGTTAGGCGACATTTTTTGAAGAGTGTTAGGAAATGTATGGAAGAAAATGGGGGACATTTTGAGAATCTTTTTTAGTTTGTTTAGTACTGTTTCATTAATTTTTATCAATTAAATGTATATCGCAATAATCCATAATATGAATATTTACTGATTAGCCATTATTAGTTATTTTAAGATTATAAATTAAATAGTTTAAAAAGCGAATTTATTTGATGTTAAACTGACAGCTCTAGTATACTTTGATAGCTATTTACCTGGTAGCTGGTGGTAATGAAATGAGAAAAGTAAATTTACCACTTAATTTTTAAGGGTGATTTACGTCTAAACCGCTGGGTTTAGCGATGTAAATGAAGAGCACCTTTTTTAAAGGCCTGGCATCAGTCTTTCAGAAATTATGCCAAAAACTACTGTAGCTGTCAACACTAAAAAATTATGACAAAAAAACAATTTTCAATGTAGGTAAAGTGCCCTCTAGCGGCAAACAATCAATGTGAATTGTTACTAAAATGATGAAGCGCAGAAGACTTAGCCTATCTTTCAAATATTAGTCAAATCGGTTTTCCTGTAAGCGAGTAATTCAAAAAACAAAAAATAAAAACTTGAATTTGGACGGCTTGTAACTCGAAAACGAATGACATTTTGAAAAAAAATTATATGAAGCTCTACCCTTATTTTGTCAAGTAGAATCACCCCCTTAAGTTTCGTGATCGATTTTTGAATCACCCTGTATGAAAGGAAGAATCGGTTTTATTTTCCTGTACTCAAAGCTCTTGGGAAGGAGAGGGGCGATCGCAAGAAAAACAAGTTGTCAACGGAAGGGAGTGCCAACAGCATACACATTTGTAATATAAAAGGCACAATCGGTTTTATTTTCCTGTACTCAAAGCTCTTGGGAAGGAGAGGGGCGATCGCAAGAAAAACAAGTTGTCAACGGAAGGGAGTACCAACAGCATACACATTTCTAATATAAAAGGCAGAATCGGTTTTATTTTCCTATACTCAAAGCTCTTGGGAAGGAGAGGGGCGATCGCAAGAAAAACAAGTTGTCAACGGAAGGGAGTGCCAACAGCATACACATTTGTAACATAAAAGGCAGAATCGGTTTTATTTTCCTGTACTCAAAGCTCTTGGGAAGGAGAGGGGCGATCGCAAGAAAAACAAGTTGTCAACGGAAGGGAGTGCCAACAGCATACACATTTCTAATATAAAAGGCAGAATTGGTTTTATTTTCCTATACTCAAAGCTCTTGGGAAGAAGAGGGGCGATCGCAAGAAAAACAAGTTGTCAACGGAAGGGAGTGCCAACAGCATACACATTTGTAATATAAAAGGCAGAATCGGTTTTATTTTCCTGTACTCAAAGCTCTTGGGAAGGAGAGGGGCGATCGCAAGAAAAACAAGTTGTCAACGGAAGGGAGTACCAACAGCATACACATTTCTAATATAAAAGGCAGAATCGGTTTTATTTTCCTATACTCAAAGCTCTTGGGAAGGAGAGGGGCGATGGCAAGAAAAACAAGTTGTCAACGGAAGGGAGAGACAACAGCATACACATTTGTAATATAAAAGGCAGAATCGGTTTTATTTTCCTGTACTCAAAGCTCTTGGGAAGGAGAGGGGCGATCGCAAGAAAAACAAGTTGTCAACGGAAGGGAGTGCCAACAGCATACACATTTCTAAAATAAAAGGCAGAATTGGTTTTATTTTCCTGTACTCAAAGCTCTTGGGAAGGAGAGGGGCGATCGCAAGAAAAACAAGTTGTCAACGGAAGGGAGTGCCAACAGCATACACATTTCTAATATAAAAGGCAGAATTGGTTTTATTTTCCTGTACTCAAAGCTCTTGGGAAAGAGAGGGGCGATCGCAAGAAAAACAAGTTGTCAACGGAAGGGAGTGCCAACAGCATACACACTTCTAATATAAAAGGCAGAATCGGTTTTATTTTCCTGTATTCAAAGCTCTTGGGAAAGAGAGGGGCGATCGCAAGAAAAACAAGTTGTCAACGGAAGGGAGTGCCAACAGCATACACATTTCTAATATAAAAGGCAGAATCGGTTTTATTTTCCTGTACTCAAAGCTCTTGGGAAGGAAAGGGGCGATCGCAAGAAAAACAAGTTGTCAACGGAAGGGAGTGCCAACAGCATACACATTTGTAATATAAAAGGCAGAATCGGTTTTATTTTCCTGTACTCAAAGCTCTTGGGAAGGAGAGGGGCGATCGCAAGAAAAACAAGTTGTCAACGGAAGGGAGTGTAAAATAGCATACACATTTCTAATATAAAAGGCAGAATCGGTTTTATTTTCCTCTACTCAAAGCTCTTGGGAAGGAGAGGGGCGATCGCAAGAAAAACAAGTTTTCAACGGGAGGGAGTGCCAACAGCATACACATTTCTAATATAAAAGGCAGAATCGGTTTTATTTTCCTGTACTCAAAGCTCTTGGGAAGGAGAGGGGCGATCGCAAGAAAAACAAGTTGTCAACGGAAGGGAGTGCCAACAGCATACACATTTCTGATATAAAAGGCAGAATCGGTTTTATTTTCCTATACTCAAAGCTCTTGGGAAGGAGAGGGGCGATCGCAAGAAAAACAAGTTGTCAACGGAAGGGAGTGCCAACAGCATACACATTTCTAATATAAAAGGCAGAATCGGTTTTATTTTCCTCTACTCAAAGCTCTTGGGAAGGAGAGGGGCGATCGCAAGAAAAACAAGTTGTCAACGGAAGGGAGTAACAACAGCATACACATTTCTAATATAAAAGGCAGAATCGGTTTTATTTTCCTGTACTCAAAGCTCTTGGGAAGCAGAGGGGCGATTGCAAGAAAAACAAGTTGTCAACGGAAGGGAGTGCCAACAGCATACACATTTCTAATATAAAAGGAAGAATCGGTTTTATTTTCCTGTACTCAAAGCTCTTGGGTAGGAGAGGGGCGATCGCAAGAAAAACAAGTTGTCAACGGAAGGGAGTGCCAACAGCATACACATTTCTAATATAAAAGGCAGAATCGGTTTTATTTTCTTATACTCAAAGCTCTTGGGAAGGAGAGGGGCCATCGCAAGAAAAACAAGTTGTCAACGGAAGGAAGTGCCCACAGCATACACATTTCTAATATAAAAGGCAGAATCGGTTCTATTTTCCTGAACTCAAAGCTCTTGGGAAGGAGAGGGGCGATCGCAAGAAAAACAAGTTGTCAACGGAAAGGAGTGCCAACAGCATACACATTTCTAATATAAAAGGCAGAATCGGTTTTATTTTCCTGTACTCAAAGCTCTTGGGAATGAGAGGGGCGATCGCAAGAAAAACAAGTTGTCAACGGAAGGGAGTGCCAACAGCATACACATTTTTAATATAAAAGGCAGAATCGGTTTTATTTTCCTGTACTCAAAGCTCTTGGGATGGAGAGGGGCGATCGCTAGAAAAACAAGTTGTCAACGGAAGGGGAGTGCCAACAGCATACACATTTCTAATATAAAAGGCAGAATTGGTTTTATTTTCCTGTACTCAAAGCTCTTGGGAAGGAGAGGGGCGATCGCAAGAAAAACAAGTTGTCAACGGAAGGGAGTGCCAACAGCATACACATTTCTAATATAAAAGGCAGAATCGGTTTTATTTTCCTGTACTCAAAGCTCTTGGGAAAGAAAGGGGCGATGGCAGGAAAAACAAGTTGTCAACGGAAAGGAGTGCCAACAGCATACACATTTCAAATATAAAAGGCAGAATCGGTTTTATTTTCCTGTACTCAAAGCTCTTGGGAAGGAGAGGGGCGATCGCAAGGAAAACAAGTTGTCAACGGAAGGGAGTGCCAACAGCATACACATTTCTAATAGAAAAGGAAGAATCGGTTTTATTTTTTTGTACTCAAAGCTCTTGGGAAGGAGAGGGGCAATCGCAAGAAAAACAAGTTGTCAACGGGAGGGAGTGCCAACAGCATACACATTTCTAATGTAAAAGGCAGAATCGGTTTTATTTTCCTGTACTCAAAGCTCTTGGGAAGGGGAGGGGCGATCGCAAGAAAAACAAGTTGTCAACGGGAGGGAGTGCCAGCAGCATACACATTTCTAATATACAAGGCAGAATCGGTTTTATTTTCCTGTACTCAAAGCTCTTGGGAAAGAGAGGGGCGATCGCAAGAAAAACAAGTTGTCAACGGAAGGGAGTGCCAACAGCATACACATTTCTAATATAAAAGGCAGAATCGGTTTTATTTTCCTGTATTCAAAGCTCTTGGGAAGGAGAGGGGCGATCGCAAGAAAAACAAGTTGTCGACGGCAGGGAGTGCCAACAGCATACATATTTCTAATATAAAAGGCAGAATCGGTTTTATTTTCCTGTATTCAAAGCTCTTGGGAAGGAGAGGGGCGATCGCAAGGAAAACAAGTTGTCAACGGGAGGGAGTGCCAACAGCATACACATTTCTAATATAAAAGGCAGAATCGGCTTTATTTTTCTGTACTCAAAGCTCTTGGGAAGGAGAGGGGCGATCGCAAGAAAAACAAGTTGTCAACGGAAGGGAGTACCAACAGCATACACTTTTCTAATAGAAAAGGCAGAATCGGTTTTATTTTCCTGTACTCAAAACTCTTGGGAAGGAGAGGGGCGATCGCAAGAAAAACAAGTTTTCAACGGTAGGGAGTGCCAACAGCATACACATTTCTAATATGAAAGGCAGAATCGGTTTTATTTTCCTGTACTCAAAGCTCTTGGGAAGGAGAGGGGCGATCGCAAGAAAAACAAGTTGTCAACGGAAGGGAGTACCAACAGCTTACACATTTCTAATATAAAAGGAAGAATCGGTTTTATTTTCCTGTACTCCAAACTCTTGGGAAGGAGAGGGGCGATTGCAAGAAAAACAAGTTGTCAACGGAAGGGATTGCCAACAGCATACACATTTCTAATATAAAATGCAGAATCGGTTTTATTTTCCTATACTCAAAGCTCTTGGGAAGGAGAGGGGCCATCGCAAGAAAAACAAGTTGTCAACGGAAGGAAGTGCCAACAGCATACACATTTCTAATATAAAAGGCAGAATCGGTTCTATTTTCCTGAACTCAAAGCTCTTGGGAAGGAGAGGGGCGATCGCAAGAAAAACAAGTTGTCAACGGAAAGGAGTGCCAACAGCATACACATTTCTAATATAAAAGGCAGAATCGGTTTTATTTTCCTGTACTCAAAGATCTTGGGAAAGAGAGGGGCGATCGCAAGAAAAACAAGTTGTCAACGGAAGGGAGTGCCAACAGCATACACATTTCTAATATAAAAGGCAGAATGGGTTTTATTTTTCTGTACTCAAAGCTCTTGGGAAGGAGAGGGGCGATCGCAAGAAAAACAAGTTGTCAACGGAAGGGAGTGCCAACAGCATACACATTTCTAATATAAAAGGCAGAATCGGTTTTATTTTCCTATACTCAAAGCTCTTGGGAAGGAGAGGGGCTATCGCAAGAAAAACAAGTTGTCAACGGAAGAGAGTGCCAACAGCATACACATTTCTAATATGAAAGGCAGAATCGGTTTTATTTTCCTGTACTCAATGCTATTGGGAAGGAGAGGGGCGATCGCAAGGAAAACAAGTTTTCAACGGTAGGGAGTGCCAACAGCATACACATTTCTAATATGAAAGGCAGAATCGGTTTTATTTTCCTGTACTCAAAGCTCTTGGGAAGGAGAGGGGCGATCGCAAGAAAAACAAGTTGTCAACGGAAGGGAGTGCCAACAGCATACACACTTCTAATATAAAAGGCAGAATCGGTTTTATTTTCCTGTATTCAAAGCTCTTGGGAAAGAGAGGGGCGATCGCAAGAAAAACAAGTTGTCAACGGAAGGGAGTGCCAACAGCATACACATTTCTAATATAAAAGGCAGAATCGGTTTTATTTTCCTGTACTCAAAGCTCTTGGGAAGGAAATGGGCGATCGCAAGAAAAACAAGTTGTCAACGGAAGGGAGTGCCAACAGCATACACATTTGTAATATAAAAGGCAGAATCGGTTTTATTTTCCTGTACTCAAAGCTCTTGGGAAGGAGAGGGGCGATCGCAAGAAAAACAAGTTGTCAACGGAAGGGAGTGTAAAATAGCATACACATTTCTAATATAAAAGGCAGAATCGGTTTTATTTTCCTCTACTCAAAGCTCTTGGGAAGGAGAGGGGCGATCGCAAGAAAAACAAGTTTTCAACGGGAGGGAGTGCCAACAGCATACACATTTCTAATATAAAAGGCAGAATCGGTTTTATTTTCCTGTACTCAAAGCTCTTGGGAAGGAGAGGGGCGATCGCAAGAAAAACAAGTTGTCAACGGAAGGGAGTGCCAACAGCATACACATTTCTGATATAAAAGGCAGAATCGGTTTTATTTTCCTATACTCAAAGCTCTTGGGAAGGAGAGGGGCGATCGCAAGAAAAACAAGTTGTCAACGGAAGGGAGTGCCAACAGCATACACATTTCTAATATAAAAGGCAGAATCGGTTTTATTTTCCTCTACTCAAAGCTCTTGGGAAGGAGAGGGGCGATCGCAAGAAAAACAAGTTGTCAACGGAAGGGAGTACCAACAGCATACACATTTCTAATATAAAAGGCAGAATCGGTTTTATTTTCCTGTACTCAAAGCTCTTGGGAAGCAGAGGGGCGATTGCAAGAAAAACAAGTTGTCAACGGAAGGGAGTGCCAACAGCATACACATTTCTAATATAAAAGGAAGAATCGGTTTTATTTTCCTGTACTCAAAGCTCTTGGGTAGGAGAGGGGCGATCGCAAGAAAAACAAGTTGTCAACGGAAGGGAGTGCCAACAGCATACACATTTCTAATATAAAAGGCAGAATCGGTTTTATTTTCTTATACTCAAAGCTCTTGGGAAGGAGAGGGGCCATCGCAAGAAAAACAAGTTGTCAACGGAAGGAAGTGCCCACAGCATACACATTTCTAATATAAAAGGCAGAATCGGTTCTATTTTCCTGAACTCAAAGCTCTTGGGAAGGAGAGGGGCGATCGCAAGAAAAACAAGTTGTCAACGGAAAGGAGTGCCAACAGCATACACATTTCTAATATAAAAGGCAGAATCGGTTTTATTTTCCTGTACTCAAAGCTCTTGGGAATGAGAGGGGCGATCGCAAGAAAAACAAGTTGTCAACGGAAGGGAGTGCCAACAGCATACACATTTTTAATATAAAAGGCAGAATCGGTTTTATTTTCCTGTACTCAAAGCTCTTGGGATGGAGAGGGGCGATCGCTAGAAAAACAAGTTGTCAACGGAAGGGGAGTGCCAACAGCATACACATTTCTAATATAAAAGGCAGAATTGGTTTTATTTTCCTGTACTCAAAGCTCTTGGGAAGGAGAGGGGCGATCGCAAGAAAAACAAGTTGTCAACGGAAGGGAGTGCCAACAGCATACACATTTCTAATATAAAAGGCAGAATCGGTTTTATTTTCCTGTACTCAAAGCTCTTGGGAAAGAAAGGGGCGATGGCAGGAAAAACAAGTTGTCAACGGAAAGGAGTGCCAACAGCATACACATTTCAAATATAAAAGGCAGAATCGGTTTTATTTTCCTGTACTCAAAGCTCTTGGGAAGGAGAGGGGCGATCGCAAGGAAAACAAGTTGTCAACGGAAGGGAGTGCCAACAGCATACACATTTCTAATAGAAAAGGAAGAATCGGTTTTATTTTTTTGTACTCAAAGCTCTTGGGAAGGAGAGGGGCAATCGCAAGAAAAACAAGTTGTCAACGGGAGGGAGTGCCAACAGCATACACATTTCTAATGTAAAAGGCAGAATCGGTTTTATTTTCCTGTACTCAAAGCTCTTGGGAAGGGGAGGGGCGATCGCAAGAAAAACAAGTTGTCAACGGGAGGGAGTGCCAGCAGCATACACATTTCTAATATACAAGGCAGAATCGGTTTTATTTTCCTGTACTCAAAGCTCTTGGGAAAGAGAGGGGCGATCGCAAGAAAAACAAGTTGTCAACGGAAGGGAGTGCCAACAGCATACACATTTCTAATATAAAAGGCAGAATCGGTTTTATTTTCCTGTATTCAAAGCTCTTGGGAAGGAGAGGGGCGATCGCAAGAAAAACAAGTTGTCGACGGCAGGGAGTGCCAACAGCATACATATTTCTAATATAAAAGGCAGAATCGGTTTTATTTTCCTGTATTCAAAGCTCTTGGGAAGGAGAGGGGCGATCGCAAGGAAAACAAGTTGTCAACGGGAGGGAGTGCCAACAGCATACACATTTCTAATATAAAAGGCAGAATCGGCTTTATTTTTCTGTACTCAAAGCTCTTGGGAAGGAGAGGGGCGATCGCAAGAAAAACAAGTTGTCAACGGAAGGGAGTACCAACAGCATACACTTTTCTAATAGAAAAGGCAGAATCGGTTTTATTTTCCTGTACTCAAAACTCTTGGGAAGGAGAGGGGCGATCGCAAGAAAAACAAGTTTTCAACGGTAGGGAGTGCCAACAGCATACACATTTCTAATATGAAAGGCAGAATCGGTTTTATTTTCCTGTACTCAAAGCTCTTGGGAAGGAGAGGGGCGATCGCAAGAAAAACAAGTTGTCAACGGAAGGGAGTACCAACAGCTTACACATTTCTAATATAAAAGGAAGAATCGGTTTTATTTTCCTGTACTCCAAACTCTTGGGAAGGAGAGGGGCGATTGCAAGAAAAACAAGTTGTCAACGGAAGGGATTGCCAACAGCATACACATTTCTAATATAAAATGCAGAATCGGTTTTATTTTCCTATACTCAAAGCTCTTGGGAAGGAGAGGGGCCATCGCAAGAAAAACAAGTTGTCAACGGAAGGAAGTGCCAACAGCATACACATTTCTAATATAAAAGGCAGAATCGGTTCTATTTTCCTGAACTCAAAGCTCTTGGGAAGGAGAGGGGCGATCGCAAGAAAAACAAGTTGTCAACGGAAAGGAGTGCCAACAGCATACACATTTCTAATATAAAAGGCAGAATCGGTTTTATTTTCCTGTACTCAAAGATCTTGGGAAAGAGAGGGGCGATCGCAAGAAAAACAAGTTGTCAACGGAAGGGAGTGCCAACAGCATACACATTTCTAATATAAAAGGCAGAATGGGTTTTATTTTTCTGTACTCAAAGCTCTTGGGAAGGAGAGGGGCGATCGCAAGAAAAACAAGTTGTCAACGGAAGGGAGTGCCAACAGCATACACATTTCTAATATAAAAGGCAGAATCGGTTTTATTTTCCTATACTCAAAGCTCTTGGGAAGGAGAGGGGCTATCGCAAGAAAAACAAGTTGTCAACGGAAGAGAGTGCCAACAGCATACACATTTCTAATATGAAAGGCAGAATCGGTTTTATTTTCCTGTACTCAATGCTATTGGGAAGGAGAGGGGCGATCGCAAGGAAAACAAGTTTTCAACGGTAGGGAGTGCCAACAGCATACACATTTCTAATATGAAAGGCAGAATCGGTTTTATTTTCCTGTACTCAAAGCTCTTGGGAAGGAGAGGGGCGATCGCAAGAAAAACAAGTTCTCAACGGTAGGGAGTGCCAACAGCATACACATTTCTAATATGAAAGGCAGAATCGGTTTTATTTTCCTGTACTCAAAGCTCTTGGGAAGGAGAGGGGCGATCGCAAGAAAAACAAGTTTTCAACGGTAGGGAGTGCCAACAGCATACACATTTCTAATATGAAAGGCAGAATCGGTTTTATTTTCCTGTACTCAAAGCTCTTGGGAAGGAGAGGGGCGATCGCAAGAAAAACAAGTTTTCAACGGTAGGGAGTGCCAACAGCATACACATTTCTAATATAAAAAGCAGAATCGGTTTTATTTTTCTGTACTCAAAGCTCTTGGGAAGGAGAGGGGCGATCGCAAGAAAAACGAGTTGTCAACGGGAGGGAGTGCCAACAGCATACCCATTTCTAATATAAAAGGCAGAATCGGTTTTATTTTCCTGTACTCAAAGCTCTTGGAAGGAGAGGGGCGATCACAAGAAAAACAAGTTGTCTACGGGAGGGAGTGCCAACAGCATACACATTTCTAATATAAAAGACAGAATCGGTTTTATTTTCCTGTACTCAAAGCTCTTGGGAAGGAGAGGGGCGATCGCAAGAAAAACGAGTTGTCAACGGGAGGGAGTGCCAACAGCATACCCATTTCTAATATAAAAGGCAGAATCGGTTTTATTTTCCTGTACTCAAAGCTCTTGGAAAGAGAGGGGCGATCACAAGAAAAACAAGTTGTCTACGGGAGGGAGTGCCAACAGCATACACATTTCTAATATAAAAGACAGAATCGGTTTTATTTTCCTGTACTCAAAGCTCTTGGGAAGGAGAGGGGCGATCGCAAGAAAAACAAGTTGTCAACGGAAGGGAGTGCTAACAGCATACACATTTCTAATATAAAAAGCAGAATCGGTTTTATTTTTCTGTACTCAAAACTCTTGGGAAGGAGAGGGGCGATCGCAAGAAAAACAAGTTGTCAACGGGCGGGAGTGCCAACAGCATACACATTTCTAATATAAAAGGCAGAATCGGTTTTATTTTCCTGTTCTCAAAGCTCTTGGGAAGGGGAGGGGCGATCGCAGGAAAAACAAGTTGTCAACGGAAGGGAGTGCCAACAGCATACACATTTCTAATATAAAAGGCAGAATTGGTTTTATTTTCCTGTACTCAAAGCTCTTGGGAAGGAGAGGGGCGATCGCAAAAAAAACAAGTTGTCAACGGAAGGGAGTGCCAACAGCATACACATTTCTAATATAAAAGGCAGAATTGGTTTTATTTTCTATACTCAAAGCTCTTGGGAAGGAGAGGGGCGATCGCAAGAAAAACAAGTTGTCAACGGAAGGGAGTGCCAACAGCATACACATTTGTAATATAAAAGGCAGAATCGGTTTTATTTTCCTATACTCAAAGCTCTTGGGAAGGAGAGGGGCGAACGCAGGAAAAACAAGTTGTCAACGGAAGGGAGTAACAACAGCATACACATTTCTAATATAAAAGGCAGAATCGGTTTTATTTTCCTATAATCAAAGCTCTTGGGAAGGAGAGGGGCGATCGCAAGAAAAACAAGTTGTCAACGGAAGGGAGTGCCAACAGCATACACATTTGTAATATAAAAGGCAGAATCGGTTTTATTTTCCTGTACTCAAAGCTCTTGGGAAGGAGAGGGGCGATCGCAAGAAAAACAAGTTGTCAACGGAAGGGAGTGCCAACAGCATACACATTTCTAATATAAAAGGCAGAATTAATTTTATTTTCCTGTACTCAAAGCTCTTGGGAAGGAGAGGGGCGATCGCAAGAAAAACAAGTTGTCAACGGAAGGGAGTGCCAACAGCATACACATTTCTAATATAAAAGGCAGAATTTGTTTTATTTTCCTGTACTCAAAGCTCTTGGGAAAGAGAGGGGCGATCGCAAGAAAAACAAGTTGTCAACGGAAGGGAGTGCCAACAGCATACACATTTCTAATATAAAAGGCAGAATTGGTTTTATTTTCCTGTACTCGAAGCTCTTGAGAAAAAGAGGGGCGATCGCAAGAAAAACAAGTTGTCAACGGAAGGGAGTGCCAACAGCATACACATTTCTAATATAAAAGGCAGAATGGGTTTTATTTTCCTGTACTCAAAGCTCTTAGGAAAGAGAGGGGCGATCGCAGGAAAAACAAGTTGTCAACGGAAAGGAGTGCCAACAGCATACACATTTCTAATATAAAAGGCAGAATCGGTTTTATTTTCCTGTACTCAAAGCTCTTGGGAAGGAGAGGGGCGATCGCAAGAAAAACAAGTTGTCAACGGAAGGGAGTGCCAACAGCATACACATTTGTAATATAAAAGGCAGAATCGGTTTTATTTTCCTGTACTCAAAGCTCTTGGGAAGGAGAGGGGCGATCGCAAGAAAAACAAGTTGTCAACGGAAGGGAGTGCCAACAGCATACACATTTCTAATATAAAAGGCAGAATTAATTTTATTTTCCTGTACACAAAGCTCTTGGGAAGGGGAGGGGCGATCGCAGGAAAATTAAGTTGTCAACGGAAGAAAGTGCCAGCAGCATACACATTTCTAATATAAAAGGCAAAATCGGTTTTATTTTCCTGTACTCAAAGCTCTTGGGAAGGAGAGGGGCGATCGCTAGAAAATCAAGTTGTCAACGGAAGGGAGTGCCAACAGCATACACACTTCTAATATAAAAGGCAGAATCGGTTTTATTTTCCTGTACTCATAGCTCTTGGGAAGGAGAGGGGCGATCGCTAGAAAATCAAGTTGTCAACGGAAGGGAGTGCCAGCAGCATACACATTTCTAATATAAAAGGCAGAATCGGTTTTATTTTCCTCTACTCAAAGCTCTTGGGAAGGAGATGGGCGATCGCAAGAAAAACAAGTTTTCAACGGGAGGGAATGCCAACAGCATGCACATTTCTAATATAAAAGGCAGAATCGGTTTTATTTTCCTGTACTCAAAGCTCTTGGGAAGGAGAGGGGCGATCGCAAGAAAAACAAGTTGTCAACGGAAGGGGGGTATCAACAGCATACACATTTCTAATATAAAAGGCAGAATCGGTTTTATTTTCCTGTACTCATAGCTCTTGGGAAGCAGAGGGGCGATTGCAAGAAAAACAAGTTGTCAACGGAAGGGAGTGACAACAGCATACACATTTCTAATATAAAAGGCAAAATCGGTTTTATTTTCCTGTACTCAAAGCTCTTGGGAAGGAGAGGGGCGATCGCAAGAAAAACAAGTTGTCAAAGGGAGGGAGTGCCAGCAGCATACACATTTCTAATATACAAGGCAGAATCGGTTTTATTTTCCTGTACCCAAAGCTCTTGGGAAAGAGAGGGGCGATCGCAAGAAAAACAAGTTGTCAACGGAAGGGAGTGCCAACAGCATACACATTTCTAATATAAAAGGCAGAATCGGTTTTATTTTCCTGTATTCAAAGCTCTTGGGAATGAGAGGGGCGATCGCAAGAAAAACAAGTTGTCAACGGAAGGGAGTGCCAACAGCATACACATTTTTAATATAAAAGGCAGAATCGGTTTTATTTTCCTGTACTCAAAGCTCTTGGGATGGAGAGGGGCGATCGCTAGAAAAACAAGTTGTCAACGGAAGGGGAGTGCCAACAGCATACACATTTCTAATATAAAAGCAGAATTGGTTTTATTTTCCTGTACTCAAAGCTCTTGGGAAGGATAGGGGCGATCGCAAGAAAAACAAGTTGTCAACGGAAGGGAGTGCCAACAGCATACACATTTCTAATATAAAAGGCAGAATCGGTTTTATTTTCCTGTACTCAAAGCTCTTGGGAAAGAAAGGGGCGATGGCAGGAAAAACAAGTTGTCAACGGAAAGGAGTGCCAACAGCATACACATTTCTAATATAAAAGGCAGAATCGGTTTTATTTTCCTGTACTCAAAGCTCTTGGGAAGGAGAGGGGCGATCGCAAGGAAAACAAGTTGTCAACGGAAGGGAGTGCCAACAGCATACACATTTCTAATAGAAAAGGAAGAATCGGTTTTATTTTCTTGTACTCAAAGCTCTTGGGAAGGAGAGGGGCAATCGCAAGAAAAACAAGTTGTCAACGGGAGGTAGTGCCAACAGCATACACATTTCTAATGTAAAAGGCAGAATCGGTTTTATTTTCCTGTACTCAAAGCTCTTGGGAAGGGGAGGGGCGATCGCAGGAAAAACAAGTTGTCAACGGAAGAGAGTGCCAACAGCATACACATTTGTAATATAAAAGGCAGAATCGGTTTTATTTTCCTGTACTCAAAGCTCTTGGGAAGGAGAGGGGCGATCGCAAAAAAAACAAGTTGTCAACGGGAGGGGGTGCCAACAGCATACACATTTCTAATATAAAATGCAGAATCGGTTTTATTTTCCTGTACTCAAAGCTCTTGGGAAGGAGAGGGGCGATCGCTAGAAAATCAAGCTGTCAACGGAAGGGAGTGCCAACAGCATACACACTTCTAATATAAAAGGCAGATTCGGTTTTATTTTTCTGTACTCAAAGCTCTTGGGAAGGAGAGGGGCGATCGCAAGAAAAACAAGTTGTCAGCGCAAGGGAGTGCCAACAGCATACACATTTCTAATATAAAATGCAGAATTGGTTTTATTTTCCTGTACTCAAAGCTCTTGGGAAAGAGAGGGGCGATCGCAAGAAAAACAAGTTGTCAACGGAAAGGAGTGCCAACAGCATACACATTTCTAATATAAAAGGCAGAATCGGTTTTATTTTCCTGTACTCAAAGCTCTTGGGAAGGAGAGGGGCGATCGCAAGAAAAACAAGTTGTCAACGGAAGGGAGTGCCAACAGCATACACATTTCTAATATAAAAGGCAGAATCGGTTTTATTTTCCTTTACTCAAAGCTCTTGGGAAGGAGAGGGGCGATCTCAAGAAAACCAAGTTGTCAACGGAAGGGAGTGCCAACAGTATACACATTTCTAATATAAAAGGCAGAATCGATTTTATTTTCCTGTACTCAAAGCTCTTGGGAAGGAGAGGGGCGGTCGCAAGAAAAACAAGTTGTCAACGGAAGGGAGTGCCAACAGCATAAACATTTCTAATATAAAAGGCAGAATCGGTTTTATTTTCCTGAAATTAAAGCTCTTGGAAAGAGAGGGGCGATCAGAAGAAAAACAAGTTGTCTACGGGAGGGAGTGCCAACAGCATACACATTTCTAATATAAAGGGCAGAATCGGTTTTATTTTCCTGTTCTCAAAGCTTTCAGGAAGGAGAGGGGCGATCGCAAGAAAAACAAGTTGTCAACGCAAGGGAGTGCCAACAGCATACACATTTCTAATGTAAAAGGCAGAATCGGTTTTATTTTCCTGTACTCAAAGCTCTTGGGAAAGAGAGGGGCGATCACAAGAAAAACAAGTTTTCAACGGGAGGGGTGCCAACAGCATACCCATTTCTAACATAAAAAGCAGAATCGATTTTATTTTCCTGTACTCAAAGCTCTTGGAAAGAGAGGGCCGATCACAAGAAAAACAAGTTGTCAACGGGAGGGAGTGCCAAAAGCATACACATTTCTAATATAAAAGGCAGAATCGGTTTTATTTTCCTGTACTCAAAGCTATTGGGAAGGAGAGGGGCGATCGCAAGGAAAACAAGTTGTCAACGGGAGGGAGTGCCAACAGCATACACATTTCTAATATAAAAAGCAGAATCGGTTTTATTTTCCTGTATTCAAAGCTCTTGGGAAGGAGAGGGGCGATCGCAAGAAAAACAAGTTGTCAACAGGAGGGTGTGCCAACAGCATACACATTTCTAATATAAAATGCAGAATCGGTTTTATTTTCCTATATTCAAAGCTCTTTGGAAGGAGAGGGGCGATCGCAAGAAAAACAAGTTGTCGACGGCAGGGAGTGCCAACAGCATACATATTTCTAATATAAAAGGCAGAATCGGTTTTATTTTCCTGTACTCAAAGCTCTTGGGAAGGAGAGGGGCGATCGCAAGAAAGACAAGTTGTCAACGGAAGGGAGTGCCAACAGCATACACATTTCTAATATAAATGGCAGAATCGGTTTTATTTTCCTATACTCAAAGCTCTTGGGAAGGAGAGGGGCGATCGCAAGAAAAACAAGTTGTCAACGGAAGGGAGTGCCAACAGCATACACATTTCTAATATAAAAGGCAGAATCGGTTTTATTTTCCTCTACTCAAAGCTCTTGGGAAGGAGAGGGGCGATCGCAAGAAAAACCAGATTTCAACGGGAGGGAGTGCCAACAGCATACACATTTCTAATATAAAAGGCAGAATCGGTTTTATTTTCCTGTATTCAAAGCTCTTGGGAAGGAGAGGGGCGATCGCAAGAAAAACAAGTTGTCAACGGAAGGGAGTACCAACAGTATACACATTTCTAATATAAAAGGCAAAATCGGTTTTATTTTCCTGTACTCAAAGCTCTTGGGAAGCAGAGGGGCGATTGCAAGAAAAACAAGTTGTCAACGGAAGGGAGTGCCAACAGCATACACATTTCTAATATAAAAGGCAGAATCGGTTTTATTTTCCTGTACTCAAAGCTCTTGGGAAGGAGAGGGGCGATCGCAAGAAAAACAAGTTGTCAACGGAAGGGAGTGCCAACAGCATACACATTTCTAATAGAAAAGGCAGAATCGGTTTTATTTTCCTCTACTCAAAGCTCCTGGGAAGGAGAGGGGCGATCGCAAGAAAAACAAGTTATCAACGGGAGGGAGTGCCAACAGCATACACATTTCTAATATAAAAGGCTGAATCGGTTTTATTTTCCTGTACTCAAAGCTCTTGGGAAGGAGAGGGGCGATCGCAAGAAAAACAAGTTGTCAACGGAAGGGAGTGCCAACAGCATACACATTTCTAATATAAAAGGCAGAATCGGTTTTATTTTCCTGTACTCAAAGCACTTGGGAAGGAGAGGGTCGATCACAAGAAAAACAAGTTGACAATGGGAGGGAGTGCCAACAGCATACACATTTCTAATATAAAAGGCAGAATCGGTTTTATTTTCCTGTACTCAAAGCTCTTGGGAAGGAGAGGGGCGATCGCAAGAAAAACAAGTTGTTAACGGAAGGTAGTGCCAACAGCATACATATTTCTAATATAAAAGGCAGAATCGGTTTTATTTTCCTGAACTTAATGCTCTTGGAATGAGAGGGGCGATCTCAAGAAAAACAAGTTGTCAACGCAAGGGAGTGCCAACAGCATACACATTTGTAATATAAAAGGCAGAATCGGTTTTATTTTCCTGTACTCAAAGCTCTTGGGAAAGAGAGGGGCGATCACAAGAAAAACAAGTTGTCAACGGGAGGGAGTGCCAACAGCATACCCATTTCTAACATAAAAGGCAGAATCGGTTTTATTTTCCTGAAATTAAAACTCTTGGAAAGAGAGGGGCGATCACAAGAAAAACAGGTTGTCTACGGGAGGGAGTGCCAACAGCATACACATTTCTAATATAAAAGGCAGAATCGGTTTTATTTTCCTGTACTCAAAGCTCTTAGGAAGGAGAGGGGCGATCGCAAGAAAAACAAGTTGTCAACAGGAGGGAGTGCCAACAGCATACACATTTCTAATATAAAAGACAGAATCGGTTTTATTTTCCTGTACTCAAAGCTCTTGGGAAGGAGAGGGGCGATCGCAAGAAAAACAAGTTGTCAACGGAAGGGAGTGCTAACAGCATACACATTTCTAATATAAAAGGCAGAATCGGTTTTATTTTCCTGTACTCGAAGCTCTTGGGAAGGAGAGGGGCGATCGCAAGAAAAACAAGTTGTCAACGGGAGGGAGTGCCAGCAGCATACACATTTCTAATATAAAAGGCATAATCGGTTTTATTTTCCTGTACACAAAGCTCTTGGGAAGGGGAGGGGCGATCGCAGGAAAATTAAGTTGTCAACGGAAGAAAGTGCCAGCAGCATACACATTTCTAATATAAAAGGCAAAATCGGTTTTATTTTCCTGTACTCACAGCTCTTGGGAAGGAGAGGGGCGATCGCTAGAAAATCAAGTTGTCAACGGAAGGGAGTGCCAACAGCATACACACTTCTAATATAAAAGGCAGAATCGGTTTTATTTTCCTGTACTCATAGCTCTTGGGAAGGAGAGGGGCGATCGCTAGAAAATCAAGTTGTCATCGGAAGGGAGTGCCAACAGCATACACATTTCTAATATAAAAGGCAGAATCGGTTTTATTTTCCTCTACTCAAAGCTCTTGGGAAGGAGATGGGCGATCGCAAGAAAAACAAGTTTTCAACGGGAGGGAATGCCAACAGCATGCACATTTCTAATATAAAAGGCAGAATCGGTTTTATTTTCCTGTACTCAAAGCTCTTGGGAAGGAGAGGGGCGATCGCAAGAAAAACAAGTTGTCAACGGAAAGGAGTGACAACAGCATACACATTTCTAATATAAAAGGCAGAATCGGTTTTATTTTCCTGTACTCAAAGCTCTTGGGAAAGAGAGGGGCGATCGCAAGAAAAACAAGTTGTCAACGGAAAGGAGTGACAACAGCATACACATTTCTAATATAAAAGGCAGAATCGGTTTTATTTTCCTGTACTCAAAGCTCTTGGGAAGGAGAGGGGCCATCGCAAGAAAAACAAGTTGTCAACGGAAGGGAGTGCCAACAGCATACACATTTGTAATATAAAAGGCAGAATCGGTTTTATTTTCCTGTACTCAAAGCTCTTGGGAAGGAGAGGGGCGATCGCAAGAAAAACAAGTTGTCAACGGGAGGGAGTGCCGGCAGCATACACATTTCTAATATACAAGGCAGAATCGGTTTTATTTTCCTGTACTCAAAGCTCTTGGGAAGGGGAGGGGCGATCGCAGGAAAAACAAGTTGTCAACGGAAGAGAGTGCCAACAGCATACACACTTGTAATATAAAAGGCAGAATCAATTTTATTTTCCTGTACTCAAAGCTCTTGGGAAGGAGAGGGGCGATCGCAAGAAAAACAAGTTGTCAACGGGAGGGAGTGCCAACAGCATACACATTTCTAATATAAAAGGCAGAATCGGTTTTATTTTCCTGTACTCAAAGCTCTTGGGAAGGAGAGGGGCGATCGCAAGAAAAACAAGTAGTCAACGGAAGGGAGTGCCAACAGCATACACATTTCTAATACAAAAGGCAAAATCGGTTTTATTTTCCTATACTCAAAGCTCTTGGGAAGGAGAGGGGCGATCGCAAGAAAAACAAGTTGTCAACGGAAGGAAGTACCAACAGCATACACATTTCTAATATAAAAGGCAGAATCGGTTCTATTTTCCTGAACTCAAAGCTCTTGGGAAGGAGAGGGGCGATCGCAAGAAAAACAAGTTGTCAACGGAAAGGAGTGCCAACAGCATACACATTTCTAATATAAAAGGCAGAATCGGTTTTATTTTCTTGTACTCAAAGCTCTTGGGAAAGAGAGGGGCGATCGCAAGAAAAACAAGTTGTCAACGGAAGGGAGTGCCAACAGCATACACATTTCTAATATAAAAGGCAAAATCGGTTTTATTTTCCTGTATTCAAAGCTCTTGGAAAAAAGAGGGGCGATCGCAAGAAAAACAAGTTGTCAACGGAAGGTAGTGCCAACAGCATACACACTTCTAATATAAAAGGCAGAATCGGTTTTATTTTCCTGTATTCAAAGCTCTTGGGAAAGAGAGGGGCGATCGCAAGAAAAACAAGTTGTCAACGGAAGGGAGTGCCAACAGCATACACATTTCTAATATAAAAGGCAGAATCGGTTTTATTTTCCTGTACTCAAAGCTCTTGGGAAGGAGAGGGGCGATCGCAAGAAAAACAAGTTGTCAACGGAAGGGAGTGCCAACAGCATACACATTTGTAATATAAAAGGCAGAATCGGTTTTATTTTCCTGTACTCAAAGCTCTCGGGAAGGAGAATGGCGATCGCAAGAAAAACAAGTTGTCAACGGAAGGGAGTGCCAACAGCATACATATTTCTAATATAAAAGGCAGAATCGGCTTTATTTTTCTGTACTCAAAACTCTTGGGAAAGAGAGGGGCGATCGCAAAAAAAAACAAATTGTCAACGGAAGGGAGTGTAAAATAGCATACACATTTCTAATATAAAAGGCAGAATCGGTTTTATTTTCCTCTACTCAAAGCTCTTGGGAAGGAGAGGGACGATCGCAAGAAAAACAAGTTTTCAACGGAAGGGGAGTGCCAACAGCATACACATTTCTAATATAAAAGGCAGAATTGGTTTTATTTTCCTGTACTCAAAGCTCTTGGGAATGAGAGGGGCGATCGCAAGAAAAACAAGTTGTCAACGGAAGGGAGTGCCAACAGCATATACATTTCTAATATAAAAGGCAGAATCAGTTTTATTTTCCTGTACTCAAAGCTCTTGGGAAAGAGAGGGGCGATCGCAGGAAAAACAAGTGTCAACGGAAGGGAGTGCCAACAGCATACACATTTCTAATATAAAAGGCAGAATCGGTTTCATTTTCCTGTATTCAAAGCTCTTGGGAAAGAGAGGGGCGATCGCAAGAAAAACAAGTTGTCAACGGAAGGGAGTGCCAACAGCATACACATTTGTAATATAAAAGGCAGAATCGGTTTTATTTTCCTGTACTCAAAGCTCTTGGGAAAGAGAGGGGCGATCGCAGGAAAAACAAGTTGTCAACGGAAAGGAGTGCCAACAGCATACACATTTCTAATATAAAAGGCAGAATCGGTTTGATTTTCCTGTACTCAATGCTCTTGGGAAGGAGAGGGGCGATCGCCAGGAAAACAAGTTGTCAACGGAATTGAGTGCCAACAGCATACACATTTCTAATAGAAAAGGAAGAATCGGTTTTATTTTCTTGTACTCAAAGCTCTTGGGAAGGAGAGGGGCAATCGCAAGAAAAACAAGTTGTCAACGGGAGGGAGTGCCAACAGCATACACATTTCTAATGTAAAAGGCAGAATCGGTTTTATTTTCCTGTACTCAAAGCTCTTGGGAAGGGGAGGGGCGATCGCAGGAAAAACAAGTTGTCAACGGAAGAAAGTGCCAACAGCATACACATTTGTAATATAAAAGGCAGAATCGGTTTTATTTTCCTGTACTCAAAGCTCTTGGGAAGGAGAGGGGCGATCGCTAGAAAATCAAGTTGTCAACGGAAGGGAGTGCCAACAGCATACACATTTCTAATATAAAAGGCAGAATCGTTTTTATTTTCCTGTACTCAAAGCTCTTGGGAAGGAGAGGGGCGATCGCAAGAAAAACAAGTTTTCAACGGGAGGGAATGCCAACAGCATGCACTTTTCTAATATAAAAGGCAGAATCGGTTTTATTTTCCTGTACTCAAAGCTCTTGGGAAGGAGAGGGGCGATCGCAAGAAAAACAAGTTGTCAACGGAAGGGAATACCAACAGCATACACATTTCTAATATAAAAGGCAGAATCGGTTTTATTTTCCTGTACTCAAAGCTCTTGGGAAGCAGAGGGGCGATTGCAAGAAAAACAAGTTGTCAACGGAAGGGAGTGCCAACAGCATACACATTTCTAATATAAAAGGAAGAATCGGTTTTATTTTCCTGTACTCAAAGCTCTTGGGAAGGAGAGGGGCGATCTCAAGAAAAACATGTTGTCAACGGAAGGGAGTGCCAACAGCATACACATTTCTAATATAAAAGGCAGAATCGGTTTTATTTTCCTGAATTTAAAGCTCTTGGAAAGAGAGGGGCGATCACAAGAAAAAGAAGTTGTCTACGGGAGGGAGTGCCAACAGCATACACATTTCTAATATAAAAGGCAGAATCGGTTTTATTTTCCTGTACTCAAAGCTCTTGGGAAGGAAAGGGGCGATCGCAAGAAAAACAAGTTGTCAACGCTAGGGAGTGCCAACAGCATACACATTTCTAATATAAAAGGCAGAATCGGTTTTATTTTCCTGTACTCAAAGCTCTTGGGAAGGAGAGGGGCGATCACAAGAAAAACAAGTTGTCAACGGAGGGAGTGCCAACAGCATACACATTTTTAATATAAAAGGCAGAATCGGTTTTATTTTCCTGTACTCAAAGCTCTTGGGAAGGAGATAGGCGATCGCAAGAAAAACAAGTTGTCAATGGGAGAGAGTGCCAACAGCATACACATTTCTAATATAAAAGGCAGAATCGGTTTTATTTTCCTGTACTCAAAGCTCTTGGGAATGAGAGGGGCGATCTCAAGAAAAACAAGTTTTCAACGGAAGGGAGTGCCAACAGCATTCACATTTCTAATATAAAAGGCAGAATCGGTTCTATTTTCCTGTACTCAAAGCTCTTGGGAAGGAGAGGGGCGATCGCAAGAAAAACAAGTTGTAAACGGGAGGGAGTGCCAACAGCATACACATTTCTAATATAAAAGGCAGAATCGGTTTTATTTTCCTGTACTCAAAGCTCTTGGGAAGGAGAGGGGCGATCGCAAGAAAAACAAGTTGTCAACGGAAGGGAGTGCCAACAGCATAAACATTTCTAATATAAAAGGCAGAATCGGTTTTATTTTCCTGAAATTAAAGCTCTTGGAAAGAGAGGGGCGATCAGAAGGAAAACAAGTTTTCTACGGGAGGGAGTGCCAACAGCATACACATTTCTAATATAAAAGGCAGAATCGGTTTTATTTTCCTGTTCTCAAAGCTCTTAGAAAGGAGAGGGGCGGTCGCAAGAAAAACAAGTTGTCAACGCAAGGGAGTGCCAACAGCATACACATTTCTAATATAAAAGGCAGAATCGGTTTTATTTTCCTGTACTCAAAGCTTTTGGGAAGGAGATGGGCGATCGCAAGAAAAACATGTTGTCATCGGAAGGGAGTGCCAACAGCATACACATTTCTAATATAAAAGGCAGAATCGGTTTTATTTTCCTGTACTCAAAGCTCTTGGGAAGGAGAGGGGCGATCGCAAGAAAAACAAGTTGTCAACGGAAGGGAGTGCCAACAGCATACACATTTCTAATATAAAAGGCAGAATCGGTTTTATTTTCCTGTACTCAAAGCACTTGGGAAGGAGAGGGGCGATCACAAGAAAAACAAGTTGACAATGGGAGGGAGTGCCAACAGCATACACATTTCTAATATAAAAGGCAGAATCGGTTTCATTTCCCTGTACTCAAAGCTCTTGGGAAGGAGAGGGGCGATCGCAAGAAAAACAAGTTGTTAACGGAAGGGAGTGCCAACAGCATACATATTTCTAATATAAAAGGCAGAATCGGTTTTATTTTCCTGTACTCAAAGCTCTTGGGAAGGAGAGGGGCGGACGCAAGAAAAACAAGTTGTCAACGGAAGGGAGTGCCAACAGCATACACATTTCTAATATAAAAGGCAGAATCGGTTTTATTTTCCTGTACTCAAAGCTCTTGGGAATGAGAGGGGCGATCGCAAGAAAAACAAGTTGTCAACGGGAGGGAGTGCCAAAAGCATACGCATTTCTAATATAAAAGGCAGAATCGGTTATATTTTCCTGTACTCAAAGCTCTTGGGAAGGAGAGGGGCGATCGCAAGAAAAACAAGTTTTCAACGGAAGGGAGTGCCAACAGCATACACATTTCTAATATAAAAGGCAGAATCGGTTTCATTTTCCTGAACTTAAAGCTCTTGGAAAGAGAGTGGCTATCACAAGAAAAACAAGTTGTCAACGCAAGGGAGTGCCAACAGCATACCCATTTCTAACATAAAAGGCAGAATCGGTTTTATTTTCCTGAAATTAAAACTCTTGGAAAGAGAGGGGCGATCACAAGAAAAACAAGTTGTCTACGGGAGGGAGTGCCAACAGCATACACATTTCTAATATAAAAGGCAGAGTCGGTTTTATTTTCCTGTACTCAAAGCTCTTGGGAAGGAGAGGCGATCGCAAGAACAACAAGTTGTCAACGCAAGGGAGTGCCAACAGCATACACATTTCTAATAGGAAAGGCAGAATCGGTTTTATTTTCCTGTACTCAAAGCTCTTGGGAAAGAGAGGGGCGATCACAAGAAAAACAAGTTGTCAACGGGAGGGAGTGCCAACAGCATACACATTTCTAATAGGAAAGGCAGAATCGGTTTTATTTTCCTGTACTCAAAGCTCTTGGGAAGGAGATGGGCGATCGCAAGAAAAACAAGTTGTCAACGGGAGGGAGTGCCAACAGCATACACATTTCTAATATAAAAGACAGAATCGGTTTTATTTTCCTGTACTCAAAGCTCTTGGGAAGGAAAGGGGCCATCGCAAGAAAAACAAGTTGTCAACGGAAGGGAGTGCCAACAGCCTACACATTTCTAATATAAAAGGCAGAATCGGTTTTATTTTCCTGTACTCAAAGCTCTTGGGAAGGAGAGGGGCTATCGCAAGAAAAACAAGTTGTCAACGGAAGGGAGTGCCAACAGCATACACATTTCTAATATAGAAAGCAGAATCGGTTTTATTTTTCTGTACTCAAAACTCTTGGGAAGGAGAGGGGCGATCGCAAGAAAAACAAGTTGTCAACGGAAGGGAGTGCCAACAGCATACACATTTCTAATATAAAAGGCAGAATCGGTTTTATTTTCCTGTACTCAAAGCTCTTGGGAAGGAGAGGGGCGATCGCAAGAAAAACAAGTTGTCAACGGGAGGGAGTGCCAACAGCATACACATTTCTAATATAAAAGGCAGAATCGGTTTCATTTTCCTGTACTCAAAGCTCTTGGGAAGGAGAGGGGCGATCGCAAGAAAAACAAGTTGTCAACGGAAGGGAGTGCCAACAGCATACATATTTCTAATATAAAAGGCAGAATCGGTTTTATTTTCCTGTACTCAAAGCTCTTGGGAAGGAGATGGGCGATCGCAAGAAAAACAAGTTGTCAACGAGAGGGAGTGCCAACAGCATACACATTTTTTATACAGGGTGATTCAAAAATCGATCACGAAACTTAAGGGGGTGATTCTACTTGACAAAATAAGGGTAGAGCTTCATATAATTTTTTTTCAAAATGTCATTCGTTTTCGAGTTACAAGCCGTCCAAATTCAAGTTTTTATTTTTTGTTTTTTGAATTACTCGCTTACAGGAAAACCGATTTGACTAATATTTGAAAGATAGGCTAAGTCTTCTGTGCTTCATTATTTTAGTAACAATTCACATTGATTGTTTGCCTCTAGAGGGCACTTTACCTACATTGAAAATTGTTTTTTTGTTATAATTTTTTAGTGTTGATAGCTACAGTTGTTTTTGGCATAATTTCTGAAAGACTGATGCCAGGCCTTTAAAAAAGGTGCTCTTTATTTACATCGCTAAACCCAACGGTTTAGACGTAAATCACCCTTAAAAATTAAGTGGTAAATTTACTTTTCTCATTTCATTACCACCAGCTACCAGGTAAATAGCTATCAAAGTATACTAGAGCTGTCAGTTTAACATCAAATAAATTCGCTTTTTAAACTATTTAATTTATAATCTTAAAATAACTAATAATGGCTAATCACCAATATTCAAATATCGAATATTGTGATATCCATTTTTGTTATGGAAAAGCAAATGGTAATGCAGAGTTGGCAAGAAGATATTATATGGAGAGTTATCCGGAAAGAAATATCCCTCATGCTCAAACATTTTCCAGTGTGCACAGGAGGCTTGCGGAATGTGGTTCCTTTAAAAGTTATAATGGAAATAGGGGAAGACCTAGAACTGCTAGAAACGTGCAACAAGAAGAAAGAGTGCTTGAAATTATTGAAGATAATCCAGGTATTAGTACTAGAAAAATTGGGAATGAAGTGCGGCTCTGTCAGGCTAGTTCATGGAGGATACTAAGAGAAGAACAACTCTACCCGTTTCATTCAAAAAAGGTGCAGGCTCTTTATGACGATGATCGGCCGAGACGGTTGGAAATGTGCAATCAGATCCTAGCTAAGTATGAACACGATAATCGATTAATTGGCGTCATATTATTCACTGACGAAGCTGGTTTCACTCGTGATGGCATAACAAATCTACACAACATCCACACATATGCTTACGAGAACCCAAACAATGTGGTAGAAACGAAACATCAGCGTAGATTTTCACAAAATGTGTGGGCAGGGATAATAGGAGATTACCTTATTGGTCCTCATTTCTTTGATGGCCCATTAACTGGTGACGTATACTTAGATTTTATCCAAAATCGTCTCCCATTGTATCTGGAAGATGTGCCATTGGAAGTAATGTCCAACATGTGGATTCTCCAAGACGGAGCTCCGCCCCACTTTAGTATACGTGTCCGACAGGATTTGAATGCAACGTATCCTGAGCGATGGATAGGACGAAGTGGACTATTGGCATGGGCAGCGAGGTCACCACACCTTAATCCTATGGATTTTTTCTTTTGGGGTCATTTGAAACAATTGGTGTACGATATTCCAGTAATCAACGTCGAGGATCTTCGCTTCAGGATAATCGAAAAGTGCCAAATTATTAAATAAACACCAGGAATTTTTCATCGAGTTAGGCGACATTTTTTGAATAGTGTTAGGAAATGTATGGAAGAAAATGGGGGACATTTTGAGAATCTTTTTCAGTTTGTTTAGTACTGTTTCATTAATTTTTATCAATTAAATGTATATCGCAATAATCCATAATATGAATATTTACTGATTAGCCATTATTAGTTATTTTAAGATTATAAATTAAATAGTTTAAAAAGCGAATTTATTTGATGTTAAACTGACAGCTCTAGTATACTTTGATAGCTATTTACCTGGTAGCTGGTGGTAATGAAATGAGAAAAGTAAATTTACCACTTAATTTGTAAGGGTGATTTACGTCTAAACCGTTGGGTTTAGCGATGTAAATAAAGAGCACCTTTTTTAAAGGCCTGGCATCAGTCATTCAGAAATTATGCCAAAAACTACTGTAGCTGTCAACACTAAAAAATTATGACAAAAAAACCATTTTCAATGTAGGTAAAGTGCCCTCTAGCGGCAAACAATCAATGTGAATTGTTACTAAAATGATGAAGCGCGGAAGACTTAGCCTATCTTTCAAATATTAGTCAAATCGGTTTTCGTGTAAGCGAGTAATTCAAAAAACAAAAAATAAAAACTTGAAATTGGACTCGAAAACGAATGACATTTTGAAAAAAAATTATATGAAGCTCTACCCTTATTTTGTCAAGTAGAATCACCCGCTTAAGTTTCGTGATCGATTTTTGAATCACCCTGTATATATATATATATATATATATATATATATATATATATATATATATATATATATATATATATAATATATATATATATATATATATATATATATATATATATATAATATCGGATATTCTCACGGGTGTGATGTGTAATCGGTTTTCGGGCATCCCGTGTATGTGCTGAGTCCCTCTCAGGACTGTAAGGCACCTGACGTTTCGGTGAAATCTCATTCACCATTTTCAAAGCTCACTGTATGGCGTCTACGAGCGAACTGACGCCTGCGACTCTTGTGTTGGCGGTACCGTTTGCGCGTCGGACGTTATCACAAAGAGATGAACATACTGCAGGAAGCCCTAACAAAGAACGGTTATAAAAAAGAACATATAGACAAGGTTCTAGAAAACAAACACTTGGCCCCAAAAAATCGCAAAAACCAAGAGAATAGCTCCAAAGCTTTTGTTCCTTATGTAAGAGGCACCACAGACAAGATCGCAAGAATTCTCAGGAGACACAACATTGAAACTATTTTCACCACAGACCGTAAAGTAAAAGATCTCTTGCCAACACCTAAAGAAAGAATCCCTCTAGAAAACCAGGGAGTGTACAAAATTCCATGCGGAGAGTGCAGTTCATCTTACGTAGGCCAAACCAACCGTAAAATAAGCGCCAGAAGAGACGAACATATAAACGCTGTCAAGCAAAAAACAACTTCTTCTGCTTTGACCCAACACTGGTTAAACACAGGACATAAGGTAAATTTCTCGGAACAAAAATGCTATCGAGATGTGAAAACCTGTCCACAAGAGTTATAAGGGAGGCTATTGAAATTACAAGGAGGCCCAACAACTTAAATAGCAGAGATGATAGCCAACGTGTGCCCAATACTTGGAAAAATCTGCTTACAAAACATCAACCAGTACCACTTAGTAACGAAAGAGATTACAACTCGGCAACGCAACCACAAACACTGGCAACAGGGCCGATGACGCGCAGCAGGTCACGCCACACGGTACCGACAACACCGGAGTCGCAGGCGTCGGTTCGCTCGTAGACGCCATATAGTGAGCTTTGAAAATGGTGAATGAGATTTCACCGAAACGTCAGCTGCCTTACAGTCCTGAGAGTGACTCAGAACATACACGGGATGCCCGAAAATTCGCAAACCGATCGAGTCGTTTTTGGCTCAAATCTGAGCTGATAAATGATCTTAAAATGCTGGCGTGGTAGGTTAACAAAATCCAACATGACGGATCCAATATGGCAGTAAAAAATCCAATATCGTGGCCTAATTTTTGAAAATCAACCGATTTGCACCAAATTTGCAAAAGGGCTTTTGGAGTCGCTGATAACGAATTTGAGGTCAAATTTGCAAAATTAAAGATGACGGATCTAAGATGGCAGACGTATTTTTTAAAAGTCAACCGATCTGCACCAAATTTGCAAAAGGGCTTTTGGAGTCGCTGATAACGAATTTGAGGTCAAATTTGCAAAATTAAAGATGACGGATCTAAGATGGCAGACGTATTTTTTAAAAGTCAACCGATCTGCACCAAATTTGATATACGGGGTTTTTGGGGTCGCTATTCACGAATCCTAGGTCGGATTTTCGAAATCCGAGATTACGGACCCAATATAGAGAATTAGGTTATTATTGGGTTCACCATCTTGAATTTTGAAAATCTCGTGATCAGCAACTCCAAAAACCTCCGTATAACAAATTTTATACAAACGATTGATTTTCAAAAAAATCGTTCGCCATCTCGAATCCGCCATTTTGAATTTGACATACCTGATCTCGAATTCATGATCAGCAACTCCAAAAATCCTCGTATATCAAATTTGGTGCTAATCGGTTGACTTTGAAAAAATACTTTCGCCAGCTTAAAACAGCCATATTGAACTTGAGGAACTTAAAATTTTGACTTCGAATTCATGATTAGCGGCCCCAAAGTCCCCGTATACCAAATTTGGTGCAATCGGTTAAATTCGGCCACCATATTGGAATTTTTGACCGCCATATTGGATCCGCCATGTTAGATTTTGTAAACCTACCACACCAGCTTTTTAGGGGCACCCATCAGCTAATATTTGATGCGATCGGTTTGCAAATTTTTATTTTTACAAGCTTTTTTTGATGGACAATCGATTTTTCTACGGCTTCCGGCCGCCATATTGGATTTTTCAAAGGTGCACTCAGCATTTGAAAGTAGACACTCCAAGGTTTTTTCAAAGTTTGGTTGTAGCTCTCATTTTTTCATATATATATATATATATATATATATATATATATATATATATATATATATATATATATATATATATATATATGGGACTGTCGGTCCCGTGTGTACGTCGGACTCGTTCGTTTTCCGAATGATTCTGGCCAAACAGATTGAGAGATCCGCCACGCATCATCGGCCGTGTTGCCAATGTTTGGGGTTACGTTGCCGAGTTGTAATCTGTTACAACCAAAATTTGTAGAAACCAAGAAAGTGTGTCTACTTTCAAATGCTGAGTGCTCCTTTGAAAAATCCAATATGTCGGCTCCAATATGGCGGCCGGAAGCCGTAGAAAAATCGGTTGTCCATCAAAAAAAGCTTGTAAAAATAAAAATTCGCAAACCGATCGCATCAAATATTAGCTGATGGGCGCCCCTAAAAAGCTGGTGTGGTAGGTTTACAAAATCTAACATGGCGGATCCAATATGGCCAAAAATCCAATATGGTGGCCGAATTTTTAAAAATCATCGATTTACACCAAATTTGGTATACGGAGATTTTGGGGCCGCTGATCACGAATTCGAAGTCAAAATTTTAAGTTCCTCAAGTTCAATATGGCGGTTTTAAACTCGCGAAAGTATTTTTTGAAAGTCAATCGATTTGCACCAAATTTGATATACGAGGATTTTTGGACTTGCTGATCATGAATTCGAGGTCAGGTATGTCAAATTCAAAATGGCGGATTCGAGATGGCGAACGATTTTTTGAAAATCAATCGATTTGTATAAAATTTGTTATACGGAGGTTTTTGGAGTTGCTGATCACGAGATTTTCATAATTCAAGATGGTGAACCCAATAATAACCCAATTCTCTATATTGGGTCCGTAATATTGGATTTCGAAAATCCAACCTTGGATTTGTGAATAGCGACCTCAAAAACCCCGTATATCAAATTTGGTGCAGATCGGTTGACTTTTAAAAAATACGTCTGCCATCTTAGATCCGTCATCTTTAATTTTGCAAATTTGACCTATCAGCGACTCCAAAAGCCCTTGTATAGCAAATTTGGTGCAAATCGGTTGATTTTCAAAAATTCGGCCACCATATTGGATTTTTTACTGCCATATTGGATCTGCCATGTTGGATTTTGTTAACCTACCACGCCAGCTTTTTAAGATCATCTATCAGCTAAGATTTGAACCAAAAACGACTCGATTGGTTTGCGAATTTTTATTTTTATAGGTTTTTTTTTGCTACGGCTTCCTGCCGTCATATTGAATTTTTCAAAGACGCGCTCGGCATTGGAAAGTAGACGCTCTAAGCTTGAAAACCAGCTATTGGTAATTTTTTTTGATTGCTTCTAATTTTGATCGTAGCTCTGGTTTTCTAGAGGGATTTTTTCTTTAGGTCTTGCCAAGAAATCTATTTATTTTACGGTCTGTGGTGAAAATGGTTTCAATGTTGTGTCTCTTGAGAATTTTTGTGATTTTGCCTGTGGTCTCGCAACCTGATTCGCCAAAACGATCTGGCCAACGAACGCGCTCCACTTATACACGGAACAGACAGCACCCTAGTCGCAAGTGTCAGTTCTCCCGCACACGCCGTACAGTGACTTTTGAAAATGGTGAATGAGATTTCACCGAAACTTCACCTGCCTTAGAGTCCTGAAAGGGACATACACGAGATACCCGAAAAACTTACACATCACACCCGTGAGAATATCCGACATTATATATATATATATATATATATATATATATATATATATATATATATATATATATATATATATATATATATATATATATATATATATATATATATTCAAAAATCGATCACGAAACTTAAGGAGGTGATTCTACTTGACAAAATAAGGGTAGAGCTTCATATAATTTTTTTTCAAAATGTCATTCGTTTTCGAGTTACAAGCCGTCCAAGTTCAAGTTTTTATTTTTTGTTTTTTGAATTACTCGCTTACAGGAAAACCGATTTGACTAATATTTGAAAGATAGGCTAAGTCTTCTGCGCTTCATCATTTTAGTAACAATTCACATTGATTGTTTGCCGCTAGAGGGCACTTTACCTACATTGAAAATTGTTTTTTTGTCATAATTTTTTAGTGTTGACAGCTACAGTAGTTTTTGGCATAATTTCTGAAAGACTGATGCCAGGCCTTTAAAAAAGGTGCTCTTTATTTACATCGCTAAACCCAACGGTTTAGACGTAAATCACCCTTAAAAATTAAGTGGTAAATTTACTTTTCTCATTTCATTACCACCAGCTACCAGGTAAATAGCTATCAAAGTATACTAGAGCTGTCAGTTTAACATCAAATAAATTCGCTTTTTAAACTATTTAATTTATAATCTTAAAATAACTAATAATGGCTAATCACCAATATTCAAATATCGAATATTGTGATATCCATTTTTGTTATGGAAAAGCAAATGGTAATGCAGAGTTGGCAAGAAGATATTATATGGAGAGTTATCCGGAAAGAAATATCCCTCATGCTCAAACATTTTCCAGTGTGCACAGGAGGCTTGCGGAATGTGGTTCCTTTAAAAGTTATAATGGAAATAGGGGAAGACCTAGAACTGCTAGAAACGTGCAACAAGAAGAAAGAGTGCTTGAAATTATTGAAGATAATCCAGGTATTAGTACTAGAAAAATTGGGAATGAAGTGCGGCTCTGTCAGGCTAGTTCATGGAGGATACTAAGAGAAGAACAACTCTACCCGTTTCATTCAAAAAAGGTGCAGGCTCTTTATGACGATGATCGGCCGAGACGGTTGGAAATGTGCAATCAGATCCTAGCTAAGTATGAACACGATAATCGATTAATTGGCGTCATATTATTCACTGACGAAGCTGGTTTCACTCGTGATGGCATAACAAATCTACACAACATCCACACATATGCTTACGAGAACCCAAACAATGTGGTAGAAACGAAACATCAGCGTAGATTTTCACTAAATGTGTGGGCAGGGATAATAGGAGATTACCTTATTGGTCCTCATTTCTTTGATGGCCCATTAACTGGTGACGTATACTTAGATTTTATCCAAAATCGTCTCCCATTGTATCTGGAAGATGTGCCATTGGAAGTAAGGGCCAACATGTGGATCCTCCAAGACGGAGCTCCGCCCCACTTTAGTATACGTGTCCGACAGTATTTGAATGCAACGTATCCTGAGCGATGGATAGGACGAAGTGGACCATTGGCATGGGCAGCGAGGTCACCAGACCTTAATCCTATGGATTTTTTCTTTTGGAGTCATTTGAAACAATTGGTGTACGATATTCCAGTAATCAACGTCGAGGATCTTCGCTTCAGGATAATCGAAAAGTGCCAAATTATTAAAGAAACACCAGGAATTTTTCATCGAGTTAGGCGACATTTTTTGAAGAGTGTTAGGAAATGTATGGAAGAAAATGGGGGACATTTTGAGAATCTTTTTTAGTTTGTTAAGTACTGTTTCATTAATTTTTATCAATTAAATGTATATCGCAATAATCCATAATATGAATATTTACTGATTAGCCATTATTAGTTATTTTAAGATTATAAATTAAATAGTTTAAAAAGCGAATTTATTTGATGTTAAACTGACAGCTCTAGTATACATTGATAGCTATTTACCTGGTAGCTGGTGGTAATGAAATGAGAAAAGTAAATTTACCACTTAATTTTTAAGGGTGATTTACGTCTAAACCGTTGGGTTTAGCGATGTAAATAAAGAGCACCTTTTTTAAAGGCCTGGCATCAGTCTTTCAGAAATTATGCCAAAAACTACTGTAGCTGTCAACACTAAAAAATTATGACAAAAAAACAATTTTCAATGTAGGTAAAGTGCCGTCTAGCGGCAAACAATCAATGTGAATTGTTACTAAAATGATGAAGCGTAGAAGACTTAGCCTATCTTTCAAATATTAGTCAAATCGGTTTTCCTGTAAGCGAGTAATTCAAAAAACAAAAAATAAAAACTTGAAATTGGACGGCTTGTAACTCGAAAACGAATGACATTTTGAAAAAAAATTATATGAAGCTCTACCCTTATTTTGTCAAGTAGAATCACCCCCTTAAGTTTCGTGATCGATTTTTGAATCACCCTGTATATATATATATATATATATATATATATATATATATATATATATATATATATATATATATATATACACATATATATATATGTGTGTGTGTGTTATGTGTAATCGAAGGTTTTTGGACATCCTATATATGTGCTGAGTCCTTCTCAGGACTGTAGGGCATCTGGCGTTTCAGTGAAATTTCACCGAAATGGCATATTTATAAAAATGCTAAAATTATCTGCAATTGGTTCCCATAAGTAGTAGCTCGGCGAGCATCTGTTACCAGCAAGTACTTGGCTCGCGCACTTTCGCATCTATTTTGTCTTTAATTTTAGTTTCCACATTACCTCGAAGTTTACCATCCAGTCATTTATTGAAGTGCTCTTACATTTATCAATAAAATAACCGACGTCAATTAAAATCAAAACCAATAAGGGAAATGATAAATGTAATAGAAATCGAATTAAGGGGCGTAACTAAGGGGGCCACGGTCCCCCTTGGGGCCCACTGCGCTCCATCTAATTTCGAACGCAAATTGTTCATAAACGCAACTCATATCCGGAGGGATGTTGCCAAATTGCCGAAGCGACACTGCGAAATTCGAAAGCATGTCACGGAGTTGATTTTAAAATTATTTATTTAAAAAATAAGCTCAGTTTTGAATATAAAGGGTAATAAAAAGGCAGCTACTTGAAGTTTAGGAGAGGTACACAAATTATACTCTGTCTTAATTTTTTTTTATCGATACGTGGTGTTAAATAAGTATTTCGATGAAATTTTCCAATTATATCACATATTTGTAAATAAAGTGTGTGTGCTATTTCTAGTTTAAAATTTGTAATTGATATCCGCTATTGATAAATTTTGTGCGAAAAAATGGAATAAAACAATTTTTTTATAAATTTTATCACATTGAGAATCATGGCTCGTGGGTTTAGACCTTGTCAAACTGAAATTATTATTCGATGTTTTGCCTATGATTGCACAAGTCATCTTCAGGGATATTCACTCCACTAGATTAGAATACTGAATGACCATCGAGGAGCAACAACTGGCGTAGTAATATGAGCTAGGTCGTATTCTAATACTTTTTTGACCTGTCCCCGTATGATGCCCATATCACGGACGTTTTCTATCTCTTATCTCTTTTCTTCTCATTATATTAATTACTTTCTCTGTTATAATAGGTGTTTTTTATAGAGGTATAAAACTTTAAGTTGGCAACACTTTTTTAACTGGCGGCCATTTTGTCAGCTGTCAAGTGATTTATGTTTAGTTTGGTTTGGCATTTCAACATGAATAGACTGACGCCTGAACAACGCTTCCAAATTGTGTAAATTTATTTTGAAAATCATGGTTCTGTTCGAAATACGTATCGCGCACTACGTCCATTTTACGGTCAACATAATCGTCCATCAGAGCAATTAATTCGATTAACTATGGAACGTTTTCGCACCACGGTTACTCTAAATGATAATATGCATCCACAGAGACGTCGTACAGTGCGTACAGAAGAAGTCATTGCTGCTGTAGAGCGTAGCGTAGAGGAAGACCCGAATCAGTCTATCCGCCATCGTGCACAGGAATTGGATATATGTCCATTCACTTTATGGAAGATTTTGCGGAAAGATCTTGGTTTGCGTGCTTACAAATCCAACTCGTGCAAGAATTGAAGCCGCACGATTACCTAGCAAGGCGTAGATTCGGTGAATGGGCCCAAAACAAGATTGCCGTTGATCCCGATTTTCATAAGCGAATTTTGTTTAGCGATGAAGCTCACTTTTGTTTGAATGGATACGTCAATAAACAAAACTGCCGTATTTGGAGTGATGATAATCCTCAAGTGTATGTTGAGACACCGTTACATCCAGAAAAACTGACTGTTTGGTGTGCTTTATGGGCTGGTGGAATCATTGGTCCGTACTTCTTTAAAAACGATGCTGGTCAGAACGTTACAGTCAATGGTGACCACTATAGAGCCATGATTACTGACTTTTTCGTTCATCAATTGAACAACCATGATGTGCAGGAGCTGTGGTTTCAACAAGACGGCGCAACATGTCACACAGCTCGTGACCCGTGAATTGGCCTCCAAGATCGTGCGACTTAACGCCATAGACTATTTTCTGTGGGGATATGTGAAGTCGCTAGTCTACGCCGATAAGCCCGAAACGATTGATCACTTGGAGGACAACATTCGCCGCGTTATTGCCGATATACGGCCATAACTGTTGGAAAAAGTCTTCGAAAATTGGACCTCCAGATTAGACTACGTCCGAGTCAGCCGTGGCGGTCATATGCCAGAAGTCATATTTAAATTATAATGCCAGGAGGTTATCTTTCGAATAAAGTAAATTTCATGTCAATTTAAAAAATTCATCTTTGTTTCATTCCAATTAAAAGTTCTATACCTCTATAAAAAACACCCTTATTAATTACATTCTCTGCTATATATACTTTTTGGATATTTATTAATTTTTTAAACTTCTAACATATATTTTACTCTAAATTTACTTCTAAATATCAGTGGACAAATACCTACGTCATCTTTGGAAATTGTCATTGTTGGGATATTCTTTGTCGAGCTAGTCCTCATTGGGAACTTTCCTATGCATTTGTCGTCATCATCTTGTTAAATATGCCATTTGAATTTCTTTTCTAAAAATGTAAATGTACCAACCAGTACCAACTATAGGACTCATCAGTGAGATTAAGTTGGTACCTTCCCCAGACACCCATCGTCGTACTGACTGTATGTCGAACCTTGTATTTGTAGTGAACTGGCGTTGGAGAATGACGGTAGCGTGTTAGTTACAACGACACAATCCGGTATTTACACCCAACGAGATTTTCAAAACCTGTACTCAGTAATCTGTGGTCTAGCACAATTGATGGCTTTTTTTACCTTACCTGCTTTAAGATTTTTATTTTGAAAAAAAGATATATACAAGGTTTGATCAGAAAGTTCCTAGGTTTCAATTTTTTTTCGAGAAATATTAATGTCCTTATCGTTATACTTGTGGCGGCCGTCAAAATCACACCATCACATATAAAATACTTCTGCGTTATCTTCGGAAAAGAAAAGGCACCACTATAATGTTTTCTTGTTGAAACTTCAACCGTTTTATTCAATGCATTTAAATTTATTTTGTAGGAAAAATTTAATACAGACTAGTATTATTTTTAAATTTTAAAAAATCTCCGAACCCACAAACATATCTTTTTTTTCCGAGTCCGTCATAAAGTCAGATGCACTGCGGCCAGAGTAGGCCTATTGTGCTCACCCTAGACTTACAGCCGCTCTGTTAACCTAGCCTCCTGGATCAATTTGTACAGGTCTGCTACCATATCTTACTTATCTTCCTGTCAAATACAAGCTACTTGTTCAATACTGCCAACGTGAGAAAAAAGGTGGTCTCGATTGAAAATAAATAGAGTGCGAAATAAAAAGCCCCGGAAATTTTTTAACCTAACTATATATATATATATATATATATATATATATATATATATATATATATATATATATATATATTCAATTTCTGTTCACGTTTTACTTTAGATAGAGGTGGGATATTTTGATGCAGGTTTTGGTATGTTGTTTAGGGGACCGCATAAAAATATTTCCTCCATAGATTTATGTAAGGAAGCTAAAAATTAAAAAAAAAAAATATTGATCGGTGAACTTTTTGAGCTTGAAACTTTTGATAGAAATATTTTGATGTTTACGATAGATTTATTGCAAGGAGGATTAATGCAGAAAAAAATATTTTTTGGCGAATTTTATTTTTTCTTCTTTGTTTCTCGTTAAGCCATCGACTTTTATATCTAATAAGTCAAGAAAATAAGTGAATCTCCAATTATTAAGACAACTCATAATTTATTTCAAAACCATTTTTTTAAATTTTTTATTCAGAATATCAATATTTCTTCTAAACATTAAATATCAGTTATGAAGTTTTGTCCCTTAAATGATGAGTTTATTACAGTTAAACATATTCTCTATTTATATTTCTTACATAATTACTTTTATGGTTCAAAGGAAACAATTTGAATTGGGAATAATCTGAAAGTGAAATCAGTTTAGTTATTATTTTTCAGTATAGAGGGCCTGAGGCAACTAGCTCTATGGTTATAAAAAACGAAAGTTTTCACGGCTTTAATCAAGATGAAAATCATAGTTCTTGGGTTTAGATGTCCAATCGCCATCGCGATAGACAACAACCTACAAAATAGGTCAATATCTGGCCAAACTTTTAGTTCCTTTTACAGGAAAAACCGAATCGTTTGTTAAAAACTTTGGATAATTTGTCCAAAAATTAAAAACCATCCAATTAGAGCCCGGCGATATATTGGTCAGTTTTGATGTAGAATCCCTGTACACAAATGTTCCTATAGATGCTTCAGTTTCCATAATATCGGACATATTATGAAATAACAACATGAATTCCACCTTACTAGAATTAATTAAAATATGTATGATTTCCACTTATGAAGATTAGATCAAAAATGGCTATGTTGTTAACAAAAATGTAACATTTCTTTTGCTGGAATCTGTTCATTTCGGCATCCTATAAAACATATCACGATAGTAACTCTGAAAGACCTGTGCAAAAAAAAATGGCTGACAAAAAATGGTAACGATTTTCGGTTTTTTGAGTTTATCTCGAAAAGTAAAAGTTGTATCGAGAAATGTTTCAAACAAAAGTTGTTGAGAAGGAAAAAAACAGTATAATATGTAATATATAATTGAATATTTGTATGATTTTTTCTATAATTTTTGGTAAAAATTTTGTTAACAAACATATTAATTATTAATATGACTAAACAAATTGTTACTATTATATAAATTAATAAAACAACATCAATATTATAAATATTACTTATGATGCATAAGTTTCCTTGAAGCGCCAATGAATAATGCGTCTGAACTATGGCAACCCGCCAACAGCGGCCTGCAGCAGCTATTTTCGATTAGATTCGGCCCAATTTTCGAAGGTTCACAAATCATATGGAAGTGTATTTCTTGGATCCAAAAAATTCACAGGTAAAGTACAAGTATTAAAAAGCATCTTCTGCAAATTTGAGTCCTTAATATTCATTTGCCACGCCATTATGAATTAAAAAAAAAAACGAAAATCGTGATCATTTTTGGTCCACCATTTTTTTTGCACAGGTCTTTCAGAGTTACCATCGGGATATGTTTTATAGGATGCCGAAATGAACACATTCCAGCAAAAAAAAACAATGTTACATTTTTGTTACTGACAAAAGTCTATTTTCCATGGACTAAACAGCTTGTCTAGGCCTATGACAAGTGGTGGATGTGAGTAGTCAGTCATTCATCAACTAAATGAGGCTTCAGGGATAAAAAACTGCCAACGTTAAGGTTCGGAAGAATAAGTTAAAACTTGAATATAAACTTAAAACCTTAAAAATGCGGTCTCCCGCATATGCGCATGCCCCAAAATACGAGATTTTATTTACTGTTCAACATTATACATTTGCTATTTTTTAAATTAAACTTTATGAGACTAATAAATAATTTGAATAGGAAAAAGTTGTAACTATGAAAATTGTTTTAACTGTTCCTAAAATTATTTTTGTAAATTAAGTACTAGTAATACAATACGCGATCAAAACGTATTAGCTTATATGAACCAGTTATTATGTTAAATTAAACCTATTATAGGCTTTTATCTTTCATTAATAGAACGAACATATATATATCAAATTTTCTATATTTCACAAATATTGAATAAATATTGATAATTTTATTTTAAACTAGTTTCAAATAATTATTATAAAATACTTTAAATTGGAATGTAATGTTTTGGATGAAAATTCTATTTTCATGTTTTTTTTTACTTGCTATGGAAAAGGTTTTCAAATATTTTAATTTAATTTTGCTGTATTTGTTACATTTACACCCTTTTAAATTTTGAAATTTAAAATTTTCTTTTTAAAATACGAATTTACGTTAAATATTTTATACGTAACAAAATCACTGATGTCCTTTTATTGTTAAATTATTAAAAATCACTCTTTGTGAAATTTAGTTTGATATTGAAGTAATATTCACTCGTATGAAAAATTTGGATGATAAATTAAATACTTCGTACTAGCTAAAACTGTTATACAAATTTTAAGTGATCCAATCTTTTTATTAAAATAAGACCATAATAAGCATTCTTAAGATAAATATGTACCTTTCTGATTATAGATACACTTTTTTGCTAATTTTTTAATTTTTTTTTTTAGATTTAAAAGCGGAAGTTTTTGTAAAACCAGGATAAATAATCGGTTGCTAAAGTCGTATATGCTTGAAGTAAAGGGGGTAATTGGTAATATAAAAAAACTACTGTTATTATTTGAACAGTATTGACATTTATAAATGTTCAAAATTTCAATGTTCAAGATTTATTTTATTTTTGACGGTAATTCGCGTTAACAGATGTTGTAATTGCAGATCTCTACTACTAATTACAAACCACTAACAACTAATTACTAACCACTAAAATATGAGGGTTTTGAGCGGTGCCAGCAGTGGACTCAATAGTGGGTCCGCTGACAGCTCTCGCGTTTGTTTTTACAATATGCCCTCCCCCCTCTCCTTCCAGCGGCTTTAAATTTGTATTCATTTTGAGGTTTTAGCCAATCTGTAACTTCCAATACATGAAATTTGGATGCCTGAAAATCCTATATTACGAACGTACGCTCTCTTGTGGCTTTTTCCGTACCCAATGCTACCCAATTATGAATCTGCCTAATAAGTTTTCGGTGGAGCTCGATGAAATGCCAACAAAAATTCTCAAACACTCAGCCCACCTTGTTGCTGAACCTATTGCGAACATTATAAATGAATGTTTTCAAAGAGGTGTTTTTACTGACGCACTTAAGGCAGCAAAAATAATACCCATTCATAAAAAGGGAGACAAGCTAAACATGACAAATTACAGACCTGTGTCTCTTCTATCCTCCTTATCAAGAGTCTTTGAGAGAGTAATACATACTCGTGTCATTGCTTTTTTGCATAGTTTTAACATTCTAGCAGACCACCAGTATGGCTTCAGACCTAATAGATCTACTCAACTGCCGTATTTAGAATAATTTCCTATATCATAGATAATGTTGATACTAACACGAAGGTTGTGGGGCTTTTTTGATCTGTTAATGGCCTTTGACATAATAAATCATAGACTCTTGATTCATAAACTCTCATACTATGGTATAAGAGGACTATGTGCTTCTTTGTTGGAGTCCTACTTGGAGGGAAGAAGGCAGATAGTGTGCATCACAAAGGACCATAATAAATATTTTTCTAAACCAGTGTATATGACCCAGGGTGTTCCGCAGGGTTCTGTGTTGTTTCTGCTGTATGTGAATACTCTCTCGGATGGAATGCCTGGTGGCCTGCTTTGTCAGTATGCTGACGATTCCTCGTTTGTTCTCGCGGGGAGAGTTTTCGGGATCTGTCTTGGGGATGCTCGTGTGCGGCGGGGGCAATGCGGGATTGGTGTGCTGGGATGGGATTGGTGTTGAATTGTGAGAAGACTGGTCTGGTGTCGTTCCGAAAGAATCGTTAGTGTTCAGAGTCTGTCTACGTGCACTTGCAGGGAAGGACGATTCCGGTGGCTGAGAGTGTTGGATTTCTGGGTGTTACCTTGCGCGATCACTGGCTTTGCAATCGCTGCGACAGTTTTATTTTGCAGGGGTGCAGTCATTGATATCTTATAGCGTAATGTTTTGGGGATCATCTTCAACAGCCCAACAAATTTTTATTACACAAAAAAGAATTATCCGAGTTATGCTGGGGTTGCACCCTGGAAAACCATGTAAACCTCATTTTAAGTCTCTGAATATCATGACTGCACCATCATTATATTTTCTGTCCCTGGTAACAGTGATCACTATAGCCCTGAAATGTCAACTGTCACAAGAGGCAGAGGGGATTTAAGGGTGCCAGCCCATAGTTCGGCATATATTGAAAAAGGGCCTTATTACATGGCTGTCAGGGCCTATGGTCTGTTACCACAAAAAATAAGGTCTATTGAAAATAGTTGAAGCTTCAATCAAGCCACTACTCAGTTCTTACAGAGTAAATATTTTTATGATTTTAAATTTAGATTTTAGGAAATCTATTTACTATTTTAGTAACTGTTGTATAATTCTATTTATATATGTGTATATGTATATACGTATGTATATGTATATATGTATGTATATGTATGTGTGTATGTTTCGCTTTTGTGACGTTGCTTTGTCAAATTTGATTTAATTTAGTTGGCAATAAAGGAATTTATTATTTATTATTATACATGATTTACAAGCCAAACGGCTTCGCACTCCCTCCAGATTATTCACTCATACCAGGCATACAAAGACGCCAAAAGTATGAAGCTCTGTGGGAACCCTTTCCATGTTATCGGGTCCTAGGTGACGTTGTCTGCTGCATTTCCCATGAATTTTCGGACGGTTCGCGCGGTTGCTAGGAGAATTGCTTTCTGCATCGGTTTATAAAGATGTTCACTAAGGCTCAGTCCCTTGATGTTCTGCAAGAGGTTCTTCGGTATCACTCCAGTTGTTGACAGTATTATGGGAATCGTTTGGACGCTGTTCATTGCCCATTGTCTTCGGATTTGGACCTCCAGATCTCTGTATTTGACGATCTTTTCGTTATATTTTGGCCTTAGGTTGTTGTTGTTAGGCACCGCAATGTCGATTAGTGTAGTTCGCCTAGAAATTTTATCTATTAGTATAATGTCTGGTCTATTATGAGCTACTGTTTGATCCGTCAGAACCGTTCGGTCCCAATATAACTTGAACTGCTTGTTTTCAAGAATAGGCTCCGGATTGTACTTGTAATAAGGCACTTTTCCTACCTGTAATAGGTTTAACTTTTTTGCTAACTCTTGGTGGAGTATCTTAGCGGCTGAGTCGTGTCTTTCCTTATTATTATTATTATTATCATTAACAGCACTCCTCGCGGTCGCCTGGTAACCTCAATAGGTCCCCATACCAGGGATGCCTTGCCGTGTTGTAATCACAGGTCCCTACTACGAATTAGAAATCAATTATTCCACTAAAAATTTGAGCGTTTCGTCCTCGGTGTCAACGGTGGACTCATCAGTGGGCCTGCTAACACCTTTCCCAGACGCCCATCGTTCATACTTACCATATTTCGGAACTAATATTTATTCTTATTTCTAGTCGGAACACATCGGTCAGATGTATCAATCGCGTTCGTTTCTATAACACAGACAATTTAAATATTGCAGACAAAATAAAAAAAGCCTGAAAATTTATGATTTCGGAGAACAAAATGGGCCTGCATATAATATGCCCACTCATATTTTTAATGTTTGGGGATAGCTAACAATTTTAGATAATTCAGAACCCTCGGCACGCGAATCACCCTGCCACTTAACGGGCCTTATTTATACTTTAATAAGCTGCTTTTCAATATTGCATTTATTGAGATCCTACTAAGCGGAAGCGTAAAACATTAAATCAAGTTAATATTACTTAACGAGAAATTATGTTTACCGGGTCACCAACAACTCCCCTAATTGAGTTTAGCGCGAAACCTTTAAAGTCAACAAGCTTGTTCGCCCCTAAAATTACCTGTTTGATATAGAGTAATTGATTTTGCTCTAATGTCATTGTCGCGAATCAATTAATTGTAATTGGCCATGTAACCTCCGTAATTGTTGCTCGGTTGCAAACGCATATTTGAAGGTCGAAAATGTAACCTCAAAAAGTAAAACAGCAAATTTAATAGAGATACCGAAGTCGAGTAACTGTCTGTATTACACTTACGTTTCAAGTAAAGCTTTAATTGCATTTAAAATGTCCATTATACACGAGTTAGGCATTTAGAACTTGAAACATTGTTTCGTTACACTGTGTGTTGGTCTTTAAATGTACAAGATTTATCATTAATTTTTTTACTCGGCTGAAAGCTACATAAATTCTTAAATTTTCCATCTGGAGCTCGTAAAATACTACGAGGATGGTTCGATAAGTTCTCGGCCTGAAACAGAGAGGGCGCTAGTAGTAAGCATTAAGCTTGAGATGACGCCCCGCGAAGTTTCAGATGTTTGTGTGTAGTTGCTTGTTTGTGGCGATTGAGTGAACACATAAGGTTCGATATTTTGTGAAAGATGGATAAAATTGAAGTTCGAGCGGTTATAAAGTACTTTGTTTTAAAGGGCTTAACTTCTACGGACATAAAAAATGAGTTAGATTCTACTTTAAAGGATTATTTTCCCTCGTTTTCGGCAGTAAAAAATGGGCTGCTGAATTTAATCGTGGTCGTATATCAGTTCAAGATAATGAGCGCTGTTACAAAAATTCACAATGTCATACTTCATGACCGCCGACTGAAAGTACGAGAGTTTGATGTTCTTGGCACGAAAAAGCTTTCTGTGCGATGGGTGCCGCGTTTGTTAACAGTCGACCAAAAACGTCATTGAATGAACACCTCGCAAGAGTGTTTAGACTTATTCAGACGCAATCCTTCGACGTTTTATAACTGTAAATGAAACATGGATTCACCATTCCACGCTGGAGACAAGGCAGCAGTCTAAACAGTGGGTGGAGGTAGGTGAAAGTGCGCCAAAAAAAAAGCAAAAATGGTCCCGTCAGCAGGAAAAGTCGTGGCAATAGTTTTTTGGGATTCACATGATGTGGTGCTTATAAATTATTTAGATCAAGGCAAGCCCATCACCGGGGAGTATTACGCTTCACTACTGGACTGTTTGCAGCATGTGATTGAGGCTAAACGTCTACATCTTGGCAAAAAAAGGGTTTTTTCATCAGGATAACGTGCCTGCACACAAATCTATGGCTGTTGCTGCAAAACTCCATGACCTACGTTTCGAAGTGCTTCCACATGCGCCATATTCGCCGAATCTTGCTCCCAGCGATTACTTTCTCTTTTCAAACTTGAAAAAATGGCTCGCTGGACGAAAATTCCCTTGAAATAACGAAGTCAGAGCAGCGACAACCGCTTATTTTACAAAATTGGACAAATCGCAATATACTACGGGTATTAAAATGTTAGAACATCATTAGTCTAAATGTATTTGAAGTACAAGGGGACTATGTCGGGAAATAAATAAAAACATATTCAAAAATATTTTGTTTTCTTTATCAGGCAGAGAACTTATCGAACCATCCTCGTAGTAGAATAAATTTAATAATAAGGAATTTTTTTAATCAATTTAGTCATTAATAAAATAAATTTTTTGTCAGTTTATTTATTTCTAAAGATTTAGATAACATTAATCGTAAATTACTATTTTCAATTATTACGGAATTTTTGTAATTCCGTCACCCTATTTTTCCTAACACCCTCGTAAAATTTACAACTACTATATGCATTCTGTCACGCTCAGGACAGAGTCACGTGGTAATTATCGATTGCAAATAACAGTCGTTCATTGAATAATTTTTTCACATTTGTCAGTGTTTTGTTTTCAAAAAAGTTGTTTAAGTAAAAAGAAAAAATATAATTATTTTTTTTAAAAAAAGAGTTTCGTACAATGTTTGTTAATTTAGTCACCTTGTAGAGTCGGTGAGTCTGTTCTGCAAAATCTAAAAAAATCAGTCAAACGTTTTTGTTTGCAAATTTTTTTCATGTGGTGGGGAACCGGAATCATAAATAAAAGGCCTTTCTTCGCTGACTACGAAAGAACAAGGTACATTTGTTTGTTCGCTTAATTTTTTTTTTAAATTTAAGAAATTATCTTCTCTGAGTTACAAATTACCTTTTTATTTTATTTAAGTATGTTTAATTGTACCTGCAGAACGTATAAATTTATTTGACTTTTAACAATAATGTTCATTTTATGATAATTTTTCGTAATTCATGATCGGTCATGGAAATTATCTTAAATATCTTTGACTGGTCTTAATTACCTACTTTTTTTTATTAAAACTACCTGTTGCTAAAGAGTTTACCAACATAATGTTGTGGTAAGAATTGTACTTGCCTAGTTGTATGTTTCTTCTATCACCAGGGTCGCGCTGTTGGTTCGCGGGTGGTATTTTATTTATCACCTACCCGCCAGTCGAAACCTGTTAGGGCTTTCCCCGATCCACCACCTAGAGACGCGCCCTCTAGTAGTCAGACTCCCGACCTCCGAGAGTTGTTGTATTACGTACTATTGTAATTTCCTTTTCTTGTCTAATACTATTGTTAACTTCTTCAGAGTATCTGGTTAAAAATGGCGAATGTTATTTTTTATATGTATTATTAATTTTAGAAAAGAATTCATTATTTTTTATAAATTTTCACTTTTAATTTTTGAGAGCACGTATTGTTCGTAATTTTCAACAAAAGTACTAATGTTTAGTCTGTCGTTTTATTTTGTTTGTACATAACCATTTTCAAATTTTATTGTTAATAAATTGTTTATTATTTCTGTTGACTTTTATTTTGCACACACACTGTTTGTTCCTAATTTTTTTTTTTGTGGTTTAAATAAATTTCAATAGATAATAGAGTCCAAAGTACTATAATAATTAACAATAATAACAATATCTTTATTTTCCATTTTTTGACAAAATTACAGTTTGTATAGGACTCGTCAACTTGTTAAGACCTGAAACTAATTAATTAATTAATACCAGAAAGACAAGCATGTTCAATTATTACTTCTGGTTAAAAGAGAATCTATACAGTATAAACATTTTTCTAGCAAGTATTTTTTTAATTTTATTTTAAAATTTTTAAGGAAAGGGGCTTTTATTATTTCCTTTGGTAACTTATTATAAAGTTGAGTTCCTCAGCCATTAGGAGATTTATAACCCTAATTATATATATATATATATATATATATATATATATATATATATATATATATATATATATATATATATATATATATATATATCACTACATAGTATAAAAAAAGTCGCTTTCTCTGTCCCTATGTCCCTTTGTATGCTTAAATCTTTAAAACTACGCACCGGATTTTGATGCGGTTTTTTTCAATCGATAGAGTGATTCAAGAGGAAGGTTTATATGTATAATAACATCCATTAAATAGTGGAGAAATACTGTTATTTTTGAGGTTTCTAATGTGATGTCGTTAATTATCATATTTTTTTCCGCTTACATTGCAAACGCAGGCTGAACCCTACGAGATTTATCAAAATAATGTACTAATTATTTGTACACATTGAAAAGGTCTACAGAAAACTCCGCGATGGTATATGTCTATCTCTCATGGATATCCCACAATAACATTTTTTTTTTCATTTACTCTTTACGACAAATAATGGCAAATTTTGAAGCGATTTTAACCAATACAGCATTAATCCTTATCCAATTAAATAGCTTAAATACATTGTTGATTTAATATAGATCTATATGGTCCTTTACAGCATAAGATTTAAATGAATATTTTCGAAGATATTACAGATTTAAAATTGCGGGAAGTAGCGCTTGCGGCGGTACTGGCCGACCGGGGCGGCGGCAGCGTGCCTATAAATAGCGCGTCGGAGGCCGATGTAATAATTGTTGTAAAAATAAAATAAATAATCACAGTTTTTCTGTAGTGTATTTAGTATCAGCATTGCACCCGTGCGAAGCCGGGGCGGGTCGCTAGTATATATATATATATATATATATATATATATATATATATATATATATATATATATATATATATATATATTTATATATATATATATATATATATATATATATATATATATATATATATATATATATATATATTACAGGGAACATGTATTTACTTGATGTTTATCTTTCAAAAGAGTGATTTAAGTAAACATAGATACACATTTCAATAACAAATAAACCCGGTGTCTTAAAAATATTTTTACATGAAAAAGTGCTACATACTCAAAAGAGTCTAACCGATTAAGAGGGTCCAAACTACCCCCTTGGTAATAAAAAAATAAAGAACACCCGGTTGTTCTACATCAAAAAGTACCCACACAAAAAAATTTTAGCCACTTTTATCGTCACATAACCCAAAAAAAAAATTAAAACGTCTTTTTTCGTTTTTTGCCGATATTTTTGGTTCTAATCATCGTAGAAACTTCTTTTACCTACAAGATATTTTTTACAAAAATTTTTGGCGCCAAATTCAAATTTTTACGGGTGTCCGAAAATTGTTAAATTCAATAAAATAAAAACTAGGACAATAGCAGGGCTGAAAAAAATATGTTGTTTTTTAGACGCCAAACTATGTCCATAATTTTTTTTAGATTTTTAAAAGTGGTAAAACATACTCAAAATCGCAAAAAACCGCATTTATTAGCATTTTTATCGAGTTTTGAAGCATGGAATTTTCTTATAAATCCTCAGTTGTCTTAAAACTATGTCTTCTTCTTCTTCTTCTTCTTGTATTTGGTTTCTCTCTCATCACGGTTTTTGCTAGTCTGTCATCGTCCATTCGTTCTACGTGATCTCTCCACTGCCTACGACGGTTTCGAACCCACTTCACAACATCCCCCACTCCGCTGTCCTCGCGTATTTTTGCGTTTCTTGCTCTATCTCTTAAACTTGTTCCCGTGATCATTCTCAGCGTTTTCATTTATGTGGTTCTCATAATTTGTTTTGTCTTTGTTGTTTCATTTCTTGTTTCTGCGCCGTAGGTCAGTATCGGTCTAACACAGACCTTGTAAATTCTTGTTTTGCTCTCAACCGTCATATCTTTATTGTTCCAGATTATGTCTCTTAGTTGTCCTGATATCATGGCCTTTTTGTTGTCTTGTGTGCATACTTCTTCCGTTACTGCCCTGTTACTTGTTATATGTGCTCCCAGCTATTTAAACTTCCCAACTTGTTCGATACTTTTGTCATCAACCATTAGTTTGCATCTTACCGGTTCTTTTGCTATTACCATTGCTTTGGTTTTCTCCACAGATATCTTCATATTATACTGTTTGGCTGTTCGATTGAGATGGAAAAGCATTCTTTGTAAGTTGTCCTCGCTATGTGCTATCAAGGCAACATCGTCTGCAAAGCATATAATCTGAACGGTGTTGTGTCCCATTGGGTACCCAATATTTGTGCTTTTTACCTCATCAATGATTTCGTCCATGATTACATTGAAAAGTGTTGGACTTAGGCTATCACCCTGTCTTATTCCTATGGATAGTGGGATTTTCTCTGTTAGAGTGTTATTTGTTTTAATTACCATGGTGTTTTTGGAATTCAGTTCGTATATTGTGCGTATGATTGCTTCGTCTGCTTGTTTTATTCGCAGTAGTTCTGTTATGTGTTCCAGTTTGATTCGATCGAAAGCTTGTGTAAAGTCCACAAAACAAATGAACAACGATTTATCGTATTCGATAGGGGTTTCAACCAGCTGTCTGATAATAAATATAGCGTCGATAGTAGAGCGGTTATTCCGGAAGCCCTGCTGTTCTTCGTACGCCCCTAACTTGTCTACGATCCGTTGTGACAGTATTTTGGTTAATAATTTGGCTGAACTGTTCAGTAGGCTGATTCCCCTGTAGTTTTCGGGTTGTTATATATATATATATATATATATATATATATATATATATATATATATATATATATATATATATATATATATATATATATATATGAAGTAAAATACGAACAGTAAATGCAAACTTCTCTCCATCTTATCCTTTCTGTGTTAGAGGTTGCACAGTTAGAACAAATTGTTATAAAAAGCAATTTATCCTATTTAACCACCATCGAGATGATGGCCTACCTATACCACCATACCGAGAAGAAAGTCAAAAACTTACCCTCCCCGACACAGTGATACGGCAGAGATACATGTTTCGTCTCTACTAGACTCATCAGGGTACCGACATGCACCTGGCTGTGCAAAGGACAGATCGGAAGGAAGCATGCAAATACTGAACGCGGCTTCGCCGACCTCCCGCCGGATGGCGTATATATGTTTATGCGGCTTTCACGGATTACTCCGTGTGAGATGCAATAGCAGTGGATATATCCACATTATGCCGTTGTAGTGCTGAAATCACATTCAGCAAACGTACAACTATATGCAGCTCCGTGTATAGAATGAAGTAAAATACGAACAGTAAATGCAAACTTCTCTCCATCTTATCCTTTCTGTGTTAGAGGTTGCACAGTTAGAACAAATTGTTATAAAAAGCAATTTATCCTATTTTACCACCATCGAAATGATGGCCTACCTATACCACCATACCGAGAAGAAAGTCAAAAACTTACCCTCCCCGACACAGTGATACGGCAGAGATACATGTTTCGTCTCTACTAGACTCATCAGGGTACCGACATGCACCTGGCTGTGCAAAGGACAGATCGGAAGGAAGCATGCAAATACTGAACGCGGCTTCGCCGACCTCCCGCCGGATGGCGTATATATGTTTATGCGGCTTTCACGGATTACTCCGTGTGAGATGCAATAGCAGTGGATATATCCACATTATGCCGTTGTAGTGCTGAAATCACATTCAGCAAACGTACAACTATATGCAGCTCCGTGTATAGAATGAAGTAAAATACGAACAGTAAATGCAAACTTCTCTCCATCTTATCCTTTCTGTGTTAGAGGTTGCACAGTTAGAACAAATTGTTATAAAAAGCAATTTATCCTATTTTACCACCATCGAGATGATGGCCTACCTATACCACCATACCGAGAAGAAAGTCAAAAACTTACCCTCCCCGACACCGTGAAAGCCGCATAAACATATATACGCCATCCGGCGGGAGGTCGGCGAAGCCGCGTTCAGTATTTGCATGCTTCCTTCCGATCTGTCCTTTGCACAGCCAGGTGCATGTCGGTACCCTGATGAGTCTAGTAGAGACGAAACATGTATCTCTGCCGTATCACTGTGTCGGGGAGGGTAAGTTTTTGACTTTCTTCTCGGTATGGTGGTATAGGTAGGCCATCATCTCGATGGTGGTAAAATAGGATAAATTGCTTTTTATAACAATTTGTTCTAACTGTGCAACCTCTAACACAGAAAGGATAAGATGGAGAGAAGTTTGCATTTACTGTTCGTATTTTACTTCATTCTATACACGGAGCTGCATATAGTTGTACGTTTGCTGAATGTGATTTCAGCACTACAACGGCATAATGTGGATATATCCACTGCTATTGCATCTCACACGGAGTAATCCGTGAAAGCCGCATAAACATATATATATATATATATATATATATATATATATATATATATATATATATATATATATATATATAAAGTATATATACATATTTTATTTTTTTATTATCAAGGGGACAGTTTCGACCCTCTTAATTGGCTAGACCCTTTACAACAAATCCCACTAAAAGAAAATAATAGTTTTTTGAAACCCATATCCTTTAATCTGCTATTCGAACTTTTTAATTGCATTACATGAATGCGTTAACTTTATTATAACCGCTACTGTACTTCCATTAGCGTTTCTTTCGCTTTGAACAATATATAACCAAATTACCTTTAATGCATGCTATAGTTTTAATAATATTACGTTAGTATGCACAACTTAATTTTGTTATACTGATATCAACAGAGACACAAACTGGGAACTACAGTTAAAATAATTAACCTATACACCGTTATTGAATAAACCAGCCTAATGGACCTTTTCATGCTGCTTCAAATTGTTTTAACTATGCTGGGCGTTAAAGTTTAAATAATTAAATATCATTAATAAATTAAAAGAAAATTATTTGAAAGTTATGAATAAAATCGAGGCAAAAACTTTAAATCTCGGATTTTACCTGAAACAAGCATTTCAAAAGAGTTGTCAGATAATATTTATTTTATTGTAAAATGATACTTTCATATGACATGCTCAGTTACAAAAAACAATGTAAGAAATATTATAAAATGTCAAACTAGTACTTCCTAACAGTGACATGTCATAGTTGCCATTTTTTTAAATATGTCTCGCACCAAATTGACATTTACAAGAAATATTTTTTAAATAAAAATGTCATTATCTAGTAATCAAAAGAAAATCTAATGATATCTTGTACAGTTGTGATTTTATTTCAAATTATAATTGGGATGCCCTTATTTCATGAGCCATTACTTTTGGTGTAAGTCAATACTTTGCACATTACCACAAAATATATTCCTGTTTGACACAATGTCACATAACAACATACCAAGGCAAACTCTGTGTCAGAATTTTAATTAACTATAAATATGGCAACGTTGCATTTTTTGTCAAGAAGGAGCATCGTAAACCAGTAAATTTTTTATGGCAGTAGTGAGTTATTTTGACGGACAACATTTCTCCAGCATCTAGGTATAAATTCCAATCCTTTTTTTTGTTTTAATAAATTCTTGTAAAATTAATTTGCCCTTTTGGGGCCATATCCAGTCCTTTTTCTCGTCCATTAGTCAAGTAGACACAACAGAATCTATTTTTTTCTTCATACCCATACAATATACGTCTTGTATATTATACATTTTTGAACCCTATTTGTGTGCACGTGTTGAACTTGTGTTAAATTTGTAAAACTTTTTTTCCTGAGTCACACGAAAAAATGTACTTTTTCTGTTGAGAAATCAAAACTGTTAATTTCACCTGTCGCTATCATTATTTTTATTTATATATTATGTATATGTATATTATATATATATATATATATATATATATATATATATATGTTATATCGTAGGTTTTCACGGATGGTAGAATGAATAGTTTGGTTATTCCGGGTTTCAATCCGTTCGTTCAAAAAATTGTTTTCACGTCTCGCCAAAATCTCATTTGGCATTTTCAAGAGCGGTTCGTCTCGTTACTCGCCGAGAACTGATGGTGGCCTCTGATGAATTTCGAGTTTTGTTTAGCTGGCTCGCTTCCTGATTGAATGAGCGGCTTCGCAAGCTCCTCCCCTTTGCCGAGTGCAATATATTTTGTTCTTGTATGCAGGTCTCTCGTGTACTAGTTGATTTTTGTTGTTTTCTTTCTTGATTCTTTATTAATGTTTTCCATGTAATTGGAACATTTATAGCATCGTCTCGTTTATTTAGCTGTCCCGCTTTTTCGATTTCTAGGGCCTCTCTTATGACGCGTACCTGGTAGTTCTGTGGATATAGCGATTTTACCCAAGCATACCACTGGGTGAGACTTTGGACAAAATCGCCATGAACGAAGATTTTCCAGCCTACACAATTCAACCCGCAGAACACTGCCTAAAGAACACATACTTCATGTTCAATAACCAAATAAACAAACAAACAGATGGCGCACCTATGGGATCCTCGCTTTCACCAGTCATAGCCAACCTTTTTATGATATATTTCGAACAAGAGGCACTGCAAAAGGCACCTTTAAAACCGAAATTTTGGAAACGCTATGTTGATGATATTTTTATAATATGGCCACATGGAAAAGAACACCTGGACGATTTCCTCATATACCTGAACAATATCCACCACAGAATCCAATTCACGCTAGAAATCGAACAAGAAAAAAAACTTCCTTTTTTGGACTTGCTATTAACTAGGAAACTCGACAACACCCTGGGCTTTAGCGTATATCGGAAACCCACGCATACTGACCGATATCTCAATGCAGCGTCACATCATCATCCCTCTCAAAAGCAGGCAGTAGTCAACACATTAGTATCAAGATATCTCCGCCTAACAGAACTTGACACAAACAAGACGAAATAAAATACATTTCAACAGCTCTAGAACGGAATGGTTTCTCACAATCAGATATAAAGAAAGCCATAAAAAGACAAGAGAAGACTACAACAAAGACCAAAGACCAAGATCAAACAAGGAATAAAGCCATAATACCATACATAAAAGGAATAACAGACAGAATCGGAAGAATCTTAAGAAAACACAACATACAGTCCATATTTAAACCACAAAAAACAATAGCCAACATCCTAGAAAATCCCAAAGACAAGAAAAATGAAAATCATGGCGTTTACAGCATTCCATGTGCAGATTGCCATCAAACTTATATAGGACAAACAAACAGGCGCATATCAGCAAAAATCCAAGAACATAAAAATAGCCTCAAAATCAAACAGACAACCTCAGCCCTATTTCAACATTACCAAACAACCGGACGTACCATCGACTTCGAAAAAGCAAAAGAAATAGCACCAGTACAGAACTACAAGGTACGCGTCATAAGAGATGCCCTAGAAATTGAAAAAGCGGGAGAGGGGAGACGATGCTATAAATGTTCCAATTACATGGAAAACATTAATAAAGAATCAAGAAAGAAAACAACAAAAATCAACTAGTACACGAGAGCCACCAGCATACAAGAACAAAATATATTTTTTGAACGAACGAATTGAAACCCGGAATAACCAAACTATTCATATATATATATATATATATATATATATATATATATATATATATATATGTAATCGAAGGTTTTCGGGCATCCCGTGTATGTGCTGAGTCCCTCTCAGGACTGTAAGGCAGCTGACGTTTCGGTGAAATCACATTCACCATTTTCAAAGCTCACTGTATGGCGTCTACGAGCGAACTATATATATATATATATATATATATATATATATATATATATATATATATATATATATATATATATATATATATATATATATATATATATTCATATTTTTTTATGTTCTTTAACCCAAAAATATTTTTGGGAAATTTTTCTTGTTAAGAGAGGTTGGATCCGCCCCTGGTAAGCGATGGTATTACTTAGTTGATTCAGTACTTTTACTATGTAAAATCTTATTTTTAATCTATCGTTTGATAGCAACTTTTCTTACGAAATGTTTGATTGCTCCAGATCAATTACGTAAAAAAAAAATGTTGACCAAAGTAGAAAATCGAAGATGTAAAATATATTTCAATTTTTGCTGGTTTAACGGCGAAAATAATTGTATTATTATACTTCAAAGAATCCGGTAACATCTAATATTACGCGTTTATTACTGCGAAATTCAACCGTCTTGTTCTTCGAATTTTGAATACATTAATATATAGGTATGCGATTAATTATGAGGAATCAACATGGATTTTACAAAGAAAAACTTATTAGCGTTTAATTATATAGAATGTCATATAAACTATTTATTTTGCATTCGTTTTTTTATAAATACATAAACATAATTTAAATATTTAAATGAACAAGAGATTGGTGACACGCTTATTAATATACATATAATTAATATACCTTTTTGCAACTAGATTAGGAATAACGTAAGATAGGAAATATCTGTCAGATTGTAACAAAAATATTTCTCTCTTAAAATCAACTTGTTTACTCCGCAGTAATATGTTATCATATTCTTATTGAGAGTTTGCTCTTAATACTGCGGATCTAATTTATTCTAAAATACTTATCCAACAATTTATATAAAGAAAACATGATTCTAAATAACATTAGGTGGTATTATTATGGAACAAATTGAAATATTCACAAAAAAAATTATCTTATTGCAAAAAAGCTCTCTTTTAAAATCCGCAGTATTTTAGGCGCCCGCAGTAATACCACCGCTTACTCACGTGAAGTTTCATTGGAAAAAAAGTATCAATGAAGTCATATTTCGAACTGGTACAATTTCAGAAGAAAAATAATATTTGCATGAGATACGCAATAAAAAATAAAGTTTAACGTGTCTAAATATTTTACCGAAATTTTCAGAAAAATTAACTTATTCCTTACTCTACGAACACACTATATTACTGCATTTAAAAGAAAAAAAAAACTTATTTTGTTTAAATGTTTTATTGGAATTTATCAACAACAGCAAATATAATAATTTCTTATGTCTAATATTACAAATAAATTTAAACAATCTACATAACAGGAAATAATGGATTTTTAAAATTAGACTTAATTTTATAAGCGGTTTTCCAAATTTCAAACAGACAGATAGTAGAATGAAATCTATAAAAAATAGCCAAAGGCATTGAGATATGGGTTATAACCGTCCAGGCCCAAGCACCTAAAAACAATGATGAATAGTTATATAATAAGCTAACATTCAGCTCAGTTATAATTGTTAATTAAAAAATACATAAATATCAAAATGATATTTAAACATTTCTTCTACATTTTTATCGTCTTTAAAATATTTAATATAGTTGGTAGACTATTGTAGTTTTTATTAAAAAAATTACCAAAGAATTTTAAATGTATTGGTCTGAATTCAGCTCGATTTTTTTCCACTGTATTAATGGTCCACATGGCCAAATTGACAATGATTAAAAAAGTTATTAGTTCTCTACCAGGTTTCCTTTTGGCTTGCTTGATATTTCTACAGCGTCTCCACCAAGCATCAAATATGAACATAGTCTAAAGAAAAAGAGTATTAATTAATAAATAATTGTTTCCATTAATAAAATCAATGAAAATAATTCTCTCTCGTAATTCTATAGAAAACTTTTTACATATTTTTAATCACAGAAAGTATAGAAAAAGGGATTTCTTCTTATAAAAAATTGACCAAAAGTAGATATAATACCAAACGATAGATCAAATTTCTTAGTCACAAACAAAAAAATAAATTAAATTCAGTCTTTTAATGACATAAGCAAGGTTATTACTTTTTTTGTTATATTATTTACCTGTAGGCATGTTTGTATAATGGAAAATACATCAGCTACCAATCCCACTGGAGTATGCCCGTTCATGGTGAAGTACCAACCAATAATGGAAAATAAACCGTATATCAACATTCCTGTTTGAGCTACCGCTAGAAGTATGTTATCTAATCCTATACCACCAAATCCTAAAAGAAATTATAACCAAATATTAGATATATCTCAATTTAAAAGATTATGGTACAAATATCTTTCCTCAGATTAATGTGTGAGGTTCGTGATTGGCGGCAGCCATTTTATATGTGGCAAACAGAGGATTGGATCATAAATGGTACTTATTATTATTATTCAACATATGATTACTAAAGCCCCAGAGGAAAAAAAATTCGGGACTACATATCACAGATAGAAATCATGATGCCGTATTAAGGCGCCTAACTTTATATTAATTGTTTTGGTACATAAGGTAATATTTATATATCTCATTTAAATAATAACTGTGATTTTAAAATTTTTAGAAAACAAACGTTTACAGGTAATATTATATCTAATTAGTCTTTTCACATCTTACAACGCAAAATGGCTACATACAATTCAACGACCCAGAAAGCATTTTCTTTACAACTCTCTGAAGAAGATCTTCAAAAGAAACTAAATATCATTGAAAGGATTGCAATATCAAACAATTTTGCCAAAAAAACTACAAAGAAACTAATAAATAACCAAAGAACAAAAACAACTGGCCTTTAATTCAATATACCCCAAAATAATAAATGATAAATATAGTTCCTCTTATATACCTTTGTCACACTGTGGTGCCCTATCAGAAAACATAGCCAACACTACTCTATCCAAACACAACATAAAAGTAGCTTTTAAATCTCAAAACAATGCTAAAGATTAAACTAATAGATTTAATTAATCAGGGGTTTATAATCGTAGACAAGTTAAGGGCGTGCGAAGAACAGCAGGGCTTCCGGAATAACCGCTTTAATATCGACGGTATATTTATTATCAGACAGCTGGTTGAAAAATTTATCGAATACGATAAACCGCTGTTCATTTGTTTTGTGGACTTTACACACGCGTTCGACCGAGTCAAACTAGAACACATAACAGAACCACTGCGAAGAAAACAAGTAGACGAACCAATCATACACACAATATACGAACTGAATTCCAAAAACACCATGATAATTAAAACAAATAACACTCTAACAGAGGAAATCCCTCTATCCATAGGAATAAGACAGGGTGATAGCCTAAGTCCAACACTTTTCAATGTAATCATGGACGAAATCATTGATGAAGTAAAAAGCACAAATATTGGGTACCCAATGGGACACAACATCGTTCAGATTATATGCTTTGCAGACGATGTTGCCTTGATAGCAGATAGCGAGGACAACTTACAAAGAATGCTTTTCCATCTCAATCGAACAGCCAAACAATATAATATGAAGATATCTGTGGAGAAAACCAAAGCAATGGTAATAGCAAAAGAACCGGTAAGATGCAAACTAATGGTTGATGACAAACGTATCGAACAGGTTGGGAAGTTTAAATACCTAGGAGCACATATAACAAGTAACAGGGCAGTAACGGCAGAAGTACGCACACAAGCCAACAAATTATGAGAACCACAGAAATGGAAACGCTGAGAATGATCACGGGAACAAGTTTAAGAGATAGAATAAGAAACGCAAAAATACGCGAGGACAGCAGAGTGGGGGATGTTGTGAAGTGGGTTCGAAACCGTCGTAGGCAGTGGAGAGATCACATGGAACGAATCGACGATAACAGACTAGCAAAAACCGTGATGAGAGAGAAACCAAACACCAAACGGCCGCCTAGACGGCCCCCCAAAAGATGGAAAGACAGTTGGATTTCGACCTCAAACGAGGATCGATGAGGCATTGTGTAGATAACAGAACTTAGTTTTACCTAGAAGAAGACGAAGAAGAAGAAGGGGTTTATAAGTTAAAATGCTCAGAGTGTGATAGCTTGTACATCGGACAAAGCGATAAAAGCTCTAAAACTTGCTTTTCAGAACACTACAGATCATATAGGCTACAAAAAACAGACTCTAGCTTTACCAACCATTGTTTAGAACATAACCACAGTTTTTCTAATGTAAACAACAGTGAAATATTACATCATGCCACAAAGGGCGAATCTTTAGAAATACATTAATATAGTAAACATAAAAATGGCAAGAAATGGTGAACTCCTGAAAACACATATTCTTAGAATTATGAAAATAGTACGACAATAGATGAAATATTTGGAAACATCCAAGACTCCATAAATACAGCTATCGAAAAATTCTACCCTAAGGAAGTGAAAGAACAAAAATTAAACCAAAGAACAAAGCTTTTCACGAAGCAGAGAAGAGAAATGGAAGACAAGAACACACAAAAATATAGAACCCTAAACAGAGAGATATCAAAAGAAATAAGAAAGCATAAGAGGCAACATAATACGGAAGAAATTAGGAACGTCATAGAGGAGAATAGAAGTCTGAATGTATTAAGAAACAGTACAGCAGGAAGAAAAGAAATACTGAAGATCAAGGATATACACGGCAACATAGTAACAATAACACACAAAGAGGAAATTTTACAATCTATCAAACTTTTCTACCAAGAACTTTATACATCAAACCAGCGACTGATCACAACTGACATTCCAAAAGTGCTAAATCAGGGACCGGAAGAAATTCCAGAAATAACCGAGGAAGAAATCATGAGTGCCATAAGATATATGAAAAACAATAGAGCTCCCGGAGACGATGAACTGGTAATAGAGTCAATCAAAAAAGGAGGATCACAAATCATCAAAGCGTGAAAAATTCTATTTAATAAATGCATCGAAGAAGGAATAACCCCATCACAGCGGACAAATGCAACCATTGTTATTGTACGCAAAAAAGGTGACGTTACAGACCTTAAAAACTATAGGCCGATCAGCCTCCTTAGCCACATATTCAAATTATTTACCAAAATACTCGCAAACCGTTTGACAAAAAAGCAGACACCTTTTTTTGAGGGAGCAGTCTATAGGATAAATGACCATCTTCTGACGGTCAGAGTTCTTATCGAGAAATTTATTGAGTATTATAGACCACTGATGCTTGTCTGATTCAATAAATCAGCGGAAACGTCTAGAAGCACAATTACCAAAAACATTTTTGAGAATGCCACGGCAAATATCAGAACATCGGCAAATTAATGCACAGATAGATTTAATATTGCTCGAGGGGTAAAACAAGGTGACACACTCTCCCCAAAATTGTTTGTTGTATTGCTAGAGAGTATGTTGAAAAAGATAAACTGAGATTCAACAGGAATCAACACTGATGGCAATAACATCCATCTAGAACAAGTGCATATATACAAATACTTGGTACATGAGATCGGTATTAGGCGAGATAATCAGACGCACGAAATCCAGCGAAGAATAAGTTTATCGTGGACGGCATTCGGTAGACTCAGATATATATTGAGATCTAATCTTCATATATGCTTGAAAAGAGATGTCTTTTACCAGTGTGTCTTGCCTGTTCTCACGTATGGAGTTAAGACACTTACTTTGACAAAAAAGAACATTAACAGAATACATGTCATGCAACGAAAAATGGAACGGTCAATGTTGGAAGTCACTCTCAGGGATAGAATACCCAATCACATCATAAGAAACCGAACAAGAGTTAGAGATGCGGTGACATCTATCTTATATCTTAAAGGGAACTGGACAGGATATGGGGCTAGGATGACTAATGGACGATGGACAAAGAGACTTGTGGAATGGAGGCCAAGACATGAGGCCTATAGAAGTAGAGGACGACCTCCTAGTCAGTGGAGAGACGACATAAAAAGAGCGGCTGGAAATTGTACACAAGTGGCACAAAATAGAAAGAGATGGCTAGAATTAAGGGAGGCTTTCGTTCAGTAGTGAACAGGATAAGCTAAATGATGATGATGATGATGATGATGAAACATAAAAATGTAAATTTACTTAATGACCAGACAGAACTTGGGTTGTCCCCGTTATTTGTTGTCGCCAAATAATCGGTTTCCACAATTTAGTACCTCCCCTTTGTAATAATGTTACTTCTCAGGTAGTTTTTATTTTTAGTTAGAATTCTCTCATGTTTCTGTGTTAAATATTTAATCTACTTTTGTAGCTCAGTTTGAAAATGACTCTGTGAGTTGAGAGTGCAGTCACCGTTTCTTAATAAAATTTAATGCTATAAAACATAGTTAGTTCCTTTCAAAACATTTTCCTACTATTATTTCTTTTGTCCGGTAAGATACACCACTGGTGTTTTAGGAGTAACAACTTGACTTGCACAGTGTGGCATTCTCTTTCTTTTCTAATCTAAGTATGTTACAATTAGGAATTAAGTTTAGCAATTTCATTTTACCCTCAAAATAATAAAACAATAAAACTTACCGAACCTTTTCTCGCATTTGAGATTTCTTAATTGATACATGGCCACCACAACAGCAATGGTCGTTATTATGTACAAAAGTAGCTCTACAATGTTAACTTCAAGTTCTGCGTAGGTGCTTTTTATCCCGATTTGATTTTCTTTTTCAGTCAATACCAAGAACATGACAAGGGATATTATTGTCAGCACTATTACCATAATACCTAAAAAGAATTTTAACATTTATCGTTGCTTGCTGCCCAATTTAAATATATAATTAACTTTATTTTCTAATATGTATCAAATTCGTAGGAAATATTCTTTACTTCATTTTTTTTACGAATTTAATCAGTATGTTTATTTTTTGCCCAAATAGTATTTTATTTTGAGTTAAAATTTCTGAAACCGGCCAATAAAAATCGACTAGTTGATTTTCATGATTTTTTTTGCAGATTCCTAAAGCCTTGCACGTCAAAGTTAATGTCTTAAAACATTTTCTGAAAATTTAAATTTTTCAAAAAGTTATAAACAAATGAATTTCTAAGCAACTTTTTATTAAAATTGTGATATCTTGGTTAATATTTAATACAAGTTGATGAAATTTTTATGGTATATTTATAAATCGTAACGGAATCGAATAAGAGATGATTTAAACTGAAAACTTATAATTTGTTAATAAACAAATAATTTTGCAACAAACAAATAACAGTTTTACTAACTTCTCCTTGTGCTACAAAAATTTTCTTTTCACATTTGCATTCCTTAAACTCTAGCCTCGATAACTGTGAAGTGAAATTTTGGTGATCTCCACTTGGAAAAAAGTTATGAATTTTTAAATATTATCATGAAGACGCTTGAATGCGGCCGAGGCGGGCGCGCCGCGTTGCGTCATGCGAGCGATACCTACAGTACAACGTATACTTTTCTCCCCTGGTTTTAATGTTAATGTTTATAATTTTATAAAATAAAAAATACCTCATACACACATGTCCACACTTCTCATTTATTATTTTACAGCTTTATCTACTTTCAATATAGTGCTTTTTGAACATGTTGAAAAAATCTTACATTCTATAGAATTAATATTAAATGACTTAAAGCAATGAAATTGGCGTGTTCCCTGATGGTTTGAGCTGTAGAGAAACGTTTCTTTAGATATTCTTGGTGCTTTTTATATTCATCTAAAGTACAAAAATCCAAATCAATTTTGTGAAAAAAGTTGCGTGCCCATTCGAAAAGTTTTTGTGTTGTAACAATCGTTTTATCTTGTAAACTAGCATGATATGCATTCCTCTTTAAGCAAACATTTTTTATCTGAATAAAAATTAAAAATAATGAAAATATTAGCTACTACTTACTGTTTCGTGCTGACGTTTGTCATTGATTTTAACCGATTTAAAATCTTTCACTCCTGGCATTACTCGACTAACATCGTCAGAAAAGTAAAACTCTTTGACTTTTATCAGGTTGAGCACAGTAGCCTTTATCCTCTTTTAACATTTTAGCTGAAGCAACTATATGTCTACTTAAATTAAATGTTTTTGCCGGTTTTCTAATAGACCACTGTATAGGTATCGTTGTCAATAAAATTATTTTTTGCTGTCATGTTGATGTCCGCGATGATGCAAGTTTGAAATCGCTGATCCCACTATTACAATCCACATCATTAAAAAATATACTATTATTATTAAAATATTTTCGTACAAGCTCGGGGTCTGTATCTGATAGATTTAAGCTTAGTTTTTCGGTAGGAGGAGCGATTAATACTTCTTGTAACGCAGTTGCAAGTTTTAGTCTTTTATTCTTATTATCCATAGATTTAATACAAACATAATCTTCATCTTGTTCTGAGAAATCTAATTCTATTTCATCTTCAATCTGCGAATTAGCTTTTGTTTGCAAGCTGATCTATTTGATTTGTTGTTGATCTATTTATTTTTTGGAATTGCACAGAATCTTTTTTTTTATATAACTGTCTTTTACATGAAATACAAACGAATAAACCAAAGAAATCATTAAACTTTTCATCGCATTTTTCAGACAAGAAACATAGTTTATTTTTTACACTATTGTGACCTTTTTTTGAAAAGGATTACAACACTTTAACGGTGGTATCATGATAATAATTAACAGATCACTGCTAGCGAAGTAGCGAATGCACATTGACGTGTGTTATATACGATTTGCATAACATGTAACAACAGAACAGCTCAGAATTATAAGTAATAAAAACTCAACTAAATCGATTAGGCACGACAAATAAACATATTTCTTTTCTAAATAATAATATAACTACGAATTATTTAAAATAAATTAATTAGATTGTAACATCATTCGCAACATATATATATATATATATATATATATATATATATATATATATATATATATATATATTTAAAAACGGTTATAATGAAAGTAGATAAAGCTGTAAAATAATAAATGACAAGTGTAAACATGTATGAATAAGGTATTTTTTATTTTGTAAAGTTATAAATATTAACATTAAAGCCAGGGGAGAAAAGTATACGTTGTACTGTAGGTATCGTTCGCGTGACGAGGCCCGGCGTGGTCGCATTCAAGCATCTTCATGATAATATTTAAAAATTCATAACTTTTTTCCAAATTGAGATCACCAAAATTTCTCTTCACGGTTATCGAGGCTAGAGTTTAAGGAATGCAAATGTGAAAAGAAAATTTTTGTAGCACAAGGAGAAGTTGGTAAAACTGTTATTTGTTTATTGCAAAATTATTTGTTTATTAACAAATTACAAGTTTTCGGTTTAAATTATCTCTTATTCGATTCTGTTACTACTTATGAATATACCATAAAAATTTCATCAACTTGTATTAAATATTAACCAAGATATCGCAATTTAAAAAAAAAAGTTGCTTAGAAATTCATTTGTTTATAACTTTTTGAAAAATTTAAATTTTCAGAAAATGTTTTAAGACATTAACTTTGACGTGCAAGGTTTCAGGAATCTGCAAAAAAAATCATAAAAATCGACTAGTCGATTTTTATTGGCCGGTTTCAGAAATTTTAACTCTTTAAAACTTTTTATTTCCTACATACTTATTTTAACTATACAAATATACAAAAAATAAGACAATACAGATACAATAAAAAAAATAGTTTTTATCATTTATGTTTTGGGAAAAACTTGAGGGTTTATGTCTGTATTTTGTCTTATATTTTCTTAAATTACAACATCTAGAAAATATACTTTATCCAATTATCTAAGACAAAAAAGCGGATAAAGTTCGGAATGAAAGATAATAAGTTATAAACTTGTATAAATCTTTGTTTCTTTATAAGTTAGATCTTACATCTCGTAGAATCTCTTATACGCAAATCAAAATATTTAAGGTCAAAAATGGCGTACAAAGAAGGGTTGCAATATTCCTTATTTTGTGATCAGGGTAATGGACAAGCATGCCTCAACGCTTCATCATATCCATATAATCTTGATGAAAAAATGAATATAAATATACCTGAAGTCCTTGAAGCTTCAGAGTAAAATATAATAGACAGTATCTTTCCAATCGCCAAAATTCGCTTAGCCACGACCTGACGCCAGTTTCACCAACTATCCTTGCCGGGAGGACACTTTGAGTGTCTGCGATTTGCCAGTCCGTAAAATTTTGCAAGCACCTCTATGACTCTGCCGGTTAGATTCCCTTTTCGTGAAAATAACCCACCGACACGCATACATTCACATGCATTCACAAAACGTCAACAAAAGACCGCTATACCCTTCCGAAAAAGAATTTATATCTGATAGAAAGGCGGAGAGGCTACACGCTGCTAGAGCGCTCGCAAAGGACAGAGCTAGCCATGTTACAAGTTCCATATACCTACGAAGGAAAGTGTATTTCACAAAATCCTTCGTATGGCATGTTCTTGACTTCATCTAGATTCGAAATATGCAAAAAAAGAAATAGATTTTTCAAAACCGCAAAGGTGGATCACCCCCTCAAATTGATTTAATTCGAAAATGTTCGAAGTAGGAAGATAGGTTCGATTAGTAGTTTCACGTAGAGCAAAAGGCTTCTCTGAAATCTGTAACGATAAATTCTGATGTAATTTATTGAACAGTCAACTGCTATTATTTTAATCACAATTGTATAACTAGACATAGCCCCTTAATACATTTCTAGTTTCCAAAATAACTTGGAAACAGCAGAATTTGAAAAGAATTGTTCCATTTACCATGCATAAAACTGAAATTCATATTTAACAAAGATAAAAATAAAATACGAAAACCGGTATGATTATAGCAACTCTCTTTTTTAAAAATGACAAAGAATATATAAATAATGCCAGCAATAGAACAAAGACCAGCGCAATTAAATAACCAGAATCTCTAGTGTCTTTGTTTTTTCGCCTCAAATTAGTCAGACATTTTTATCAGTTCTTTTACAGGGCTCATTTATTCACATTAATAGGATCTTTATGAGTATATATATATATATATATATATATATATATATATATATATATATATATATATATATGTTATGTCGGATATTCTCACGGGTGTGATGTGTAATCGAAGGTTTTCGGGCATCCCGTGTATGTGCTGAGTCCCTCTCAGGACTGTAAGGCAGCTATATACAGGGGCGGATCCAGCCTCAGTCTTTAGGGGGGGGGGGGGGTGATATCACAAAAGTACAGTATGGCAAGCGAAAGCAAGTTGTCGCCGGGGGGGGGGGGAGACACCAGCAACATTCCCATTTCTAGTAAAAGGGAGGGTCGGGTCTATTTTTCTGCATTTGAAGCTCTTGGAAGGGGGGGGGGGCATTACAAGAAAAAACAAGTAGTCGACAGGGGGGAAGGATGCGAGCAGCGTACACAATCTTAGTATAAGAGGCAGAATCGGGTCTATTTTCCTTAATTCAAAGCATTTAGGAGGTGGCTTTCGCAAGAAAAACAAGTTTACAACGGAGGGGGGGGGGAGTGCCAGCAGCATACAGATTCCTAATATAAAAGGAAAAATCGGTTCTATTTTCCTGAATTCAAAGCTCTTAGGAAGGAGAGGGGCGATCGCAAACATACACATTCCTATACTCTAGTCAAGAATTAGAGAGAGTGATAAAACTGTTACCGAAACCTCCAACGTACCTGTTCAGTTCCGCAGGTAATTGAGGACTGCCGTAAATGTAATTATATTTAATTATATTTAAATATTATAAGCTGTAACAATAAAATTTCTGATAGTTCAATTTAATTTCTGTCAGTGAGCAAAGTACAACTTACAGTTTTTTCTTAGTGATTTATCTTGTTTGTGCTTGTTTTTATATATTATTTGAGATTAGTGAGATACCCAAAAGATATGAATTCCACATCTATATTTATTCCAAAATCCTTAAACCAGGGCATTTTTTCCTCAACCAAAAACTTATTACGATGATATCAATATCTAGATAATAATGTTAAAAGCTTTGTACTGAATACTAAAGGAGAAAAAAACGACTGGAATTATTAGTACTCCCAAGCTACATTCGATCACAGGCAGATGAAAAACCTCGTTGGAAAAAGAGATGTAAATTGCAATAAAAAGAGTTGTACATACATTTAATTATGAGAAGCAAATCCCAACCGTCCGCAAAATTTTAACTAAAATCAATGAAAGTCGGCATTTACCTGAAACTAAAAGAACTGAGGTCTGGAAATTACTCAGAGAACCCAATTTTTTCTGGGAAAAAGCAAATAGGAAATCTGTTCTTATAGATCGTCCGGAAAATGTCCGCTGGAGAAGGAAATATCTCTCTCAAGTAAAAGGTAGAGTTGCCAGAAACAACACAACTTACAAAATTAGTAGTTTAACTGAACTTTTCAAAGATTTTTTTGAATAAAGTTACTGTTTAAAATTGGGAAAAATCCATGTAATAAAACAATAAAAGAAAATGTGAAAACTCGATCTCATGATCGGTGAGATAGAGGAACCAATTATAATTAATTTGAGCGAAGATAGCTTCACCGACTTTGATTACAAATTAGATACGTAATGTTTACCAGCGTAAACACAATTTATTATTTAAATTTTCTGTAACATATAAAAATTATTTATATTTGAATCCCTTTTTAGTGTTTAATTGTAATTCTACAGAGGTTTAAAAAATAAATAAACTGAAACATCAAATATCCTAAAAATGTTTTTAATTAATAATAAAATGACCGATAGCCCCAAAAAGTTTTAATATTATATGGACGAATTTATTTTTTTATATATGTTTAACTTCTTGTATTTTTGGCAATGGGTATTTTGTAAGTATTTAAATTATAACTATAATATAAATTTTTTGAGAGAAAAAGGCTACGTTTTAGTCTGAATGTGCCTAAAACGCTTTCTACGCCAAAATTAAAAATAATAAAAATACAGTTGTGATTTGTGTTAAATATGTCAAAATTATCTATATTTTTTAATGTATGTGAATTATTAAGAAATCATAAGAAATAAAATAATATTATAATAACTTTTCATTTTAAGTTTATTATCGAAATAATATTCTACGCTATAAATATTTAGTGATAAAATAAACCTCTTTCCGACGCCTATGATAAGGATTAAAATCCTTTTTAACACTTCACACATCCAAATATCTATTGTTATCCAACCCAAATAGTCCATTATTATAGACCGGTAGTTCTGATTATAAAATATCTAACTCATTCTTATGAAAAATATATGTGTCTAACAGATTTTGCAAAAGACACCGAACTAAAGAACATAGGTAGTTTGCAAAGAAAAAAAAAAGGTAAAAAATGATTTATTACTCTCTCTAGTTCTTGAATAAACTATAGTATGAGGCAAAATCGAGAAAATTTTCCTGAACTCAAAGCTCTTGGGGAGAGGGGGGGCGATCGCCCCCACCGTCCCCCCTTGGATCCGCGCCTGGTTATATATATATATATATATATATATATATATATATATATATATATATATATATATATATATATATATATATATATATATATATATAAATTATAATGTGCATGTTAATTAAAATATATCAGAATTGTCTATCGAACTAAACCAAATAATTAAATAATCTTACCAGCAAAAAGTCCTTTATGTGACCTAGTGCAATCAATAGTAAAATGATATCCCGAATTAGCAGAAGCAAATGGATCTAAAATTAAATTTTGAAGTTAACTAAACCATATATTAATTAATCCTTTAAAACGAATTACCTGAACGATTTTTATTTTTCTTGGGTTCGTTTTTCTTTTGGGAATCTTCGCTGCGTATATGTTTCCACATCTCGAAAAGAATTACAGCACAAATAAGGCTACAAAAGAAACACTATTATTTTGAAAAGATCTAAACTCAATTCTAGCCAGCATACAATTCGGTGGTGCAGCAAAAGTAGCAGTGATAGTTTTAGGCTTTGTATGATGATAAAATTGTAAATATTATAATTCTCGTTCAAATTTATTTATTTATTTGTTAGAGCGCCAGTTGAGGTTGCTGAAAATCAAGCGACTTAATTCAGTTTTTGTTAAGAGAGCGTAGTCATTATTGTAGGTATACGTTGACCATGTTAGTGAAATATTTGACAACTAGAGTGAATACCAAAATATAGTATTCAGCGAGAGCTTCACACTGTCCTGTTGAATAGTTTTCTGTTTTTGTCAACCTTCTTTGGTATTATATATGGGGTAGCTCATAAGTTCCTAGGATATTTTCATCAATGCTCATGTTCTTCTTCTTCTTTCAGCTTTAAAAACTAAATATTAATCATGAACAAGGCTGATTATTGTGGAGGAGCTTGTAAAACTTGATTTCAAACATTAGCGGTCGATGGTGTAACTCAGAGAGTATACTGAAGATATTTTAATATCACAAATGCTCTAATGTAGCCTTTTCAGTAACAGGGTTCAGTGACTGACTTATCACTTACTGATAAATGAGGCTATGCATTTTCAGTATCGAATATTCAGCGCGTACAAGTAAGAGTGGAAGAACATGCAAGAACATACAAGAACATCAACTGAACGTCATTCTAATAAACTGAAATAGAACCGAACAATTATTCAGCAAATGTTAAGACGTTCCGTATAAAATTAGACTTGAACAGCCCTTATATCTGTAAGATTACCATCAACGATTCCAGTCCGCGGTTCATTTTCAACAAATTTGTAGAGAGTATCCTAATTTCGAGAACTAATTGGCTATGAGTGACCGGATCCATTTTCACCTAAAAGTTTCGTAAATTAGCAAAACTGTAGGATTTATGGTATCCCATGGCTATTCACAAAAGACAATTACATTCCATAAAATATACCATCTGGTGTGAAATAACAGGTTGAAGCACGTTCGTTTAGGGTTGCTAAATTTTGTTCATCCTGTGTGACAAAATATACCAAAGATATGATTTCGGGAAGATGGAGCAATGATCAGAAAAGCAACTGGATTTTTTTAAGAAAAAATAATTTCAAGAAAATCTGGAATTCTATACCACTTGACACCTGTTTTTTTTTTCTAAAAATCAAGAAATACACTTACAACTTATTTAACAAAAACGAAGTTAAAAACTACCGATAAGATAGAATGTGTTTACGAAGTTCCATGTGAGTGTGGTGAAATGTACATTGGAGAAACCAAACGATCACTTGAAGTTAGAATTAAGGAACATGAACTGACACAAATAGGAGAAACGTCGAGATCAGGTATTGCAGAACACGCCTGGGATAAACAACACCATATAAAATGGTCTGAGGCTGTGGTAATATATATGGAACCGAACATGAAGAAAAGAAAATTTATAGAAACAGCTTACATTAAAAATAATAATGGGATCTTCAATAAACCCAGTGTTGAGATACCTGATCTTTGTCAACCACTACATCGTAACATCAAATCATTGAGGAGTGTACAGTGAAGCGAAACTTTGTGCTTCAATGGACACAGTCCCTATATAAGCTCGTAGCCGTAAGACAAAACATTCAGTTTATACTTGATAAGAATTAGAGATACAAATTAATAGAAACGTCGTAAAAATAAATAAAAATAAAGACAATGCAAGTTCGACAACCACATTTTAATGAATCTTCAACATTGTCTTCAACCTTCAAACAAATTTTAATTTCTGTCATGAAATACACATAAGGTAAAACCAAAATATATACGACTGAAAATGGAAGGCATTTTAAAGATATTGTCTTTCGTTGATTATGTAAAACAAACTCCATTTAATATACTAATTTTGTGCAAAGCCCATTTGAAAATATAATATTCTTTAAAAATTTATTAGCCTTTTAAATCACCTTGAAAGTTAAATTATCCATACCTGTATTCGATTGTACACGGAAACAAAAATGGGCTTGAATTAGTTACCAGGGATCCCATAAGACGTCCTTCCGGGCAGTATTTTTGATTAATCGCTGTAACATTGGTCAAATTCTGGTGTTCTAAAACAGTAATTTAGTATTTTTATTGTAATACTTCATTATTTTGAGTTTTAAATGTAAAAAAGTTTCTAAAGATACTTAGAAACATGTTTTTACCACTATCTATATTTTTCAATAGAGTCAGGAAGCTGACAAAAATGTGTTAATGTTGTTTATTTCAGTTCTATTTGCTTTTAAATTACCACGAGAGACTTCTGTTTTAAAGTGGGTTGAAAAATTATATTTGAAAGGCGTGTGCTCAGCTACTTTTAATAAAGTTTTTACAATAAATATTGAAGGTATACTTGAAAGTCTAAAATTTTAAGTTAAAATTAGTTTTATAACAATTTTTTTTCAGTTTTGATACCGAACCTTAACCTAACAATGATATAGAGTTTAATTATTCTGATGTCTTGACAAAATCCTAAAAGAAAATAGTTTAGTTTTTAATATCTGTGTTTTTGCTAAGATACCAGTGCGTTTTTAAGCTTTAACAATTTAATTAAGACAATTTAATTTAGACGCGATTTTTAAAAGTCATTTCCAACAACAACATCACATTTCATAGTTTAAAAATTTAGAATAATTAAGGTAAAGATTTGGTTTCTTTTATGGATTTGCTAAACCGACGTTCTTACCAGATTCATAGTATTATAAGTTTCATTTTCTCATGCACCAACTGAAGTGGAAAATAAATGATTGATATAAATAGACGTCTGGTGTATATATATATATATATATATATATATATATATATATATATATATATATATATATATATATATATATATATATATATATATATAAACGCGATTAATAAAATATATTGTTTTACGATAATAAGTAAAATTTACCTGCTAAATGATGAATTTCATGTTTTGTCTCTTCGACTAGAACACACAACCATTCACACAAATTGGTAGCTATCATATGCATTAAACCAAACCTCGCAATAATTTTGTGTCTGTTTAAGTCAACATTCTAAAAAGAGGAAGTAAAAATATGTATTTAGAAGTATTCGTTAATTAATTCAATTCATGAGAAGATAGAAATTTTAATTTTTCTTGGAGTAAACTACTACTTTTTCCAAAAGCTGAGAAAATAATTAAAAATAATCTAGATTTAAAAGTTACTTCGTTAACCTAGAACAAATTTATTTTATCAGTTTTTGAAATTGTTCAATATTTAAAAAAGACTTTTGTAGAGTATTCAGTGGACAAAAAAAACAATAAAAGTACAAGAAAGTACAAATTTTCGAGAACCTACCTTGTGATTTAAGAATATAAATTGAATTTGAAATAGTGTCAGTATCATTCTCGTAGCAGGAGTTACTGCTTGGAGGGAAGTGTAATAGCATTCTGGTATATTTTTAAGCTCGAAATATCTGCCGAATTCCAATCCTGAATACACCATACTACCAATTCCAAAAGCTAAAATAACGGTTAGTAAACTTCAAACAGTTACTCAACACTTAGATTTATCTTTTAGGATCTAAACCTCTTTTACACATCGCATTTCTTCTTTGGGATATCAAAAAAAGGAATTACTTGGACTTGTGTTTATTTTTATTATAACTAATACAAAATTATACGTTATAAAAAGTAAACTATAATAATTGTTTTAAATTCATATTAAAAAGAAAAGAAAGAGAAACTTGTGTTTATTAACCACATAAATTTGAAACAATATTATTGGTTCTAAAACTAAAAATATAACAATTTTTTGAGGCTAATACTAAGAAGAGCAGAATGAGAAAAAAAATGCCGTTTATGTCTTGTGATTTTAAGCTAATTATCAATAATCAATGTGATGGAAGTGAGAATGATAACTCACATCCCGTCAGCCCTGCTTGCGGCATCACATTAAAACGCACCGACCCTGATTACCATGATCTAAATTCTTACACACAATCGACAACTAAATCCCAATTTGTTGACGCGATCATAATTAGACTAAAATGATGGAATTGAAAGTAATAATGATTTAAAAGAATAATGCCATCGACTTTAACTGACAATATTAGAGTCAAATATATTTAAGTTGTGTTTTTATAACAAGATTCATATTTTAGTTCCTATCGAATTTCAATTCGATTTTTAAAAAGCACTAAAAACATTAAAAGAAAATGTGATTAAATTACAATACGATGTATAATGTTTTTTATATTAAGTATAACATTTTCCGGGACTTTTCGAGAATGAAATAAAGAGATAAATGTCATAAACTTTACAATTCTGAAAATAAATGGTAACTCGAACCTAACTGTAGATAGCTTAGGGGTGTATTTAACTTAATTGGGTACATATTTCTCTACTATGGAAAAGTTCTTTTACCTACAAGTGTCTATAAAACACCTTTAGCTATATATATATATATATATATATATATATATATATATATATATATATTGGAAGAAAAGTATAACAGTACCTATTTTCAAGAAGGGTGATAGGAAGATCACGGAAAATTATAGAGGAATAACTTTAATAAATTCAATAATGAAATTATTCACCAAAATCCTTGAAGGTATAATAACTGACTATTGCAGAATATCAGAAGAACAGCAAGGTTTTGAATATATTAAGCAGGCTTTTATGTGCTTTATAGATCTCACTAAAGCCTTTGATAGGGTGAGACTGGATGATATTCTGCAAATAATGCGAATTAAAGGCATCTAAAACAATTTAATTAACATAGTTGAACAGCTAAACTCCAACACCACAACACAAATCTCAGTAAGCGGCAACCTAACTAAGGATGTACCGATAGCGTCGGGCATACGACAGGGGAACTCTCTGAGTCCATTACTGTTTACCATAGTAATGGACCAAATAATTGAGAACGTCAAAAGAGCGGCACCAGGGTACAGAATGAATACCGGGGAAATAACAATAATATGTTACGCTGATGACACCGTCATAGTCTCGGAAAATGAAGACGATCTCCAAAGACTTCTATTTGCATTCCACACCATAAGCAAACAATTCAACATGAAAATATCCATCGATAAAACTAAGTCAATTGTAATAAGCAAAGTGCCCTTAAGATGTAAACTAGTAGTGGATGACAAACCAATAGAACAACTCATGACCTTTAATTACTTAGGAGTTGAGATATCCGCAAACCAAGACAGAACAAGAGAAGTAAGAAACCAAGTAAACAAGGCAAATGGAATCTCAGGAAGCCTGGCGGATATAATATGGCACAACACATACATGAGCAAGGACGCAAAAACAAAAATCTACAAGACTTGTATTCGACCGATAATGACGTACGCAATAGAGACGAGAGCTGACAACACAAAAACAAAATCAATTCTAAGAACTGCCGAAATGAAAGTATTAAGAAGAATATCGGGATACACATTAAGAGATCACATACGCAATTCAACAATACTCGAGGAACATGGAATGCAGGATATAGTAAGATGGGGACGGAAGCGCAGAAGAGCCTGGAATGAGCACATAGGAAGAATGGCGCAAAATAGGATAGCGAGAATTGCCCGAGATGGAACACCGGAAACCAGAAGACCAATAGGTAGACCACCTAAAAGATGGAGAGAATCCTGGATTTCAACATCAAATGAGATGAATGATTGAGTTGGAAAAAACAGGCTGTTAGCCTATAACAAGAGGAAGAAGAAGAAGAACTAGCAATCTAAGGAAACATTTTGCTAAATTCTGTAAAACACTATTTATTTTCAATACTGATGAATCACAGAACTTTTCCACAGCAGATAAATATTTACTCAATTAAATAGAATAAATCACTAGGCTATGTACAATTAGATCTGAGCCATCCTGTGTACTATAACCAAACTTTTCTGGAAGTTTTTCTAAGAATTAAAAAAAAATAACAATTATTAATTGCTCCGGTTTAATTTCCTTACTTTCTTTATGCAAGTATGGGTAAAAATATCATCAGTATCAGCTAGATATTGTATTTTAAAATATCAAAGTAAGTTGTTTTTGCAATTTCCTTAAAATTCATCTTATGTAATGATCTCTTTTTATCCCTGTAAAGTAATATTTGCTCAAAAAGGTATATTCTCAATGAATATGGATATTAAAATTTCTAATAGAAACCTGTATTAAAGATAATATTTAGAAAATCAGAGAGAAAATTACGAAATGTTCCACTACGAGTATTTTGATTGCAAATCCGCAGCATAAGCGGCAATTTAGACGGCGGCGATTGCTCTCTCTAATCTCCGATCGATTGACTTTAAATTTAACTCAAAACTGTTTAATACAGATATTCTAGAGTTTAGTGCTCATTAAGGGATGTATCGGGTTTAATTTAATACACCGACAAGGTTAATTTCGATCTGCATAACTGTTTGTTTTACCTGAATGGCTTGATATTAAGCGTAAGCGGGAGGACATGCAATAGTTTGACTTCAGGGTGTCTTCTTACATTTAGATATTTTTAAGCGTATTCAGATTGTTTATTAAGGAAACTAACGCAAACAATTTCCCAAAAAAATCATATTTAATCTAAAATTGATAAAAAGAAAAACTTGGATTTAAAATATTGATTTTTATCATCAATTTCCTTACTGATTATTACAAAGTGAGCTTTTTCCGAATGTAATTATTATAATGAACCTAATTTCTTTTATTTTCATTGCTTAAATCGATATAAGATAAAGAAACCTTTCTAAAAATATTTATAACAATTATGCTAAACATTCCAGAAGATCAAAAAGCAAATAAAATATCCAATCAAAAGGATGTCAGACAAGGAATTACCCAGTGACGGCTCCTCAGAAGAAGCCAAGGATCAGTGGCGTAACTAAGAATATGTACGCCCCCCCCCAGATTTTTTGATGCACCCTACTATTTTGCACCCGTCTTTATTCTTTGTATTTCTTCGTTTTTAAAAAGGGACTTGAGGGCATCCCTGGTCTTGGCTGCGCCCCCCCCCCCCCCGCACCGCGGGGTCGTTATTTACGCCACTGCAAGGGATGCTAAACCTCCCCATATATTTTTGAGGAAAAAGAAAAATACAAATTGCATAATCATTATAAAATCCTATTTAAAATAATAGCAATTTTTACTTCTTTTTGCAGACTAATAATAAGTTACTTTTTATATGACTCCGTTACCTTAAACATGAATCCTTTATATAACATTTTAAATCGCGCTACGTCGTACCCAAAGCATTCACTAACACCGAAGATTTTTAAGTGGTAAACGGAGGTAGCCTCCTTTATTAATATCCGGCAACATCCGTAACGATCGGCACAATTTGCAAATCTGTGTGAAAATTTTCTTCAGCTTCAGGTTGTTATCGAAGCGATTGCTCTTTTTTTACGTTTGTGTTGAAATGTACTTTTTGTTGCAGATTTTCGGATTTATGTTTTTGAAGTTAGGCGTGTTTTGTAGTATTTTGTTTTTAAAGATTGGATTATCCTTACAAGTAAGTAAAAAAGAATGAGCCGAGAGGAGGAAATCTAAAATTATTTTTGGGCACCATATTTTTTCTGGTACCTCGAAAATGATACAAAATGATTTAATAGATAGTGTTTCATTTATTTTAAAGGAGCGGATAAACAAGGCACGGCGCGACACATATTTTTTTGCTTGACAATCTATCTGGCATTTGTAAATTACAAGAAAGTGTTCGACGACAGCGAGATATGCAACAATGCAGTGTAACAAGCATTTCTAAGGTGTAGGATAAATAGTTGATACATCCAAATATTTAACGAAATCCGGACTACAAGATACTATATCAATGAGACAACAATAACACCAGTCCAGCGCAAAAGAGAAGACAGGCAGGGGGATAACTTTTCTCGAAAACTGTTTACCTCGATGTTTCAGAATTTTTCAAAATACTCAAATGATCAGGTATAGAAATCTATATATATATATATATATATATATATATATATATATATATATATATATATATATATATATGGTAGAAACCCCAATCATCTCATGCTGACGATGTTTAGATGACACCACTACACCAATCACTACATAGTATAAAACAAAGTGGCTTTCTCTGTCCCTATGTCCCTTTGTATGCTTAAATCTTTAAAACTACGCACCGGATTTTGATGCGGTTTTTTTCAATAGATAGAGTGATTCAAGAGGAAGGTTTATATGTATAATAACATCCATTAAATAGTGGAGAAATATTGTTATTTTTGAGGTTTCTAATGTGATGTCGTTAATTATCATATTTTTTTCCACTTACATTGCAAACGCAGGCTGAACCCTACGGGATTTATCAAAATAATGTACTAATTATTTGTACATATTGAAAAGGTCTACAGAAAACTCCGCGATGGTATATGTCTATCTCTCATGGATATCCCACAATAACATTTTTTTGTCATTTACTTTTTACGACAAAAAATGGCAAATTTTGAAGCGATTTTAACCAATACAGCATTAATCCTTATCCAATTAAATAGCTTAAATACATTGTTGATTTAATATAGATCTATATGGTCCTTTACAGCACAAGATTTAAATGAATATTTTCGAAGATATTACAGATTTAAAATTGCGGGAAGTAGCGCTTGCGGCGGTACTGGCCGACCGGGGCGGCGGCAGCGTGCCTATAAATAGCGCGTCGGAGGCCGATGTAATAATTGTTGTAAAAATAAAATAAATAGTCACAGTTTTTCTGTAGTGTAGTTAGTATCAGCTTTGCACCCGTGCGAAGCCGGGGCGGGTCGCTAGTATCACATAAAAATCAGGTTAGAAAAAATCGTGCCAATCTAAAAAAGCTTATTAACATAAGAGTATTTTATTCTTCTTAAGATTTAGTGTTTCGCTGACACAATGAAACAAGTGAAACATTTAACAGCGGACATTATAAGAAATTACTAGCAAAATACGATGCAAATTTAAAATTATTTTTGGGTACCATATTTTTTCTGGTACCTCGAAAATGATATAAAAATTATTTAATAGATAGCGTTTCATTTATTTTAAAAAAGCGGATAAACAAGGCATTGCGGGATGCACATTTTTTTGCTTGACAATCTATCTGGCTTTTGTAAATTACAAGAAAGTCTTCGACGACAGCGAGACATGCAACAATGCAGTGTAACAAGCATTTCGAAAATGTAGGATAAATAGTTGATATATCCAAATATTTAACGAAATCCGGACTACAGTAATACCAAGATACTATTTCAATTAAATAACAACAAAACCAGTCCAGCGCAAAAGAGAAGACAGGCAGAGAGATAACTTTTCTCAAAAACTGTTTACCTCGATGCTTCAGAATTTTTCAAAATACTCAAACGATCAGATATAGGAATCTATATACAGGGTGATTCAAAAATCGATCAGGAAACTTAAGGGGGTGATTCTACTTGACAAAATATGGGTAGAGCTTCATATAATTTTTTTTCAAAATGTCATTCGTTTTCGAGTTACAAGCCGTCCAAGTTCAAGTTTTTATTTTTTGAATTACTCGCTTACAGGAAAACCGATTTGACTAATATTTGAAAGATAGGCTAAGTCTTCTGCGCTTCATCATTTTAGTAACAATTCACATTGATTGTTTGCCGCTAGAGGGCACTTTACCTACATTGAAAATTGTTTTTTTGTCATAATTTTTTAGTGTTGACAGCTACAGTAGTTTTTGGCATAATTTCTGAAAGACTGATGCCAGGCCTTTAAAAAAGGTGCTCTTTATTTACATCGCTAAACCCAACGGTTTAGACGTAAATCACCCTTAAAAATTAAGTGGTAAATTTACTTTTCTCATTTCATTACCACCAGCTACCAGGTAAATAGCTATCAAAGTATACTAGAGCTGTCAGTTTAACATCAAATAAATTCGCTTTTTAAACTATTTAATTTATAATCTTAAAATAACTAATAATGGCTAATCACCAATATTCAAATATCGAATATTGTGATATCCATTTTTGTTATGGAAAAGCAAATGGTAATGCAGAGTTGGCAAGAAGATATTATATGGAGAGTTATCCGGAAAGAAATATCCCTCATGCTCAAACATTTTCCAGTGTGCACAGGAGGCTTGCGGAATGTGGTTCCTTTAAAAGTTATAATGGAAATAGGGGAAGACCTAGAACTGCTAGAAACGTGCAACAAGAAGAAAGAGTGCTTGAAATTATTGAAGATAATCCAGGTATTAGTACTAGAAAAATTGGGAATGAAGTGCGGCTCTGTCAGGCTAGTTCATGGAGGATACTAAGAGAAGAACAACTCTACCCGTTTCATTCAAAAAAGGTGCAGGCTCTTTATGACGATGATCGGCCGAGACGGTTGGAAATGTGCAATCAGATCCTAGCTAAGTATGAACACGATAATCGATTAATTGGCGTCATATTATTCACTGACGAAGCTGGTTTCACTCGTGATGGCATAACAAATCTACATAACATCCACACATATGCTTACGAGAACCCAAACAATGTGGTAGAAACGAAACATCAGCGTAGATTTTCAGTAAATGTGTGGGCAGGGATAATAGGAGATTACCTTATTGGTCCTCATTTCTTTGATGGCCCATTAACTGGTGACGTATACTTAGATTTTATCCAAAATCGTCTCCCATTGTATCTGGAAGATGTGCCATTGGAAGTAAGGGCCAACATGTGGATCCTCCAAGACGGAGCTCCGCCCCACTTTAGTATACGTGTCCGACAGTATTTGAATGCAACGTATCCTGAGCGATGGATAGGACGAAGTGGACCATTGGCATGGGCAGCGAGGTCACCTGACCTTAATCCTATGGATTTTTTCTTTTGGGGTCATTTGAAACAATTGGTGTACGATATTCCAGTAATCAACGTCGAGGATCTTCGCTTCAGGATAATCGAAAAGTGCCAAATTATTAAAGAAACACCAGGAATTTTTCATCGAGTTAGGCGACATTTTTTGAAGAGTGTTAGGAAATGTATGGAAGAAAATGGGGGACATTTTGAGAATCTTTTTCAGTTTGTTTAGTACTGTTTCATTAATTTTTATCAATTAAATGTATATCGCAATAATCCATAATATGAATATTTACTGATTAGCCATTATTAGTTATTTTAAGATTATAAATTAAATAGTTTAAAAAGCGAATTTATTTGATGTTAAACTGACAGCTCTAGTATACTTTGATAGCTATTTACCTGGTAGCTGGTGGTAATGAAATGAGAAAAGTAAATTTACCACTTAATTTTTAAGGGTGATTTACGTCTAAACCGTTGGGTTTAGCGATGTAAATAAAGAGCACCTTTTTTAAAGGCCTGGCATCAGTCTTTCAGAAATTATGCCAAAAACTACTGCAGCTGTCAACACTAAAAAATTATGACAAAAAAACAATTTTCAATGTAGGTAAAGTGCCCTCTAGCGGCAAACAATCAATGTGAATTGTTACTAAAATGATGAAGCGCAGAAGACTTAGCCTATCTTTCAAATATTAGTCAAATCGGTTTTCCTGTAAGCGAGTAATTCAAAAAACAAAAAATAAAAACTTGAACTTGGACGGCTTGTAACTCGAAAACGAATGACATTTTGAAAAAAAATTATATGAAGCTTTACCCTTATTTTGTCAAGTAGAATCACCCCCTTAAGTTTTGTGATCGATTTTTGAATCACCCTGTATATGGTAGAAACCCCAATCATAACATGCTGACGATGTTTAGATGACACCACTACACCAATTGACACTATAAGAGAAAAAGTAGGAAGCTATTAACATTTGGGAGAGAAAATTGCAATAACTAAAGAAAATCATATATAGAATCAGGCAATCGTGGATTACCTTTGAAAAACAACAATATCCCTTTATATCTAAAAACCGAAACTTTCAATACATGGAAACAACAATTATATAGAAAAACGGACGAAGATACAAGAGTGACCGCTAAATAAAAATGCAGATGAATGGAATAAATACATATTATCATGGATAACATACAATTATAGAGAGACTAAGGAACCAGCTACAAATGAGATGGGTTAATGACACCAAAAAAATCACGGATATAAATTTGAACAATTACAGTTTAAAATGAACAAAAATTGAAATAGAACTAGATGCTTTCATTCAAAGATGGGTAAAACACTAAGCAAGAAGGGGAAGGGCGATTGGTCAAAAACGTCATGTTTTGTAACATTTGAAGGTCCTCCTTCTTCACAACAATTTTCAAATTCACAAAACCTCCAAAGTTTTATCCATCTTGAGCGAGTCTAACTTCTTTAACCTGGACCAACTATCATATATTCCAAATTTTCATTGATAGGGGATATTGCTGCTCATTTGAAAGACCAATAAGTATCTTTTTTTTACATCGTTGCACGGCAGGTGATGCCAGTGCACTTAATTTAAAAGAGATTATATTAAAAAATTAATATATCAAAAAATTCATAAATCTTTTGTTATATTCTTAGGAAGAAAGCTTTTTCAGTACCCCGTGTTTATTAACGTAAACTAATAAAATAAACTCGTAATATGCGATTGGAATCTATTAAATACAAACCTGTTTAATTTTCCAAAAATAAAAATTTAAGATTAATAGAAAAACATACCTATAGCTCCTAGTCTCAAATAGAAGCTTCCATAAATCTTAGCTGCTCTTACCTCCTTGTTCTTTGACAAAAAATCAGCTTTTTCCGGATCATCTAAAATGTGTTTTACAAATTTGTAATTTTCAGCGTTGTCAATACGGTACTCAAACAGCAAACTACAACAATCCAGAAACATTCATAAAGTCCTTGCAATGCTAATATACAACTCCTACCATCTAAAGCATCCCTTTATTATTTTCTGTTATTTTTAAAAATATAAATAAACTTACGGAAATTTTTAATAATATCTTTCACAGCTCGTTCTTTTATAAAAGTAACATATTCATAAGTAATAAAAATAATACTGCCAAGGTAGAGATAGAGATAGAAGCCTTGGTAATAGAAAGGTTTCACTTCGGTGGTTATAACTTCTGTTATTGGAAAAGCAATTCCTAGTACTACCAATAATTTGGCGTAGAGTGCTGATAGAATTATTGTAAACCCATTGCTAAAAAGAAAATAAAAATATCAAAATACTACCCCCAGCAATTAATTTATTTACCACACTTTAATTCCTGCTACATTAATCTTTCAAGAGTTCAGATTTCTTTACATTTTATTCAATTTTCAAACTCACTACTGCATATGTAGTGATTATATTTGACTGTTGTAATTTTACAATCAAGCATCGAAAATGCCTGCAGATATATTTCCTGCCAACATGTCTAGAAATAGAAATTTTATATAGACAGTTGTTTTTTGCAAAATTTTGATCGCAGTTCGTTGTAGCTCCACTGATGAAACAATTAGGTAATCGAAACGCTTTTGCACTGAGAACCAGAGTAGAGTTCGCAGGAAATAAAGATTTTTTTATATTTTATTTAATTTTCAACTTATTTTTTTTAAATGCGTTTGAAAATTATATGATTTCATTATTATTATTTTATTTTAAAAGAATGTTTGTCTAAAATTTGACGTAAACAAATTTAAGCAATTGTAACCACTAACCGATTTACTTACTCGTCTAATTTTCTTGTAAATCTTTTTGGGAGTTCTTTATTACTTTCTTCTTTTTTGTTTACATTTGAATTTTCAGTAAATAATCCTAAAAGGTATCTTCTTTGGTTCATAACAGCTTGGGCAGCCGATAGAGCAACAGCCTTAAATTAAAATAAACAGGTATGCTATTGGAATGTTTTTAAAAATATTCAGTTAGTACAATCCTTGTAAGATTCGGACAAATTTTAAAGAATGGTTAAGTTGCGGCAAGCCAAAAAAATTTTTGCTGGGAAGAGTAGTATTCACAGTATTATTTACCCACAAAGGACCCATTAAAATTAAAGAGGTGAGTTAAAAAACAAGATAGATATAAAAAAAATTCCAGGCATTTTAAATATTACATTATCCATCTAAATAGAATATTATACAACGATATGTTCCTTATAAACATCAAGACATTTTTCACTGGAAAGCAAACAAAACACAATAAATAATAGATAAATAAAAATAAATAACATAAAGCCTTCAAGCTCTTCAGCAAAACCGACAAAAGGAAGGCAGATAGAGTTGCATTACGAGGTATCACGATTAAATTGATGACTCTATAAAATATGGTAGCATGATCCTTTATTACATTTACATATATATATATATATATATATATATATATATATATATATATATATATATATATGTAAATCTTAAAATGGAAGCACTTGGATGTGAAAATTAAAGAAGAAAAAGTCATAACTTAGTACCCAAATCTTCAGCAATTTTGGATATTTTTTAAATTCGAACCTACCTGTGATGGTCTTCTTAGAGCAGCAATAATGGCACTAGGTCTTCTCGAAGACACGGCACTAGAATCACCTCTTGAATCACAACAGTCTGAGTTACTTCTTAGGTGAGCTTCACCATCTGTTACTGTCAAATGTGGAGGATGAAGCAAGCAGTATTCCCTGTCGTGTACTGAGTTTGTTATACTTCTTCTTAAAGCACTAAAAATATATTTAGTTTTGATTAAAATATTGACCTGCTGGTACAAAATACTTTTTAATATTTACTTATTTCGGTATATTCATTATTTTTTATTAAACAATTATCAATTTATGCTCACTATTCTTCCATTTCTGCTGCTTCTTCCTGCTCTTCATCCTCAGAAATATTTTGACTACGACACGGTCGTGCAAAGCCCACTTTTCGCAGATCTCTTTGTCTAAAATATTGTAATTATATTAGCATGATATTTAAATAAAAATTATATTTTTTCTTTTATTTCAAAGTCATAAAGCTAGCCACAGATTGTCAAGCTTTTATTCCAGTTAAAAATGACTTGGTCTTCTGTGTAGGAATTGGGGGGAGATTGGAAAGAATAGTTGTGTCTCTTAATTAATCGGAGTGAAAATGTAGTAAAGATAATAGAAATTTGAAAATCTAATATGTTATGAGGTTGTTTGAAAAATATGGTTACATTTTCAGTTCTTTTATCAAGTCTCAATTAGTGCGACGACAGAACGCAAAATCATACTGTTTTTTACTCGCATTTATAAAACTAAGATGAATCGAAGAAAATATTGGAATGAAGGTTTTCGATGTAATTTTGTGTTTTTAGGTTTATTAAAAGTCCGTTTTTTTAATCTTGAAAAAATACAAAATATATTATATCTTAAAAACGGCATTTTTTTTTAGTCTTGATCAAGGGTCAGGGGCGGATTCAGCATCTTTCTTAGAGAAGGGGAGGCGGTGATATCACAAAAATGAAAGTGAAAGCAAGTTGTCGACGGGAAGGGAGACGCCAACAGTTCTGAATTTGAAGTTCTTGGAGGGGCGATTGCAAGCAAAAGCGAGTTGTCGATGGGTGAGGGGGAAGATGCCAGCAATATTCACATTCCTAGGTAAGAAGCAAGGTCGGGGTCTATTTTTCTGAATTCAATGCTCTTCGAGAAATTTTAAATTTCTGGATTTCATCTAAAATTGGTAATAGCGGGCTTTGAAGAGTTTTGATTTAGATTAGATTAAAATATTAAAATTATTTCTTTGAAATTCAATATAGTGGATCCAATATAGTGGGTTAAAAATTTTACCTTATTCGCATTTTTTCAGATTTGGTATTAAGGGGTTTTCGGGATCCAGTAATACGAATGTGAACTTAATTTTTTTATATTATTCCGATTTTGTCTAAAAGTGATCTTGAGCGGTTCTTGGGCCTTATCCAACTCAATATGTAGTATAAAATATACCGGGTTAAGAAATTTATGTCTCAAGTTCTTTAAATATCGATATTGAAAGGTTTTGGGGTCTATATTACCAATCTAAAATTAATTTGAAATTTAAGATAGTGGATTTACTATGACAGACTAAATATTTGTTTCACACAATTTCACTGGTATTTGGAGAAGCCTAAGAATCAAAGAATTTTTAGTGGTTCATTTTAGGGTGATTTACAGCTTTGGATAAAATGGGTACTTTTTTGCTACCTTGTAGTGAATGCGAGGTACACTAATCTCGATTACTACTTAATTCAAATAATTTATGATATCATTATAAATTCAAAACTAAAAATCGAAAAATAAAATTTTTATAAAAAAAATTGAACCAACTTCTAAAAGTGACCTAAAAAGTGAAAAATAACTATAAATTTTTATATGAAATTGAAACTTTTGAAGTCGGCGCCAAATTATTTCTAAATGAAATAAATAGCTACTAATATATACAAATTATGGTAAGAAGGCAATTACAAATAAAGTATTTTCAATCTGTTTACGCGAATCACATTTTGATAGGTATTAGTTTGGCGCTGACATCAAAAATTTCAATTTTATATAAAAATTTATAGTTATTTTTCATTTTTAGCACATTTTTAGGAGTCGGTTCAACATTTTTTATAAAAATTTTATTACAGTGATATTTTTAAAGAAATTTATTTAAAATTTTCATTGCTGAAATTTTTTATGAGTCTTCCACTCACATAGTATAATCAGTTGTATAAATTGGCTCGTGCCTTTTTTTCGCTTCCAGCAATCTGGTTAAAAAGATATTTTTCAAAAAGAAATATACTAAAAATATTTACAGATTCAAATTATCTGATAAGCATTTAGTCACTACTGATAATTTCCGGGAGTAAACTTGACCACAATTGAAAACAAATGACAATGGAAAGTTACAACTACATAAATCCCATTAGTCATAATTATGACCTTTAATTTAAATAATTAGGATAAATCTTATATCGTTAATGGCAGTTAAAATGCTCAGTTTTATTATATGTGTCAGTTATTGTGTTCATTAATTAGTCGTTAAATAAAAACATCCGATTAATATTTTACATTTTACAAGTAATTGGTGGTGCTTGTGGGCCGGCATACGCTCGCAGGTCGTAGTTTAAAAGCTTCCGGTCTAGATCGAAAACTGAGGTTTTTTTAACATTAACATAAGCCCTTTTCAGAATAGATTTTTTGATATTTTTTAGAAATGAGGCGATGAACATTGAACTGCTGCAACTCACTTTATATCGGTAGTCGCAAAAACTTAATAAAAACAACTCGAATTGTACTCATATTTTTCAAACAACCCCGTAATAGAAAAGATTCCCAAACCTCTCTTATCTTTACTACATTTTCACTCAGATTAGTTAAGGGACTTAACTATTCTTTCCAATCGCCCCCCGATTCCCCTTAAATTAGCATAAACCCTCACTTACCTATTTTCTTCGTGCAGGGTGTCCATTAAGGTTCTTAATTGGCTTTCGGGGTCCCTGGATGGCAGTTTGTCGCTTCTTTATTAAAACTTTTAAAAAGTTGCTCAGTTTCTGCCTGATTTACAACGGTTAAAGTCGAGATTAGTCTCCTATGGAAAACAATTTGTCTAGTGTATTTAAGTTGTGATAATACAGGGTGGTTGTTGCGTCAAATAATATTGTTTAAGAAAATGTTGATAATATTAAAGAAGGTAATTTGGCTGGGGACAACTAGAGTAAGTAAAACTATCCCATGATTAGTGATGTTATAAAATCCTAAATTAGCCTAATTTAACTTGATTTAACCAAAATATTAACAAATAGAACTCTTATAGAACTGAACAGGTTACAAAGATGATAATTTTATATTAATAGGTGTTTCGGGTAGCAATGTCGATTTTTTTCGCAAAATTTCAACATTTGTTTTCGTAACAAAATGAATTACCTCATTAATCTAAGAATTAGCTATCATGAACTATGACTGTTTCCCATCTTTCTGTCGAAGAATCGAAATAAATGTTCCAACGCACTAAGTCTGGTGAATTCAGCGGGTGGGGTAGGACATACCACTTAAATTTTCCAAATAATTTTTTATATATTTTGCAATGTGTTTTATGTCGAAAAATGACGTTTATTGGTCATTTTTTCTTCAATGCTCCGTTTAATTTTATCAGTTGTTATCGATATCGATTGCCAGTAATTATTTCACTAGATTTTAGTAATTCGTAATACAGAACTCCTTTATTATCCCACCAAATACCAAATGTAAAAACCCCCTACTTTTCTGCCTGACAAGCAAAATTTCACCAGTGGTTGTTCGCCTTTCAGTATCTCTTTCCCTCAAGTCATACGGAATCCATTTTCCTTCTTTCTGGATCTTGCCCAATGCATCTAGACGTCCGAAAATAGTGGAATAGGAAACATTAAATGCTGCTGACAATTGTTTTCACATTTTAGTTGGGCTTTAATCCCATAATTCCTGCAAATCTGCATCTTCAAATTTTTTCGGCTGATTGAGACGCTCTTTATCTTTTATATCAAAATCACCACTTTTGAGTGTTTAAGACATCATTAATAAGTTTTTTGGGTTAAAACATTCTCCCTTTCAAGTAACAATCGATAACTTTCAGCAACTGCTTTCTTTAACTGAAACAAGGTTATTAAACTTCCCCGCAAACATATTTTCCTGGTAAAAAGTTCGACATTTTCTAACCCATAAAGAACTATGTTTTTTGCATGATGATAACTGATAACAAACGGGCTTTTAGTGGCGTATGTTTACCTTTCAAAAGACCATAGATCTTACTAGTATATACCAACAAAAGTATTAGTGACCCCATCTCTTAGTAAAATCGACATTCCAGTTTCATAATTTAAATTTAAATAAATCAAAAAATGGATATTTCCAATTAAAAAGTAAAATAGTCGGCTTTCATGATACCGTAATTTCTGACTTCTTTCCTAAAGGACATCCAGTTATTTAGAATTCTGCTTCTAGTATTGAAGAAGCTAGCAAATTTTATTAATGAACAAAATTTCATGTCAATAACACATGTAATCTATGAGGTAATGAGACTGAAGATTGAGATCTCACCAGAGATGCTCTTTCTTGAGATGGAACTCTAAACAATACTACGTTCATTATCAACTATAATTATAGTCTAAAAGCTAGTGGATCCTTGAATGTAATGGGAATTTTATAAGAATTTATTAAAGATAGACAAACTGAAAAATGTTGGTCTGGCAAGCCTCTTCCGGCCACTATCCCACCTCGCCTATTTTTGATAACGTCAAAAAATTAATATTTTTAAACTTGAAGGTATAAGGTTGGCATTTGGATATGTTTTAGTTTAAATACACTAGGTTATAGAAAAAAAATAGTCAGACCGCTTAGTCAATCGCGAATACCTGCCAAATAAGTTCAAAAGTGAGCAAGATAAAAGTGAAAAAACTTTGTCTTGTAAGGTTAAAATTTCAACACAACATATAAACGATATAAACGATATAAAAGTCAATTATAATTCATATTTGTTAACTGCATAAACAAAACAATCTTAAAATTTTTTATAAATTTTATATAGAATTCCTTTTCATCCAGGTCTTTATTTTTATGGTCATCGAATTCGTCTTAATTTTTTGGAGGTGGGATAATGACCGAATGAGACCTGTCATACTGACGTTTTTGGGTTCGTCTATCTTTAAAATGGTATTATAAAAATTTCCAGCATTACACGCAGACCTTTACATCAAGGATTCACTAGTTCTCTTTACTTTAATACCAGTTCTTTAAGTTAAACAGTAAGAAACAGCTGGATATGCAAACACAAAGTTGATTTCAAAAGCTTCTTTCATTATACGAAACAATGAACAAGACATTTCTTCCCTGAGAATTTATAAACAATCTATACATCTTTTACATTTTATTTATATATATATATATACAGGAATTAATTTTTCTTGAACCATTAAATATATTTTTAATTGGTTATTTTCTTGGGAATATGGTTCATTTTTATATTGAAACTACATATATAAAGTAGTCATATTTATTGTATATATATATATATATATATATATATATATATATATATATATATATATATATATATATATATATATATTTATTTATTTTTCAGGACGTTTCGATTCTTTCGAATCTTTTTCAACTAAGGGTTTCGGCGGATGCTACAAAAATGTACATTTTTAATATTATTATATATGGAATAAGAGGTTAAAAACTTACCATTAAGAACAGAGATTTTTGTTTTAAACAAAAATTAATTACATCACAAACCAATTGTAATCACTCACTCTTTTGTATATTCACTTTTCAAAAGTATTTTTAAAAGTCCAGTTAGAAGAATGGACACTACATTTTTAACCCTATAACTGCCTTGACTTGACTGAATGTGGAACCCAGATGGTGTATGTTTTAGGTACTTTAAGTGACGTAAAAAGTTTGGGTCTTTTAATTGAAGTGATATCTTTCTGAAAAATATCGTGATTCAATTTAGAAGAATTGAAAACGGAGAATTATTCTTATTTATTGTTTTATTTATTTTAGGAAGTCCCTTATATTGGTTTATTTTAATATGTTGAAATAAATTTGATTTAGATTATTGATGTCTGTTTTATCGTTTACGGCATTCGGATTTTTTTTTATTGCAATCATTTCGTAAAATTCTCGTTTTCCTTTGTTAGTTTTAGTTTTCAAAATTTTTGTATTTTCATAATCAAAGGTCTTCTTGTATTTCATTTCGTGTTTTTTTAGGGCTGTAATATTTTTTTTGTCATATTTATGTCCATTTAGACGATTTTGCAGATACTGACTAGTTTGGCCGATATAATTGGATGGACAATCCTTGCAGGGTATTTGGAATACAACATTTGAATTTCTGTTTTTTGGAATGTCACTTTTTAATTTGCTGAAATTGCTTTTAAGTAAATTATGACCCTTATGACTAGTGCTTATATTATGTTTTTTAAAAAAAGTTTAAAAGTTTTCGGAAAGTTTTGATATGTATGGCAAGGAAAGATATTGTTTTTTGGTTTTATTGTGTTCTAAATTTTCTGTTTTAGTGTTTCCATGTTTGTATTTTTCTAGCCTTTCGTTAAAAATTTTATTAATAAGTTTATTTGAAAAAAAATTTTAAAAAATGTGAAGTGAATATACAAAAGAGTGAGTGATTACAATTGGTTTGTGATGTAATTAATTTTTGTTTAAAACAAAAATCTCTGTTCTTAATGGTAAGTTTTTAACCTCTTATTCCATATATAATAATATTAAAAATGTACATTTTTGTAGCATCCGCCGAAACCCTCAGTTGAAAAAGATTCGAAAGAATCGAAACGTCCTGAAAAATAAAAATACATATATACAATAAGTATGACTACTTTGTATATGTAGTTTCAATATAAAAATGAACCATATTCCCAAGAAAATAACCAACTAAATATATATATATATATATATATATATATATATATATATATATATATATATATATATATGGCTGATATTTCTGTTAGGAGAATGCAGTGTTACGCTACTGATTTGTATTATTCAATTTATTAAAACAGTAAACGTGTGGCTTTTGTTTATTCAACTCGTCCAAAAAAATATTTATTATGTAAATTTATTTAAATTGTCTTAATTGCTAGTGTGAGGTAATTCTTCTAATAAATGGGATTTTCTAGGAAATGTTATAAGTACAATAGGAATTTTATTAAATGAATTCCTGTTTGTTTATCTATGCCAATTAAAAATAATAAAAATTTAAAATAAGATCTATCGTTTTTAACACTGGCATATGTTTATAAACATATCTGAAAGTTTTAAAAAATAACCAAGCGAAATTACAAATTATGAATTATGGGGTCTTTTAGGTTACAATTTTTCAAGAAAAAAATTTTTTTAGTTATTTTTTTTTAATAGAAAGAAAAGAGATATCATTTTATAATTTTGCACATATATTTATTCGTACTTTAAGTATACATAAATATTTTTTTTGGATTTTTTTATGGATTTTTTTACCCATAATATTTTTTTTTAAAAAGACATCAAAAAATGACGGAGGACGTGATTCCAGGTGACTGAATCGTCTCAAAAAAAAAAATACCAAATTACTCCTTGTTCAAGTGCCCATGGTCGGTACCGACCACGGGCACTTGAACAAGGATTAATTTGGTATTTTCCTTTTTTTTTCAGACGATTCAGTCACCTGGAATCACGTCCGCCGTTATTTTTTGATGTTTTTCTTTAAAAAATTGTCATGGGTAAAAAAACCTATAAAAAAATCAAAAAAAAAATTTTTTGTATACTTAAAGTACAAATAAATATATGTGCAAAATTATAAAATGATATCTCTTTTCTTTCTATTAAAAAAACATTAATAAAAATTTTTTATTTTTGAAAAATTGTAACCTAAAAGACCACATAAAAATATGGTAATAAAACAATTGGTAGTCATTCTCTTTCTACGAGGATTAAAATAAAAAGTAAAATTTGTTTAAATTAAAAACCTTAATCAAAAAAAAACCTTCAATATCACAACCGAACGACACCTTTTCTCAACTGTCATGGAAAACTTATTTGTGACTGTATTTGTGCGAGTATTGAAGAGGAACAACACGAGCATACTTACAGATCTCATAAAACGAGAGAATTCTTGCAGCAGAAGATCTTTTCAACTGAGCCCAGAAGTATCACAAAAAAACGAAATTCTTTTAAAGCAGTAAAGAAGATTAGGAAAAAACTCAAGCCTAGATTAGACCAGACGTTACGACGCTATTATCCCAATTGATAAAAATTCTGTCCAGTTCAAAAAAAAATGTTATTCTCGCAGTATACAATCTTTCCTAATATTAATATAATAATGAAAAAAAAAATTATTCAAATCAGTTCAGAAATAAGAAATGTACTCGGAAGATCAGTTGTAAGAAGAAATAAAAAGTGTACAAACGAAACCTATTTAAAAATCAATAACTATAATAGTAAAGTAAAATATTATTATAGAGCGAAATACACAACGACTCTGAGCGCAAGATCCATGTGCCCTCCAACGTTTGTCGCTTCATTTCTCAATAATATCATATAAAACGTATTCGAGAAAATACCTTCTTCAACTTTCAATCTACACTAGCAAAAAATATATTAAAAGTGTCCTTTTCGAGGTATAACATAATTTAAAATTTTTAGGCCGATTTTTTAAAAATCTCCAATGGAAAGCTGATAAAAAATTACATCGAAAAGTCTTTACGATCAATTTCAGTATCAAAAACATAAGTTCAAAACATTTGGATTTTGTTTGCATGCGCCACGTTTAGACATTTCAGATGAAATGCTCCATATTTAGTAAGTCATTTAGCAACATAAGTGTTATAACCCCAAAAAAAAATAATAGATGAATAGAACTCATCTAGTGCTCGTTCGAAAAATTAAGATTCATTTTGGAGTCGAATATCCCCGATACATCAAGAGCTAAAGTTTACACTAAATTGGACTTCAGAGAGAAACAAATGCTCCTAATTCGAAAAAAGACACTTAAATAGAAGCACAAGCAGTAATTACAAGTGTCAAAAAAAGACAGCCTTCCAACTCAAGTCGCAGTGGCTTATACAGAAAATATAGAAAAACAAAAAGGAAGATAGACATAGAAATATCAAGAAATTACAAAAAACATATGGGAAAGGTTTATTGTCGGGGTATGTTGTGGAACTCAACATCCTACCACCGCTTTCCGGCAAAACTGGACTTAAATAGAGGTCCAAGTTTGTGGAAAGTACAGGGATGTCTGGGAAAGATACCGGTGGATCCCACTGATGAGTCCACCACCGGTATCAGGACGAAACATCCATACATTTACTACGGTGGTTGAAAATAGATCGCTAGCTACATGTCCCTACCACCAGGGGCATTGTTAATTGCGACAGTACACAGTCAAAAAGCATAGCTGCCATTGAAAGAGAGAAATCAGGCTTTGTTACGTTATTGAATTTTTCTATCTATCAATAGTGGTTCGATTAGAACTAAATAACACTATGTAACACTAAAAATTCACCAATATCTCGAATAGTAATTTGTAATAGGTATATTTAGTGCATAAAAAAAAAGTTTTATTTCAACATTACTTCGTAACACATAAATAACTGGTATTTGGTTTTGTGTACTCATCGCAATACTTTTTTGATGGTAGTTATAAAAATATTTCTTTTTTTGCGTACAAAAGTCATCAAAACATTTTTATTGCTCATAAATCTATAACATACCGTGCATTTGTGTTAACTCGTCTACCCTATTTTGTTATATTAATGGTTAATCCACTCCTAAAAGTTAAAAAAAAAACAAATTCCCCACTGCTTAAACAATGTTATCAAGCCTATTTTAAGACTAAAATTTAGAGTCAAGATAAATCGTACGTGTCTCAATTATTTTGTATGAACTGTTATAAATATTTGACGGGTTAATACAATGGTACTATAAAATAAATGCCTTTTGGTGACCGGTGTAGTGACGTGAATCGAGAAAGCACATTGTTATCAAATATAAAGAAATTTTCTAAAAAATCAAAAAGTTCAGTGAAATATGCCTATTCCCGAGACATTCCCATACCAAAACAATCTTCGAGTTCATCAACTTCTTTGGAGGAAATACAGACGAACTTGGCCCTTCTATTTAAGTGGTATTTTCAGATCCAACTGTTACAGAACCACATTTGATTAATCAACCTTGCCAGAGATTTAGATTTAGCCAAAAAACAAATGAAATATTAGAATAGTGAAATATTTAACAGCCTGACTTTAAAACTGTTAGATATCAAGTGTCACAGTTCATTACCTTCCTTTTATTCAAAAGAGGATAATTAAGTTTTCTGTAACAATATTAATAGTTTAATATCGGTACAAAGTCACTATCATTCACCAGATGAGTAGAGAGGGACTAAACTAAAGGACTAAAACAATTTTACTCCATTACAGTAACATATATACATCTGCCTGTAGCTTAACGGGCTCACTTAAAAGTAACCTTTTAAATTTTAAAACTTATTCTGGAAAAGATCAAATATACAGCGTAGAAATGACAAATATATCCTGATTTAAAGGTAGTTGCTTCAGTTTTAAGATTGCAAACCCTGGATGAATGGTACTGCAGAGAGGGTTCAGAACACTACGCAATACAACACTGGCCTTTAAGAAATGAATACGTTCTTGGTCAGAAAAATATTAAAATGAATCATTTGTGCCACCTGAAAAAATCATTTTACCATGATTGCATATCAAACTCGGTTTAATCAAGAATTTTGTCAAAGTACTACGCAAAAATGAGCTTGGATTTCAGTTTATTTAAAAAAAATTTCTACGCTAAACGATGCCAAAATTAAAGACGGAATTTTTGTAGGGCCTGATATGAAAAAATGAATCAATGATCTCTCTCTTTTATGGAGCTTTAGTTCCACAAAAAAAGGAATGCTTTTGTCGCTGTGATAAAGAATTTCCTCGGCAACCACAAGTCACCAATCTTGCATTAAAAAAATTAAAATATTGCTGGATGATTATCCTAAACTAAAATATCATTGTAAATCTGTTTTCGGTGTACTCTCTTAAGTTTTTTCCAGAATATGTGGGCTCAGTTAGTGATAAATATGACTAATGATTTCACCAGGAAATAGAAGTAGTTAAGAAGCATTATCAAAGTAAACCAGCAATGCTTGCAGACTTCTATTGGTACCTTCAGAAGGATAATGAAAGGAGTGGCTGCAAGAGGAAAGGCAATCGTTCAAAAAAACTTAAGTTTTTTATGGAAAATATGGATTTGCGTGATAATTTAGATTAATTTTGAATAAATGATTTTCATAATGTAACTCAACGTGATAGACTGTTTTATTTGTAAGCCTTAATTGAGTTTAAGGTAAGTTATCATTATTATATACTGTTAACCCAGTAAACCAAAAAGGTTTTAATTATTTGCAGAGTGCAAATTTAATTTCGATGATATTGAATTTCTCAATTTTTTTTATGATTTCGATTGATGTTTAGTTACTTACCTTTTCCTTACGCTTATATTTATTAATTTTTCTATTTATCAAGCGAAAAACTAAAATCCAGCCACTGGTAAGAATAGGAATAAACATAAATATTCCCATGAGCTTCTTGAATTTGCACTTTTAGTTTTAACTAATTTGTATAAACATGTCGCAGTCGTAAAACTGTTTTTCTCAAAGATTAAGTCAGAGAAAATACGGAAAAACTTCAAAATATGTGGAAACTTAAAAGCGAAAAGATAAAATTTTAATTTTCAACGAACGGGACCGTCTGAAATCTGGCGGATACTGGAGGATTTATTTTTTTATTTTACGCGCCGAATTGTGTTGTTTCGAGGTTTGTTGTTTTAATTAGCGAGAAGAGCGTCGGGTATGTTAAGTAATGTTAGATATGAGAGACATTTGCGAAGTGGATCGTTTGGAATAATTTTTTATATTGTCATTTTGACAGGATTGTGTGAAAATTTTATAATGAGGGCAGGAGGAAGAGAGTGAGCTGATATTTTATATTATTTTATTTTTGAAATTTGAAGACTTAAAAGAACAAGAATATGGGCTGTTTACTCTGGAGTACTCTTTGACCATCCATAGAAAGCTGAGAAAGTGATACACCGAAAATGTATATTGAAAGAAACTTTTATATTAATTTCAATATCCAAAACACGAGGTAAAAACACTGTAATCTAGGTTTCAAGCTCCGTGCTCGGACATTGTCAAGTTTAATGATCTTTTCTTCTTTACAAATTAGGATCTCTTCCGTTGTTTGGCAGGATTTCGAAATTCCGCATAACTGAAGATACAAACAAAAAGCATATGAATAAAATATAATTTTTTCCACGCTGAGTTTTCTCTAGTTTATTCCTATCAGAATATCGGAATTTTTCTGTTATTCTTAGTTTATTTAATGATATATATATATATATATATATATATATATATATATATATATATATATATATATATACTGTTGTAGAAACGGACATATCGGTATATCTTACCGGTATGTTCCGATCGAAATTGAGTACAAATATTAGGTACAACATATAGAAAGTAGACACAGGAGTGTCGAGGGTGTCTGGATAAGGCGTCGATGGACGCACTGATGACTCCTACCTTCGACGCCGAGGACGAAACATCCTATTTTAGTGGGCTTTATTAGCGCGTATTTCGCGGTATTCGACGCCGCGAAATACGACATGGCGACCATAACAGGACGGTGCACAGCATAGGGTTGCTGGCACCATGGCAGCTAAAGCAGCGCCAGGATCTGGGAACCACTCGGGATGTCCGTTCCTACAATTACTTTCAGTCACCCGCTTTCTATATCGAGACTGTGGAGTCTCAATAAGCAAGAGCGACTGCCTTAGGGGGGTATGTTGTAGAAACGGGCATATCGGTATATCTTACCGGTATGTTCCGATCGAAATTGAGTACAAATATTAGGTACAACATATAGAATGTAGACACATTAGTGTCGAGGGTGTCTGGGTGAGACGTCGATGGACCCGCTGATGAGTCCTACCGTCGACGCCGAGGACGAAACATCCTATTTTAGTGGGCTTTATTAGCGCGTATTTCGCGGTATTCGGCGCCGCGAAATACGACAATACATATATATATATATATATATATATATATATATATATATATATATATATATATATATATATATAATCATTTTCTTCTTATTTTGTCTTTTCTTGGGATTAGGTTCTTTATTTAACAAGAAATCAAAAACAATTTGACGTTTCGCCCTTTATTTAAGGCATTTTCAAAATTTTTTTTACTCTTTTAATTATTGATCATCCTTGACATTTTGTTTTTTTAGTAATAATGAAAAAATTTCATCATTTTCGGCCCTGTATTTAGGGCATTTTCAAAATTTTTTCCTTAATTTATTTTCATTATCCTAAAAACATTTTTTTGTATAATTAAAAAAAATTATATTTAGAATATTATCAACATATTAACAAACAAACAATACTTTAAAAAATTATCATTTAAAATATATCTCATTTTCCAAGAACGAACCTTGACATTTTGTTTATTAATAATAAAGTGCTACATTTGTGACTTGTATTTCGGTACTGAGGAATGTCAATTTATTTTATTTTTTATATCTTACAATGCAACAAAAAAAAAGCACACATTAAATTTATAGTTAAGAGGATATTCAGTTTGGTATTTATTAACAGGACCTTAATATTTTAGTTTAAATTAGGCTGGTGTAAATGTGGCTCAAATTTCCTATATCCATTCTGTCATTGACAGTGTTTTCATTTTTTTAAATTTCTATCATTTCCTTTATCTGTAATTATTGATAGTTTACATCTTCGTTCTTAACTGTGATTTTGTTGTCGCCCTGTGTGTGTTCGTTTAGCGCTGTTAAAACATTTTTGTACATTTATGACCATTTAATCTATTCTTAAGTAATTGTCTAGTAATGCCAATATATTTCTGGGGACAATTTATTCAAGGGATCGAGTATATTACATTTGATTTATTTATTAATAAAAATGTTTTTTTTTATAAATGATTCTTTTACTTTTAAAAAATTCATTGACGCAGTAAACCTACCCGAAAATTAAAGGCTCGCTAGACGTTATATTTTTATATACAGATATAGTAAATCAACTTTTCCAAACTATTTTAGCAGAAAAATGAGAAATTTTAAAGGAACATACTTCACTATCAAAAAATAATTTTATAGATGCTATTGACTTCGTTCTAAACACAAATTATTTTCAGTACGAAAACACCTTTTACAAACAACTCAATGGGTGTGCTATGGGTTCACTAATTTTATCTACTATTGCTCAGTTAATAATGCTACATCTAAAGAAGAAAGTTTTAGAAAAACCAAATTTTAACATAATATTTTTCAAACGATTTGTCGAAGATTGTATAGTAGCCGTGCCACAGGATAAAATTAATGAAATTCAACAGTTGCAACGAAAAATTACAATTCACATCCGAAAGAGAAAACCATAATAACATAATAAAATAAACTAGATGACATATGCAGAAAAAACAAAATTTTGACTAAAAAATATACCAAACCAACTTGATCATATATATATATATATATATATATATATATATATATATATATATATATATATATATATATATATATATATATATATATATATATATATATATATATATATATAAATAAGTAGATAAGTTTTTGTCCGTGTAATTTAAAATAAAATAGAATAAAATATTGGCGAAGCGGACGTGAAAATTTGTCAATCTACATGATTCTCGTGTTAAAAAGTGTGGAGCACTCCAAAATATGGAAAAACTCCGGGTCCGACAGATGGCGACAGCGCTGTTTCGTCCTAATATGGGACTCGTCAGGCCACCGCATTCGGTACAAACCATCATCTCGCCTTTGCATGGTATAAAGCTGAATTTAAAATTAAAAAACAGCAAACAAAATGACAAAGGTGACATCTCGATGGTTCACTTGATAATACAAGAACCATACAGATTAACAAAGTTTGTAAAAGAACCGTCATATGGTGGCGCGACGGTGAATTAAAACAGAAATATATAAAATCGAGTACACGAAACGCGCTGCCCAAAGGATAGAGAGAGAGATAGAAAGATAGCGAGAATCATGTAGATTGACAAATTTTCACGTCCGCTTCGTCAATATTTTATTCCATTTTATTTTACATTACACGGACAAAAACTTATCTACTTATTTATTTACTTGTTTGGCTTTGAAACACGCTAAACGATGCTCTCATGATGGGATCGTTTGGTGCGGCACGTGGCTTTGGCTGCTAAAATAAGCGGTAGGCTTGCTTGCCAGTACCGAAAAATGCGACCCCTATCCTTTGGGCAGCGCGTTTCGTGTACTCGATTTTACATATTTCTGTTTTAATTCACCGTCGCGTCACCATATGACGGTTCTTTTACAAACTTTGTTAATATGTGTGGTTCTTGTATTATCAAGTGGACCATCGAGATGTCGCCTTTGTCATATTGTTTGCTGTTTTTTAATTTTAAATTCAGCTTTATACGATGCAAAGGCGAGATGATGGTTTGTACCGAATGCGGTGGCCTGACGAGTCCCATATTAGGACGAAACAGCGCTGTCGCCATCTGTCGGACCCGGAGTTTCTCCATATTTTGGAGTGCTCCGCACTTTTTAACACGAGAATCATGTAGATTGACAAATTTTCACGTCCGCTTCGCCAATATTTTATTCTATTTTATTATATATATATATATATATATATATATATATATATATATATATATATATATATATAAACTCAAAAAAAAAAATAGTGTTATAATGAGTCTGACTAATCGCGATTTCTCTTAAGTCTCCAGAATCCCGACTAATAATACTACAAAAATTGAAAGCTACATTAAAAAAATATAATTTCAGTGAGAACACCATCACCTACCATCACCTAAATAATTAATAAACGAACATATAAATTTTACAATAACCCAACAACAAAGAATATAGAACATAAACAGCAAAAATATATAGCATTCCCTAACACTAGTGAACTCTCAAAACACCTTTTAAAAAATCACCATATTATCGTATGCCACTGGTCTCATAATAAACTAATTACACTATTCACTAATTTAAAAAATAAAACTCCTCTTATGAGTAAATTAACTGTAATATATTCAATCCCTTGCAGAAATTGTCTCAATAAATATATTGACAGCGCTAAACAAAAACACACCGGACGAAAAACATATTTTTGATTACAGCAAACCCACCGTTAAAAATAAAGATATAAACTGCCTAAAATAACAGATAAAGGAAGTGATGAAAATTTAAAAAAATAAAATCACTGGTAATGACAAGACGGATATAGGAAATTTGAGCCACATTTACATAAGCCTAATTTAAACAAAAATATTAAGTATTCGGTCTTATTAATAAATACCAAATGGAATATCCTCTTAACTAAAAAATTTAATGTGTGCGTTTTTTGGATTTTTTGTAAGATATAAAAAATAAAATAAAATCACATTTCATGTATCCTCAGTACCTAAATACAAGCCACAAATGTAGCGCTTTATTATTAATAAAGAAAATGTCAAGGTTCATACTTGGAAAATTAGATACATTTTAAAATTATGATAGTTCTTAGTGTTATTTGTTCCTTGACATGTTGATTTTATTCTAGGTATAAATGTTATTTAATTATACAAAAAAAAATTTTTAGGATAATGAAAACAACTTTAGGAAGAAATTTTGAATATGCGCTAAATGCTGGGTGAAATGTCAAACGTTTGCATTTTTAATCGCATAAAGAACCTAAGCCTTAAAAAGAAAAAAATTAGATAATCTATGGTTCAAGAGTCTGAAATAATATATATATATATATATATATATATATATATATATATATATATATATATATATATTTAGTTGGTTATTTTCTTGGGAGTACCGTTCATTTTTATATTGAAACTACATATATAAAGTAGTCATACTTATTGTATATATATTTTATATTTTAGGACGTTTCGATTCTTTCGAATCTTTTTCAACTGAGGGTTTCGACGGATTCATTAAGAATAGAGATTTGACTGTCAGTCAAATCAAGGTAGTTATAGGGTTAAAAATGTAGTGTCCATTCTTCTAGCTGGACTTTTAAAAATACTTTTTAATAGTTAATATATAAGAGAGTGTGTGATTATAATTAGTTTGTGTGTTGTAATTAATTTTTATTTAAAACAAAAATCTATGTTCTTAATGAGTCCTTCGAAACCCTCAGTTGAAAAGATTCGAAACGTCCTGAAATTTAATATATATATATATATATATATATATATATATATATATATATATATATATATATATATATATATATAATAAGTATGACTACTTTATGTATGTAGTTTCAATATAAAAATGAACCATACTCCCAAGAAAATAACCAACTAAAAACATATTTAATGGTTCGAGAAAAATTAATTCCTATATATATTCAAAAATCGATCACGAAACTTAAGGGGGTGATTCTACTTGACAAAATAAGGGTAGAGCTTCATATAATTTTTTTTCAAAATGTCATTCGTTTTCGAGTTACAAGCCGTCCAAGTTCAAGTTTTTATTTTTTGTTTTTTGAATTACTCGCTTACAGGAAAACCGATTTGACTAATATTTGAAAGATAGGCTAAGTCTTCTGCGTTTCATTATTTTAGTAACAATTCACACTGATTGTTTGCCGCTAGAGGGCACTTTACCTACATTGAAAATTGTTTTTTTGTCATAATTTTTTAGTATTGACAGCTACAGTAGTTTTTGGCATAATTTCTGAAAGACTGATGCCAGGCCTTTAAAAAAGGCGCTCTTCATTTACATCGCTAAACCCAACGGTTTAGACGTAAATCACCCTTAAAAATTAAGTGGTAAATTTACTTTTCTCATTTCATTACCACCAGCTACCAGGTAAATAGCTATCAAAGTATACTAGAGCTGTCAGTTTAACATCAAATAAATTCGCTTTTTAAACTATTTAATTTATAATCTTAAAATAACTGATAATGGCTAATCACCAATATTCAAATATCGAATATTGTGATATCCATTTTTGTTATGGAAAAGCAAATGGTAATGCAGAGTTGGCAAGAAGATATTATATGGAGAGTTATCCGGAAAGAAATATCCCTCATGCTCAAACATTTTCCAGTGTGCACAGGAGGCTTGCGGAATGTGGTTCCTTTAAAAGTTATAATGGAAATAAGGGAAGACCTAGAACTGCTAGGAACGTGCAACAAGAAGAAAGAGTGCTTGAAATTATTGAAGATAATCCAGGTATTAGTACTAGAAAAATTGGGAATGAAGTGCGGCTCTGTCAGGCTAGTTCATGGAGGATACTAAGAGAAGAACAACACTACCCGTTTCATTCAAAAAAGGTGCAGGCTCTTTATGACGATGATCGGCCGAGACGGTTGGAAATGTGCAATCAGATCCTAGCTAAGTATGAACACGATAATCGATTAATTGGCGTCATATTATTCACTGACGAAGCTGGTTTCACTCGTGATGGCATAACAAATCTACACAACATCCACACATATGCTTACGAGAACCCAAACAATGTGGTAGAAACGAAACATCAGCGTAGATTTTCACTAAATGTGTGGGCAGGGATAATAGGAGATTACCTTATTGGTCCTCATTTCTTTGATGGCCCATTAACTGGTGACGTATACTTAGATTTTATCCAAAATCGTCTCCCATTGTATCTGGAAGATGTGCCATTGGAAGTAAGGGCCAACATGTGGATCCTCCAAGACGGAGCTCCGCCCCACTTTCGTATACGTGTCCGACAGTATTTGAATGCAACGTATCCTGAGCGATGGATAGGACGAAGTGGACCATTGGCATGGGCAGCGAGGTCACCAGACCTTAATCCTATGGATTTTTTCTTTTGGGGTCATTTGAAACAATTGGTGTACGATATTCCAGTAATCAACGTCGAGGATCTTCGCTTCAGGAGAATCGAAAAGTGCCAAATTATTAAAGAAACACCAGAAATTTTTCATCGAGTTAGGCGACATTTTTTGAAGAGTGTTAGGAAATGTATGGAAGAAAATGGGGGACATTTTGAGAATCTTTTTTAGTTTGTTTAGTACTGTTTCATTAATTTTTATCAATTAAATGTATATCGCAATAATCCATAATATGAATATTTACTGATTAGCCATTATTAGTTATTTTAAGATTATAAATTAAATAGTTTAAAAAGCGAATTTATTTGATGTTAAACTGACAGCTCTAGTATACTTTGATGGCTATTTACCTGGTAGCTGGTGGTAATGAAATGAGAAAAGTAAATTTACCACTTAATTTTTAAGGGTGATTTACGTCTAAACCGTTGGGTTTAGCGATGTAAATAAAGAGCACCTTTTTTAAAGGCCTGGCATCAGTCTTTCAGAAATTATGCCAAAAACTACTGTAGCTGTCAACACTAAAAAAATTATGACAAAAAAACAATTTTCAATGTAGGTAAAGTGCCCTCTAGCGGCAAACAATCAATGTGAATTGTTACTAAAATGATGAAGCGCAGAAGACTTAGCCTATCTTTCAAATATTAGTCAAATCGGTTTTCCTGAAGCGAGTAATTCAAAAAACAAAAAATAAAAACTTGAACTTGGACGGCTTGTAACTCGAAAACGAATGACATTTTGAAAAAAAATTATATGAAGCTCTACCCTTATTTTGTCAAGTAGAATCACCCCCTTAAGTTTCGTGATCGATTTTTGATTCACCCTGTATATATATATATATATATATATATATATATATATATATATATATATATATATATATATACCTTCTATTATGTTATTATCGGCATAAATTCGTGTATTGGGGTTAACTAGTTTTTATCGTGCTAACATTAGACCTACTTTATCTGATGCTTTTTTTAGCACACGAAGCATATCTTGTAGTTTTATTAAAATGATGTCATATGCGAAAAGGAGGTATGAGAGGTGACGGTCATCAATGTTATGACCCGTATATTTCCAGTTCAATTGTTTGAATTGATTCTTGCGTTGTCTATCGTTTTAATTACCGTTCATAATTCAATCAAATCAAAAGTTTGTACCACGATGTTAACACTCACCCCGTCCCGTTGTTACGTGGTCCGATCTGATAATGTTGCAACCTTTAAAAGTCAAATTTTAATTTCAAATTATCTTATCAATGCTGGAAATTCTGATTAACACTGCGCAGTATTATAATAATTTCTTTTGTTCCCATGCTCAACTTCCTTTTAAAATCAATACTATTGAGGAGGTTAGCAGCATTGTGAACTCTATCATATCTAATGCCAGTGATCATCATCGATGAACTAAATACTTCCTATATTAAATATTGCGTTCCAACTCTTTGGCCACACCGAAATTTTTTCCCTCATGTTGGAAGGAAGTCTTGTTCAACTTATGCGAGGAGTAAACAACACACGTTTTTTTTGGATTTGATATAAATATATTACCAGTTCTTTCTAAAATCTTAGAGAAAATAGTGTATTCCCAAATATTTGGATATCTAACCAATAATAACACTTTGCCAGAAAAGAAATCGAGTTTTACGATAACATTGTTTATGGACCATCTGGATGTAATTACTAGAAACATCATACAAATACTTACTGTAAATTTGTTTATGGCTTAAGAAAGTCTGACACGGTAAGTGACAAACTTAAGAGTTTAAGCTGATTACCAATGAGTCAAATTTGGGAAATTCATTTACTGACATTTGTACACCGATTGCTTCTTACTGGAATTGTGCCCTTATCTTCGATAAATTAGATTTTAGGTCTAGTCTTCATAAAGTAGTGATTAAATCGAATTGTTTACTGAATATATATATATATATATATATATATATATATATATATATATATATATATATATATAATTTTTCTTTTATTTTGTCTTTTCTTGGGTTTAGGTTCTATATATATATATATATATATATATGTTGGTCTATATTTTTATATATTTAACTAGTCTCATGTGGTTAACTAGTTTTAAGATTAGACCTGATGCTTTTTTTAGCACACGAAGCATATCTTGCAGTTTAATTATTTATTTAAATGTTATCATATGCGAAAGGGAGGTTTGAAAGGTGACGGTCATCAATCTTATCACTCATATATTTCCAGTTCAGTTGTTTGAAAATATCAAACTTAATCGTGAAAAGTTTTGTTGAAATGGGATCTCCTTTCTGACTCTTCGTTCTAAAGGTATATTATGAGTTTCTACACTTTCCTCAATTTTAATTTTTAAATCTGCTTTCCCGTAAATATGTTTCCATATACGTCGAATTTATTCTTGCGTCGTCCATCGTTTTAAATACTTAAATTAAAAGTTTGTAAGCCAAATGAAGAGACACGTTGAACATTTTTCTGTTTGAAGCGTTATGTTTTGAATCTATTCGATTGTACTGAATCTCCTCCGAAACCCCGTTTGTTCTGAAGATTGATATGAATCGAATATAGTATCCTATAACACAAATATGCTAAAAGGGGGTCCCCCAGTGTTATCGATGGAAAATGCCAAACGTCAGCACTAGAACATCTCAATCGTATAAATTACCTTTTTTTTATCCCAATCTACGTAAACAATAAATATTTGTTTATTATATCAACTTCATTTTACCAATTAACGTACAAATATCGAATCAAGAAATATGTGGTACCATTTTTAGGTGCGAATGATGACTCGTTTGCACAAAAAATTACAATAAAATGTAGAAATAGAACTAATTGAAATTTTTGTTTATCGAATGCATGATTTGAGGCGCACGTCTCGTATTAACATAATAATTGAAATTTAAACCTATACTTCGTTTCAACTTAGTTGAAACAGAAAATAGTTTTATATATTTCTGCCATTGCTACTTTAGCTGTTCGCTGAAAATTCGCTTTTTGCATTTGATTTCTGTAATTAAACTTTTTGTAGTCAACCATTTGTTTGCTACACCCAAAAATCACAAATTGGCTAAAATAAAGTTATAGGGCCTACATTGTCTTGATTTTTGTTTATTTGCACGACGTCTCGATCGTTATCAAGTTTAAATTAAATGTTTTGTCTAAACGCTATACGGATGCAGCCGAGCAACTTGCTTATTTGAATTTGGCGTCCTGAAGCGATGGTTGCTCTGAGGTAGGTGGGGCAGGAGCATTCGAAAGAGCGGGAAGTAAAGTTGTATCTCTGCTTGGTTTTGTTAGCATCATGGAGTGGTCGAAGGTGTGGCGTGCATTCGCTGATGAGGCACACTTTTCTAACAGATGCTTAATCATTTCTATTCAACGTGCATTCCATACCTATTTCAATGATGCGTTCCGTGGTCGTGTTCCTGGCCGGTAGTCGATTGTTTTATGGGTACATAACTTTAGACACACTGGTGATGTGAAAAAAAAACCTGACTTTCCATTTAGGGCTCTCCAAAATCCCTTGTTTACAACGATCGTTCTAAAACCCTAGCTCATCTGAAGAACAACATTCGTCAAGCTCCGACTTTTTAGCATTTGGTTCTATTCTGATGAATTAGTTGGTAGGTTATCAACTGATGAGAATGAAGACTGAAAATCAGGAAACTCTGGGTCTGCGTCAGTTTCATACATTTCTGAATAGGAAGCATTGCTACTACGACCATCAGGCGTGGATCCATGTACTTTTGATATCACCGCTCCCTTCAAAGAGAGAGGCTGGTTCCGCCCCTGACTACCATCCTATATTACTTTTCGTTCGCCAGTTTGAGTGTTTTCTGAAATAATAACGAAATAATTTCTTTTCCAGAAATGCAATTGAAAAATATCAGTATACTACTTATATAGTAATTTATCAACACTGTGAAACTGAATCTAGATTCTGTTATACTGCTTCTTCGTTACTTTGTGCAGTTTCTAAAATTAAAATATTAAAAACAAACTACGTACCAGTTTTTTTCAGAAATTATTCTAATCTTTCTTGAGAATAAAAGTTATATATAAATTACCAATTCCTATCTATTTTTTTTACATTATTAAATTTCCTATTTTTATAAAAACTAAACAAAAAAAAATAATACTGCAACATTAATAAAAAAATAACATCATAAAACATTTACAATATGACAAGTTTAGCCAGCATTAAATCTCCATGGCTTCTGTTAACTGAACTCATTATTTCCACTTTATTAAGAGCTTAAGAATATTACGTTGTATTCAAAATGTTGCTGCAATAACGGCATAATTTGAGACTTCTCCAAAATTAGATCCTTAAGCTTCTTGAAGTCAAATTGAGTCTTTAGCCCCTGTCAGCAGGTTTGAGGCGGAATCAGTATATTCTTTGATCTTGCTTAGGCCTTTAACTGTGTGGCTCCAGGCGACATGCTTGCTAATGAAAATTTGGATATCATGTCTGACAAAATGCATGATGGTAGCAAAGATTGACAATACATTCTCTTCTACAAGGAAAGTCTCCTCTCCGTTTGGTGTTTCGCAAAGCTCTACCCTATCACCGCTCTTACTCCTGATTTACTTACTATATATGATGAACGACAACTAGTGCTATTTGCTGATGATACCAGCAAAGTGATGATAGCTGCGAAACTTGAAGAACTATAAACTGATACAAGAAAAATATCCTTTGATTTGTATATATCTTCTAGAAAAAACCTAATGGCAATAAACGCATTTTAGTTTCAAGTTAAATTGGACAAACTATACCTGTTGTCATATTTAGACTAGAATTGCTAAAATCCACAAACGTTAATTTTTTAAATTATAGGTATTGTGAAAATTAAAGGCACACAATAAAGCGATGAATAATAATGCGGAATAATATATTCTGTCTAAATATCTTAAACAAAATATTTGAAGTTGTCATCCACATGATATTTACGTTTTTTTTTTTGACAGACTTTGGATTTATTTACCTTTCCGTGACATGTACGTGTTTCCTCACACGGACCTAATTACTTTTTTGCACTTATCTCAATAGCTACTATATTTAGGTAGGAAAATTTTATTAATAGAATTTACAAAAATAAATAAATATTTTTTTTTTTACTAAAATGTAAAAAATTAATTGCCAATCATTTTATACTGTAATTTATTTAATGTTGGGGATTAATTTATTTACCAAACACTTTTGTGAATTTCCATAACAATAAAAAGAACTCGTTAAATCCGGAAACCTACTTATTGAGTATGTATCTAACTGATTTCTGACGTTAATTTAGAAGTGTGCAGTCTAATGACGTCCATGTTCTTGATCGAATAGTTGGTGAAATATTTTACAAAAGTACAGGTAAATTTTGCCCAATAAATCCAAGAAATATAGCGTCGTTTAAGTAGCCATCAAAGAAGCATGAACCTACAACACGCGTTTCAATTATGTCTTCCCCCCCCCCCCCACCAACACACACACAAAGGGAGACCATCTATGCTCACTGCTAACAGTCCTAAATACACAGAAATTCTCATCACTGTAATCATGGAAATTATGCCTAATACTAATCCATTATTGTGGAAAGTGAATATATTAAAAAAAAGTACCAAATCAAAGACATTTTCATCATCTACGTTTTCAAGAACCATAAACAAAATACTGTTCATCGATTATAAACTACTTACAAAAGTTAGTGATGTATCTATCTGAATTAAATATGGATTAAATATGTATTTTTTATTGATGACTGTAACAAAAATCACTGAAATTATGGCTTGAAGTAATTATATATGATAGACAGATTCTAAAAAACACATTTATTTTTAGATTACAAGCGAGATTATATTTATTTTAGTAAAAATAAAAACACGAAATATGGAAATCGGCCATATTAGATCGAACACCAATCAGAAGCGCGTGACGTCACGCTTTCGTAAACATCACATCAGTCATCATTGTTTATCGCCTTTATCCTTCAAATTTGTCTTTATTTGCATCGTTAATCAGATATTTTGTGGATAAAACTATCAAGTGTGTCAGTTTCCTGCTACCAAAAGTACAACAACGTCATGGAATAAAGATTTGTCAAGGCCAATAGCTCAAATTTGCCAAGAATCGACTCCTTGATGCTGAGAGCGAGCTTAACTGGTGCACTGTTTTAACTTCAGTCTGGACCGCTTTACTTCTGAATTTGTATAATATATGTATATATATATATATATATATATATATATATATATATATATATATATATATATATATATATATATACTTGTACTGATTTATCAGCTGATTTTAGAAAGTTGGTAGGTGCTTTTAGATATTCAATTGTGTACAAAGCTAAAAAAAAAAAATAAGTACTTGTGATCAAACTGTAACTATTTTATACATTATTATGTACTATAATTTTTGCAACAGACTATAATAATATTATAATAATAATAATACTTACCACAAAGATTGTTTGAAATCATAACTACCTATATTAAACCGGCAAACAGAAAAGATATACACCGGTATAAAAAGCAATGGGTACGTACCTAAACTTTCTGATGAAGTGCCTGCGAGTTCTAAATGTTCTGTAGGTGTCTTTGTTTGTGCTACATCTCTGTCACTTTCATCAATTAGACACCTTCTTTGTTTTTTGAGAGCATAGGGACGCTCAGCGGTGTCAGAAGTTCGTTTGCTTTTGCCTGGTTAGCATTCAAATTTTGTGAATATACACCCTGACTTTATGCGCACTTGTAAAACTGAACCCATTACATGGTACTGTATATAATTTTCCATATCATTTGGTAACTGGAAAAAGAAAAAACTTTTAATTAGGAACTTTAAATATAATACAGTAATGCAGAAATGAAACCTAACCTCAAACGGGATCGACAGAATTATTGACAAATATTTATCTTACATATATTATGTTTGCGAGCTTCGCCACTTATTTATATAAAATAAATACTTACATCAAAATGATCTTCGCAGAAATAAATCACTGAATTAACAGATACAGAAGCTGGGTCTCGCCTTGCACGATTTAGCCACGTATTTCTGATATTTTTCTTCTTTGGCACGTTAATAAATCACTTATTTGAAGTTTTTATCGATGTATTATTACATCGAAGAAGTACACACCATCGATACACACTAGAATTCATGATTATCGCACAAAATAATGGAAAATATGAATCGAAACATGCAATAAGATGCAACTTGTCAAATGTTTACGAAAGGGTGACGTCACAGACGGACGCCATTATTATTCTAGCGTTTTGGTGCGAAATTTAAATTGTATTTTAAAAAGGTCAATTTTTCCTTTAAAACATAAATTTTTTGAGGAAATAAGATTTATTTTGTATAAAGTAGGTGCGTAAAAACATCGTGGAGTATTTTTCCAAAATTAGTCATCGTGCCTATTGTGGTTTCATAAATATTTCGGTGACTTGTGTTCAACCAGAAATCCCATAACAAAAAAGTAATTTTCTTTACTTCTGATATTTAATTTCTGATGAACTGTTTTTTTATATAGGCCATACTTCTTGTTCTTCGAATAATATGAAGTAAATTTTCTAATGAACGGTTGTCACATGACATCTATTAGAATATTTTTGAGCATAAATTCTTGAGCAACTTCAATCATAGCAACCTTTTCTTCCTGGAGAAAGTTCCCATTTTAAAGAATTAAAAGGGTATTCAAATTATCTTAAACAACGATGATGGTTTAACTAATAAGTAATGTCACTATATTGTCAAATATTATGTGTATATAATAATATTAAAGTAAATGTTGACTTTTAAAAAAAAAATTGCAAAAAATTTAGTTGTAAAATTAAAAATGCTAAATTATTAAAAAACTCTAAAGAAAAACCTTTATATAATTTTAAAATCCTTTAAAATGAGAATATAAATTCGATATAAAATACAGGGTGTTCCATATAAAATAACGAAGTTATTTGGCTTTAATGGTAATGAAAATCAAAAGTGAGTTTTTATCAATCCTGTATAATTTTGAGAAATCATTTTTATTTTACGAGAAATCGTAATACTTTACTAAAAAGCTAATACAATATTAAACGTATTTAAATATTATATAGGGTGTCCCAACAGCTTGTCTTAAGCATATGAAACATAAAAACAACTTGCCCTTATTTAACTCGCACTATTAAAACATTTAATAATCTACAGGGCATTCCATTTCCATTTTGACAATTTTGGTATGAACCTTTCTTTTACACCTATTCAGTACACTTTACAATAATTTTAAAACGTGATCGTAATGGACTCTGTATACATGACTTACAACAAGTTTTACTTTTGGGATATATGGAGATCTAATATAGTTAGTTTTTGAAATTATTTTCACGTTATACAGGGTGTCCCACAAGCTCTGAAAGTATCAAAGTTATGTTTTGTTAAATGGAACTCCCTGTATATTCTTGCATTTTTGGATTCTCCAATCAACATAAGTGCCTATTTTAATAGGGCTTATAGTACGTAAACTTTAAGAGTTTTTAAATAATTTGAATTTTGACTAAATCTAATCTAATTTCCATGCTTTAAATACTTAAAAAGTATTTCAGTGCTGTACTCGTAATTTACAGTGAAGTGTAACAATAAATCATATTTTATATTTCAATTATAATAAACTTGCTATAGTATACAGGGTGTCCAAAAAATTAAACTAATCATATAGGAACTTTGGGTGGTTATAACAATTAATTTAAATAAAACGCTATACTTTTTAACTTACCAGAAAATGTACCTTTTAAATACCTATTGAATGGTATAAGAGTGTTCTATAGCTAAATCTTCGCATTTTCACAAAGTCCGCCAAATAATCGTTTTCTGCATCATTTTGTGTTTTTTGAATAGACGTTCTTATGTATCTAGTTGCCTATGGCATTTGGAAACGACAGGTAGTTTACAACTATAAGATTAATAATCAGGAATATTTTTTCAAATGTTCAGAAACTCGGAACACGATTTATAGTCGTCCAACAGGCCATAACAGCAATAGTGGTAATAACATATTAACGATAGCACAAAACAGAGGCAAAATATCTCTGGACAACATTTACGGGGTTACAGTTTGAAAAACGTCTCTTATGCGATATCCACCTGTTTCGAAAGTTGACATTTAACAATTTCCGAACCTCGCGATGATAATGAGGCGGAGCTCCATCCCGTTGAAGCCACATAGTTGTTCTAATATTTAAAAGGACATCTTCTAATAACACTGGAAGTTGGTGTAAAAGAAAATCGCGAAACATCAAACTATTTAAAGGTCCTTCAAAAAAGTAGGGTCCAATTAAGTATTGACCCAGTATTCCTCCCCAAAGATTAACCGACCAGCTATTCTTGTTTCTCATAACTCTGTATTCATGCGGATTTAAATCAGAATAGTAATGGAAGTTGTGTCTATTCACGAAACCATTGTTGTAAAAAGTACATTTCACTAAACAACACATTGTCAAAAAAGTGTTCATTTTCTGCCACCTTATCTAACCCCCACAAGCAGAATTCAATTCGGTTGTCAAAATCATTTCCGTGAAGCTCTTGACAAAGTTGGATTTTATATGGAAGAAATCTGTATTTGTTAAAAATCCTTGAAATACTTGCTTGGCAAATGTTAATATTTCCGGATATATGATTCTGATTAATATTGGGATTTTCGATCACTAAACCAAGTACAGTAAAAACATTTTCTTCATCCTCAGTGACCAGTTTTGTTATAACAGGTTTTTTATAACTGGCACTTCCACTTTCCCGAAACTGGTTTGATAGTCTTACAAAATCGGCTGATTTAGGATGGTTTCTTTCAGGAAACCCTTGAGCATAGACTCAAAAAGCCAGCAAACAATTTCGATGACACTTTCCAAGGATAAAAATCATATCAATATGCTCTTCCTTTGGATAAATCTTCATTTTGACAAAGCAATAACTCAACAATATTCAAATAATTAAATGCAATAAATGAAGTTTCAGAATTGCAAAAAATAATATCGCTATTATAGCTACAGGCTTTGCAGACTAAACTGACATATTAAATGAATTATCTGACGTTTCTAAATGCCATACGCAACTAGATACATTAGAACATCTATTCAAAAAACACAAAATAGTGCAGAAAACGAGTATTTGGCGTATTCTGTAAAAAACACCCTTATACCATTCGATAGGTATTTAAAAGGTACATTTTCTGGTAAGGTAAAAAGTATTGCGTTCTATTTAAATTAATCAAGTTATAGCCACTTAAAGTTCTTATTTGACTAGTTTTAATTTTTGGACACCCTGTATAATATAGCAAGTTTATTATAATTGGGATATAAAATATGATTTATTGTTACATTTTAATGTAAATTTCGAGTACATAACTGAAATACTTCATGTATTTGAAACATGAAATTTAGGTTAAATTTTGTCAAAATTCAAATTATTTAAAAACTCTTAAGTTTAGGTACTATAAATCTTATTAAAATAGGCACTTATTTTGATCGGAGAATTCAAAACTGCAATAATATATAGGGGATTCCGTTTTAAAAAATACAACTTTGATACTTTCGTAGCTTTTGGGACACCCTGTATAATATGAAAATAATTTTAAAAAGTGGCTATATTAGACCCCATATATCCCAAAAGTAAAACTTTTTGAAGCAACATCGCTAATTTCATCTCTACAAAGATGGCAATATGATCTTTTGCAAAATTAAACAAAGGCGAAAAAAAATACAACGCCCTATATATACGATAAAAGCTAATTTATGTACAAAACTGAATATTACCACCAAAAGAAAATTTCAATAAGAATAGAGCTCAATTTTAATCCCTTAACCGTGGCTCAACGTTAAACTAAGCAAGAAAATCCGCGGTAGAAAGCGGAGACTTTGAAGTTCTCAAAGTTAAATAAACCAACTCTTTCGTGCATAATTTGCCTATTCCTGTGCATATAAGCCCGCGCCTGTTTATCCGAGTAGGCTGAGGCGCCTGAATGATCACGTGTCTAGGTGTCTTTCCACCGTTTTCACGCTTCCCATGGATGACGCGATCATTTTCCCTTGGCCGTTTATTTAGTCCTCTGGAAAGCTCTCTGTCTTTAGTTGATTTTGACTTTGTGTGTGTTAAAGGATAATCTTTGTGGACGCGTATGGAAAAATATTAAGAAATTAGGCGAATAATCAAAGAGTTGTACTCTTGAGCTGTTTTTATTTATTTATCACGTTTGTTCAGAGACATAAAAGATGTTCTATTTAAAAATTATAACTAAATCGGAAAATAATAAAAAGTATTACAAATACTAAGAAATGATCTCGTAAATGTAATTATTGGTATGTGTTTATCTACTAATATTAACTTATAGGCAACAACTTATACATGTTCCTATGAAGCTTCTGGCTCTAAGTACAGCGTTTTCTTTCAAAATTACAAATAACCAATTTTCAGCCAATCAGGTTGCTGGCTTACGTGACCAGCTCGCGACGAATGGTATCAATATTTCTCTAACGCTTTTTAATAGAAAATTAAAATTGGTAGTTAATAAATATACGTTAAATTTTTGTTTAACAAAATGAAAGTGATCGACATTTGACAAGTTAAGAAATTTGGTTTTTGTACATTTACATTTTTTGTATAATTATTGGTTTTATGCACATGTTGACATGCGTGTCCTAAGCTTATGAAAAAGTGTGACAAAGATAAACCTACAAAACCGAGTATGAATTGGAAAAAGAAGAGATGAAAAAATTAAAATATGAGAAGAATTTTAATTTTTTCACCTAAATTTTTTCTCTTAGAATCTAAGTCGAGCAGCCGTCAAGGAAGCATCACTTGAAAATGTTAGCTGAGATGTTGGCGAAACGTCGTGAAGATATTTCTAATGACACATATATATATATATATATATATATATATATATATATATATATATATATATATATATACAAATGTAGTGTTACTGTTAAAAAATAAGTGGTAAACTCGCAGAAGTTCGCATAGAACTGAAAATTGATATATTTGTTAAGTATTTGGTGCTCCCGAAAGTGCCGAAATTTCGTTCGATATAGTGTTTATACACACACGTACGTATTGGCTACAACCAGACAAGAAGCTAAGATATTTATTTCAGAACCGAGAAACCAAAGCCCAAAGCTCGCAACTTGTGCAAATGTGATTTACTCTGTCAAACGCCTTCAAGATATCTGTATAGATACTCTTTACCTTTAATTTCTCCTCGAAGGCGTCTAACAAATTTGTTCATAAACAAGTACACATAGGTTCGTCACCGTGGACCTACTCCTCAACAAAACCATGCTGTTCTTCCATAATAACATTCTTACATTTCCAGTTAAGCTGGTCAGAAATCAATTTATCAAACACTTTAGGAATGACCGATTGTACAGAACTACCTCTATAATGATTAACGTCCTACCTATTGCCAGGTAACTTATTGGTACGCGCTCATATATAAATATTCTAATGTGATGAGTCATCTTTATTATAATGTGATAAAAAGAATATTATATCGATGAGTCATATTTCTAAATAGATCTCAACTTTTATGTTCTAGATTTATACAGGGAATTCCATAGGTATATAAATAGGAATAGAATAAGCGTAGTATAGTTAGTTGTATAGTGGTATTTGAATATAAATGAACGATTTTAAAGACACAAAATTTTAACAATATTTTTTAACTTTCTTCTAAAAGAAGGAGGTTCTCAATTCGTCGACTATGTATTTTTTATTATTTTTTTTATTTTTTTTTATGTATTTACACCGATTATTCCGGAACGATGGCACCGATTTGAATGAAATTTTTTACGTTATGTTCAGGAAGTTGCTGCGGTGGTCCCATATTTTTTTGGATGAAATTGGTGCAGTAAAATCCAAGATGGCGGTGACAATATGGTGGCCAAAAAAATTAATTTTGTCCGATTTTCTCCAAAATTGGTATGGGAGAATTTTCAGGGTCGTACACAACGAAACTGAAATTATTTTTAAAAAATTCAATATGGCGGACAAAAAAATTTAATTTTTTCCGATTTTCTCCAAAATTGGTGTGCAGGAGTTTTCGGGGTTGCACATACCGAATCCAAAATATTTTTAAAAAGTTAAATATGGCGGATCCAATATGACCGACAAAAATATTAATTTTGTCCGATTTTTTCAAAAATTGGTACAGGGGAATTTTCGGGGTCGCACATAACGAATCTAAAATTAATTAAAAAAAATGCAATATGGCGGACGAAAAAATCAATTTTGTCCAATTTTCTCCAAAATTGCTACAGGGGAGATTTCGGGGTCGCACATAAAGAATTTAAAATTATTTTTTAAAAATTCAATGTGGCGAGAAAATTTCATCTAAAATGGGTACTAGAGGGGGCTTTGATGGGTTTAGATTTAAATTAGATTAAGACGTTAAAATTATTTTTTTGAAATTCAATATGGCAGATCCAATATGGTGTGTTGAAAATTTTACCTTATTCGCATTTTTTTAAATTTGGTATTAGAGGGTTTTCGGGGTCGTGTATTACGAATATGAAGTTAACTTTTTACAATTATTAGGTTGATAAGATCCAAACTCAACATGCAGTATAACATATATCTCAAGTTCTTTAAATATCAATATTGGAAGGTTTTGGGGCCTATATTACTAATCTAAAATTAATTTCAAATTAAGGATACAGGTTTTACTACAACAAACTAAATATTCGTTTGAAATAATTTCACTGGTATTTGGAAAACTCTAAGAATCAAAGAAAATGGTTCATTTTAGGGTCATTGACAACTTTGGATAAAATGGCTACTTTTTTGTCACCTTGGAATCATTGCGAGCTACATTAATCTCGATTAGTACTTAGTTCAAATAATTTATGGATATTATAATGAATTCAAAACTAAAAAACGAAAAATAAAATTTTTATAAAAAAAATTGAACCGACTTCTAAAAGTGCGCTAAAAAGTGAAAAATGGCTATAAATTTTTATATGAAATTGAAATTTTTGAAATCGGCGCCAAATTATTTGTAAATGAAATAAATAACTACTAATATATACAAATTATGGTAAGAAAGCAATTACAAATAAAGTATTTTTAATCTGCTTATGCGAATCACATTTTGTCAGGTATTAGTTTGGCGCCAACTTCAAAAATTTCAATTTCATATAAAAATTTATATTTATTTTTCTCTTTTTAGCGCACATTTAGAAGTCGGTTCAATTTTTTCTTTTGAGAACCATATTCCCTAATTTAAGACCGGAATTATTTATTGATGTACTTATATAAATCAATACCAGCCAATACATTTTAATAATTTAAATATAAACGTAGAAGTAATCTATTAGATTATGTTTTCAAAAATTTCCAAAAAATGTTAACAAAATTTTTATAACCTACATCTCACCAGTGAAACAGCAATATTTTAATAATCAAATTGAGCCTAAAAGTGCAGCTCTAAATTGCATTTAACTCTTCGAAAAGACCCAATTACTAACCTTTAGTAAAAGTCCGTGAGAGTAAATAAACCTTAAAAAAAGAAGCGCAAGCGGTAAAACTGTAAAAGGGTGTTCGTGCAGGAGCAAAACGAATTTCGACTTCCGATTTTCCGGAAACGACAGAGTACTCACGTTTTGTTTTTATTCTGACCTTTCGGCGGACTAACGCTTTTTGATTATCAGCCCTCTTGTTATTGCGAGTTAAAAACTGCCTAGATTGAACTTGAAAAGGAATGTTTTTGATCTGATTACTTTTTAGATTTGCTCCTATGAAAATAAAGTTTGTCTTACAGAATTTGCCATTTATTTAGTTCTATAAAAGGAGACTGTCCCAAAATGACATAAATGGCGATCCTGATCTTACAAATCTTTATATCGCACAAAAAATTTCAATTATTAGTAAATATAATTTAGCCTTCTGTTTCGCCAATTACATACTTTACGTATCTTAGAGTTAATAGTCATTAAAACCAACATAGTATCGTTGAAAACTACTCTTATCAGCAAACAAAATTGCATTTCTCTTATTACAAACACTACAAGACCCTTTAATAAATATGAATAATATTGTTATAAGAAAATTGAACCGATTTCTAGAAAAGTACTAAAAAGCGAAAAATAACAATATACATTTTTACAAAAACTTACAGGAGAAACAATGAACCTATTCACACTATCGGTTTCGTGGAGATCTCGATATCGGTAAATGTAAAAATATTTTATCGAATCGAGAGCGAACCGAGAACTTATCGAGAGTGGTACTATAGGCTGTATTCTTTTGAGTAATTATCAATTGATCAAAGTGAAAAAAGTGTAACTGATAACTTCATGTTATTTTGAATATGCATTTACTTATCATTAGGTCGAAATGATCATGATTACTTCAAGTGATACAACTGAAAGTGATAATGACTCAAAAGAATAGCCCTATAGTGAGAATCAAGTCTAAGGGTGCATCCACACGACAAGAAAAATTTGAGCGTAGGGTGTGTTTTTTTTTTGTCAACCTTATATTTTATCTAAAAATTAAAATGAAGTAAAATAAAACATTAATTGCGGTAGTGTTGTAATTTAGAAAAAAAAGTTACAAAATATAAGGAGATTATTGAGATATTCTTGGACATACTAATAATTTAATTTAAGAAAAGGGAGAAAATAATCCTGATTTTTTAAAAATATTTTCCTATTGCTCTTGATGAATTTGAAGAGCTTTTCGCTGTTGTTGGCCAATAATTAGAAAACACGATATGGAAATGTGTACAGCTATACCTTTATTACTAGGTTGGAAATAACATTGGGATATTTAGCTGATAAAATCAGCATGTGAAAGCAAGAGTGCGAATTCCGAGTCGGTAAACAGTGTTTCTGAAATTATTCAGGTTAGTTGTGCAGTAATATGAGACTCTTTAAAAGAAGTTTTATTTCCAAAGTTTACCACTTCTACCTGGTAAAGAATTGCCAAGGAGTTCGAAGTCGAGAATTTCAATATAGCAGTGTAATTTTAACAATCGTTTTAATAATTACAATTGTTTGTAGTTTCTAGAAGAATACATTACATATGATACTAACTGGATTTCTCTTATTAAATTTCCTTCAATGTTAATTTTTACTTTTTAAATGTTTATAATAGGTTTATATAAAGTTTGCTATGGGTACGGTTACCAGACGACAGGAATTTTACTGACTTGTCTGAAATTTTAGCCTCCTGTTAGGGAAAAAGGAAACAACTGCAATTGTCAGTATTTTTTTGAAATTAAAAGAAGAAAATATAAGTAATAAAAAAATATTTATTAATCATTCTAGTAAGTAAAAATAAATTAATTAAACATTAACAAAATAAGTGGATTGTTAATTTAGTATATTAATAAATTTAGTTTCGTACTTTTTATTGCTTGATGTTTCTTTCGGCAATTGCTAGACTTTTAAAACCATTTCATTACAACTACTACAAATTATTAGTTATTAAATTACTATATATATAATTTTTAAGTTAGTCTTATGGATTAATAGATAATTATAGTCTAATATTCAAAACTCTTTTAAGAAGAAGTTATATCTTAAGTAAATTTATATTCTAATAGACTCAAACAAAAGTATGCCTTAATTTCCGAAACCCTAAAACTTTACTTTTTCCAGAGACCTTTAGCTTTATTCACATTCTCCACGTCCCATAAATAAACACTTTTTCATTTCAGTAATCATGTAAATAAATATTTATAAGTTATATTTGTTAGTGCGCCTATGACTGTAAAATAATAATTTAGATACAGAAATAGAATATAACTAGGACATGAACATAGAGACGAGGGGAACTAAAATTTATAAACTACAATAGTGACATTAAATTAGTAAGTAAGAAGAAAAACTGTTATTACCTCATGATTTAGTGAAAATTTTAATAAAATATTCAAAGTAGTATTAGAAGATTTATTTGAATCATCGAAACCAGTGATAAACCAAAAACGGAATCAGCAAATTTATAACATTGGTGACAGCGAACGGCAAAGCTTATAACAATATAGACAACCTATTTCTGTGACAGCGAAAAGCAAAGCTTATAACAATATAGACAACCTATTTCTCTACTGAGTTCACTACGCTTCCCGCTCGATATTCGCATTTGGTACTTCGATTGCAAATATTTTGAAAATCTCACTGCCTTAATATACCACATACAACATTCAAACAAAATGTCCGGATATTTACTGAAAAGTCAGGGATATTGTCAGGAAATCTTATTTTTTAATTTGGTAACCATAGCTAAGAGCATGTCTGTGGATTAGCGTCTCGATATCAGAGATTATCCTTGAATAGAAAATATATTATATAACGGACTTTATTTCATAAGCTTTAATTTATATAACAAAACAACTGAATTATTGCAATTGTTGTAAAATTTTTTAAAAACGAACAAAATTTTTTTCTTTTTGAGGACCAAGCAGTAATGATCTTCTCTAATAAGCATTTTTAATAAATTAAATAATTTAACATAGTTCATAAATATCCATTATCTTAAAACTCACAAAATAAAAAAATATAAATAAAACAAATAACTTCCGAAAAAAAAAACATAGGTTATGTTCATACAAAATATTAAAAATAAACAGTTTCCGCCATATTTAAAGCAGTTCGCTGAAAAATTAAATATTATTTTGCGTAATGACCTGGGCAAAGGCGGATTTATGCGGGCAATCTTCGGTCTTTGTCTTTTTTTAAATGTAACAAATCACAATGCTTCAAATTTGACATATGTATTATTATGCTACGCTTACGCCCAGATTTTTCGTATCGTGTGTACCCACTCCGAGCCGCTTGTAGAAGGCACTTGACTTCAAACGCGTTCGAAACTGTCGATACAAACACACTGCATATTACCAGCGCCATTTTGGATTTTACTGAATTTCGACATCGCAGCAAGTTCCTGAACATAATGGAAGAAATTTCATTAAAATCGTTTCCCCCGTTCCGAAATAATTGACGTACATACTTACATAAAAAAAAACATACACAGCAGTCTAATGTATTATAGAATCTCCCTCTTTTAAAAGTAGGTTAATAAATAAATAGTGTTATAATTATTCCCTGACCGGGCTATCTATATAAGGTCTTCAGAATTCCGACCGGGAAAAGTGAAAAAGATGCTAATAAATAATTTCATTGAAAAGACCATTTTCACCAGCCTAATTGAAACCAAAATATTAAGCACAATCTAAATCAAAATATTAGGGATAATTTAAACAAAAATATTAAAGATTCGATCCTGTTAATAAATTCCAAAAATTAAATATCCTCCTAAGTATAGATTTAATGTTTGCTTTTTTTCGATGGATTGTAAGTAACAAAAAATAAAATAAAATCGCATTCCATATCGATGGTGGTTACGAAGAAAATTTCAACAAAATTATTTGTGGGAAAAAAATTCCGTCATGAAAAATGCGTGGAAGAAAATCACTTGACAGTAAGGGCAGTGAAGAAAATCCCTTTATTAAAATTGCGGCGAAAAAAATCTCTTCTCAGTGCCGTGTAAATTCTCACACCACAGTAGAATTCGTCGCTCATTATCTAAGAGAGATTCTTTTCACGACATTTATTTAGGGAGAATTTTCTTAGCCGCATATTTTGTTAGAGGGATTTTTTGCGCCAATAAGCGGTGTGATTTTTTTCACCGCTTTTTGTTACGAAGTATTTTTTCGACGCATTTATATTCGCCACAATTTTATTCGAAATATTTTTCGTGGCCACCATGGATATACAGGTGTAGAAAATCCAGAACAGAACCTCTGAAAAAAAAAAGAAAGCAACGGACAACCCGTTTAGCCATGTTGAAGAAGTGAAATAAAGCATACTGTTGTATCGTAGCTTGCTTCCTAATTTCCAGCAAAAATGATGTCGGGCAAGGACTTTTCGCTGGTTTCGGGTCGTCAAAACACAGTGGATCGAAAGCACGGATTTGATATTAAAAATAAAAATCATGAAAATAAATTCGAAAAACGTCTAATGTGGTTCAACGCTTTAAAAATAAAATAAAAAGAATAATTGTATTTCCATGAATAAAATATTGTGCTTCACTTCAAGGTACATTTTAAATATAATACTATAATAATAAATACATGGATATCGATAATCGTTAAAAAGGCGAAAGTACTTTTTCCTCTATGCTTAAGACTTCTTAATAAATAGCAATGCAAATAATTTGTAAGTAATATAATATTTATTGATTCACATAAATGAATAAATAATATGACTGTAATAAAAATTATAAAATAACTTTTTAATCACTGCCTTCTTTGTTAACAGATTTTTTCTCATTCTCCAATACGTATAAATTGTTATCCGAATCCTTACTATGTCAAAAACAGTGTAAGGATCCATCGACGCCAAAAGTTTTGGAACACATCCTCCATATTTTTTCTCGAGAAGATTTTCGGGCAAAGTCTAGACGATAGTTTCTTATCAACTTGTCCGTTGATTTTTGTGCATCTTTCGATAGTTTACCTATCGGTAATATTGCAAATGCTATGATGTCTGGTCAATGGAGTAAGTCATTTGTGGATTCCTGTTGGAATGTTGTACCAAGAATATCTTTTGAAGAATAATCTTGCTATTTGAAGTTTGTATTTCCAAATCTTCTCTATTGCACTTTAATGTCGGCTTCCAATGGTTTGCAAAATGACGGGAAACCGGAGGATCAGTTTTCGCTTTACTCTTGTTATAATGGCTGACTCATTACTGTTCTCGAAGAAACGTAGAACTATGTTGCCATCGTTAGTGCTTCCTAACCTTTTCTTTGGCATGTCAACAAGAAGTCCTAATCTCTCGCCTTAAAGGTCTGTTGGATGGTAGCCTTTGTCTGTGTTTTCACCTCTTTGTTTTTCTGCTTACGAGTTTGCCACTGCTGTGTGTCACGTTGATACGACAAATACAAGCAGCATTCGAAGAATCTAATATATGCGTGTAGAGCTAACAGTTGTAGCTTGAAATACTCTGTATTTACTGGGACACAGTATCAATGTTGTTGAACTGAGATGTTGTTTGGCAGATGTAATAATGTTGGACCGATTTCGCTCTAGCCAAAGCATTCACCTAGCCGTCTATCATCGTCATAGATAAGTTGTACTGTACTGAAGCTCGGGTGGCAAAGAGAACTCTTTTATATGGTGCAAGTTGTCTGGTTCGAGTTCATAATTTTCTATTTTCGTTAAAGACTTTTGTTCGGTTTTCTTAATAAATTCAAATTTCAGAGGCCCGCAATTCATAGTGGAGGAGGATTTGGAATTGTACAACACAATCTGTTTTTGTTGAGTTTGCGTGTTAATACCTGCTAATTAAAGTGGAATAAGAGAGGTTAGGAATAAGTCAGTTCAGTAATTTGAGGAACCGGTTGCTCCTCATTATTATCAGTGCATTTTTTACAAATTTTTAGACAACCGATTGTCCCAAATTTTTTAATAATTTCCGAAATTCTAAATGTTCAAGGAACAGGATGATTTTCGCAATTAAATACAAATCTGCTGATTATTTACTAGAATAGTGTACCACTTAATAATCTGCTCTTTTTGTTCCGTGGAATAAACTTCCATTGTAACAAAAAAAATTGGGGCGAAACACGGTACTTACGTTTCGGCGGCCCGATTGAAAGCAAATGCTCTTGTTGTGCTAGGGCGTGGCGTATGCTGCCACCCGCTCACACCGCGCCAGCATTGTATTACCCCTCATCCGATGCTTACGATGCTTATCTTCTGTCTCATTCTGATTTGATGAATAATATAGTATTTTCTTTATCATACTTAAGAAACGTCGAGTTTCTGGTTGGGATTTTCCAGACCTGTATATCTTCATTACTTCAAAATAAAATATATTTTGAAATTATGGTGGTGTTTTCAACGTGTTGGTTTGTTTTCTGATTATTATTAAACATGATTTTAATTATACAAAAATTTTAGAGAAATAAATAAAAAAAATGTTGTAAATGCCTTGAATTGAGGGTGATAGGTCAATTGTTATTTTTCTACTAGTTAAAGAACCTAAACTGAAGAAAGAAAAAAGTTACTTTTAATTTACTCATTGGCTTCGTAAAAATGTTTAGCCCTATTTTTTCGGAGATATGTTTTTGATGGAATTTATGTTTCCTTGTCTGAAAGCTAAAAACACATATATATTGCCTTACTAAAGTAGAAGTCAAAAAGAAAGGATACAATTTCGAATTTGTCGTACATTTATATTTCCTCTATATCCGAAGCAATTGGATTTATTCTACAGAAAAGTGCATTATTAGTGAGACGTACCAACAAGCTTTAGGAAAATGGAATAGATAATGTGATTTTTGTATATGATATTTTTCCGTTTTAGTTTTGAAATTGATTAAATTATAATACTGAATGTTATAAAAATTGTTTAATTTGTTTATCTTCAAGCATAAAACCCTCCATCAAAGAAAATGCAGATTATTTTTCTTAGGGGTAAAATTTCGCAAGGTTGGACTCCAACTTCTTTGTTGCCACAAGTAGCTTTCTGGCAAGCGCGGATGCAGAACTCCGCCAAGGGAGAGAGAAAGAATTTCTGTTCGATGTAACCTATCTTACAGAAAATTTGTTCTAAATAAAATTTTTATAAAAAAAATTGAACCGACTTCTACAAGTGCGATAAAAGTGAAAAATAACTATAAATTTTTATATGAAATTGAAATTTTTGAAGTCGGCGTCAAATTAATACCCGGCAAAATGTTATTTGCATAAACAGATTAAAAATACTTTATTTGTAATTGCTTTCTTACCATAATTTGTATATATATTTTTTATTTAGAAATAAATAGTTATTTTTAACTTTTTAACGCACTTTTAGAAGTCGGTTCAATTTTTTTATAAAAATTTTAGTTTTCAATTTTTAGTTTTGAACTAATTATATAAATTAAGTACTAATCGAGATTAATGTACTTCGCAATGACTCCAAGGTGGCAAAAAAGTCCCCTTTTATCCAAAGCTGTACACTCTCAAGAATCTCCTATATCAATTTTTGAGAAAATCAAAAAATGTAAAATTTTTAGTACGATATATTTAATTCCCAAGATTGAGTTTTTCAAATTCGTAATTACTACTAACAAAAATCCCTCAATACTGATTTTAGATAAAATCGAGAGATGTAGAATATTTAATCCGCCATCTTGGACCCGCCATATTTATTTTTTTAAATAGTGTCAGATTCGTAATATGCTATCCCAAAAACTCTCCCATATCAGTTTTGAAAAAAATCGGACAAAATTAAGTTTTTATCCTTCATATTGGATGCGCCATATTGAATTTTTTAAAAATAATTTCAGGTTCGTTATGTACGACCCCGAAAACTCCCCCATACCAATTTGGGAGAAAATCGAACAAAATTGATTGTTCTTTCGCCATATTGGATTCGCCATATTGAATTTTTTAAAAATAATTTCAGATTCGTTGTGTACGACTCCGAAAATTTTCCTATACCAATTTTGGAGAATCTCGGATAAAATTAGTTTTTTTGGCCGCCATATTATCAGCACCATCTTGAATTTTACTGTACCAATTTTGTCCAAAAAAATATGGGACCACCGCAGCAACTTCCTGAACGTAACGTAAAAAATTTCATTCAAATCGGTGCCGCCTTTCCGGAGTAATCGGTGTATGTACATAAAAAAAAATTCATAGTCGAAGAAATTGAGAACCTCCTTCTTTTAGACGTCGGTTAACAAGAAATTTGCTTGATTCAAGAAGGGAGATGCATTATAAGTTACATCAAATTATAGGCCGATTGCGCTCTTATCGTCATTTAGTAAACTGTTGTTATTTTCCTGTAGCTGGGTGGTCTAACCTGCTATGTCTATTCTGTCTTCATTGGCCAGCTTGTCCGCTCTCATGTTTCTTTGATGTTGGAGTGGCTAGGAATCCATACTAGCAGCATTCTAAGCAACTTCCTTCTACTTACTGTTGTGCAACATAATATCTCACCACCGCTTTCCGGCAAAACTGGACTTAAATTGAGGTCCAAGTTTATGAAAAGTACAATAAGGATGTCTGGGAAAGATACCGGTGGATCTCACTGATGAGCACCACCGGTATCGGGACGAAACATCCATACATTTACTACAGTGGTCTAAAATAGATCGCTAGCTACATGTCCCTACCACCAGGGGCATTGCTAATTGCGACATTACCATGACCATTTCCTCATTGTTAAAATGTTCAAAAAAATTGTAAAATCCAGATTAAATCTGCTTCTTAGCCCCTATCAACACGGTTTTAGACGAAATCATGGTACCGGGGGCAATGGGAGTTCAATGAATGGATGGATTAATTTTTGACGAGACTTAAAATGATGGTCCAGATCGACAATAATTTTTCCTGTACAAGAAGACTTTCTCTTGGGGTTCCGCAGGACTCTACTCTCTCATTTGACTTTCATCAATGATCTTGCTAACTACATGACATATGATAAATCTCAGTTAGTTCTATTTGCCGATGATATCAGTGTAGTGATGGGTACTCGAAACCTTGAGGAATTACAAATTGTAACAGAAATGATACTATTTAAATTTGAGACAGAAAAAGCTGTCTCGCGATAAATCATCTAAGACTGCCATTTTCTATAAAAGAAAGAAATTTATGATCTTGATCTAACTCTTAATTGAAAGAAAACTTCTAAATTAACTTCAGCAAGATTCTTGGGTAGTTTTTGGATGAAGTGTGTTACTCATACAACATGGTGTTGTTATTCGAAATATCAAAGCTGTTTTCGTTCAATTTTTTTGCCATTCTACTGATTAGGAGAGAGTATTTGTATTAAGTTATCTTTCAGTTAGGTTTGGCCTTCTGGCATTTCCTTCTATTGCTATCATAGAAGCAGCAATGATTGTTAGAAGGAATATCATCATCTTTCCCTCGAATGCTCATGAACGCAATATGATTTGCAAGTGTAAAATCTTAATTGACACCTATCAACTTCAGCCTTCAAGGGAAGGTCTAAATATATACACAGTACTATATTTGACAAGTTAACCGAGAATCTCAAGAAACTACAGATAAAGCAATTTAAATTTTCTGGAGAACAGCTTTCCTGGAACGACCCATTTACAATGTTGTTTATAATCTCAAAGCAAACGTCAAACAGTTCTCTCATAATGTAATCTTCTATGAAGAATTTAGACAGTCGGAAAATGAGAAATGCTCCAGGAAAAATAGTCTAGTTCACAAGTGCCATTTTACCGAAAACTTGTCCTCCAAGTCCGGAAATTATGATTGAGGTGTCATTCGATTCGTAATGGCATCTAAAAAGTTTATGAAAATTTTGGGGAGGGGCCGGCAAAAATTGTAAAAGTTCTAAACAAATTGGTAAAAAAAAAAGAGCTGTGGTTTTTTGCAAATATCTCAAAAACTATTTGAGATATCTGAAATTTGAAAAAAGATCCTCAAAGAACAGGAAATTTCCCAAAAAAAGTCATACCTCCCGGAATTGTGCCGACAATATTAATAATTTTAATTTGCGATTCCTGGAGGTAGGACCACTGATCTATGCTATGGACCCCTACTCTTATCGGCTGCTAAAGCCAAAAAATGGCAAACCATGGGCGAAAAAATTCGTTTCTGCACATCGGGCGCCAGTCATATTTTTGGACGTTGATCAGATAAGGGCATGCGCATAAGCGACTTCCTATTATCGATCGGTTGTTTCGTAGCGCCATCCGTAAACAGCACAGTTTCGGCTCAACGCCATTTTTGTGTTTATTTTTGGTTTGTGAATTGCGTGCGGTTTAAACGGATTTATAGCGTTTTAAGTGATTTATTTTATTTGTTTTTATGTTTTTATTTAATATAATGGAATGTCTACCTATTTTATTTGTTTTATTTTTGTGTGTTGTTATACAACGTTTTTGGATTTATAGGTTTCGTATAACATTAAATTTCCAAAACAAGTAGTATGATATATTTTTAGCACTTTCCAAATGATTACCAAAAGATAAACTGAACTTTTAAGCAATCAATTCTTTAAAAAAAATCTGAAAATTCGCACCAAACCATAGAATAGTTTATTCTATCATATGAAAAAGATACCTTCATCAATATGTCAAGAAATGGTACAATTTCTCCATCTATTACATTACTTACATAAATAAAAACATATATCCTCAAAATGAAGTTGGAATATTTTAAAACATACATATATAACTTACAATAATTATAATGCATTATTATTTTGTTATATACATAAAATATTTCAGTACAAGGTTTATAGTTTAGCCAGAATCGGATATTGACTTTATAATTTCTAAGCTCTGTTTGAATTATTTTTTCAAATTGTCAACGACTTTTTTCCAGTTGCTAATTTGCACAATGTCCATATTCTTGCATAACTTCAGCCACTTTATATTTAACCGATGTTTGCACCTAAACTCCAATGTTTTTTTTGTTCTGCAGCCATTCTATGATTTATTATTTTGTATGTCAGAAGATTGAGGACATGACTTTAAAAAGCGTTGTTCATTATTAATACTGATTTTGGAAGTAAATTCAGATTAGTTATGTCCGTACTAATTTTATGAATTTGTCATGATTCATGTTGTCATGGCAATCTCCATTTTGAAATCGTCAAATTAAAAATTCATTAATATGTTAACAAAAGCAAAATATTACGAAATAAGTTAGACAAATGTGAATTTCTTTTGTTGGTATATTTTTTTTATTTACCCCCAGCTATGACCTTGTTCACTTATTTTATTTGAAATAACATTTTCATCATTTTGTCGAAAAAATTAATGCGATAAGAAAATATATGCTTCGTTCACCATTACGGCAGAAAAATATTATTATATAAAATTATTTTTAAATCCTGCATATCCGTTGACAAACCGATTTCGTATCAATATTTTCTTAAAAAATTAAAAAAAAAAAGATAAGGAGAAGAAGGTCATTATTTTTTAATAATTAGAGAATAAATTGACGGACCATAAAAATGTTAATTATTCACTCCCACCCTACAACAAGAAAGTTAACGCACACAGACGGAAACAATAGATTAGAGAAATAGTAAGATACATTTTCTTCACAATTTTACTTTCGCAGTATAAGAAATGACTAAACTAACTCCCATCGGTAGACACAGACCGGATTATTCCCTTCTGCTTCAGATATTATTTGTGCCCATATGATGTGACTCCCAAAACAAGAAAGTTACATGACACCGACTTGATTACTAAAGACTGCAACCATAGTTGCAACTTTGATAACTTGCTTGATTTAGACACCATTTATGACTAATTGAACTAACTAAATAGATTTTCGAAGTTCGGTCCTGTCGATGGTCACCTGATCATTTTGTAGTGCGCATGCCGACATCTCATCTACGGATGTTTACATTTTATTGTCGTAAATTTGCCGTTTTTGGGATTAAACTTTGCGGATCTATAAATATTTTATCTATGGGTAGGACTTTTTTTTTAGGAAATTTTCTTCTCTTTAAGGATCTTTCTTCAAATTTCAGATATCCCAAATAGTTTTTGAGATATTTACAAAAAAACAAAGCACTTTTTTTTACTAATTTGTTTATAACAGGTTTTCGGTAAAATGGCACTTGTAAACTAGACTAGAAGACAATCGCATTAATTCATATACCAAGAAGCTTGTACAATCTACACTAGTTCCAAATTTTTTTACGGAACTTTCTTATTACATGAAAGATCGGAAAATTGCCTCGAAATAGAAGAGCCCATTGAACATTCTTTACGAATGCACGGATTAAAATTGCCCACGGCTTAAATATCTTAAGGAAGTGTTCCCTACTTCCGGAGATATTACTCAACTTTGCTTTCCGTTGTATCTTAAACTTTGCCAAAGGATCGAGATTTACGTAGTAATAAGTAACGAAGGGTATTCACAAAAGATATTTTAAAGCCGATGTAAAGGAGGGATATCTTAAAACCGGGCATTCTTGTTCGTTATAATACGGTACAATTATAAATTAAAGGGGGATTGAAACTGATATATTAATTAAGAAATAAATAAGTAATTTTAATATGCGATTTTTTAAATTTTTAAATGGTATAGTTACAAGCACTTAAATTACATTGTGTCAATTTAAAATCCGTTGAGATATCATACTCCAGTCAAATAAGCGAAAAAAAAGGCCTAGTTGGAGACACTTATTCATCCAGGCAGAGACCCTGATTTTCGGGTAATATAAGCCTATAGAAATAAAACGTATACGTTCTCTGCACGAGATTTTGTGTCATAAACTTTTTGTAAACAATTAAAGGTTGAAAAATACATTTTTTTTTTCACTTTTTTGCGTACCAGCAAAAACTAAAGAACTTTTTGGACAAAATGGAATAGCCATCTTGTAGAGAATTAGAAAACATACAAATTGGTTTTTTATTGATTTCGATATTTTTATTTGTTATTGAGAAAAATGCAAAACAAGGTCAAAATTGTTATAATATTCAATTAACAATAACTATTGCTAAATGCAACCTATAACTTTGTTGTTACGTCAAAAGTTGGCTGTTCTAGTGCTTAATATGTGGTAAAAATTTCAGATCGATTATCAAATAGTTTGTGCAACATTTAATTTGTTTATCACTGGCGAGTGAATTTTGCAATAACATCCTAGCTCCATCTTCAATTGCAGATGTGGGATCTTTAGCAAGAGATGTATAATTTTCTTTCCTTAAAATTTCGTCAATTTTTTGATTGTATGTCTCAGCATTCATTACGACTGTAGCATTTCCTTTATCCGCTGAAAGAATTTTAATACTGGAGTCCTTCTGTAGGTTAGCTAAAGCAATTTTCCCGTCTTTGCTGATGTTTGGTTCGGTTTTTCTAGATGTGTGTAGAGTTTCTCGTATTTTCCACCTGAACTCATCTGCAAAGGGTCTTCGATGTTCGCTGAGTCTGCGGCGCTAATTATATCGAGAATGGGAACCTCTTTTGGAGCAACCGTGAAGTTCAAACCTTTGGCAAGTAGTGAATTTTCCGCTGAGGTTAATTCCTTGGCAGATATACCCAAACAGCACAAATACGTCTTAAAGACGTCCATAAAACGTTTAATCTCAACATCCAGGACGTCTTATGGATGTCCATAAAAGACGAATGACGTCCATAAGACATTTGCTTACAACGTCTTATGGACGTCCCTTCCCAATATTAAAACAACATATTCCACCATTAAAATTATGTACATTAAAAATGGTCCCTTTAATTTTTTTGTTTGTCTTGTTTACAAAGTCAAACCGTGATTATTCAAAAGTCCAAGAAATAACTTTAATTAAGAAAAAATCAAGAGCAAAATATACACTACCATTTTAAATAACTACAAGTTCCGCATGAATAACTTGCTTTAAAAAAATGTTCAACATAATCTCTTTATACAAAAAAATACATAACTTAAGCATACTGTAAACTTTTTTTAATTTGAAATTGAGGAAGTGAGGTAGTAGTTTATCCCTTCGATATAATAACTCTAAAAGGTAGACTATCAACAAAATAAAAGTTTATTGAAATAAAAAGTACACAAATCTTTAAATAGTTTTAAAAACAAGAATTTTTATTTAGTCGAATAACAAATCTGGTCTGATGCCCTTTTCAGCTATGTTTGGATTGAAATTTCCTCATTCTTCTAACTTTTTGCCAGTCCTGTAGTCTCTGTAGATCCCAATAACAAATTGATTTTAATTTTATAGAATAAAGTTTATCATTTGTGGGAGTAAATTTTGTGATATATTTGCGAATTTTTATAATTGTCCTCTACTATAGAATCGTGACTTATGCCATTTTAAGGTTAATATGTATAATGAAAGACAGAACTTACTCATAATAAGTCTCGCCAAGTTGGAATCGTAGAACTTCCTCTTTCCTTTTCGTACTAATCGACTGTACATGGTAATTTTACAAGCTCGCTTTACAAACTCATAAATGCTCCCTACTCCCAGTTTTAAAATTTCTAAAACCTTAAACAAAATTACTTCTTGTAATTAACAAAACTCTATTTTCTATGTTCTTTAAATATAAGCCAATCATCAGTAATAAAATAAATCTTACAGGTTTAATTAGTGGAGCACTCCATAAACAAACATTTCGCCTTCCACTTCATTAGTAATATTTCTTGTAATATTTAGGACCGGGCCTGGATGAGCTGTGCAAGCCTTTTTTGCACAGATAATATTTTTGAAGATTTCATTTCATACTTCTAATAACAGAGTTACTACAAAAATATAAGCGGTAAAGCATTCGGGAATTTCCGGTAACACAACCTATAAATAACGTTACTGATTTTCCTAAGTACATATGATTCTCGATCTTACCTTAAGTATTACATAAACACGAATAAAAAAGATTTTCAGAGGCACATAGATAAATCAACTATTTTAATAAAATTTTTTCAAAAGCTAAATTTTCACAGTCGGCACCCTAACAATAAACGACATGACGAAACACAAATACAAAACTGAAAAATGACAGTTGATAGAAACAAAAGGCGGGTTTTTTAAAGTTATAGTTTCGCTGGCATCATATATATATATATATATATATATATATATATATATATATATATATATATATATATATATATATATATATATATATATATATATATATATATATCCTAGCGACCCGCCCCGGCTTCGCACGGGTGCAATGCTGATACTAAATACACTACAGAAAAACTGTGACTATTTATTTTATTTTTACAACAATTATTACATCGGCCTCCGACGCGCTATTTATAGGCACGCTGCCGCCGCCCCGGTCGGCCAGTACCGCCGCAAGCGCTACTTCCCGCAATTTTAAATCTGTAATATCTTCGAAAATATTCATTTAAATCTTGTGCTGTAAAGGACCATATAGATCTATATTAAATCAACAATGTATTTAAGCTATTTAATTGGATAAGGATTAATGCTGTATTGGTTAAAATCGCTTCAAAATTTGCCATTATTTGTCGTAAAAAGTAAATGACAAAAAAATGTTATTGTGGGATATCCATGAGAGATAGACATATACCATCGCGGAGTTTTCTGTAGACCTTTTCAATGTGTACAAATAATTAGTACATTATTTTGATAAATCTCGTAGGGTTCAGCCTGCGTTTGCAATGTAAGCGGAAAAAAATATGATAATTAACGACATCACAATAGAAACCTCAAAAATAACAGTATTTCTCCACTATTTAATGGATGTTATTATACATATAAACCTTCCTCTTGAATCACTCTATCTATTGAAAAAAACCGCATCAAAATCCGGTGCGTAGTTTTAAAGATTTAAGCATACAAAGGGACATAGGGACAGAGAAGGCGACTTTGTTTTATACTATGTAGTGATATATATATATATATATATATATATATATATATATATATATATATATATATATATATATATATATTACGTGTGTCATTGTTATCGGTACATCAAACAGTCTGTGACAAAATGCACCAAAGTATTGATAAAAAAGATCACGCAAGAGTTCTATTAACCAAGGCCGTAGTGAGGCTACTAAAAATTTGTCATTCAATCAAAAATTTTAACCTCAACTTGTATTCAGTTGAGCTCTGTGCGGCGTTGCAAACTTATTACCCAACTGCGACAAAATCCACAGGGAAGGAAATGCTTTTTAGTTTTTATCAACTAAATTATACACAACTGTATTTATTTTCATATAAAATGTAGTATGTAGACTTTTAAAAGATATCTTAAAGACGTTGTATATAGACGTCTTATGGACGTCTTTAAAACAACGTCTATAACACGCCTTATTTATGTCTTAAGACGTTCAGACATAATCTGGATATAAAAATGACGTCTATAAGACGTCTAGTGCTGTGTGGGAAAACTAACAAAATTTTAACTAAAATCAATGAAAATCGGAATTCACCTGAAATTAAAACAACTGAGCTTTGAAACTTGCTTAGAGAACTTAACTGTTGCTGGCAAAAACCAGATAGGAAACCTGTTCTTGTAGATCGTCCCGACTAAAGAACACAAGTAGTTTGCAAAGAAAAATAGGGCAAAAATGATTTATTACTCTCTCTAGTTCTTGAATAGACTATATTGACAAATTGCCATCACTGTCTAAACAAGTCAACTAAAGCAAGATCAACGTTCTAAATCTCTAAGCCTATTTTACTAAAAATCTATTATGGATCTAGTCCTAGTCATAACATTTTTCCTGCATCACAAAACTCATATAGTCGTGATTTATCAATGCATCTTAGATTAAAAATGAGAACGGAAACAATAACTACAAGTAACATATAACTCTTTTATATATCCAAAAAGACGGAAAAGTCGTTTTTCTTTATTAAAAAGAAAAACAAGTCCCTTTTGTATTCCCGAGACACATTTTCGGACATAAATCTCGAGTTATGGAAAACTAAGGCACCTGAGACCCTCACAAGAATCCGAAATAATATTTTCGTCTGGCGTTTGACGAAAACTTTTTACTTTAAAGATAACTTTCGAAACATTTTAGCTTATTTTACAGCAGGTTACACAACAAAAAATTGACACCTTCTGTTTTCCTGTAGTTTTAAAAATAAATATTTCGATTTGTTACGGTGAGATAATGACATATTAGATCATTTTCTAAGATTAGTCACGTCTGGTTTGAATAGAAATTATATCGCTTTTTCAGTTTTCTTTTCTAAAAATTTTCAACCAGCATGAATTACACAACTCAAAAATCAAAACGATACTGAAGTAGAGTGCTATTCCAAATTGAAATTATGATTCCAAAAACAGCTCCAAATAAGACGCGATACAGTTTTTTTTGTCCGATTTTTAAAAACTATTTGAAAAAGTCTATTAAAAAATGTAATAAATATTGATCAATAAAAAAATTACAATGAATATATTTCGAAGTGTTGTTCGTCATTTAGTCAAGAAAAGAATAGTCTAACGGATATTTTTAATATAGGATTTCTACAAAATTTACCGTATTTTATTAAATCTATTGACTTAGAGATGGCGTTTACCAATCCATTGCTTGGGGGTTTTTATATTTATAGTTAAGTCAATAATAAGTCAGACATTTTCAAACAAAAATTAAATAGATTATATTGAAATAAATTAAATTTACTTGAAGTAGCTAGAAAGTTGCAGCTTATCGTTTTAGTAGCCTAACAAATGAAAATGTAGTAAAAATACAAGGAAAACAAAATATACTTAACAGTGTTTCCACTGTTGTAATATAAAGTAACAGGAAGAATGGCTTTTTCATAAAGTGGAAAAATCGCTCGTCGTTCTTGTCGGTTCAAGGCATCCTTGTTGTTATTTTAAGATAGCAAAAGACAGCAACAGAGATATAGTACCCCGATTTAGCCAGTTCATTTTCTGAAAAAGCACAGTAGTTCAAATGTCTTATTTGTTCCGTGTAAAAAAATAATCTAAAAGTTACAAATGGCAGAAAAATAAATAATTTTGCTCAAAAATAATCACTTCTCTACGTATAAAAATTGTTTTTCGTGTAGCATTTGTTGAATTAATGTCACAAAAAGGTAATAATACAGTTATTATTGCGAATTAAACCGGATCTTAGGAAAATAAGGCCACAATTTAATTGCTCTACAACGCCAAAACTTGAACATCACAATGGATGTGGAAGAAGCAACCGATGAAAACGCCAAGAAAATTTATGATTATATCGCACAAAGTCTTCCGCAAGAGCCTCTTCTAGGCTCTATAACTACTAATGCCTTGGATAAAGACGAAAAAGGCATGCAAATCAGGTCCAGCGCAAGAGTTTTTAAGAAAATGAAACTGGAACAGGAGCTTGATAAAAAGGTAGGGTCATTAGCAACAAGATTTTACAGTTATCTGTTATAGTTTTATTCTGTTTAATCTTGAAGAGATTTGATAAATTTTTAGTAAAAGGTGATTTTTACTTTTAGTGTATCTTGCCTGTTGGAGTATTTTGCTCTTATTGTCTATGATTTTCATTTTATGAAGATAATTAGTCTGATATGCCTTAAGACCCTTATTATTTTTTATTTTGTTACTCCCAACAGTATTTTTTGCTTCTTAAGGCAAACATTTTGAGTATTTTTTTTAATTGGGTAGATTAACACTATATTTTTATATATGAATTGATGAATTTATTACCTTTGTTGCTTATCTATTTAAATTCTTAGCATGATGAAACTCATACAGATCCAGGAGGTTCAACAAGTTCTCCAAATACAGAGCATCTTGTGTTGGGAATTTCTGCTACTGAAAAGTCTGCTGATAGTGAAGTTAAGGGTCAACCAATTCGGACTAGCACAAGAGTGGTTAAGAAAACTAAACAAGATGTTGCAAATACTAGTGTAAGTAAAGAACACTTTCTTATTGTTGGTGATTTATTAGATTTTAAAATGAGTAAAAATAATTAAAATGTTATTGTTGTTTATTTCTTTAAATTTAGATTCAAGATACCAAATCTAAAAAAGAAGATACAAAAACTGATATCATTAAGAAAGTAGTAAGGAGCTGGACATATGAAGATAAAATGATGTTTTTTGAAGCTGTTAATGAATATGGCAAAGATTTTGAAAGTATTCAGCAACATATTAACAACAAATTGAAAAAAAGAGGTGCATCTGATGAGCAGTTGAAAGCAAAAGAACATGGTAAAGTAAACTATAGAGAAAGTTATTAATAATTATATAATTTGGTGATTTTGTTTTTAGTTCGTCAATTTTACAATAGAACATATCATGAAGTTTCTAAACATGTAAAATTCTCTGATAGTGTGAAAAAAATTGTCCAAGAGCTATATGGCATTATAAATTATGGAGAGTTGCACAAAAAGTTAGGTGTTGTTACTGAAAAGGCTTGTATGAAGTTGAATGAATTGATTTATAGAGGGTCTACTTGCATAAGATTGAAAGGTAAAGTAAATTAGATTGTTGCTATAGTATTTTAAGGCAGAGTGTAGTTTAATATATTTTTTTTAAAGGTAAAAATATAAGAATCAAAACCCCAATGTGTAGAGCCTTAATAAAACTGAATCAGCTAGATGAAAAGTATCAAGAAATTAAGTTACCTCACAGAGTAACAATTGAAATAAGACCTAAAGATATGTCATCTTATCTACATGTGCAATGCATGGCACAAAATCCGAGATTAAAGACGACATTACCGTTGCAAAAGAGACTTGGTGCATTGATTCAATGTCTAAACAAGAGGTAACTTGATTTAGTGAACAGGGTGCCTCAATCCTGCATTTATTTTTTATCATGTTACTCCATATATCAGCTGATTCTAATTCATGTATTGTACTTTTTAGATGGAAAACTGTTGATGCCCTGAACTATGAAAAATCCATAGCTTCAATAAACCCAGTAACTAATGATTGTGTACCCTCCAAACAGGAGTCATCTCAAAAAATGGAAATTTTGTGTCCAGCTTTGAGATTAAGTCCTCCATTAGAGGCTAAAATTGAATTACCTTCAATAAACTTGAGTGAATATCTTACAAGGTAAGACAAAGGGAGAAAACATTTTTTTCTTTTAATATGAAAAAATTGAATTTTAGGCAAATACTTTATTTGAAAACAGACAGTAATTTAAAATTTGGGCAAAGAGATTACAATTAATGATTTTTATGATCTTAATTGGAAATATGTAATCAAGTATGTATTTTTTTTTTATTTGTAGGCAAACAATTTGTCTAACAGCTTATGAAGGTCGCTTAGGATTGGATACTTTCACTGACATAAAACTAATGTCAAAAAGGAAAAGACAGAAGTTGGATATTGATCACAAGGTTGACACAGTTTGTGATGTTAAAGTGGAAGTTGTCAAAACAGAGGAAATGGAGGTAAATATAGATTATCTAAAAGGTTATACAACCAATAAATATTTTTGTTTTATTTTTGATAAAAATTAAGAGTGATCCTTGCCTTTAATTATATATGCTACAGTTATCAATAAGAGTTAATAGCGGCCATGGGATCTCTGCTATCACCTGTGGTAGCTAACATCTTCATAGAAGCTTTCAAAGAAAACGCCTTGTCTTCTGGTCCTCTATAACCTAAATTTTGGTGCAGATATGTAGATAATACGTCTGTAGTTTGGCCCCATGGCACAGATAACCTTCATAATTTCCTGGATCATCTAAATCAACAACACCCTAGCATAAAATTCACTATGGAAACTAAATCAAATGATGTCCTTCCCTTTCTTGATGTACTAGTACAAAGGAAAGAGAATGGCAAATTGGCACATTCTGTGTACAAAAAACCAACACATTCAAATTGATATCTCAATGCAACATCACACCATCATCCTTCTCAAAAACAATCTATCATAAACTCTTTGGTACATAAAACCTTGTTAATATGTGACGAATAATCATTGAAAACTTTAAGTAATTCAGTGTACTGGACTTCCCTTTTTAAATGTGGACCACTGATGGGCTTTTAGGTGCCCTTCCGAGTGAAATAATTATGGCCTATAATCAAATTAAAAACATTTATTGAGCAATGCACAAAAAGACAGTTTACAAAATGTAAAGAAATTTAAAAAATTTTTTAATTGACCTCGAATTTCATCCCTTAAACGAAGATTTTAACTCTTGGTTAGATTATTTTAAATTTATTGTTTAAATTTTTTAATTGTCTTGTACTTTTTAATGGTTCTCATTTTTTGACTATATTTAATTTCCTTATTTCTGTTTATTTTTGGTTTGGTTAATTAACTGTAGCATAGTTAGAGATAACGCCTTATTGTATCGAAGTTATGACAATCTCAATTCTCAATTTGAATGTTTTTATGACAGAATGAAGAAATAAATCAATAGTGGTAATTTAATTTTTAATAAAATTGACTTTTTTTAGATAAGTAGCTGCAATGAAGGTGAGGCGGACGCCCTTCTGGCTGATGCAGTTCATGATGCCGTTAATACAATTTTGTCACTTCAGACATTTGATAGACAAAATTCTGAAACCAGTGAAGCCGATGATACGAGTGTAAAAATAGAGAATCTCAAAAAGGAACAGGTAAAGAAAAAACAATAAATTCTTTTTCTTTCTTAGCCTTAATAAAAATTTTTGTATGGCGTGGTGGTTATATATTGTTAAGTTATCAAACATTTTTTTTGCGCTGGACTTTGTATCTGGGGGCATGCTAGTAAGCATTACTTAGTAACGTTTACTTGTACTAACTCGGTGTACTATTGACCAATCCATATATTTGCACAGGAGCTTCAATCTTTCAATATCAGTTGCTATTCATTCATTCGTTCACTTGCTCACCATAGCCGTAAATAAACACAAACATGCTTCCTTGAACAGATTAACTTATTGCTGGTATAATACAACAACGAATTCTGTTGGTTATCTTCATAAACGTATCTAGTTTGTAATAATTTAGAATTCTACATATACATACGCGTTAAGGAGCTATTTGATCCATAATAAGAAGAGTGATTTCCAACATGCAAAAGTTCAATCTTCCTTGTTCTATAAAGTGTATTTAGTGTTATATGATTTTAGTCTGAAGAACCGAAACCAACGCAAATGTATAAGGAAGCATTGGAACAAATTGAAAAAATAAGAAAAGGATGGACGGGAAAAAATAGCGAGTGTCTAACAATTGGCGAAATCTATTTAATGTATGGATCTGATTCGAAATTAATCTTGGAATATAGTTGGGAAGAGGAGATAAAGAGTGAATCTGAAAAGCCTAAAAAGGCTGCAGGTGAGAAAAATTAATACGATATCTATGAAAATATGACTTTGTTTTATTGAGAATTTGTAAATAATGTTCCTAGTTCGTAGTGAATTTTAATTAAGGAATATAACTAATTAGTTCAGGGTTGTGTTTAGTTGTATATTTCCACAGACATACATAATATATATTGGAATTGTCAGAGATAATTAACAAGACACAAAAACAAAAAAAAAAAGAACAATTTGACTAAAGTAACAATCAGAAATTAAAATTAAAAAATTTATCAATTGAATAAAAAGGATTAAAAGCCAATAAGATCCTCAGAGATTTCTTATTAATGTTTATTATGCACTTGCATGTCCCTACTTAAAATACTTGGTTCTATTTTGGTGCTGGTTTACTAATTGGAAGAGAGTGTTTGTATCACAAAAATATTTGGTTAGGCTTATCTTTTGGTTGGATCTTGCGGACAGTTATCGCGGGCTTTCTTCTAGAAATTGCCATTTCGTTGCTGAAATATTTATTAGAAGGAAAAGCATTTTAAATTAACGATTTGCTCAAAAATAATATATTTATTTATTTTTCCTTTTAAAGAAAATTTTCTTGAGAGGTGGAACGAAAGTTATGAAGAATATTGGGAAAATCGACAACAAAATCTGACCTCTTCATTATCAAAACTCTTGTCAATGGCCAAGTTACATTACAGGAAAAATGCAATAGATGTAAGTACTACTTTGTGAATTTGTGTTTGAATCATGAGATATGCATAATCGTTTTTTAGATTTTAGCCTAGTAAAGAATTTGTAAATTGCATTACCATGACAGATATTCTTATATTAGCTTTGAAATGTCCAGTTTTAAATTAAAAAAAAAAAGATAGAATAAAATCTTCTAAAAATTCAATTTTTTATCAGTTTTATAAATTTTGTCAGCTTTTACAACTTTCATTTCCTTTTTCTTTTAGTGTCCATGTGGTCACATATGCACGGGGAAAAATATGAAAAGTCCCACGACCGTTGGAAATTCAAGAATGCGCAGAGCAACAATGGTAGATAACAACCTGAAACAAGATGAAAATATATTATTAAATGTTCCCAATGGCCAGCCGCAGATTGTGAGTAGTTTTCCTAGGACTGCAGCTCCGTTATTGCCGAAAGGACCAGGTATAATTTTTATTTACTTTTTTAATAAGACACATATTTATGTTATTTATTTTCTGAGTTCTATAAGATACTTGTTGGGACTTTTAAATAGATCGTCGCTAGAAAACTGTAGAATTTAGATATGACTTACTTGGTACTTTATATTAATTACAGGGAACAATAATATTTTTTACTTGGACTTTCCGAAACCAATTCTATATAAAAATTGATTGAAGTCGTCTTTCATCAGGACAAAACTCCATTCCAAAATTGGTTTGGCCTGATACGTTTATTCACTACTAAATAGGTGTTTTTTTTTTTTTAGCTTTTCACTCCCCAACTATGCAACAGCAGTTAAACTCCATTCAAAGACTTAAACCAAAATTCAGTAATAGAAAGGGACGTCGGCCTAGACCAAAACCGATTATAGTGGAACGGAAAGTAAGCACAGCAATATTATACATTTTTATCGATTTTTCTTCCCATTTAAGAGAATTAAATAAAGAGCGTCAATAGTATATAATTGACCTTTAATCTGTGTTGTATATGTATAATTAACTTTTATTTTTGTCCAATATGTTAAGTAATTTACTTAAAATGCGACAATTAAATTTTTAATTGAGTATCCATATAGTACTTTGATTATTGTTAATGTGTGGAACTTGAATGAGTGTCCTTAGTTTCTTCTTCTTAACCTGCTTAATTTATTATTTATTTATTAATTTTCCATAGCTTCCCTTATTACCCAACAATCTAAGCGGGCACCAGATTGTCAGGATGAGCATAATTTCACAAGAACCACAAATTATACCTGTCGAACCTCAAATAATAATCAATACGACCCCGCACGATGATGAAATGGATCTACAAAAAGTTATCATCGATCCAGAAGAAGAGAATAGCGCTATTTCTACGGTATGTATTGTATAAAGTGCTTAATCCCCATAAACATTTAAGTTTTTTACCAGGTCTTCGTAAGATTTTTTCAATCTCTTGATACCAATTTTAAAATATTCAGTACTCTAAATTGACCTCTCCTGAGACATAGTGCGACATCTTGTGCAATTCCTTTAACTTCATTACTGCATCCAACTGGTGGTATACGGCTGTTTTAAATAGATGAGAAACAAACGCGAATCACTATCACTCACTCGCAACAAATTACTTTGTAGAAAATATACTTCGAACAGGATCTCGGAAACATATTTTTCCATAGTTGGTTTACACAAGAGAAATAAATTATCAATTTTTTAATAATGTAATTAATTTAATAATAGTAGTAATTTAAAATTTCTTCCAAGTAATAGTGATAAAAAATAATTGTTAATTCTGTCTTTGATTCACTATTGGTTCAGCTGCTTCTTTTGTATAATTAGAGAAGTGGAGCATATTCAAATTTTTGCGAATCAAGATTGAAATCTATACAGGTTGACGAGAAGCCTCACCCCTAGCTTAGAAGCCTCATCCCTTCCCTTCCTCAAAACGGCAAATAATGTAACTTTAACAGTTCAAACTCAATCTTGGTATCGATCGTATAAAGGAAATTAACGTTGACAGAATTGTTCTGATCTACAGATTGATTCCATTGCTGAATCATGACATCAGAGTTGTCGACCTCGCCGAGAAAAAGAACACTATTTCCGTCCTGAACTTCAGGAAATAGCCGGGTTTCAATGCTCTTAATGCAGCCTTCAAAAAAGCCCCGAACAGAACTCGGCTTCAGCAAACATAACGAACGCTACGTTATTTTCCTTCAAATTGGAAAGTAGCTAAGGTAATGGTAATATGCTAGACAGGCGATATTTCTACCCTGCTCGATTCGTCCAGGCCCATTAGTCTACTTTCCACTCTTCATAGCCGCCAGAAACATCCTGACCGAGGGACAATTCGGCTTCAGAGCAGAATACAGCGACGCCCACCATCACGGAAGTGGAATTTTTCGACATCTCTTAAGCGTTTGACAAAGTGTCGCATAATAGATTGACCATCAAGGTTGGGTTTCCCCAATTTTCTGGTGAGATTTGTTTTAGATTTTCTTTCAAACAGCAATTTCGTAGTATCAGTAGACTGAACGAGTCTCAGTTCAGAGTTATAAGGGCTGAAGTGCCTCAGAGTTCCCTTTTATCTCCGATCCTTTTTAGTCTCTATTCAAACTACATCCCGAGGGACAAATTAACGAAACTACCTGTTCTCTGATGATAATGCGTCATTGTCAAGGTTACGCATAGTCGGCTTCAGAGACATTAATAAATTAGCTAACTTCAATAAAACACGGGCAATTATATAAATTAAGTCACGTTTTTCGAACTCTGAAAATCGGATTGCTATCTCTAACGTTCAAATTCCGTGGAAAACAGACTCAAAATATTTATAGCTAATCTTTGATAGACGAACAATACAATTCATTTGCTCAAAAACGGCTAAAACCGAACTATGTCCACTTTATCCTTTGAACAGGAATAGTGAAATAAACACCAGATGGAATCTTGTCATATATGATATTCTTACGTCCTCTCATTGCTTATGGTGCCCCAATATGGGAAACCATGTCCAAGTCAAGGTTAAAAAGGGTTGAGAGTTTTCAGATTAAAATGCTAAGATTCAAAATCACCGCGCCATGATTCGTGCGTAACACAATCATTCATCGAGGCTTGATTTCGGAACATTTCCAATCCTTGAAAAATCAGCACTTCGGCTACACCTCGAAATCGCTAGTGCTTTCCTCATGATTGATTAGTTTCCACTAATTTGGAACCTTTATTTCTCCCTCTTATTTTATAAAACAAGCAAAGAAGCCTTCGTGCTCAGTATCGCCATGTTTAGTAGATCTAATACAGAGTGTTCAAAAAGTGAAACTCCCTCCCTAACTTCGTTGAATAGTAACTTTAGAAAAAAATTACTAAAACAGAGATTCTAAAAATGACCTTAACCTTGGCCTTCACGGTTATTTGAAGGTAATCTTCAGAATTTTTTTTCCCCATAATGTTTAATATTTTTACATATTTGTATTTGTTTATACATCTGTGGTAAATAAACACCGTTGATAAACTTAGCCAAACTGTTCTTGCCCTCCCTTTGGGGGAACATTTATGCATGTCAGATATGCTTGGATGTCAAAACGATTGAAGCTTTGTGGGAGCCTTTTTCATGTTGTCGGCCCTAAGTGCGGTTATGATCCTCTGCATTTCCCCTAAACTTCCGAACAGTTCGAACGGTCCTAAGAAGCACTGCTTTTTGCATAACCTTATACAGATATTCGCTAAAGCTCAGTCCCTTGATCTTAAGCCGAAAATTTTTCGGTACTACACCGGTTTTCGATAGAATTATGGGGATATTCTGGACGCTATTTATTCCTTATTGTCTGCGTATTTGTACCTCCAGGTCTCTGTATTTGGCGATCTTCTCATTATGCTTATATCTTAGATTGTTGTTGTTAGGGATGACGACTTCTGTTAATATTTGATCTACTAAAATGGGGTCTGGTCTGTTATGTACAACTGTCTGGTTCCTAAGCACAGTTCGATCCTAGTACAGTTTGAACTCGTTCTCCAGTATGTTCCAAGCTGTATTAATAATATGGCATTTTCTGTATCTGCAACAATTGAATTTCTCTGCCAAAACTATTTATTATTTTTAATAATTTCAATTGAGGACCTCTACATTGGATCCCATAAAGGAAAACAGAAAATTTTATAATTGGCCTAGAAGTTAAGATTATATGGAACGCCTCCAACAATATCGTAAATATTTACTTTACAAAAGTTGTAGGCTATCCAAATATAACTTTGATGACAAGATCAGACACCTTACCAGTTAAGGAAAGACCCAGAACCAGCCAGTTAAGGCAAAACCAAGATCCAGCTACTTAAAGCAAGGTCTGAGACCAATTTGTTTAACGATATTGTAGGGAGTTCAATTTGACCCTGTCCCAAGCTTGAGGGTCATATCCAGTTGTAAATTTTTTTTGCTCTTTTCATTTCCGGGATCAAAAGTAGGGGTCCACATTTGAAATTCCGGAGATGACCTTTAGATATCCTTTAAGATCAGAGTCAAAGTCATTTTTAGGACCTCAATTCAATTTCCTACAACTGTTATCTTGGTCATTTTTTCCTGAAGTTAACGCGGGGATTTCCCACTTTTTAAACACCCTGTAACAAGGAATATATACTATTGGTACATTCCAAACTCATAAATCCATGCTCAATTTGTTTTACTATTTTAATTTTAATTTATCACACTTACTTTTAGCTTTTTTAAAGGCATTTCATGGTAGTTACAACATTAATATATTTATTTCCCTAGGTACCTTCAAGTCCCTCGAGAATTCTCAAAGAAGGCGACAGCGAATGGATCAACTCCGAAGTGGCAGACTACTCCTTAAGTAGCCTTTTAGGACACCTTGAAAGCCCAGTTAAGAGCACATCGATAGGGACGCTAAACTCCAACATGGCTGCCGATCTGTCGAACGAAGTCGACGCACAATTACAATCTTTATTGACTGAGAGCAGCATGGATTTTGCCGCTAATTTTGCGGATTTGGCCGCCAGTGTGGCAAGTGATAAGAAGTTTTAAGGACTACCTATTCGTTGTCTAAAATAGTTAGACCCATTTGATGGGTGGCATTTTATTGAAAGCATAAAGCTATAATTTAACTAGAGCCAATGGGAGGGAGCTATGCAGACTTAAATCTTCGTAAAAATGATCTCTGATGTTAGAGTACTTGTGATATTTGTATATAGAATCATTTAAATGTCATTTATTCTCCTCCCTTGGACTAGTACGAGGGACGGTTGAAAAGTATTCGGGCTGAAGTAATTAGAGAAGAAATTAAAAACACAATATTTTTTCTCCCTTTACTGCAAAACAAATATCTTGATTTTATCTTTGTCTCCAAATATTTCCGCTGGCAGTAATCACTAGGGTTGAAATCTGAAGTGAAAAGCGATTGATTTAATTTTTTGGAGCCGATTTTCCTCTTGACACACCCCACAACCCACAACCTGAGAGGTATGAATAGGCGTGTCCTCTTGCAAAAACAACACGCCCTTGTTCATTTGTTTCTGCCCTTCGCGTATTTGGGTCAATAAATAAGTTATCATAAGTTTGACTATTTAATGTGATACTTAACCGATCTACACCACTCCTAGAGGTTCCCAAAAAGTCGTGACCGTGATCTTCAATGAGCGGGTATTGTCTTCAGTTGACTTTCGTCAGTGCCGAAACAGTTATGCCAATGCTTTTTCGTAAAATATACAGACATCTCTTCACAAATGTTCTTTGATGTCATATTACTTTTAGTAAGGAATTTGACCACAAGATTCCACTGACGCATAAATTCAACAGACAGACGTATGTGTTTCTTGGTCGACTGCCCAAACCCTAACTGGCCTAATAATCTGAAACTTTCTTTATAGACTGATAAAGAATTATTCAATTAGAACCCTGACTATTGAGTCAGTACAGTGACTCGCTAAATTTGAGGTATTAAGGTCATAGTAATAACGCATTATACCTTAGAATGGAAACTTTTCAGACGCCTCTCGTACGTTTCATTTACTATTGAAAATATTGACAATTTTACTTATGATAGTTGAAGTTTAAAGCGTTGTTTTACTGTCAACGACAATCATGAGTAAAAGTGATGTGAGCTCGTTACTTTGAAAAATTTAATGTAACGAACAAAGTAGGAGTTTTTGACTCCAGTAAGAAAAATGGTACTCGTGCAAGCAAATATATTGATTTATCTATATCATAACGGATATAAAAGGTGTAGGAAATGTATTATTTAGTGCATGGCAATCGTCACACGATTAAAATCTATTTACCGGGTTCGATCAAAAAGTTCCCGGAATTTTCAAATTTCGCGTGCTATTTCTTTTCAATGACGAGCAAAGAAGACACATTTAATTCAGTGATGATGATGAGAGAGTTGGACGACCCAGTTCGTTATCAACTGCCTATAAAAACCTGGAAATAATTTAAAAATTATTAATGGTCATCGAATCTTTATAAGGAAGATGGGGAAAAAATATTTTTTTTTTAGGTAGCAGCCAAATTTGTATCAAAATTGTTGGATTTTTGACAATACAACGCTATAGTGATGCCCTAATAACTATTTTTACCGGTTATGGCTCCTTGTGATTTTTTTCCGCTTCCTGAAGATAAAAGGAACACTAAAAGGTGTTTGTTTTGGATTAAAGTCTAAAGTTAGCAACTGAACTTACAGTTACGCGGTTTTTCCAAGCGGTCGCCCATCCAAATACCGCGCCCAGTGCCGATTCACTCCAGTGATCAAATGTGAAGTGAATCTATGGCTGAACAATGAAACAACAACGTTTTAAGCAAAAGCTTCGAACGAGTTAAAAGTGATACCGAATATTGCATCCGAGAAATGCGTTGAAAGTTGGAAAAAAATCTGGCTTAGGTACTTTATACCAGAGTACTTTCAAGACAGCTACAGCTATATTGATGAAGAAGAAATAGGAATTCCGAGAACTTTCCGATCAAACCTCGTATAATATTAATGCGAAAGTTGAATCTTCCAGGTAAATAATGAAAGCAGCAAATTCCTAGTTTCATTTAGATTCTTTAAATACATGTTATAAAAATTTTTTCTTACGACTAATGAAGATTTATATTTTATAGGAACATTCAGCTCGTTAAAAAAAAAAGAAAAATTTAAATTCCATTAACCTCTTTTAGTTAATTATTCGCATGATATAAACTTAAAATTGTCAGTAATATTGCTAATTTAGAACCGAAGTTAAGGGGAATAAGTTTATATTTAAGTTTTTTTTTTTGATATTATCCTGTGCTTATCCAGAAATGTGCATACATGTTTATATTTTCTTATTCAAAGAAAAAAGATAATTTATATTTTATGAATGTGAAAAGCTTCTCGCACTACAGAATTTAAAATCCGTTGAAAGTGAATTAAAAAGTCTATTGTTCTTTTAGGTAGGTAGGTGCTTTGCTTTTTCAGGCATCAAAGTGATGTCTTCTAGGAATTTAAGTCTTTTTCACAATATTGCCACGTTCTGTTGCGACTACCCGATCATAGAAACGGCAAATATCGTATCATGAAGGGCAGTGCCATGAAAAGATATTTTTTATTACTCGATGGTGATGGATTTATGAATTATTTCACTTGTCCCTTTTTGGTAATCCACAAAAAGGGTTTGGGTTAAGAAAAGGAGTTTTTGCCCATACTTTTGCGAGGCTGTCCGCTTCCTAGTTTCTCTTGACTCTTTTGTACCCTGGCACCTACATCAGGGTTACCCTATTGTTCCTTGCCAATTGCTTTAGGATTTACTTGCAATCCCAAGTCAACTTGGGCTCATAGGTGTTTGATCTGAGAGCTTTTAACGCTGCTTGGCTATGTGGTAATATGTATATTTTGCATTTCTTAGTGAGTTTTATAGATTAAAGACACATCAAATACCTTTCTTAGTGTTTCTATTGACATTCGTTAGCGCAGATTTAGGTTGCTTGCATTTCTGTTTGGGGGATGGTGGCGGTGTCTCCTAGGCAAGCCCAGAACTTGAGCCGGATACTCCCACTCCAACCCCTTCTTTCATCTTGGTTCTGTCAGTAAACCATGCCATTAAAAATCCTGCCTAATCGACGTGATATCTGTTGGTTTTAATATGGATTATGCTGGAATTATATCAATAAAATTTCCAGGTTTGAGGCGTTCAGTTCGGAATAACTTGTATGCATTTGTTGCTGCCGCCTTCAGCTATATGCAGTGAACAGAGGTTCAGCATTGCCTCTTTTGCTGTTGGAACTCCTACACAGACTAACCTCTATATTTTTTGTAGCTTTCTTTGAGCCGCTTCTTGTATCTTAGATTACCATACTAAGGAGGCATATGTGACCATAGGTTTGATGATCGTTTCATATGTCCATAAGATCATTTTCTGCCTCAAACCCCTGAAAGGCGAATTGTGCTACTAATAAGTAATGGTCTGAGTAAAAAACCGCATTTCTTCTTGCTCTAACGTCGTAGATTTCTTACGAAGTATCTTGTTTGAGGATAAATAAATCAGTTATTGATAGCTGTCGCTTAATATCTCGAATTTCTTCCGTTAAACTAAAAATTAATAGTCACATGTCATTCACTATAGATTTAAATTGTTTTCAAAATGAAAGGCGAAGATTTTTAGCTGAAAAGTGGTTATATGTAACAGCAAACAAGAAAAAATGGTAAGGAAAGCATTGATAAATTAACTTCTAGCGAAACTAAGTAAGCGTACTTATTATATTGGTTTCACAGTGCTATTACAATCAAATAACTGATAAAACGTCTCAAACCAGACTAAAAAACATATCATTAGTTTGAAGATATTTAAGGAAAATCTCAGTTTTTCTGAAGTTTTAGATTGATTGCATCATTTTCTATTCTTCGTGAATATAATAAATTTAGTTTGCCAAGTATAAAGAAAGCATCACGTCTTGAAAATAATATATTCCATGTACAGCACAAAAATTAGTCTCGTTAACCCTGAAATCTGAATTTTAAAAATATCCTACTTAAAACTGGATTTATTATTTCCTAGAAATATAGGCAAAACCTAATTATCTGTAAATCCAGGTTGATGGAGAAACAACGCAATAACGCATATGTGACATTTGACCTAATATACTTTTGCCAAACAGGTGTTTGTTTCATTTTTCTGTCTTCTGTAGATGGAGGTTCACTGAATCAACTCGAGCTAATTCTTTGAAGTCTCTTCATTCAGTTCATATTTAGAGTTTTGTAAATAAATTGCACAATCACCGGTGTGAAGTAACTCTGAAGCATCCAGCCAAAATTGGTATTCATTGGAACCTTCAAACACTTGAGCTTGTGCCCCGGATCAGTAAAAACACTAAAAACTTTCACTAACTTACCACGTGTGTCACTGTAGATTTGTGTGTAAAGACAACGTCAACCTTAGTCGACATCTCTTAGCGAACTAGTGAAATAAGAAACTGATTGAGATATTTATCATAACTGTGAGTAGATATTGTTTATATCAATGACAATATTTTATCAACAACAAATCTTACTAATGGTGCCAAGTAAATAACTTGGTAGACCATAGAGTGGTATTAATAAACAATTTGGAAAATTATATAATCTTATTATGACATTATACACTCTAACGTAAAAGTTGCACATAGACAGTTTTTGTAGAGAGTATATATTTTTTTATATTTTTTTCTTGTACATACATAAATGTTAGAGATGTACTTATATATTATATGGTTGGTAATGTAATAATACTCATAGTTAGTATACGTGGTGTGTTCCAGGAGTATTTGACCTATATTTATAACCTTCAAATTAATCTTCATTCGACTGAACAACACGCTCCCATCGGTGTTTCCACGTCGTGAAGCAGTTAGCGTAGTCGGTTTCTGGAATAGCTTCGAGTGCTCTTGTGGCATTCGAACCAGTGTTCCTTGAGCGAAATTTTCAATTTAGAGACAGGATATCGGGACTGTGTGTAGGCTGATGAAGTTTGTGTGATGTTATTTTTTGCTAAAAACTGTTGTACAAAGTTCGCTAATTGTGTCACGCAATATTTTCAGAACTTCCAAACCTCCGGAAAAACCACGCTTTTCAAAATCAGTTGGAAGATATGACAAAGGGGATCGCTTAGAACAATGAAACAGTCCATTTCCAAAAAACTAGGAACACCATCTAGGCCAGATGTGACCCTATTTTTAAGTGACATGCAGGCCCAGAAGGTTCCCCAGAAGTAGAAATCTCAGAGGGTTCCGAGACTTTGTAGACACTCTTGAAGTTCTCCATAAACTCTGAGACAGTATTATGAGACCCATGAAATGGATTGTTCTCGTAGTTCATTATTCATCATTATTGATTGTTTGACTTCTCAGAGCATATTCATGATGCACAAACACTTTCATAATCAAAGAAAAGAATCAAAAAGTACTTAATACTACTCCTACTTTAACGTGATGTTGTTTGTCTTGGCTCAGATGTGAGTTTCCTCTGTGAAGACTGTTGTTTTGGGATCATAACAATAAAACCAGGTCAAACGACGATATTCTACAGTCGCAGGTCGCACACGCCCGACATTTTCCGGTGTTATTATGCCCGAAGTTCTGCTAGAACCTGAGTCACTGTTAACAGATGTTCAACCATCTTTGAACCGCTTGTACTGCTCTTTTATCTGTGTTTTAACTGTCCATTTGTTCCCGAATGTCTTCTGCATCATTTCCATAGCTTCTGCACAACTTTTATCGAGTTTAAAGCAAAACTGGATGCAAATGTGTTGTTCACACCTCTCCGCCATTTTCAGCGATAATAAAATCTGACGAACGTAAAAAGGCACTGTAAACAAAAACGCTAACATGACTGATCACGCTCGTACCTTACAGAGGTCGCTGGAACGTCATGGCGCAAAGTTATAAACTCCAGTCGAATACTTTTCGGACACACCTCGTACATTTCGTTATATTCTCTGTCTCTATTTTTTTAACTCCATATTAATCGTGGCAGAAATGTTTTTTAACTGACTTGTAAGATTTTTTTTTCTAGCGCTTCTAAAACAAGTCGCTAGATGTATCTTGCGATTATAAAGTACTCGGTAATTTTACTCTTTCATTTTATGTTTAAAATACTAAAGCCTAAACATAATTTCAAGCAATTTTCGTTATGGTTGAGAGTTAAACAAAGTATTCGACTTCAGTTATCAATGACTAAGTTTGGCAACTGACGTTTGATCCTTTATTTCACTCTCAACAGCGCCAGCTAAACTATTTTGAAGTTGTAATTGTTTCTTTCATACGACAATCTTGAATAGGAACAATGGTCACATTACGAACCAATGGAAACCCAGGTTTTTCGTAAATATGTGCTATATTTATTTGCGTTTAGGCTCTAAATTTACATTTTTTTTTTAATTTATATAATCTGTTACAACTCTTGCTATTTATTTATGTTGTAGTTTTAGGATTATAATAAATAAGCGGTAAAATTTTCTCTCTGTAGAAATGTTTGCCTTGTTATAGTGATTTTGTTTCGACTGTTAAATTAATATTATTTATTCAAGTAGAGTTATGAAGTGTTTCATGTTTTTGTTAAATTCTAAAGTTTATCTTTTGAACCTGTTTTTTACTTTATTATTAGAAATAAAGACTTTCGTAGTTAACAATGTTTTTCAGTTCAATTTACCATTAAACAAATAATCATTCTTTGGACTGCCAACTGTCTTAATACATATTAGTTTTTTCTATATTTTAAAATGTAAATACCTAAACATACAGTGCCTTCATTTCAAAACGAACCATCCTTAATAACTTTCTTAAATAGAAAAATTAAAAAAAAAGAAAAAACACGTCAATTTAGATATACAGGGGGAAGTTTAATTTTGCATTTGTTAAAAGTCTGTCAATCACCTCCTCAACTCCAGCTAACCTCACTTTGATATATCAAATGGGAACCCCCACCTTGTGACACATCATTGTAAGCAGCATAAAATTGTCTATCCAACCGTATAAAAAAAATTAAATCGGTTGACGTACAAGCGAATAGTGTGCAAAAATGTCTTGTAATAATGCATAATATATCGGCCTCGAACTTTGGTATGTCAAATGATTACCCTATAGTGTGATACATCATTTTAAAGGACGTACGATCTGCTATCCAACGATGTCAAAAAAAATTAAGTTAATAGACGTTATAGGCAATTAGGATGCAAAAATGTGTGTTAAATATAAGCAGTTTATTCAGTTGAAGAAAATTATTTTATTAAATGTTCAAAATGTGCGCCGTTATTAGCGAGACAATAAAAAAGCCTATTTTGAAATTCCCCACGAACATTGGCAAGGGTTTCTCTGCTAATTCCTCTACATTCCCGAACAATTCGATCTTTTAAATCGTCAATATTTTCAGGTGGGGTTTTATAAATCTTGCTTTTTAAATACCCCCAAAGAAAAAAGTCTAGAGGGGTTAGGTCTGGAGACCGTGCTGGCCATTCAATTGCACCACGTCTGCCAATCCACGTCCCTGGAAAATGTTCATCAAGCCACTCTCGAATTGCCAAAGCGTAGTGCGGGGGAGCTCCATCTTGCTGGAAATGCAAATTATTTTCATTTAGTACCATAACAGCATTTTCATCCACTTGATTTTCTAAAGATTGCACAATGGCAGGGTATATTGTGTTTTCTAAAAGGTTTAAATAAATTTGCCCAGTTAAATTATCTTCCAAAAAAAATGGCCCGATGATTTCATTGCCATAAATTCCTGCCCACACGTTAATTTTTTCGGGATATTGAGTATGCCCTTCTCGGAAAAGGTGCGGATTTTCATTATCCCAGTATCTGCAGTTATGTCTGTTAACCAGTCCATTTAGAAAAAAAGTTGATTCATCACTAAAGCAGATATTCTTAGGTAAATGGGGGTCCTCGTCAATTCGTTGGCACATTAATTCGCAAAATTGAATTCTCCTATCAAAATCGTCTTCTCCGAGTTCTTGAAGAATTTGAATTTTGTAGGGAAAAAACTTATTTTGTTTTAAAACTTTATGCACAGAGCCAGCAGAAATGTTGGTTAAATCTGCGACCTTTGAGATGGATAAAGTTGGATCTATTGCAAACTGTCCTAGTACCTCGATTTGGCATGCTTCATCTACAACCCTTTTCTCAATATATTTTTTATTACAAACGGATCCCGTTTCTTCAAACTTTCGTGCCAATTCCAGTACATATTTATGGCCCACGTTTTTGTCTTGATGCCTCTCGTTAAATGCTCTGGCGGTTCTATGAGCGCACCGATCTTCAGCTCCATAGAGAAAAATTATTTCTATTCTTTCGGCTAGCGTATACACCATTTATATTCACGTTTCAACTAGGCGTCACAATGACAATTTTAACAATAATAAACAACTGGTGTTTAAAGATCTTAAAAATTTTATTTATTGCAGAGATTTTTTGTACCTATCAGGTACCGCAAAAAATATCATTGAAATAAATACACTAGATTGATTAGACTGCAATGAATTTTGCGATGAATTTTAAAACAGGCTTAGTTTTTTTCTCGCAAATATTTTAACTGTTTATTATTTTAAAAAAATATTTATTTTAAATTTAAAATAATATTTTACTCTATGAAGTAGCCATTTGACATAATAAAGTTTAATGTGATAAGGTGTCTATTATTACCACACATCTTTTCTTACTATTCGCTTGTACATCAACAGATTTTGTTTTTTTTTATTGGCTAAATAGGAGATAGTATGCCCTTTAAAATGATGTATCACACTATAGGGTAATCATTTGACATACTAAAGTTCGAGGCCGATATTTATGCATTATTACAAGACATTTTTGCACACTGTTCGCTTGTACGTCAACCGATTTAATTTTTTTTATACGGTTGGATAGACAATTTTATGCTGCTTACAATGATGTGTCACAAGGTGGGGGTTCCCATTTGACATATCAAAGTGAGGTTAGCTGGAGGTGAGGAGGTGATTGACAGACTTTTAACAAATGCAAAATTAAACTTCCCCCTGTATATCTAAATTGACGTGTTTTTTCTTTTTTTTTTAATTTTTCTATTTAACAAAGTTATTAAGGATGGTTCGTTTTGAAATGAAGGCACTGTATATCAATTTCAAACAGTTTTGATTAAACAAAGTATTAGACGATCGGTTGACCACTGTCAGCGATGTTAACTAGACCAGAGGTATCCAAACTTTCTAGTCTAAGGGTCACACGGACTCCTCCACTCAGCCCAAGCTCATCCTCAGCATACCAATATACTGTAATTTTGAATTACGTGCAAATTTTCGTATTGGGACTAGTCGGCGAGTGTATGGGGGGTGGACTCCTCTCCGTTCGCAATTTCGGTAGGTAGTTACGGGCAAGTGTCAGGGTGTGCTGTGCGTTACGTATTGTTATGACTAATTATGACCATGCTAAATGTATAGGAGTGACATCTTGCGGAGAGTAGAGAAATCACTGTCGAATAGTATTTAGCAAACACATATTCCCTTTCGAGCTAAAATAGTTTGTTCTTGTCGCAGATAAGATGTGAATTTTTTTGAACACTTGAATAATTACCTTTTTTTATTTTCTTGTTGTTGCACACGTTAAACCACGATCTGGAAGATTGATTTTTTTCTTGTTCATACCTTTTCACGTATGAAAGATACGGACTTTTTCATACACAGGGGGTCCTGGAAATACGTGTACAGCGTTTGATAACACACTCTTGACATCAAAATAAGTCGATTTAAGCTCATACTGCTTCATTCAGGCTGTAGAAGACGGTCAGAATTTTAAGAAAATATTGATTTTTCCCAAATTTCTTGAAAACGTGGTAACTGAATTGCGTTACACGCTGGGAGATGGCGCTACTTGTATTAGGTTTCATACTTTATCTAAGTTGCTTAAAGGATTTACTTCTCCGAAATTTAGGTGGGCTGGTCTATTCTGTACTGACGAGAACCAACCAGTTCGAAACTGCTTTACAGATGGCGGTGCACTACCATGGGTGAAAGGCTTTCTATTTAGTTGTACTTTATCTCTAACTGTGTTAGAACAGAGTAAGTTTGTCCTTATATAAGGTATTTTTAGTTGGTTGAGAACTAAAATAGTTTCTCTTATATAATTGTATTTATACATCCAACTGCAAGTATATTGTATCCAGTTCTGACATATACAAAATGTAATTGCTATTTCAACTGACAGCCAATTTACTAAGTGCATTACTTTCTTATCAGATTCTCGATTTTCAGAAAAAAGTACTGCCTAATATATCTGCTATAGAATCAACAATATTCGATATTCTTTGCCAACAGTATGTTATGAGAGTCTTTTTCTGTAAACACTCTTTATCCGTCGTGTGAGCCTGTCAAGGACAGCCCAAAAACTACAATAAAAATCAATAAATCCTAAATAATCAATTTGGTATATTCCAGTTTATTACAACACTAAAAAGTAAAACATTAAAAGTTCCCTATATACAGAAATATACATATTATAAACAAAAAAAAAAAGATTTTATCTACTACAGTTTTTAAAGATCTTGAAGTGATTATAAACTATAATAACAGCACACTTTTAAAAGAAGTTTAGTTCTTTAGAAGATTAGCTAACGATTACGATGAATTTGTTGGCAATTTTTTTACTCAACGAGTAAAAAGATCCTGAACAAAACCTTTTGTAACCGTAGCTGAGACATCGCCAATGTTTAAAAAAGTAGTATTTTAATTTCTTACTGCGGCAGGGTTATGCGAATTAAATAAAAAATCATACAATAAAAATGTGTTTTTATTTAATCCTTTAGTTAGTTTCTGAGAGAATAGTATTATGATTTTATTTTCAACAGTATAGTCTCTGTTTTTGCCCGTCGAGCATTATGAAGAAAAAAACTATTAATCGAACGAGAAACTAGATAAAATATACTTTTTTGAACTTTTAGAAGTATGCTATTTTTAAGTTTTTCCATTTGAAGAATCTGTTATTTAAGCACACAATTAGTCTTAATATTACATATTTAACATTATATGTTACTGATTAAGTTTTGTTACAAAAACAGTACAAATTTTGTAACCGTCCATTCAAACGCTTTAAGTTACTTTTTTTTTACTAGGTACAATTAAAAAATATTAGTAAAATAAATAGGCAAACAATAATATTTATATCTAAGATGACTTGATGAAAATATACAAAAACCTTAAAAATACACGTAGAGTTGTGGTCAAAATAATAGTACTTGTACAATATAAACAGGCTTAAGAACAAAATAGTAACAGTGTTTTGGAAATGTTTAAACCTTTATGGCTGTTGAGAATTTTATTCAAAAAAGGGTGACTATGTCACCGAAACTTGTCATTACCCTCTGATATTGGTATAAACATCAACGATGAGAAGCTAAATCACCTCCGCTTCATAGATGAAATTACGCATCACAACAGATGAGACTGAAAATCAAAATTTCAAAAAGAAAATTAATCATCCTCGTCACTAGCAACACTTCGATCATTGAGGGTATACCCACTGAACATCTCAGGTATGAAGTTAGGTTAAAGCATGACTATCAAACCTGTGAAATCTAGCAAAGATTAAATTGGGAATGGATTGCAATAGAAGACAAATAAGCGTTTTAAAGCAATATATCTAAAGCATAGTTTTTTAATCCATAATTACGTAAAGTGAAGAAACCCTAACATTAACAAAAAGAAGTATAAATTAACTCAAATAGAGCAGAAAGCTATGGAACGCTCAATGTTGGGAATAATCTTCCGCAATCGAATATCCAGATGTTGAAATTAGAAGAACTCAAGTCACCGATGTAATAGAATGAATTTCTACTCTTAAATGGAATTGGTCGGGCCACATAGCCAGGTTAATAGATGAGACCCCATCACGATGCATTCAGAACAGAAGATTGATGACATTAGACGTATGTCTGAAAATTAAACTGCGCAAGATCGCTCCACATGGAAAATGTTGGAGGTTGCCTATATTCACCAGTGGACAAGGAGAAGCTGTGTGACGACGATGATTAAATAATACTGCTAATAAATTATGGCACACAAAAACAACGGGATCTGATTAAAGGTATGCATTTGAAAAGGAGGTTTTACGTTGAAATCTTAATATTATTGGATATTCCACTAAAATAGCTACCATGCTGTAAAATGGCACCCCAGAAACACAGGGTAACAAACGAAAAACAACCCTGAAATAGAGTGTTGATTTCGTACGGACTCCAAGGCAAAATTCTTTTGCGTCAGGTTAATAAATTCGATGTGTTGCGGGAGTAGGTTTCCTCCAAAACAGTGAGATGTCATCTCATAAGAAGCTAAACTGTCACTAAGAAAGCCCTTTAACAAAACAGTTTGCCAGTGAACATCTAAAATGGTCATTAATCAAATGTTAAAAAATTCTGTGGTCACATGACAGCAAAATCCTTCTTGGGCTTTAAAAATAATCGATATGGACTTGTTTTTCGTATTTTTGAGCGAGTTCTATAGCAAGACAGTATGCAAATTACTGCACCAGTATTTTAACAGCCCTATTTCAGCACAGAAATCGCTTAAAGAGATCTAGATGACCACCAAGAATACCAGAGCTCGCAAGGCAATACTGTACAAATCGTCTAGCCTCCAGAAGAGTCTCTTTTTTGAATATGTGATCCTGATGAGTGAATTCCAATTTATAGGACACGGAAATGATATGTTTAAGAAGACTCACTATTTTGGAGAAGGATCACTAATGGTTGGCAAAAAATTAGTTTTAAAAACCAAATTGGTTGAAATTCTAGGTGGTCGTCGATATCTTACGGACATAGTACAATCCCATATATTGCCTTATGCTCGAAAACTGTGGCTAATAGTTCATTTTTCAATAAGATAATACCCACCTTGACATCATCAGAGCGGTTCTAACTTTTTTTTAGATTTGCCAGCCTACATTCCCGACTTAAATCCTATAGAACACTTGCGAGTTCTATATTTTGGATTAAAAACTTTATGTGGATGCGGGAGATTATGCCATCTTAGGTAGAATTTAAGACACTAATGTTCCAAAGCATTAGAGTCGAAAATTCAAGAAATTTATGAAATAACAGAAAATTGAAAATATGGAATGACCAGCTCAAAGCTCAGATCTGAAAATCTGTGGGGAGGTATAAAGGATGCGGTAATTCACGAAAAATTTAAGAATTACTAATAAAAAATGTACAATTAAATGTTATCATTATAGAAAACTTTTTCATAATACATGGTCAAAGCTATAGAAAAAATATATATTTATTGGCCATGTGTAATTTTCAATTTCGTGATATTCTTGTGTTTATGTAGAAAAACTTTAACCATTCTGTAGTTGAAACCAAATAAAACTTTAATTCACAATATAAACAAAAAATAAATCTCATCCGAATAAATGTAATATGGTTCCTAAAAGATATGTCGAAATTTTGGAAGAAGTGCTATTATTTTGACTACAACTATATATCTCAGAGCAGAACTGTATTAAGTTGTAGTATAGTTATTACTACTTCTCCTTTATATTTTGGCGAACTTTTAAATCCTATTGGTACAATGTGGTATAAAACTGATTATACACACTATATAGTATAAAAAGAGCATAAAAAGATCATAAAAAGAAAAATACAGTCAATATTAGCTTACAAACTTACTACAATCCAGCTATAAGACATTGAATCTTAATTAATACACACAATTTTCCCTTTGATGAAACCCACCCTCAAAAATCATAAATCTTTCTTTTTTAAGAAAGTAAATTGACTGAAGATCATCTCAATATACAACAAAATAAAGCAATAATCAACAACTTATAAAAACTTCTCGAAATATACAACGTGAATTAATTTATTTTTACAACAGGTTTTATTTACAGGGTATTTCCAAGTTTATTTCCTCAGGGCTGATAAAAACTAATAAAAATACTGTGTATATATACGCTTTGCATATCAAAATTAATTCCAATTATACTTCTAAGAGAATTTTAAATTATATACATAATATACAAGAGGTGTTTCTTTAAAAAGAACTTATTTATTTGCAGTCATGTATTTATAATTAATCCTGAATAATTATAAAATATAAGAACTATATTTCTCTAAATATCCATGTATTCCGGGTAAGTAAACAATAAACAGACTTCAAACTTGCTCTACAAAGTGTCGTTTTTACTGTACAAAAACAGAGGATACACTATACTATTGCCAATTTTTGAATGAAACACCATATTTTAGTGATTTTTTTCTCTCTGTCTTATAAAGAGCTTGTCACTATATAGTAAAATCAATATTATATATACATTTATAATTTTGAAGAATCCATTTAAAGCATAATAGAAAACAATACCCAATATTTATAATGATAGATGTAAAATAATGACCTGAGGTAAAAATAAATCTATTTCTATAGACATGTGAATTTTTTAACATCATGTGTTAAGTAAGAAAACTAAATAGACAATTATCGCTATGATATACAAAATAGAACACGTATTTATATATTATTTTCATTTATTTATGGCCCTACGGAATATAATACAATATATAAAGAGGTTTAAAAACAAAGAGATACAAGCGCAGAAATATATAATCACTTTAAATTTTCTGATATTTCGCTTGAGAGTGGAACAGGAAAAAATCAAAACCAGTTCTTATAAAAAGAAATTTGTTACTGATTAGCGCAAGATCTACTCTCGGTTAAATGTCGCACTTTTTATATTAATTATCTTATAGCAACGTGTCTGAAATTTCGCAGTCTCCCGGAAAATTATATCAACAAAAAATACCTGAAATTTCAAGAAAAAAACTGAATTTGCTGATGGAAGAACCTAGTTTGTCGAAATACAAGCTGGAAATTTGACAGATCGTCTGTACCTTATGGAAATTGTACAACACTATGTATAGATCTATGCCCATAATTATTATGAAGAATTCATTTTTCTAAAGGAATAATGATAGCTCTCAAGTCGCCAAAGGTTGAAACATTTTTTAAAGAAAGCCATATATCGGTGATGGATTGGTCAGTCAACAGTCCTGATTTTATTCCTATAGCACACCTGTAGGATGAGATAGAGAGACATATGCAGTAGAGAGAAATGGCAAGTAATCTTCAACAATTGCTAAATACATTACATTAAGAAAGGGAACAGATGCCACCAGAAAGAATTTGACATATAACCAAAATAAGCCACGTCAATGTCAATGACTAAAAGGTAGTTCAGTGTATCAGTATATCATTGTAGATTTTTAGAACTTCAAATGGCATTAGTATTTTTTTTTACACTTTTTGTCTTCAAATTTTCTATAGCAAATTATTTATTTACTTAGTTTATTATAAAACTAAAAATAATATATTTTAGTTTAAAATAAAATTACCACCAGGGTTGCTTAATAATTGGATATTTTAAAATTATTCCTAATTCATTTTGCATAGTGTAGTTATGTCGTCTTGACCGAATACTTTCATTACAATTATTAAAAAACAACACTATAATGTTCCACGGTAGAATTTGTTAAAAATAAATCTTTTAAAATAAATAACATGCAAAAAACGCATATTTTTACAATTATTTCAAATTTAAAAGCTAAATGTTAACAAACATGCATATTAACTTTGAAAACTCTTCCATAATGCTAGAATTAAAAATTCAATAACACCTTATACATTTTTTGGATTTTTTCAATTATTTTATAAGTAATTTCAATTTTTAATAACCTACAACGTCAAAAAAACTGGACCCGTGTTTTATGCGATAGTAATTTTCGATTTGGATGACATAAACTACACTGAATCAAAAGTCAACTGAGACCACTTCATTTGAGGGCTCAGAAAGCAGAATTAACAAACCATTCTATAAAGTACTATTTTTAATGTTTTCCAAATTTTTTCCCGCTAGTGAATCAGCGGAAATGTATTCCTACTAGACATAACTGGGTTTAGCGTTTTGTCGCTTCTGCTTTCTGGACCCTCAAATATAACTTGTAATCCTCTGTTTTTAAACTTCCTAATTTACTTTTATTCCAAATACCATATTTTGACGAACTTTAAAAAAGATATTTTTTTAAGTAACTTTAAATTACAGTTGTCATTTTATGACTTTGATAAAAAAAACACAACACAGCAAAAGAAATCAACATGTTTTCCATTTTTTTATTTGTTCCTATCACACTAACATAAAGCCCCTCTAAATTGCTGATTTTTCAGACTTTTTTGCCTCAGTATGAGAAAAATTGTTCATTTTGTTAAACACTTTAGATAAATACTGATAGAAAAATGGTTATCTGGAAAATTACCTAAAAGTATTAGTCAAGAATAAAAAAGTCTTAAATTAGTTTTTCCAATAAAATTTCTTTCAAATTTGTCAATATTCAAATTTTATAAAAATTTGTGTATACTACTAATGAAGGTCTACCAAACAATTTTAAGATAATTCACAATGATTGTTGTATCAGTAGCTTCTTCTGTTCAGATTCCAAGACTTCTTTTAAACAAACAATCTTAAATAATTAAATATTTTAAGCAAGTTAACTAAATAAATCAAAATTCCCAAACTAAGAACAAAAATTCCAAGAAAAATCAGCCAAACTATAACATTACTTTTCTGCTCAATATTCAACGTTCCTTTACCATATCCCTATCTTAGCCATAGCTTTAATCTAAGTGCATCTACTCCATTTAAGTAATAGCGAAACAACCTTTTATCTCTAACAAAACCAAGTTTTTCATATAACTTAAGTGCTGGCTTATTTGTGACTTCTGTTTCTAATACAACCTATAAAAGAAAACAACAAATTAGAAATTCAAATAAAAAAAGATTTTAGTGTCCTCTAAATATTAACTTGCTACTTATACTTCACAGAATTTTAATTGCTTCAGAGAACAGACCCTTCGAACTAATTGGTCTCAAATAATGAACCATAATGAACCGGTGCATGCCTTTTATACCACTCTGGTAAATATTTTTAATGCAAATTTTCCTTTGCGAAAAGTTAAATCTAAAGTTAAGAAACCTTGGATTACTGAAGGTTTAAAGATATCAGCTATGAACTTAAAATCATTTTATACAATAAGAAAATTTACTGACAGTATCAATTTTCATAATTATTTTAATAAATATAGGTCTATATACAGGAGAGTTATAAAAGTGGCGAAAGAAACACATTACAGGTGTCGGATTGATCATTCTAAAAATAAAGCCAAGGAAAGCTGGAATATAGTCAACAGCTTAAGAGGCAAGGATAGTGTGGTGCAGGATCGGTTGGGCATGGACCTAAATGCCTTGAATAGCTTTTACTGTTCAGTGGCAACTGACATAACATCAAGGGTTGATGTACAGAAAGGCCCGTTAGATGTATTTAAAGGCATTTCTGTGGCCAATTCTTTTGTGTTGTTTGACACTGATGTAAACGAGCTAAAAAATATCACAGCAAAAGTAAAAAATAAAAACACATCTGGTTTGGATGAGATGTCGTTCAAGGTTTTTGAAAATTTGCCTGACATTGCATTGCATTTCCTGTCTAGAGCTGTAAATCATTCTTTCTTAAATGGTATATTTCCATCATGTCTTAAAACAGCTACAGTAATACCAATATATAAGGGTGGAGATCGGAGTCAACCGACAAACTTTCGCCCAATATCTCTCCTGCCCACTCTTTCTAAAATAATTGAGAAACTGGTTAAAGGAAGAATAACAAATTTTCTTAGCCAACATAACATTCTGTCTGAATGTCAGTTTGGTTTTCAGACTTCCAGGAACACTACGGACGCAGTTTTTTCTTTTTTAGAGAAACTCTACATCAGTTTGAATGAGGGCGATTTCGCGGCTGCGGTCTTTTGTGACTTCTCAAAGGCGTTCGATTGTGTGAATCACGAAGTACTTTTGAGTAAGCTCGAATTGTATGGTATTAGAGGAGTGGCATTAAATTGGTTTGCTTCCTATCTTTCGAATAGGCAGCAAATGGTTAAGTACGATGGAGAAATTTCCAGTGCCTCTTCTTTGAGTTGTGGCGTCCCACAAGGTTCTGTTCTTGGGCCCCTGCTCTTTCTTTTATATATAAATGACCTGACCAAAATTGATATCTGAGGAACATTTACATTATTTGCAGATGACGCAACAATTTTATGGCATGGAAAGAATGACTGTGATTTGAAACATATTATCGAGTGTGACTTGATTAGAGTGAATGAATGGTGTGCTGCAAATTGTTTAAGTTTTAATTTTACTAAAACCAACGTGTTAAGTTTCAAATTTACCTGTGATAGTTTAACTTTAAATAATCATTTTATAGAGAATAAGCTAGTGACTAGATTTTTAGGTATACTTATTAACGATAAGTTGAAATTTACTGACCACATAATGGCATTAAATAAGAAGTTGGCAACCGGGTGTTATGTGGTACGAATAGTGTCAAGGGAACTAGATTCAAATGTGGCTAGAACAGTGTATTTTTCGTTGATTGAGTCTCATTTGAGATACGGAATTGCATTTTGGGGATTCTGTAGTCGGCAGTTATTAAATTCGATTCTCGTGTTACAAAAGCGAGCAGTGCGTTATTTATTTAATGTAGAAATGAAGGAGCATTGTAGGCCTTTATTTATTCAAGGCAAAATATTAACAGTGATGGGGACTGATTCATAAAAAATATAAAAATTATTCAACTCCAAACCCATATAATACACGTAATAATGGCCTGCCATTGCCCATTCCCAGGACTACTCTCACTAAACAATCTCTTATTTTTGAGGCAATTAAAATATATAACAAAATTCCTCTAAAGTATAGAAATATTATGGACGATAAATTGCTTAGGAAAAAACTTAAGGGCTTTCTTGTGACACGACCATATTATTCACTGGAAGAATATTTTGCTGACCATTTTTAGCAAGGTGTGTTTGTGCTTTCAAAATGTGTGTAATGGTGTAATTTTATGGCTATTTTTGTCTTGTTTTATTTTATTTTATTTGACTGTAAACTTTTAAATTAATTTAGTAGACATTTATTTTATTTTAGGTACCTGTTTTGTTAATTATGGACTTTTGTTTATTTATACTGTTTATTTTAATTACTGACTTTAATCACGTGTTTATTGTTATCATTGATCTAAGTTTTTTTTTTAGTTTTTTATTGTCAGAATTTCTTGTGTTGAATATGTTTTTGTTTATATTTATTTTTAAGTTTTTGTTCTGCATAGTGCTTTGTTAACAAGATTGATTTCTTTACAACAATAAAGCTTATTATTATTATTATTATACCGCCATCGAGAAAGTTATATTTAAATGGTGATTAATTTGTTAAATCTATGAACATAACATAAATTATTATTGACTTATAATATTGACAGAACCATAATTTTTGTGGAAATAACTTTTAAATCAGTTTTAACAAGATATCAGCAAAACCAATATCAATAATGTAGGAATATTGGATCTGCTGAATCAGATAGTAATGAAACTACTTGATAGCTATGAAAAACATATCAAGTTTCTCTTTTGGTTTTCAAAATATGATAAAAAAGACAAAAAGTGATATATCATGATCCTAATTATAACCTAAAAATATTATGCAATAATTTCAATACACAATAAAAAACACAACTCTAATACTACATAAAAAAAAGCAATATTATTGTACAAAATCAAATATTGCAGCTGGTAGTAAGCACCTACCTCATCCGCATCTCCCATTGTCATTTCATGGATAGCCATTTGAACTAAAGTTGATCCAATTCTAAGTTTTCTATAGTTTTGGTCAACAGCCAACATGGCAATATAGCCTCTACGAACAACTTTACGATGAAGATCTAATTTGCATACTATAGCTCCTACACACTGACCTTCAGACATAGCCTGAAAATTTAAAAAAAATTTTTCTATAACCTTATAACTTCTAATATATGTACCCTTTAACAATTATTGGATTCCTGACAAAGTAATTTTATCATTACAACCATTATTACTCACCAAGAAACATAACTTGGGCCAGTTATGGATAAAATATCTATAAGTATAAATCGAATATGGCTCCGATAAATCTTTTTGAATAATTTTCATAATCATAGGCATTTGCAGTTCAGATTCATACTGTACAAATTCAATTTTCTGATCACACTGCTTTTCATCTTCATTTAGAATAGTAGTGTTAAGATTATCGTCATTAATAACTAACTTTTCTATATCACTCGAAACATTAACAGTTTCACAAATGTCTTCACTAGTACTATTAGAAGTTTTGCTACAAGAAGGAGACGTTTGAACCTCACATTCTAATGTATTACAATCAGTGCCTAATTTATTTGACAATGACTCACTCTTGAGTGAACCATCATTTTCTGGGTTATAATTTTTTCCTATTTTAGATTCATCGAGATTTTCATTTGAATCCAACTGTCCGGTTTTGTGTTTTTTCTTTTTGGCCCTTTTCTTTGATTTATCTACGCTATTGAGAACATCCTCCTGTCCGAGACCTATATGATTCTCTAGTTCATTTAAATCTGTACCAGTTTGTTCACACATTTCCAAAGTCTCATTTTTATGGATTTTATTCTTTTTGTGCTTCTTATTATGAACTAAACCGTTTACTAGTCCATTTTTAGTGTTCTCTTTGGGATCTTTTGCATCGACGATTTTCGAAGGGCATTTTTCCATTGGATGAGGTTCAGAGACAATAGTACTCATTTTTCAACAAATTTTAAGTGAAAACTATCTAAAATTATCGTGTTCACTATGATCATTTCCCAATTTAGGGGGCTCTTAGGGCTCCAAAAGACATTGTATGACAGATAACTACCAGTCAGAAAAGTAGGGTTAGATGTAACTGTCAAGCGTGTCAAAAAAAAAACTTTAAAAACAAAAAATTCACTAAAAAAGGTACTTTCTTGCTACGTGCAATGTAGAGTAAAAAGGTCATAGTTTTTTTCTTTTAAGTACGATTTGACTTTTTTTGTTGTTGGATGTAATTTTTCCCATGAATTGACGAAGTTTCTCTGTAAATTTATCATCTATAAACTATTAGTGATTTCTTTTGGTAAGATTGTAAGTAAATTTCAAGTATTTATCCCAGAACTAGAAAGTCAGTTCAGAACAAAAAAGTTGAGTACTTTGTGCGCATTAGACTGTATAAAGAAGAAGAGAGAAGGCGAATAAGAGTATATGCTATCTGTCTCTCTTCGAAGTACGTTTGGCGAGTTTTGAAAATAGGGGATATAAAGCCGCGTCAACATTAGTAAAAAATGTGTTTGTATGTTGAATGTAGGAATCGCCACAAATATATGCGGTGCAAATTTTGCATTCTGCCTACATAAATATTTCTGTTGTGCATCATGTGTCCGTGATCAATTCCTGCGAGAACTTATGCGTTATTTGGTTTGGTTTATTATTTTTGTTCATTTTGATTTAAAGTTGGATTTAGTCAATAATAAATTACTTTAAACAAGGACGAAATTCTTTTGTTAATACAAAAAATCAAAACCAAGGATTTTTTAGACCTAAGTAATAAGTGGCATTTTAATAAAAAAAAAACAAGATGCAATTTGACACCGTTAAATTATTTTCTATATTGATATAGAATCTAATATTGTCCATTTTTTTTCTTTCCATTTTTCTTAATAAACTGATGTATAACAATAAAAGTAGCCCTTTTTTTTTTTTCATTAATATTAACACATCGGTCATGGTCGCAGATTAGTTCAGTTAAAATCAGATGGAAAAATTAGTGAAATTTAGACTAGTCTAAATTTGTAAAAAACACGTCCACACTAAAACGATGTTGCGACGCAAATCCCTTTGATGTCTAAAAAAACTGAGAAGTGACGGATAGCCTGCGTTGAATGTTACGAAAATTTTTGCAGGTCCACACTAACATAAATTGTATATGAAAGCACATATTTTTGCCGCATGCCTTATATAACGTAAATTTTTATTAATGTGGACGCGGCTTAAGAAGTGAAAAATTCAAACGTTTCAAACCAGAGAGAAAGCATATACTGCCATTCTCGCTCCCTCTCTCTTTCTCTCTCTCCCTTTGTTGTGTAACGTGCGCGAAATTCTAAATACTAGTTATATTCTTTTTAGTAATTATCACTTTCAGTTCTGTCACTTGAAGTAATCATGATCACTTCGACCCAATGACAAGTAAATGCATATTCAAAAGAACATGAAGTTATCAGTTTCACTTTGTTCACTTTGATCAGTGATAACTTACTCAAAAGAATACAGCCACTGTTGCTCGCAGGATTTTACTAATTTTCAAAGAAAGTAACACAAAGAAAACTCCAATACTCAGGTCTCTTCACACCTTGTTCAAGATTTGTGTTTTTAAAATCCACGTAATTTGACTGTACGTGAATATACTACTGGGGATAACATTTTGTAATGCAATATGCTCCGAGGAGATCTAAATAAAGCGGTGAAAGTGTTATTTTGCAAGGTAAATAATCCCCACAATACTTTTTCCAAATATAGCGCTTAACATAATCTAAATTATGTGATTAATGAAAAAAATTGGTGTAATTTTATTTCCAAACAATGGTAACCCATTTTTGTACCTTAACAGTTCTCAGCTACTCCGGCTCATGAATCGAGGGCAGTAAATACTGCCTCCAATAGTACATGCTTGAAGATTCGACTCTACCCTTCAAAAACCAAAGAAAACCTGTCTTCACTTTTATATATAAAGTTACCAATATCTACGGTTGTAAAAAGTAAAATCCTATATGCTAAAAGTACATTTTGGTCGATAAAGTATATTTAAAATGTAATATTGGTCCAAAAATTTTATATATCTATATTATTTTAAAATAACTGTCCTAATGGATTTGTTATTGCAATGCAATGATGTTGTTTTGTAGTGATAGTTAAATTTATAGTTTTAAAAATAAAATTGATGACCTCAGACCGTTTTTCTTACGCAAATTGCCGCATGTTTACTGCGCACTTTGAAGAAACTTTTCTTTTGTCGATTTTCCTAAAAAACATGGAAACATCCGCAAATCAGGTGATTATTTTATAGATTTCTTCTTTGATTATACAAAGGATGTCGCTAAGGTCGAGAAAATGAAGATTATCGAATCGACTGTTCGGATGTATTCGTGTCGCACGTACGCAACGTGATTGGCCACGAATGGACCCGATCGGGTCAATGTCTGAGCATCGAAAATTAATGGGAAGGTGAAGCCCGATCTGAGAAAGAAAAATGGTTTAACAAGAAAATTAACGCAGTGAAATGATGTGTTCGTGTCCCGTTTTCCTGTAAAAACTCTCTCTGCGTGAATAGACAGTCCGGGGGGTTAAAAATCCCGTCGAACGTAGTGCAAAAGGAAATGTGATAGGTGTATGGGATTTCGGGGACTTTAGTGCTTAGGAAGAATGAGCGGGCGACCAAGAACGACGTCCTTCGCCGAGGGCAATAAGCAGCCGTTAAATCCCCCTCTGGGAGGCATGAAAATTAGCAGTAAGTACCTGCACAAGTTACGTCTCAAGTTATCTCTCCTGCCTGTGCGCACCAACATGGCCGCTCCTGTCAAAATTCGACCAACTTCATTTGTTTCTACGGCCACGGTCGGCCCGACTTAAAATTGCTACTGTAACTCAAAAAAAATTGACTATCCGTAAATACATCAAAGATCTTTTTCAACATTCAAGACGTCCTCGTTTCAAGACTATGAAAGCCTTTTAATTTTTACACCTGTCTCCTTAAAAAAATGTTACCCCAATTTTACCTGTTCAAACGATTTCAGGTGCATACAGTGATCTTTGTTAGGCCTCTAATTCATTTGTACCATTTAGGGTATTTCTATTTCATCTTTAAATTAACAATTTTCTCTTTCATTCCAAAAACACCACTGGAAAGTCATTCTTCCATGCTCTAATTTTTAAGTAGGCCACTCCCAAAAGAGAGACAGAGCTTTTGAAAATAGTCAGTTTTTATTCACCCTATTAATTTATTAATTTTATTCTTATTGTCACATATTAATTTGAATGAATTGACATTGGCTAAAAATTCATAACTGTGAACAGTTAATTAGCCTTTTTAATTTTTCCCATTGATACAGGGCTTATTCTAGTATTAAGCAAATTCTATATTAGATTGTACCATTGAGTCTATAACTGTATTATCACAAATAAAATCCCTTTATTCCACAAATTTTAATGCAGGGGCTTTAAAACTGTAGCAGGAAGATTATTCAGTATTAAAATCTTTGTTTAATTATATTATAATTGCTTTATAACTATTTAATTTCTAGGTATAATAATAAATTTTAGTAAAACCAATAAATTGAAAATGTATATTGGCAAGCATGTACATGTCTTTCAATACCTGACCATATCTATTGAAATGCTGAAAGTGAAGTAATGAATGAATTTTCTAAATTTTTCCAGACAGATAACAATACTTCAACCTTTTTTTATAACATTTTTTGTTAGCCAAAGCTATATTAAGTTATTTGATTATTATCTATATCAATATAAAATTAAAAATGTTTCTTAAAGATAATAAAGAAATAATTTTTTAGTTTTTAAAGTGATGTAACTAAAAATAATGTTTCAAATCACATTTTCTTCAAAGTTTTTATTGTTTGGTGGTTAAATTTTTGATATACATTATTGTTGATGTGAGAATTTCATTAATATGGTTAGTTCAGGTTAATTGTGGTACTTCTGTAATTCCTAAAACTTTAATATTTAGTTGTTATGTATATTTAAACATTTTGAATATTCACTGTAATTGTAATTTAGCTGGTTCAGTGGTAAGTTTTAAATTTTTATCACCATTTATTATAAATATGTAATGTCATATCACTCCTAACTAAGGACTTGCATCGTAAGAAAATTTAAAATAAAGATATTTTGAGCTTGGTTAAATATAGAGACTAATTTTGTGTAAAATAAACTTCTTTTTCTTGATATATTTATCACAGACCTAGTTATAATTTTATATTGTATTCTGTATAACATTCTTTAACCTTTTAGAAACATCTGCTGACGTTTATCTCTTAAACAGATTTACACAAAATCATGAAACTAATGCCTCCACCTCATTACCGTAACCCTGTATTCCTCTTGTATCTAAAAAAACCTATGAATTAATAAATAATATGATTAATTGAAATCTCTGGCCTTGAAAACAACCCATCACAGAATATTTTTAGGTTTATTAAATACTTATTTATTGATAGGTATACCTTATTAACTTATCACTGTTGGGTCAATCCACTAGAAATCACCTAGACCATGTTGCCCAATATTTTTGATTTTCCTATTTTTTTTACCAGTTAGGTGCAAGTTCAAAACTATGGTTAAAAAACTTTTAGGTTTATATTTTTTTTTGGCGGCCATTTCAAGTTTGCCTCGGAACCATTTTTCAGATGGAAAGTTTTTTAACAATAGTTTTGAACTCACCTAGCATTAGGGGGTAATTAATAAAAAAATTATTAAAATCAAAAATGTTGAACAATAAATTTTACTCTACCGGGTTGATTTCAAATGGATTGACCCCCTTCTTAAAAAAATTACTTATCTAAGAAGCGCGAGATATTGGTTGTTACCCCTCGCTATCTGTGAGCAAGGTAGCACCACCAAGTCCGGCGAGTATTTCATGGCAACCTTTACTGGAACCGACTTAAGGTACCTTTGCTTCAAACTTGTAACTCTTAGTGTACAGGACAGTGTCTGACTTAAATGTTATACTATGATACTGTATACTTATTTTCACAATCAATCAATGATCAAATACAGTGTGTCCCGAGAAAAATTTGAAGTTCGAAGTCAGTCAATTGTTCAGTCATACAGTTTGGTACAATGTTTATCATTAGTGAAAACCCATTACTAAACTGAAGAATATGTTACAGTGATGATTCGCAATTTATGTGATCATTTTGTGTGCATAATCGAAGGTGTATGTTGTCAATGAAACCTTCCCATTCATCGCTCTAAAAGATCGACTGGAAATTTCACAGTTGTAACTTTGACTTGAGTACTTTTCAATAAATTGGGATAAAAGATTTGTATGCTTACAAGATCCAGCTGATTCAAAAATTGCCACCTACTGATGATGGACAGTGCAGAAACTTCACAAACTAAATATTGGAATAAGTGCAAGTTGACAGTATAGTCGATAACAAAATCATCTTTAGTGATGGGACTCTCTTGCACCTCGAGTTCCAAGAAACTCATTACAATAATTTTTTAAATCTTTTTAGTAGGTTCGTTTTTTGAAGGAAATATTACCATTATGTAATAAAGGTCTTCGAAATAGCAATGCTCTTGTAAAGAAAGGAAACGCCGGAATGTGTAATATAAGATGACATACAGTATCTTGTAAATTGTATTTAATTTCGAATGCTCTAGGGTACTTAAACATTCCCTAAAAATCCTTTGATTTATATTAGTAATAATTATTGTTAAAGAGAAGTACAAAATTAGTCTTTGTTCATTTTATTGGCACTTGGATAAATAGGTACCTATAAAGGCGTTTTTATCGTTCTAGATTTATGTAAATTATTGAAAAAAAATTATAGCCATACTCATAAGGACGTTTTAAAAATAACGTGAATTTTAAATAAATTAAAAAACGTTATTTAATGAATTTTTGCAAAGCTTTTATTGATATTTACAGAGTATTTATTTACCTTAAACATGAAAGAAAACGCAATACAGGAAGAAAAAACCAACTGAAAAAGTCTTATTTTATAAGGACAGACATGCCTTGTAGTTAGGAATCAAAAGCACTACTTCAGATTGCAAAAGACTACCAGATAAAGGTGGAGAACTCCCTCACTGGCAGTGTACCGCTACCGCAAACCTATTTCGAGCTTATTGATTCTCCTCAGTATATAGTAAGTTGGTACATTAAACCACAGGAATAGCGAATCCTTTAAGCAATGTACATTGAACTTAATAAAAATCTCGATACAAGCAGTGCCATCTCACGAAATTCCATGCATTCTGAACAGAGAAATCACTTGCGAAATTTATAAATCAATCGAGAACGAATTTACTATTGTTAAATGATCTTGTAAGAGAGTTTTCTGTTTAAGATAGTTCAGATGCATAGAATTCTGGGAGATGGTACTGTTTGTATCGTTTTTTTTTTATTGTGTTAGGCCTTTTGAATTCAGGCGTCAGTAAAGGGTCTAGTAGACTGCACAATATTTAGAATCATGAAGTGAGGTTTGGGAATTGAGGAAATTTAGGTTTTTTAAACCGCCCGGAATCAAGCATGCTACGAGTCGGATATCTACCATGACACATGTGCTTTCTAAGTACTCTGAATGCGTTTACACCACCTTAAATACATAATAAAACATTGTTTCCAACTCATTTTGTTATTTTTGGTCTGTGGCTTAAAAAAAATTATCAGTAATTTCTAAATTTTTTACCAATTACACTTTTGAATTGATCATTAAAATTAATGGTCTATTGATAAACTTTAAATGTGCTTTAAACTATTAGCAGTAAATGAATCAAATTTGAGGTCAATATCCGAATCGATATCTCAAATAATTTAAGCACATACTTAAATAATTTTTTTTATCTTTATTAATATTTAAAAATATTTTTTGTTGTCTCAGGCGAAAATATATTTAACATTTCTTTTAAAAATTACATAAATTGGTTTTTACTGGAAATATCCTATTGCCTTATGGCTCCCATAAATTGATAAGTTTCTATTACAGATCGGGACTTTGTGGCTGTGTTTCGGTAATTTTGTAAATAGTATTTGATTTTCCTAGCCTTACGTTTGAAATTATTATGTTGATCAAAGGGCCTAGACCATTAAGAGGGTCGAAACTGCCCTATAAAAAAATAAAAAAATACTCGGTTGTTCTACATCAAAAAGTACCCACACAAAAAAATTTTTAGCCACTTTTATCGTCACATAACCTAAAAAAAAAACGTTTTTTTTTTCGTTTTTTGACGATATCTTCGGTATTAATCATCGTTGAAACTTCTTTTTTTTTCATTTTGTAGGTTTTTATTGCCTACAACAATAGCAGGGCCGAAAAAAAATATATTGTTTTTTAGACGCCAAACTATGTCTATGAATTTTTTCAGATTTTTAAATGTGGTGAAATATAGTCAAAATCGCAAAAAACGGCATTTTTTCGCATTTTTATCGAGTTTGGAAGCATAGAATTTTCTTATTTATAAATTCTCAGTTGTCTTAAAACTATGTATGTAAATATATATTAATTTATAAATAAATTTTCTAGTAAAAATTAAAAAATATTAACAAGAAAAAAAGAAGAATTCAACTATTGACGTATTGATCATTTCAATTCGATTCCGTTTTTAACGTGCCAAAATGTTTTCCATCCGATGTATTTTCAAATGTTACATCCGATCGAAACTTTGATCAGAACCGTTTATTACATGAATTTCCAGTGGATGTAACGTTAGAAACAAGGTCCGTGATTTTCTTTTAGCCCTCCGGTTACTTAATTCGTCGTTCTGCAAAGTAATATGAAGGAAAGTAATGTTTTACTTAAATAGTTTTCCGCTATTTTGTCTAGTTGAAAGTGTTGAAATTTTTGAATTTTCTTAAAATTTCCTTAAAATTCACCTGTCATCACATTAGTTAAATATTTTTCTTAAGTTCTTCATTTCTATAAAGGTTCCTCTGGACAATTGAGTGGCTTCTATTTATTATTATGCTTGTGCCGCGATAAGTTTTTCCATCTTTAAAGTGATAAATTATTAGGCTTTTTTCAACGATGTTGGTTTGCCCATGTTGATGGTCCGTACTATAAAAAACACTTAACGCACCACAAAATTTAAAAAATTAAAGTTCAATAAACTACTAAATTTGTGATGGCACAATAAGATTCTGTTTGTGTATGCAGTATAAAATGTTGGTCCATTTCCTAGTTTCACTTTAATTTTAAAAATCATCTTATGAATATATTTTTGAGGTTGTGAGTTTGCAGTTGGCACTATCGATTTAAAAAAAAAATACTAGATTGAGTGTTCCCAGTGCCGGCCGTTCCCACAGCGCGAGAGAGGAAAACAGGGAAAATAACTTTTGACTTTGGGTTCAATTTTTTTCACTAAATCGTTAAACTTTTGGTATAACAACGAATTCCACAGTGATAGAAGCTTCTGCATTATACAAAAATTCGAAAAATTACCACGACGAAAATCACAACAAAATCAAAAGAAAACGGCCGACACCAAAAAATAATAGTTTGCATAGTTCGCTAAAGATGGCGTACTGTTGAAGTCGGCGATGTTGCCAGATTGCAAAAACGATTTCTTTAATATTTTTCTCTTTCTGTTTGAATTGGAAAGAAAAGGTTCCAAAAAGAATGTTTTCCTTTCCTTTGATTATTGAAGCACTATTAATTACTCTTATGTCTATGCCTTCGATGTGCGATTTTGACTCTAAATATTAAAGGTTTTAAGGATTATAGTTGCTTTTGTTTGTCTCTCTCCAAATACCAATACTTTGATGTGCGATTTTGACTCTAAATATTAAAGGTTTTAAGGATTATAGTTGCTTTTGTTTGTTTCCTTCCAAATACCAGTAGTTTTAAACGGATAATATGAATTGATCATATTGCTTATGTCCGTTAGCAGAAAGTGTCAAGTGACAGAGCTTGTCCCGCCTCCACGTGGTTTCTGCTGGACAATGACATTTTTTAATTAATAAATCTAGGTCAATTTAGGTTCGTTCAGGTTAGTTCAGGTTAATTTCAGTTTTTTAAAGTAACCAAGACTAATGTTAACCTGTACTTACCAGAACTAACCAAAAATTTTGGAAGGTTAAGATTCATTGTACCCCTTTTTATACGTTACAAACATTAAACTATGTTGTTAACTGTAATGGGTAAATTTTAAAGTTTATACCAGGAAACTTTAAATCTAGGTTAATTTAGATTAGTTCAGGTTAGTTTCTGTTTTTCAAATTAACCAAAATCAAGCTAAACCTGAACCAACCTATCTTAACCAAAACCAACCAATAATTTTGAAGGGTTAAGTTTATTTTTACTTAGAAACTGTTCTGAATATAAAAAAAAAATAAACTATGTTGTTGACTGAGGACAAATCTTATAGTTTATATTATGAAGAACTTTTACATCTGGCAACATTGCACCTTTTTACGTGATTCGGCGGCCAGTTTAGATAGTCTGACCGTTGATGACGTTTTCGAGACGTGTTTTTGATTTTTCACTGAAAATATAAGTTTTTCTAAATTGGTTTGCTAAAATTTGTGCAAAAATAATTGAAATATATTACGTACAATATTTTTTAACTAGTTCCATTGAAAATAAATACGTAAATTCGGTTTTTAACTGAAAAGAAAGTGCTTTGTGAAGTGACGCTTTTCTTTTTTTTGAGTTTTCCGGGAAAGTGAGGAAAAATAGTGAAAAATCAAGGCCAGAATTGTATTCTAGGACCTCCAAAATAGGGGGTGAGTATCGAAATTAAAAAAAAATAATAATTTTCATGCTTTTCACGCTTTGCAAATTTTTGCCCTGAAAATTATTAGGTCTATTATTTTACAAGACGCTTTTTAACGTTTGATTTCGAAAAATTCCGAGATATCTATGAAAAATCCCCAGAAATTCACTTCAACTTGTGTATCTCCCACAAAACGGCTCTATTTAAAATTTTCTTTCAAAGTAGTTTTTCTTTGCTTATTATCAATGAACTACGACCAATCACAAAGGTGTGTGCAAAGTTCAGTAGTAACCATGCTTGTTAATGAACCACTTTCGCATTCCATCCTCTATAAATTCGTTTCATTTTGTGTACCAATTTCCAATCGACCCAAATATCAATCGCGTCGGCGGCTTACTTATTTCGCCTATTTGCAGTTGCCTCATTAGAACATAAGCAAGTAGAACTTGTCACCAGCTAAAATTAGTCCTCTTTAATTTTTCGCACGGTAACGTTTTGAAGTGACATGCAATTAACTCGACATCAAATTTTAAATCAAGGTGGTTTTTTCCATTTTTGGGAGTAGTTAAAATATCCGCCGACGGAGATTTAACGATTTTTTCTTTTTTTAGGGCGACAATTAAAGAAAGCTCATTGTATTTCTCTTAAAGTTATTGTTTTTACTATTTTTCATGAGAGGCACAGGATATAAAAATGCATATATTATCATTAAAGTAGCTAAAATTTTCGCCTGTACTTATTTGTCCTAAAATTATTTTAAATTGGATCTCCTGACTTTATATTAATGTGACTGTACTCTGCGACCTTGCTTTAGGTAGTGTAATAAATTCATTATTATCTATTAAGTAATAATATGCCTTATTTTCTCGATGAAATTTTAATATGCTGTCGCAAAATATTCCTAAAAAAATTATCAAATGATATTGTTATTTGTGTGACTCTTCAGAGGTTACAATAGTTTCATAGAGCAATGCTCGTCCATCTTCTGTTGAAGATTTTACAGCTTCGTTGTGGATATTTGACCACCCGTCAATTGATTTATTTATCATAAATTTCATTCAAAAGAGTAGTTGTTACAGATGCCTTGGACGGGGGTGTAAAATCAGATGGATTCTAACTTCGAACATACCCCTGTAGAAGTAGCATAACGTCAGAACTAGGGCCCGGTTGTTTGAACGCTGAATAACGTAATAATATTTTTATTTATATTTCAAAAAGTGTTGATAAACAGTAGATATTTAATTTCTTGGTACAGACATGCCGATTTTATGCTATCCTTTTCTAATTGCATTATTTAAACGAGTATCATCGGTACGTCCTTCGAACATACCCCTGGGTACGTCAATTCTGAAAATAAAGTATGAATATATGGTTGCTTAAATTTTTATTATTGTTATTTTCAATATGTAAACAATCTAACAATATTTACCGATAAAAATAAGTTTTTAAATCCTCTTTTTGTTAATATTAATTGTAAACTTCGCATTTATAGTAATTTCTAACACTTAAAAACACCGAAAAAACTCACGACAAGCAATTAAACTGAAAGACAAGATATGTAAATATGTTTATGTCTGTCAAACATCAAAAAAGCGTCTCCCCCACCGACCATAAATAGCCTTCAGACAAATCTATTGTTGTTTATATCTAGAGTATGATCGAAGGATTCTAAGGTATATCAAATATGGTCGAAATTTTTAAATAAAATCGCATTCGTGAAATACGTGATTACAATACATATTCAAATTACGAGGGGAGGACAAAACATTCGGGGAATAGGGCCTTTATAGGGCGAATTAATGTACCGTTGAATATTGTAACGATATAGTCAAAACGGTGTATATCTTTAAAAATTTAGTAATTATAACGGTTTTTAGTTGCCATACATCCAAAAAAAATGTTCCTAGTAAATATAACTAGGGTTGTTCATTTCGATTTTCTGTCTTCCTCTCGGAGTAGAGAAAAATAAGTTATTTCTAAAATTAAACGAATATTTATATTTGTTTTATAATTTTTAACATGTTTGATTAACTAAAATTTAATAATTCTACAAAATATCCCACTAATGTTTTTATAAAAATATGACTCTTACCTACTCCATATCTACTCCAGATTCAGTAGGGCTCTAGAAAATTTATGGGTTTTCCTTCCTTATTTTTAAAATTTTTGTGTATAACATTTCTCTTTCTTAAGGATATTTACTTTGTGAAACTAGCTTATAAACCATTCGACAAATTTCTTGTTAAATAGCCGAAAAAGAAAATAGTAGAATGAGCCACTCCGATCCTGTTACAGTTGCCAAAAAAAAATGTCACTAGTTTGATGCATTTGTCAAATTTTGACGTAAAGATATATACCGTTTTGAGTATACTTACAATTACGTTTCGATATTCGCTCTGCGTTACTTTATTTGTGTAGCCGATTTTTTTCGAAGCAGAATCGAATGGAATAATAAATACATTGTAAATTATTTATCTGGAAAAATTGATTTTTTACAAAAAATCCCATCGTTGTCGATTAGAAACGTACGAACAAACAAATGTTCAATCGGAATGCATAATCCCCCTCTTGTGTATGGGAAGTTTAAGGGCGGGGAGGACTTGGCTAAGCAATTAGGTTTTCCATTTAATTAGTTGCTACCGCGAGCGAATGTACTACACGATTTTTTCGCTGGCTCGTACGTCTTATTGGAAAAAAGAATATAAATTATTACGAGGCAATGGCGTTAAAGGTGAGTTAGTTAGTTATTTTTACCGTGAAAGCCGACTAAATTTTTTAGTGCACACACATCTAAATTCTGTACTAATGCAATTCGATAAATATTTGATGTACAAGTCGTGCGGTTATTACATTTTTTCCCGTATTCACTGGAACATAAAACTTAACATCGGGCAAATAATATATTGGTTTCGTTTAATTAGCACGCGATCTAGTTTAAATGACGTGTATTTAACACGACACGTTAATAAAATTATACTTTTTAAATTTTAGGAGTGGTAACAGTTCGGTTTACCGGACATATATTTTTTAGAGCAAAGCTCCGTATAATTAACAGACCGTTCAGTTAAAAGCGAGATATAATGTCGTTTTTTCAAGCCGGTCCCGCAGCTGGCTTAATATTATGTTAGGTTTGGAATCTTTTCCACTTTTAAACTTAATAGAAAGTGTTTTAATTTGAGTTTCGAATTCTTCCACAATTTTTGTATTTTTTACTTGGAATTTGGAAATTTACGAAAATGTCTCGTTACAGTTCGGAAGATTTTGTATTAATAGTGAAAACCTAAAAGCAGTGAAAATATTACATTGACGATTCGCAAGATATGTGATCATTTTGTTGTGAATAATCGCTGTGAGAATTTAATTAAGAAATTTGAGTGGATGTTTTGATTGAAAGATTGTTCTACTATTATAACTAAAACCATATTGAAGGTTAGAGTACTGCAAGTGTTGTCCTTTTTTTTATAAGAATATTTATTATATAATATCAAGAGCGGACCTGATAGGAGAATATGGTTTACGTGAAGGTAACGAGCGGGGTGACAGACTCTTCGAATTTTGCCAAGACCACAACATGGTAATAACAAACACATGGTTCAAATTACACAAACGAAGACTATATACGTGGAGAGGGCCAGGAGATAATCCCGCTCACATTTTAAGGAACCAGATTGATTATATATTAACAAACAAAAGATGTAGGAACTGTATAAACAGAGTCACAACCTATCCTGGAGCAGACATTGGATCTGACCATAATCCCGTGATTGCTGATATTAAAATCAAACCTAAAATAATAAAAAGTAATAGTCAATACAGTAAATTTGAGATAGCGGAAACCGATAAAGAACTGCTTACAAAGGATCTGAACAACTACATAAAGAACACAAGAACTGACGACAACGTAGAAGAAATTTGGAAATCGTTTAAATAATTAACCAACAAACTGATAACTGAAAATACTGTACGGAAGAACAAACCGAAAAAACAGAAATAGATGACAGCAGAAATATTGAACCTCATGGAACAAAGGAGACAGTCGAGTGGAATATAAAAGAAGACAAAGAGAAATTAAACAAAAAATTCGGATAGCCAAAGAGAACTGGATGAGAGACAAGTCTATCGAAATGGAGGATCTAGAAAGGAAACATGACACATTCAACATGTACAAAAAGGTCAGAGAAATAGCAAGTCTGTATAATAAGAATACCACTAATACCCTTGTGGACCCTGATGGTAAAATTATCTTGGACGAAAAAGAAATTTTTAAAACATGAGTTAAATATATAAAAGAATTATTTGATGATGACAGACCGAATGAACACAACTCCGATGATCTCGCTAATATAGACGCTAATATGGACATGGGACCGGAAATTGTAAACAGTGAAGTTCTATCTGCCATAAGATCTGCAAAAACCAGAAAAGCCATCGGGCCTGATAACGTCCTAACCGAGCTGTTACAAATGATCCATGAGGAAAATATAGGAATCTTGGTCAAACTGTTTAATACCGTTTACGCGACTGGAGATATACCGGAAGATTGGCTGAAGTCTGTATTCGTCCCAATCCCAAAAAAACAGCGAGCAAAGCGATGCAGTGAGTACAGACTAATAAGTCTAATGAGCCACACTTTGAAGGTCTTTCTCAAAATCATCCACAGCAGGATAATATATAAATGCGAAGCAGATTTAGATGAAACCCAATTCGGATTTAGAAACGCCCTAGGTACTAGAGAGGCTTTATTCGCTCTAAATATACTTCTGCAGAAGTGCCGGGACCAACACAAGGATGTATTTGTGTGTTTTATCGATTACGAGAAGGCCTTCGACAGAGTACAGCACAGAAAACTCATAGACATTTTAAGTAACGTAGGGGTAGACAGCAGAGACGTAAGAATTATTAAAAATCTATATTGGCGGCAGAAAGCAACAGTAAGGCTAAATGGAAAACTCACAGAAGAAAGTAAAATTCTGCGAGGCGTCAGACAGGGCTGCATACTATCTCCACTGCTTTTTAATATATATTTAGATAAAATCTTTAAATGGGCTACTCAAGGACAACGAATGGGAGTACAAATCAATGGAGAATATATAAATACAATACGATATGCTGACGACACTGTTATCCTAAGCGACAAACTACAAGACCTGCAACATCTATTAGACTGTGTTAACACTGAGGGTCAAGAATTGGGGCTCAACATAAATATCAAAAAGACAAAATTTATGGTCTTTAGTAGACAACCTCACCTTAACGCTTCAATAGAAATAGAAGGAAAAAGTATAGACAGGGTGACTCATTTTAAATATCTTGGATGTTATATCAGCGAAAATCTAAACCCAGATAAAGAGATAAGGTGTAGAATAGAGCTAGAGCAACTTTTCAAAAAATGAAACCACTTTTCTGCAATGATAACCTCAACCTAAAACTACGACAGAGAATGATAAGATCATACGTCTGGCCAGTGTTACTATATGGGGCAGAGATCTGGACAATTAAGGCTGCCACGATTAATCGGTTGGAGGCTCTCGAAATGTGGTTACACCGGCGAATGCTGAGAATACCTTGGACAACTAGGCAGACCAACGAAATGGTACTCAATAGGGCCGACACAACGCGTCTACTATTAAACACTGTGAAGTGTAGAAAAATCCCATATTTTGGACATATATTCAGAGGGGAGCGATATAGAATTCTTCAATTAATCATGATGGGTAAAGTAGAGAGTAGAGTAGTAGAGGGGTAGGAAGAAGACAGGCTTGCTGTTTGAGGAATATTCGTGAATGGACAGGTATACGTAGCGCGGGGGAACTGTTCCAGCTAGCGCAGGACCGTGAAAGACTTGCCAATGTAATTGCCAACGTCAGGGGGACCTGATATGGCACTTGAAGAAGAATATCAATGCAGAGCCCAAACTAATAGGGAGATCGGAAAGTAATGTTGTTCTTTTACATTAAATTTAAACAGATAACTTTTGAATCAATGATTTAATCACCCTCGTTATCAACAACCTTTTATCATCTATTGTGCAAATTTTTAATGCCGGATCGATAAACACCAATTGTTTTTTGAGCAGAATACCTGGAGATGGTATTTTAGACATCATCCAAATTTTTTGCCACAAGAATATGCTGTACCGATCGGAACAAATGGAAATCGGATGGCGCAATATCCGACGAGTTTGGTGGGTGAGGCAATACCTCTCACACCAATTCATTAATATTTTCCAGGGTTTATCTTGCGCAGTGCGGTCTTGAATTATCGTGTTACAGAATAATGCCTTTTCTGTTGACAATCGCTGGGGACTTTTCAATTAAAGATTGATTTAATCGATTCAATTGTTCACAGTAAAGATCTGCATTTATAGTTTGTTCAGCACTTCAAAACGGACGTTCCCGCGAATACCCCACTAAACACACAAAAGTACCTTTTTGGGGTGTAAACCTAGCTTATCTGTACTTTGTAGCGATTCATTCTGAGAGAGCCAATGCCTTTTTGCGTTTTGGATCGTCATAGATGACCCATTTTTCATCTTCAGTGATCAAGCGATCAAAAAACGCTTCTGTATTGTGCCGCTGAAGCAATTAGTTTCATGTGGTTTTTTAATTTCGAATAAAGTGATCCCAGTAACCTAAAATATAAAAATAGTAGTAGAAACCCTAATAATGAACCATTTTCCCAAACTCCTTAACAAAGAACCTTTTTACATTATAATACAAACAAAGAAAAATAAAATTACCAATACAACACAAAACACTTTCATTGCACTATCGTATATAAACCCACTATCGGAAAAAATAAAATATATTTTAGGTAAATATAACATAACGGTATGTCACAGGGCGAACAATTTACTGGGATCACTTTATACGAAATTAAAAAGCAAAGTTCCGACCAAAAAAAGATCTAACGCAATATATGCAATTCCATGCCTAAACTGTCCTAAGAAAAGCATTGGCATGACGACACAATATAGAATTAATGGACACAAATACAGGGTGAGTCATCGATTGGATGAAGTAGGTTTGTGCCTTTTCGGTGAAATTAACAAAGAAACTATATTTATTGTTTGATACAGTTTATTTTTACGCAGATTTTAAAAATATTTAGGACTCTACAGGGTGAGCCAAAAAACTAGGACAGCATAAAGTTGTATTTTTTTAAATAGAACACCCTATATACGAATCGTATTTTCGATTTAGCTTATAATTTTAAATCTTTTTTATTAAGGGTTTATTATAACAAAACTTTATAGTTTCTGAGATAATTAAGTTTAAAGAAAAAAAGTCACATTTTCAAGCATCAATTCAATCCTAAATAACGTTTTCAATTTTGTGACAAATATATTCAAATTTGGAATTTAGCAAGGCCAAGGACAAGTTAACATAATTTTTACCTAATATTTGCAATAAAAGCTACAGGGTGTTGAACACATCAGCTCAAATTTGAACAAGTTTAAATGAATAAATATCTTTTTTTTTTAAATGGTACACCCTGTATATTTTCATGTTATTTAATAGAGTAATAAAAACCCTAAAAGTTTTGTTCAATATATCCTATACCTATTTATAATAGTTTTTGAGATATTTCAGTTTTTATAATTTTCCATACTTTTTTACAGAAATAGTCTTCATTATCATAGTAGCCATGGAAAAACAATGAAAAGAACATTTTTCTGTGTGTCAAATTTATAACCGCAATCGCTTCTTTTGATTTTTATGTAGTGTAGTTTGGTTTTTTTTGCATTCATCTTATATTGTAAAATGAATTTTCCAAAGAATGAGTTAATAGATATGATTTATACAATAGGAGAGGCTCAAAAAAATTGCCTTCTTGCTCAAAGAATTTACAAAATGAAGTATCCTGATCGACGCCAGCCTAATACCCATACTTTTCAAAACTTAATGCAAAGATTTGATTCTTCTGGTACTGTTGATTATCCAAAACGTAAAGTGGTCAACAAACCAGTAACTAATGAAGAAAAAGAACTACAAGTATTGTTAAATGTTCAGGAAAATCCTTATATTGGTAGCCGTCAGTTAGCAACATTATGTGAAACATCACAATCCACCGCTAATCGTACCACCAAGAAATATAGGTATCATCCATATCACATGGAATTACACCAAGAATTGCATGGACAGGATTTTGAAAGTCGTGTAAACATTTGTCGTACAATAAATGCGGAGATTCAATTAAATCCAAATTTATTATGCAAGGTAATGTTTAGTGATGAAGCTACTTTTAGAAGTAACGGTGCCGTAAATAGACGCAACATGCATTATTATGCCACAGAAAACCCATTTTGGATTAGAGAGGTGCAACATCAAAACTACTGGTCATTAAATGTTTGGTGTGGTATTCATCATAATCGAATTATTGGACCCCACTTTTTTAATGAACCACTAAATGGCCATAGTTACCTGAACTTTCTACAAGAAGAACTACCCCAACTGCTTCAAGGTCTCGATAGGGATGAGCTCGACAGTATGTGGTTCCAGCACGATGGTGCGCCTCCGCATTACCATCGTGAAGTTCGTGCGTTTTTGGACCAACGCTATCCGCAAAAATGGATTGGACGTGGGGGTTTCATTGAGTGGCCACCAAGGTCTTGCGACATCACCCCATTAGATTTCTTCCTATGGGGTTATATTAAAATAAGGTGTATGTTAATCCACCAACAACAGTGGAAGATATGCGAAACAGGATTAGGGATACCTGTAGAACAATAACGCCACTAATTTTGTCCAGGGTCCGAGAAAATCTGCAAAAAAGACTAAATTTGTGCATTGCACAAGAGGGTCGTTTATTCGAACACTTATTAAAAAGAAATAATTAATCTTAGTATTTAATAGGTAATTTTTTTGTTTCAATTTAGTATAAAAGTAAATATGTATTTGCCTTGTCGTTATTGTTGTGTTAATTTTTTCACATTATGTTTAATTAAACTATTGCCGTTGTAATATAACGAATAATGTATTTCATAATATTTAACCACATTCTGTTTGTTTCTGTAGTTTCTTTTTATTATTTTACATGGCTACTATGATAATGAAGACTATTTCTGTAAAAAAGTATTTAGGATTGAATTGATGCTTGAAAATGTGACTTGTTTTCTTTAAACTTAATTATCTCAGAAACTATAAAGTTTTGTTATAGTAAACCCTTAATAAAAATGATTTAAAATTATAAGCTAAATCGAAAATACGATTCGTATATAGGGTGTTCTATTTAAAAAAATACAACTTTATGCTGTCCTAGTTTTTTGGCTCACCCTGTAGAATCCTAAATATTTTTAAAATCTGCGTAAAAATAAACTGTATCAAACAATAAATATAGTTTCTTTGTAAATTTCACCGAAAAGGCACAAACCTACTTCATCCAATCGTTGACTCACCCTGTACACTAAAAACGCATCGACATCTTTACATAAACATGAGCAAACAACTAATGAATTCGATTTTAAAAACACCCACATTTTAGATGCTGACAGAAATTATCACAAACTGGTCATCAAAGAAATGATACATATAAAAAGAGATAAAAATGCTGTAAATGACAAATAAAATGTCAAAAACCTAAGTCAAATTTACTATAATTCGATTTTTTAATATGACATACTTGAAGCGACACTACAATAAATATTAGAAATTATGTAATGATGCTTGGCACAATTTCGTATAAACTTATGTAATTCAAAGAACGTTATTAAAAAAAATAATCTTTTTTCCTATTTTTTGCTGTTATAAAATAGCAGAATATTTCAACTTAGATAATTTATATTAAAAGACTCTTTATTTTTGTAGAATTGATCATGCTTAGTTTGTAATGACTTAATGAAATAATTTTTCTATGCCCTATAATTGTAGTCTTTAGGGCTATTCTTTTGAGTCATTATCACTTTCACTTCTATCACTTTCACTTCTATCACTTGAAGTAATCATGATCACTTCAGCCCAATGACAAGTAAATGCATATTCAAAAGAACATGAAGTTATCAGTTTCACTTTGTTCACTTTGATCAATTGATAATTACTCAAAAGAATACAGCCTTTAGTGTTACATAAAAATTCTTCTACCAGCTTTATCTACGCTAGCCAGTTGTAAATAATTAACCATTTTTTTTAGTTATTTTTCAAATGTGCATTTTCACACGCGTGTCTTCATGTTTAGCATTCGAACGCTAAAAATCAACGGCAAAAATAGAAATGCGAATCAATAATTTAAATAGGAGGATTTTTGCACAAATACCACCTATGTTTTTTCCGTGACGTCGACCTTAATTAAATAATCCGAAAGATAATGAGAAGTATTTATGTATCAAGTGTTTCGTTAATTTGATTTTTTACGACACTGTATATTATAAAAACTTATCCCCGGACAATAGAATAGGTAATCCCACGCTTAATGAAACACTCTTGAGTCAATTGTGAATTTTATAAATAAGTTTACTCACATGGAAGATTGGAGTATTAACGTTTTAAACAAATAAGATAGGGTCCGACGAGTTCGAACTCGTAGAATGGTAGAACTAATTCATCGGCTCTTTTTAGGGTTTAGCAGCGTTATTTCTACTGAACAAATCTTTGATTCTCCCTGTATTGGAAAATACAGCATGCGAAATTTTTATTTTTAAAGATTGGATTCATAAACGAATTAATTTATTAACGTCTCAAGTGAGAGTGGGTCCAAACGGTAAGAAAAATCTGGGCGTAAGCGTAACGTAATAAGACATATGTCAGATTTCAAGCATTGTGATTCGTTAAATTAAAAAAATGACAAAAACCGAAGATTTTCCGCCTATATCCGCCTTTTTCAAGGTCATTACGCAAAATAATGTTTAACTTTTCAGCGGACTCCTTTAAATATGGCGGAAACTGTTTATTTTTAATATTTTCTATGAACATAACCTATGTTTTTTTTTTTCAGAAGTTTGTTGTTTTAATTATATTTTTTTATTTTGTGAGTTTTGAGATAATGGATTAAAGCTTATGAAATAAAGGCCTTTATATAATACAATTTCTATTCAACGACAATCTCTGATATCAAGACGCTAATCCACAGACATGCCCTTAGGTATGTGGACCAGATCAAATAATGAGATTTCCTGACAATATCCCTGACTTTTCAGTAAATATCCGGACATTTTATCCGAGTATTGTATGTGGTATGTTAAGGCAGTGAGATTTTCAAAATATTTGCAATCGAAATACCAAATGCGAATATCGAGCGAGTATTTTCATTAATCGGAACGTAGTGGACTAAGAAGAGAAATAAGCTGTCTATATTGTTATAAGCTTTGTTGTCGGCTGCCACCAGTGTTATAACTTTGCTCGTTCTGCTTTTGGTTCATCACTGGTTTCGATGAATTCAAATAAATCTTTTAATATTACTTTTAATATTTTATTAAAATGTTCAGTAAATCATGAGGTAACAACAGTTTTTCTTTTTACTTACTAATTTATTGTCACTATTGTAGTTTCTTAATTTTAGTTCCCCTCGTCTCTATGTTCATGTCCTAGTTATATTCTATTTCTGTATCTAAATTATTATTTTACACTCATACGCGTACCAACAAACATAACTTATAACTATTTATTTACATGATTACTGAAATGAAAAAGTGTGTATTTATGGGACGATGACAATCTACACAAAGCTAATGGTCTCTATAAAAAGTAAAGTTTTAGAGTTTCGGAGATTAAGGCATGCTTTTGTTTGAGCCTATTAGAATATAAATTTACTAAAAATATAACTTCTTAAGAGAGTATTAAATATTAATTATCTGTTAATCCATAAGAGTAACTTAGAAAATATTTCTATATAGTAATTTAATAATTAATAATTTGTACTAATAGTTGGTTTACAATAATATATTCTGTTAAGATTTTACTCTAGACACAATTTAACTTAAAGAACATATCATGTGAAAAATGTCATGAAATGGTTATAAAAGACCAGTAACTGCCAAAAGAAACATCAATCAATAAAAAGTACGAAACTAAATATATTAATATATGAAATTAACAATTGACTCATTTTGTTAACGTTTAATTAATTTATTTTTTCTTACTAGAATGATTAATAAATATTTTTTTATTACTTATATTTTCCTCTTTTAATTTCAAAAAAATACTGACAATTGCAGTTTTTTCCTGTTTCTTTAACAGGGGACTAAAATTTTAGACATTTCCGGAAAATTCCTGTCATCTGGTAACCCTACCCTTCGCAAACTTTATATAAACCTATTATAAATAATTAAAAAGTAAAAATTAACATTGATGGAAATTTAATAACAGAAATCCAGTCCAGTATCATATGTAATGTATTCTTCTAAAAACTACAAATAATTGTAATTATTAAAACCATTTTTAAAATGACACTGTTATATTGAAATATTCGTCTTTGAACTCCTTGGCAATTCTTTACCAGGTAGAAGTGGTAAACTTTGGAAATAAAATTTCTTTTAAAGAGTCCCATATTACCGCACAAATAACCTGAATAATTTCAGAAACACTGTTTACCGACTCGGAATTCGCACTGTTGCTTTCACATGCTGATTTCATCAGCTAAATATCAGAATGTCATTTCCAACCTAGTAATAAGGGTAGCTGTACACATTTCCATATCGTGTTTCCTAATTATCGACCCAACAACAGCGAAGAGCTCTTCAAATTCACCAATAATTACAGGAAAATATTTTTAAAAAATCAGGATCATTTTCTCACATTTCTTGAATTAAATTATTCGTATGTACAAGTCTTTCTCCAATGTTTTCCTCAAATACAGACCGGACCCAGTAGCGACGACTTTTCTGTTTTTTTTAATAAAGAATATATCAATATTCTCCTTACATTTTGTAACTTTTTTTTCTAGATTAAAATAATGTCGCAAATAATGTTTTATATTGCTTCGTTTTAACTTTTGAGATAAAATATAAACAAAAATCCTGATAAAAGTTAGGTTAAGACCCCCCCCCCCATTATGACCGCGTAACGAAATGTCCCGTGTGGATGATACATTTTTAACACAAAATCACGTAATACGCCTACGCTCAAATTTTTCTTGTCGTGTGGACTCGCCCTGAGATTCTCGGGATACGCCAAATTTAATAGAAATCAATGCAGACAGATATGATTCCAGCCAGGAGAACAGGTTATCCGAGATTTCGTTAGTTAGAAAATGTACACTCCCCTCCTACTTATTATGAAAATATTACTATTCATTTAAGATAATTTTTTAAAATGACCAAAATACGCACTTTTTAAAATAATTACCCGGTAAAAGTTTTTTTTAAAGGTTCAAAATCACACCCAAAAACCTTGATATTAACAAGGTAAACTAAAAGTAATTGGGAACATAAGTATGTATAAATATTCTCCCGCGACCTCCGAATTTTCGACCTCGCCGGCCGCATCTTTACCTACCGTAAGAGATGGCGATATATCTTGTTCTCAGTGATTTTTCAACCTTTCGTGGGTGCACTGGCTTTTATTGGCTTATTTTGTTCATAATAAGATTATTTTCTATTTACTCGTTGTTTTCCATATTTTCGAGGCCGACGTAAGAAAAATTAAATCGTCTATGATATAATAAATGTTTCCGCGATTTGGTACGTTCAAATACAAAACAAGTCGCGAAGCAAATGTCTGGGTACTTAAATTGTTTTAGGAAATATTTATTATTTTGATATTAAAAAATAAAGTATAACGAATAACAACGTTTCGTATGAACTGTGACGATCACGCGTGTGAGTTCGTTATAATACGGTGTGGCATGTACAGCAGGCGTTAATAAAAGTTTGATCGTATAGCAGAATATAGGTCACCTGACCTATCATGTGGCCAGTGATGTTCGTGGTAGATGATGGCTAGTGACGTTTCTAATTTGTATGTGTTTCAAATACAGGGTTATTCATCGTAAGTGACGTGGTGAATGTATTTCGCAAATAAGGTTTAAAAAAATACATCTGGATATATTTTTTGACGTTTCAGTTTAACTGCATTTAACATCAAGGTTGTACCTTTCGATTTTTTAGTTGCTTAGTTGGGCCCGTCCCAGGGGCATAAATAACGACACCATAAACCACACAGTGCGGGAGGGCGCCTTCAAATTCCTTGATAACAAGGAATAAATACGAAGGATCAAGACGGCTGCAAAATAGTAGAGCGCATTAAAAAATCTGCGAGGGGGGGGGGCGAACATATTTTTTGTTACGCCACTGGTCCGTCTTTGTTTTTTTTTTTGACAAGCACATTTCCTCCCTGAAATTCGTCCTTCTAATTCACTAATATGGTCTAAGTTGACAATGAACGCTTTAAATTGAGAAGGATAATAAATCAACCAAGTTTGGAACTGGCAAAAAAAAAAAAGAAAAGTTTGTTTATTTTAGGTGTACAACTATTTCTCTTTGCGAATCCAACGTATTTATCTTCAATTTTCCTATATAAAGATTTGTTTGTTGATATATTTAATACAAATTATAACATCGAATTTATTAATATAATATAAAGTAAAAAATAAATTAGCATTACTTTTATATTGCAATTAATATAATAATTGTGAGATTTACTCATTTAATTAGAACTTTTATGAAGTGTAATAATAGATAAAACTGGAGCAACAGGTGCTTTCGTTCCTTTGAATTAACAGAAAAATATAAGCTTGTGATACTAGCTAATTTTAATCAAATATTATTCTCACATTCTAAGCCATATTTCACACTTTCGTAATATGTAAATAAAACTGGGGGGGGGGGGGGGGTGACAACGATTGTTGTATTTGTGTACGAATGCGATATTTTACTTTCTTCCATAGATTTTCAATGGGGTTAAGGACTAGGTATTATGCAACACTCAGGAACATTCCTTTTCTGAAATTGAATAACTCGTGAAGAGTTCTTTGGATCGTTAAACCATTGGGAAATAAAACGCAATTACATTTTTCACTCTGCTTAGGATAGTATTTGGCATTATATTCCTACAGACCATAGGTTCCTAAATTTTTTTGGATTACTGCCCCCTTGCGAGAAAAAAATAAATCCAACTCTTCTTCTTCTCATAAAAAGGTATTTTACTTCTAACTGTAAAACTTTGATCAATCTTTTTTTATACCATAATAAAGTAAAGGGTTTTCCAATAAGAGGTGTTATTTTGATATTCAAAGAAAAATGCCATTTTTTAAGATAAATGATCGGATATTTATTACATTATAAAGAGGAAGGTATGCCGTTAATGATGGAAAATAACATCAGCCAAATGACCACCACGACCATGCCTACAGGACCATATCCTTTTCATGAAATTTTCCATAACCAAATCGCAAAGTGGCTGCCCTATGTCCTCGATAGCCTCACGAATTCCATCTTTGAGGTCTTGAATCGACGCTGAGCTGTTGGCGTAGACCTTGTCTTTCACGTGGCCCCAAAGGAAGAAATCGCAAGGTGTCACATCACAAGATCTCGGTGGCCAATTGTGATCACCTCTTCGAGAGATAACACGGCCCGGAAACTTTTCCCGTAAAAGATCAATGGTTTCGTTGCTTGTGTGGCACGTAGCGCCGTCTTGTTGAAAGTAAACGTGGTCCAGATAAATACCATCCAATTCCGGCCATAAAAAATCATTAATCATCTCTCGATAGCGCAATCCATTCACCGTAACTGTTGCTCCAGCCTCATTTTCGAAAAAGTAAGGTCCAATGACCCCGCCGGACCATAAACCGCACCAAACAGTCACACGTTCAGGATAGAGAGGCTTTTCAACAATAACTCTTGGGTTTTCCGAGCCCCAGATGCGACAATTTTGTTTGTTGACGAAGCCACCGAGGTGGAAATGGGCCTCATCACTGAAGATGATTTTTCGATGGAATTCCGGATCATTTTCATGCATTTCAAGAACCCAATCAGCAAAGGCACGAAGTTGTTGATGATCGGCCGGCTTGAGTTCTTGCGTTAACTGAACTTTATAAGCCTTAAGACCCAAATCTTTATGCAAAATACGGTGTAATGACGTTTGTGGAATCCCTAATTCCAAAGAACGACGAGGAATGGACAAACCTGGGTTTTCTTCAACACTTTCGGCTACAGCAGCAATATTCTCGGCTGTTCTTGAGCGACGTGCACGGGTTTTCTTCTTCACATAACTAACTTGTCCCAACAGCTCGAATTTTTTCACCAATTTCTTTATTGCGCTCCGACAAGGTGCTTCATGACGACCCAAAAATGTTCGAGTTTTACGAACCGTCTCTGCCAAATTTTCACCATTTTTATAGTGAATTTTAATAATTTCAATGCGTTGTTGAAGCGTGTATCGTTCCATCTTTATTTATGGCGTAGTTTCTACTTGTCAAACGTCAAAAACTTACAGCTTCAAAAGTGACATCTACCGAAATAGCGGGCTTTTCAAAATGACACCTCTTATTGGAAAACCCTTTACTAATATATATTATTGTCTACGAGTCGTGCATCCTGCCAGTTCTTACTTATGGTATTGAAACAACCTCCTTAACATGTAAATCCATTAATAAGCTTCGGGTTACACAACGAGCAATGGAAAGGGCTATGCTGGGAACTAGTTTACGAGATAGAGTTCCAAATGAAGAAATCAGAAGAAGAACGAAAATAACAGGTGTGAGCAAACGAGTAGCGCAGCTAAAATGGAGATGGGCTGGACATATCGCAAGACATGACATAGACAGATGGACATATAAGATAACAGCATGGCGGTCAAGAGAGAACAAGAGAAGTGTTGGCAGGCCCCAAAAGAGATGGCGTGACGACATCCAGAAAATTGCCGGAAAAAACTGGATGGGGATCGCTACGGACCGACAGAAATGGAAAAATATGACCTACATTCAGGAGTGGATGAAAACGGCTGATATGAATGAATGAATGAATATATTATTGTTGTGTATATTTACCAGGCTGTTAAATACGTTCCTGCAAGAATTCTTTATGAAAATATTCTGCGCTTCTATTTGGCCCATATTGTCTATCTAGTTGGGTTACAAGGGCCACCAATTAACAATTGATTTAAGAAAATATACGTGACATACGTACTGTCGCAAATAGCAATGCCCCTGGTGGTAAGGACATGTAGCTAGCGATCTATTTTCGACCACCGTAAACATATGGATGTTTCGTCCCGATACCGTTGGTAGACTCATTAGTGGAATCCACCGGTATCTCTCTCAGACATCCTGTTTGTCATGCTTTCAACAAAACTTGGATTCCTATATAGCTAAGTTTGGTCGGCAGCCGACGGTAAGATGGTTGTTTCACAACATGCCTCCCCTAAGGTATTTGCTTAACTGACTTTGACTATGATAGGATGTCCAAGTCGTAGAAAAACATATGCCTGGTGGTCTTCCAAGGTCGGGTCAGGCTTAATTAAAGCCAACGGCGGTCTAGACCCTTGTCTGCCGCCGTTCCTGCCCGGACGCCATATCGCAAATAGCATTGCCCCTGGTGGTAAGGACATGTGGCTAGCGATCTATTTTAACCACCGTAAATGTATGGATGTTTCGTCCTGATACCGGTGGTGGACTCATCAGTGGGATCCACCGATATATTTCCCAGACATCCTGTTTGTCATGCTTTCAACAAAACTTGGATTCCTATAAAGCCAAGTTTTGTCGGCAGCCGACTGTAAGATGGTTGTTTCACAACAGTACCTGAAACATATTTTAAGTGAACAGGAAGATAAAAGCCAACGGTTTATTATGAAAACAAAATATGGAAATATAAAAAAGAAAGTGATTAGATTACAAGAATAAGTTAACATGAACATGATAAAAACTTAATTTTTCTCTTAAATAGAATAAGAAAAGAACTAGTAGTACTGAAAACCATCGGTATCAGTAGGTTTAAGACCAACGCATGCCTCATAGTACCAGGTAAAGCAGTTGATACACATTCGTATGTCCTACTGCTCGTTTTTTTAACAAGCAGTACAAAACCAAGATTTTTTTAGTGAATTTATTCATCGTCGACTTATTGGTGAAACTCAGTTGTTTAGAAGTCGAAGGAACTGGACTTTCTAGAGAAGAACGAATTACATGAGTTTGATGGGAGCTATGAAAAAGTTTTTCTGCGATATTTTACTCCTTTCCTCCTATTTACGGGAGTTGATAGCAATTCTTTAACAAACGATTTGTTTAATTTATCAGGAGAAGAATATGCATAATTTTGGTATTAATTTTGTGTGCTAAAATAGCCAACAGAATATGATGTATCTGAAAAGTAATTTCCATTTTCTGGTTGCACTGGATTGATGTCTTCCAGTTTCTGATTTTGTTCTTCTGTATCACTGGATATGTCTCTCACAGTGACTAATGAAAGTGCAAACGTTGAATCAGGCATGGCCTCTGGATTCAGGGGAAATAAACTTGTAGCTCTGAATCCACTAATTATGTTTTCTGGCGTCCTACATTTTGGCCAAACTTGTGATAAAATATAATTAAGCCTATCCTGTTCAGACTTCTGTAGGGGTAGGTATCCCAGTATCTTAAAAGTTTTTGATCCCAGTAGACTTCAAATGAGCGAAATACGGCTTTGTCTAACGGCTGAAGCTCGTGTGTAGCATGTGATGGTAAACAGAACTGGGTCGCACCGTGGAAGTCCGCGGTTTCTGCAATTGTAAATCTAAATGGCCTCGATCAACCCTTTGAAAGGTTTTTAGACTTGGCAATGTTCAAGCTGGATATCTTTCAGCACAAAGTCTTCTCGCCTTCGAAGAATTTGACAGGGCTTCACCATAAATTAAAGGCATACCCTGCGTAAGAATATTCTTCCATTTATTAAAATTATTTTTACTTGAAAGCGGTTTTGACAAGTTCCGTCAATAATTTATTATGTAGGTATTAACAATAACAACCTGATTTTTACCTGTTTGTGTTTAGCATTAGTAACTTTTGAGTGTTCGGATAAAACTCGATTTATCTCGAAAGCCGCCAGTTTTATCAAAATAAGAATACCTTTTTTGAAGAGGAATGACCAAAAGGAAGAATTTTATCTTCTGTATAATTTTTGTATCTTCTGCCATCTAGTTTTTCTTTTATTTCGGATTCTACCCATTTTTACTGTTTACTTGTAATAAATTTTGTTTATTTAAAACCGACTATAATAATACCAAAACCATTATAATAGACATGAAGTAGAACCTTGAAATAATATGATACTAAAAAAGTAAGAACTTCTTTTAAATCAATAAGCAATCACAAACTTTACCTTTTCAGGCTAAAAAAGTTAAAATATACGTTACAATTCACTTACCTGTTTAAGATAATAAACGCTTTACCAACAGGCTTTTAAGAAAAAGGTTGACCAATGCGATGTTGCTGGTAAAAATGCAACCGACAAAATTAATCTAACGTTGCCACTTTTTCCAAAATAAATTTTTGAATTTAATGCCTCATGGGACAAAGTTGGACCCCTTGGCCCAACATTTACCTTGCAACTGCCTCTGGACCCATTACCGCCTCCTTGAAAATCGGCAGCGGCATGGGGGGGGGGGGGAGGGCTTCGTTGAGAACCTATGCGTCTCTGCTTTAATATTTTTAAAAATGTAATCCTTAGTACGATTAATTCAGCACAGATATATTTATTATACATAAAATAAACTGCAAAATTCTTTTAGCTGTTACTTTTACTAAAAACTTTCCTTTTTAGGAAAATATTAAAATGTTGTTTTATGACGCATTTTACGATTCTTTATTTGAAAGTTTACGTTAGTATCAATCAGTTCATTTGTTTTGATTGTTGGAAATAGTTGTCATCGATAATATCAGCCTACTTTGATATTTTGAAACATTATGTATATTTGAATGTGATATATTACATTTAGTATTTTATATTGGGATTTATACAGGGCAATACACCCTATACGGCACGAAATATTGCCGCCAAAATACGTGACTTACAACAAGTTTTACTTTTGGGATATATGGGGGTTTAATATAGTTACTTTTTAAAATTATTTTCATATTATACAGGGTGAAGTAGCTCTGAAAGTATCAGATGTGTTTTTTCAATGGAACCCCTATATATTATTGCATTTTTGGATTATTCGATCAAAATAAATGCCTATTTTGATAAGGTTTATAGTATCTAAACCTTAAGGCAATAATATATAGGGGGTTTCATTGAAAAAAATACAACTTTCAAAGTTTTTGGGACACCCTGTATAATATGAAAATAATTTTAAAAAGTAACAATATTAGACCGCATATATCCCAAAAATAAAGGTTTTTGAAAGTCACGTAGTTTGGCCGGAATATTCCGTGCCGTATAGGGTGAGTAACCCTATGTAATCTTTCGAAAGTATTGCTATAATTTTAAGAATTTGTGTCATCTCCCATTGGTGGCACTGAAATGTCGCTGTCAAAAATAAACAGTAAATTTCAATATAACCGAAAGTCATCAGTGTAAGAAAATTTTTCATTTGTTATACCGGATTTGGCTGGATAAGAATTACTAATTTCCGAGATACCTTTGCAGATCACTTACCCTAAATAATCCTGTAAAACTTAATGTAAAATATTTCAGAACAGTGACCAACATTTAAGTTACTTAATATGTCTATAAAACTAAAAGATCGCAGAAATCTTAGTTCCACGGATTTAAAATTCCTGGTCAAAGTGGCTAACAATCCCGATTCGCAGGATCGACTCGAGAACGATACCCAGTGTCGCAAAAAGGTACGAAAGAGATGCAGTTTCAAATATGGATTGTCGCATTCGATGCAGGAGCTGAGCGTGAAAAAATCAGTACGCGTCGGTGATGTCGGGAACAAATCGGAAAAACTCAAAAGGACTACGCTCGAACCGGGATTCGATATGAACAATGTTCGAACTGGGAGGTGTTTTCACGAAAATGTGTGGTTGAGCGAGGATAAATACGAGAGGAGTATTTATGGAAGACTTCTGGGTTGTTTTAGGAGACTGGCGAGTCGAATTGGAGTGAGGCATGAAAAATTAAGTATGTTTTATACAACTATAAATGAATATTAACTAATATGTTAAGAGAATCTATAGAATTATTAACATTAGGATTATTTAATAATGTATTTTTTTGAAATTGTAATGTCATGAGGTTCCTTTTCATGGATTTACAATTAGTTAAAATGTGACATTTTTGAAAAAAAAAATATTATAATTTTTACTCAGTAAACTGTTATCTGTAATTGCATACAGTTGTTCCAGTGAAACAAGATTATATATATATATATATATATATATATATATATATATGTAATTTCCTTTTTGTTTTGTATTTTCTTGGGTTTAGGTTCTTTATTTAACAAAAAATCAATAAGATTTTGACGTTTCGTCATTTATTTAAGGCATCTTCAAACATTCTTTGTTTTTTTTTATTTATTAATCTTCCTAAAAATGTTTTTTATATAAAATAAACATTCATACAATAAACATATTTACAATTTTAAAAAACAAACACTTCAAAAAACTAGTCAAATTTCCAAAAAAAAAAGGTATTTAATTTTACCAGTGCATACCTTAACATTTCGTTTATTTATTAATAATGAAGTGAAATTTTTTTATATCGTGTATTTAGGTACTTAGGATACTTGGAACGCGAGTGTGTTTTATTTTTTATATTTTAACAATGGGCCAAAAAAGAAACGAAAGAAAGCATACATTTAATTTTATGTTTAAGAGGATATTCTATTTTTAATTTTTTAAGAGGATCGAATACTTAATATTTTTCTTTAAATTAGGCTGGTGTAAATGTGGCTCAAATTTCCTATATCCGTTCTGTCGTTAACAATGTTTTTATCTTTTTTAATTTCCTTTATCTGCAGTTTTTGAAAATTCATATATTTGTTTTTAATTATGGTATTGTTATAGTCGAAAGTATGTTTTTCATCCTGTGTGTGTTTGTTTAACGCTGTTGAGGCATTTTTCGTATATTTATGGTCATTCAATCTCTTCTTTAGCAAGGGGCTTGTCATGCCTATATATTTTTTGGGACAATTTTGAGCAAGGGATCGAATATACTATATTTGACTTATTAATGAGAGGAGTTTTACTTTTTAAATCAGAAATAGTGTATTTAATTTATTATGACACTTGTGATATACCATAATATCATGCTTTTTTAAAATGTGTTTTATTTTTTCTAACAGTACACCAAACTAACGTGGTCGGGTAGATATCTAAACTGTTTCTCAAATCACTCAAAAGCCCAAAAAATAGTGTTATAATCGGTTTGTCTGATCGTGCTTTCTCTCTAACGTCTCCAGAATTCCGACCAAGAATACTGCAAAAAGTGAAAAATACGCTAATAAATAATAATTTCAATGAAAAGACTATCACCGAAATAATTAATAAACGAACATATAAATTTTATAATAACCTAATAACAAGAAACATAGAACAGCTAAAATATGTAGCATTACCTTACACTAGTGTACTGTCAGAAAAAATTAAAAAAAAAAACATTTTAAAAAAGCATGATATCACTCAAATTGTCCCTAAAAATATATAGGCATGACAAGCCCATTGCTAAAGAACGGATTAAAAACATACCTTCGATTATAACAATACCATAATTAAAAACAAAGGTATGAATTATCAAAAATTGCAGATAAAGAAAATGATAGAAATTAAAAAAAGATAAAAACATTGTTAACGACAGAACGAATATTGGAAATTTGAGCCACGTTTACACCAGCCTAATTTAAAGAAAAATATTAAGTATTCAATCCTCTTAATAAATTAAAAATTGAATATCTTCTTAAACATAAAATTAAATGTATTCTTTATTTCGGTTTTTTGGCCCATTGTTAAAATATAAAAAATAAAACACACTCACATTCCAAGTATCCTAAGTACCTAAATAAACAATGTAAAAATTTCATTTCATTATTAATAAATAAACGTAAGTAAATATGTTTATTGTATGACTGTTTTTAATTATATAAAAAATATTTTTAGGAAAATTAATAAATAAAAAAAACAAAAGAATTTTTGAAGATGCCTTAAATAAAGGGCGAAACGTCAAATTGTTTTTGATTTTTTGTTAAGTAAAGAAACTAATCCCGAGAAAATACAAAACAAAAATGATATAATCTATGGTTCAAGAATCTGGAAAATATAATATATATATATATATATATATATATATATATATATATATATATATATATATATATATAAAATAAGAAATACTCGGCTATACGGACAAAGACCGTTGATAAATATTACTCTAATGCTAAAATGTGCGGAGAACTCCAAAGAACATAGAAAAACTCCGGGTCCGAAAAATTACGACAGCGCTGTTTCGTCCTAGTGTGGGGCTTATCAGGCCATTGCATTCGGCAACAGATTTGAGGGTTAGAAATGGTTATGTGTTTGGATATAGGATTTTAGTAAAAACAATACATACTGGTAATAAATTATCAAACAATAATTAATAGCTTTTATATGAAAATAAATTCACCTTGAACCATAGCTGTCAATAAAATAACGTTTTGACTGAAGAGTCAAAAGAAGGTATATAATCATACAACAAAATGACTTGATTGTCTCGCGCTTGTCACTTTCAAGCTTGCTTTACCCATATTGTCAGATTTTTTGTTTATGAACAAATTATAATAAACATGTCTTTACGTAGATTGATGATGCATGAGTATTCTTTCACTGGACCAACTTTACCTGACTAGGTATACATCCAAAAACTTCGCAACGTCAAAACAGTGACGTCTGTCACTTATGAATTTAAATAATATCCATTAGAAAAAGTACCAAAAAATTTACAGAAATTGCAGCAGTTTTCTAGAGGTTGAGATATTGCAAAATTTTTAGAGAATTACTATAAACACATAAAATGGCCGGTCAGGCACTTAGGGAGAGACGCAGAGGCCCCAAAGAATCTTTGGATGATGATTCCGTCGATAAATATCTTTCGGTTGCAAAGGTTAAGTCAGGTAATGGATGAAGTTTAGATTTTCTAAATTTAAATAATTGACTTTCGTACGATGTCTCATTTTTATATATTCCTTATAAAGAACGGCTAAGAGCATGTGAGACATGAATTATGTTACGGTCCGTGGAGGGAATAATGTTAGTTGTTTTGCAATTTTGTCTCATGTCTGTTGTTGAACGGATGTATTTGATGACTCTAATATGATGTGTGTACTATCCCTCCACATGCAAAAATAATTCCCAGATCTATGAGGACCTCTAAGTGCAACAAACTGATGTTATTTTAACAAAGAATGATAGAAAATACTACCATTCATGATCTTGAAAAAGCTACTTAATGAATTTCGCTGCTCTTTTGCATTATATTAATATTAAAAACAAGATCATATTTATAATGATTTGGTGAAAAAATCAAAGAATTATATACTAATTTTCCTCTCACTAAAGAACCATACAATCTCTTATCCATTTATTGCCTCAGATGTTATTTTCCCAAAATTTAATCTAGTATCAAATAGAAATTCAAATTTCTCAGTGTTTTCTAGCTTCATTAATTCACAATCATCAACAGAATGTTTTTTGCAGTTTTCTCAAGTCTTTAAGGCTCTCTATAGGCAAATTCAGCTTTAAGTCATCTGTAAGAAGTTCTAAGCTGATTTCATATATATCATTTACAAAATTAGAACCCTGAAGTATTCGTAAAGAAAGCGTTCGCTATATTAAGTATGACTCGAAGAATTTTACAAAGTTGTCAGACAAACCAAACCAAAATTTTATTGTCCGCTTTGTCGAAAGCTTTGTACAAGTCGGTGAACATCACATCAACCAGTTCGTCTCTGTTATCAGTAACATTTGACAAGAATTGTAAAAAGTATGCCAGGGTTGTAGTAGTTGTATCACAACGTTATTTGAGTTCCTTGTTTTATCATATTCTAAGGAAATTTTTAAAATTCATCTGGAAAACCTGAAAATATCATGGAATTTTTTATTACGTGGTGCTGGATAGCCATTCTTAACATTTTCTGAACATTCTGTAAATGCTTTGAAATTGTTGTAATTATTAGATCTTATTTTTGCTTCGTTGACGAATTCAAAAAAATATATCAATGTTTTCCGTCCCGGATGCAATAACCATCGCCATTAGCGGTTTAAACCAGATTTCTCTTTAAATAGTAAAACTACTACAAATAATATAAAATTATACACACACGAACAAACAAATCAAGTCGATTCTAAGCAGATATCAAATTGTATAACATTGACAATGTAATGATGGTAATTATCATAAAAATTGCGTCGTAAGTCGGCGAATCAGCTGACTGCCCTCTGATTAGAATTCCATTATTTAAGAGTGATAGCAGCGATTGTTTTCACGTTTACATTGTAAATAATAAATGGTTTCATTTACATCGTTAAGAGTCAATCTGATGAGCGTTTCAGTCTTTTTGTTGTAAGGTCTGTTAGCAAAGCAATATTCGACCATGAAAAGATAGAAACAATTTTTTGAGATCAATTTCTTCTTTTTGGATCATTCTAAGCTGGCTCGCATGTAACTTGCTTTTTTAAAAGCTCTAGAGGAAGTCCTAATCTCTAAAATGAGAAATGATAGGATCTAGGACCTTCGTTTTGCAGCATCGTCTCTGTTTCGTGTGCGGTGTGACAGGTGGCGCCATGTTGTTAAAAACCACATCTCAGTGAGGCCCATTTCATCCAACTCTTGCTAAAAAAAAAGTTTGTCAACATCCAACAGTAGCAATTCTGTTGCTGTTTAGGCAAAAGTGAACCTCGACATTAAAAAGATGATTTTCTCATGAAATACAACTTGCAGTTGTTCCAAGGTCCAGTTGTCAAAGTTTCAGCGCTGTCCAAGGTTGGTAGTTCTTGAATCCGCTAGATCTTATAATCGCTAATATGCAAATCTTTCAGAATTACTGGGAGCGATACCAAAAGCGTCATGCATTGGTTGTTCTACGAAACTGGCCCTTGCAGACGCGATGTTTTTAACCGATCTTTTAGTAAAAGAACCTTATAAAAATATTTCCAGTAATGTATTAACTTCAAACTAAAAAATATTTATTTTGACTACGCGTAATTATCAATTTTGAGCTAGTTCCGTGTTTATGAAGAACTTTTGAATTTTCAGTTTAAAACGAATTAAATTTTAACCAGTTCGCAATAAAAATGGCAATAAATCTCGTTCGAATAAATCTAATATGATGATTAAAACATATGTCATATTTTCGAAGTATTGCTATTACTTTGACCACAGTTGCAAATTAATATTATTCCGCAGAAAAGTGTATTAAATATTTAACGTATTACGACGTTTTTAATTTACTGATGATGTCTTGATTTCGTCATTCTGTTTGGCAACGTTGTTCTATATTTTATGATTATATAGTATGAATATATCATGATTTAAAAATAAAATTGTTTTATAGTTAATCTAAAATATCGATTTACGTTTAGGACCGTTCCTATCTCAGTGTCAATCGGATCATCTCCCTGTTTTTTCTCATTTTCAAATAGAGGTGAGTTTGAAATGATAGACGTAGGAGACAAGAAGAATTTATTTTGGATAGTAAAAAATTTGAAATGGACGACTGAAAAGATCGTGATTTTAATGAATTATAGCAGAAAACACTAGAAAGTCAGTTCAAAAATTAGAAGAAAGTTAGAAATGTAAAGCATAATGGTGCCATAAGACAATATATGTTCAACATACAACACCAAAAGAAATATGGGGATCAAATAAAAATCGAAACATTAAACATTTATAAAATGGCAATGGAGTATTGGTTATGGAACAACAAATATTCAGGAATGACGCAGGAACAGGACCAACTATTATAAAAAAAGGAGGTAAAAAAAGAAATATACATCGCCAAAAACGGCACGGTGGCATAAGGGGTATAGTTCTGAAATTGCTAGGAACAAAAGTGGTAACAGTGTTAAATCTAGACTATCAGATTGGCTGGAATCTATTGAAAGTATTTTTGCGTATCACCCATGCCAGAACGTAAAGCTCTACAATGTAAGAACTCTTAATTTAACGCTGCTGTGACGTCACGTGTGATGCATATGCATGGTTAATTGATTTTAATATAGCTTTCGACTAGATAAACCGTTACAAATTTTCAAAATAACATAAATTGATGTTAATGACTTACGCAGAATCGTTAATGTACTGGTTGATTGAAAAGTCTTGAAAGCGACACCTATTAACCAGTACAGGAATCAAAATTTATACGCCATTTTAATATTTCATCTTTTATATGAAAACCCACAAAAGATTATTTCTATCTAGCAGTTCATTCTTTGTTTACAAGCCGTTTGAAGTTGACATGTCAGTGAATTTTTATACAATGCATAAAACCGAATATCGTGCAGTGATAAAATCCTTTGTTTTGGAAGGTTTACCAGCAATAGAAATTCATATAAAAATGGTGAAAGTGTTACAGGAATCTGCTTCTTCATTTCCAACTGTGCTTCGATGGGTTTTAGAGCTTAAACGTGGTCGTACAAGCGTTGAAGATGAACCACGTAGTGGACGTCCAAAATGTGCAACAACACCAGAAATCATTGAGCAAGTCTATGATATGTAAAGATCCAAGTGCTACTAAGCGTGAAATTGCTGATACCATAGGCATCTCGGACGAAGGAGTACTCTATATTTTACACGAAGAATTACGTATGAAAAAGCTATTCGGAAAGATAGTGCCGCATCGTTAACAATTCAACAAAAACTGAATCGAAAACAAATTTGTAAGCGTAATTGGAGCGTTTTAAGCAGAATAAAATCGATTTTGTGCGCGTTTTGTAACTGTGGATGAGACTTGGATTTACCATCATGATCCTAAACTGAAACAAGAACGTTTACAGTGGACTGAAGCTAGTTGTTCAGCTTCAAAACAGGTCAAGTCAGAACGATCGGCAAAAAAGGTTATGGCATCAGTTTTTTGGGATTCTAAAGGGATTTTGTTGATTGATTATCTTAAAAAAGGTAAAACAATTAACTCTTGAGTATTATTGCAACCTTTTGGACCAGTTGGATAAAAAAGTTCGTGAAAAAAGACCCGGCTTATAGAAGAAAAAAAATCATTTTTCATCAAGACAATGCACGTCCTCACACAAGTGGTTTGACGATGGATAAATTGAAAGAATTAAAGTACGAATTGCTTGAACACCCACCGTATTCACGAGATTTGGCTCCCTCCGACTACTGCCTCTTCAGGAATTTGAAACAATTTCATCGTGGAAAGCATTTTTCGTCGAATGAAGAAGCTATTGCAGCCGCGAAACATTATTTTGCAGAGCTTCCTGAAAATCATTACAAATATGGTATAAAATTATTGGAGGATCGTTGGAATAAGTGTGTTGAAGTTGAGGGAGATTATATTGAATAAAAAAACTAATTTCATTAAAAAATACACACTTTTTTATTTTTGCTTTCAAAATTTTTCAACTAACCTGTATATAGGCAACAAACAGCTAAAGCGAGAGTATGATGCAACTAACTGAAGTGGTGGACATAGAGGATACGCCAAGGTTGCATCTTGTCGTCACCTGTTCTTTTCAGCTTGTACTTGGAGGAACTATTGAAGGAGATTTTTTACGAGATACTGTTGCAATAAAACCTTCGATGTTTGATATATATAATTACAAGCTAATGTTCGACCACTAAAAGTATGATTGTTTCGTCTTCGATGCCGGCGGTGAATTCTTCAGTGGGTCCGCCGGCGCCTTCCCCAGACACCCGTCTACGTACTTCCTATAAATTGGAACTTATATTTGAAGTTAATTCGGGTCGAAACATGCCGGTAAGATGTTAGTTCTACGACAATACCCAGGCTTTTGCAGAAAACATTGAATATCTTCAAACACTAATAGAAAGGATGGCCAAAACCTGTGACGAAATAACTAGAAAAAGCAGTGTCCTAAGATGTACGTACTACTATTAATGAAGAATGGTACACTTGCATCAAGATAAAAAGACACATTGAAGGTACTTGCGTTGCATATCTGCATTTAAAGAATATACTATTGGTACTTCGAGTTAGAATAATGAGAACATATGTCCTTCCAGTTCTGTGTTATGAAGCAGAGAGTTGTACCGTAAGAAAAGAATTGCTTAAACGTCTACAATTCTTTGAAGTGTGAGTGTAACCAAGTTTGTTCGGGGTTCGGAGTCACAATTGAAGAAGTGAATAAATAAAGAATTTGAAGTCGTTAAAACTCGTTAAACGAAGGAAACTTGCGTACATATTATGAGATGATTAGAAAATACGAAATACTGATTACAAACACAGCTTTTCCGTGCAGAACTAGACAAAGTAAGAACCGCTAAAGAATACGTGAAACCACTAGGGTAAATAAAATTGCTTATCTAAATAAACTTGTAAAATTTCAAAAATTTTCATATTTATAAAAAGTTTGCGTTATTCTATAACATAATTCGGATATCATACCGTAGAAAATGGCATCTCAAAAATGCAATATTTATCTCCGGACATCACGTACTTGCTGCACATATATCTACTGCTAAAACCTTCCAAAGTTAACGAGCACCTCTTAATTTCGTCATTCTGCTTGGCAGTGTTGCTCTAACAAAAACTTAGGACATGTCAAATAGTACGTAAATACAAAAATAAGTTAGTTGCGAATATCGGGAATACAGTGTGCGTAACAAACGTAGTCAAATTTTATTAATAAACTTCCAGTTGAATATCCTACGTTGATCTTAAAGTTTCTTCGTGTGTTTGGAAAATTAAAATCGAATCGATAATTTGGTGATATTCTCGTACCAGTAAGTTCTTATGTCTTGAAAATATATAGAGGATAACTCGGCGAGCTGATTAAATCTGAAATAATTTATTAACAATTAATGACGGTAGTTGTTGAATGTCAACTTATTTGTTTATTTTCAAATCTTCTTGCCCGCGTTGTAGTAATATTCCCGGAAGAAAATTGATTAAATCTGTATAAAATTTTATTCATTAAATTTATTTCGTTTGTTCATGACCTTTTAGTAACATCCTGTATAACACAGATCCCCATTATTATTCATTACTGAAGTCGACTAAATCGTTACTACGATTCATGCATGGAATCGTAATAACCAATATTTATTAATTTTTAACACATTGTGTGTTAAGTTTTTTTTTTTAATTATAACCCAAGGTCTACCCTAGTCCACTTTTTTTTAGAACTTGTACCTTTTATTTATCGTATTGTATTTTCGGTTTTATTCTTAAAATGGTTGCTAAGGTATAGTAAGGAGAAGGACTAAAAAATCGTTACTTTCGTAAATTTATTTTATACGATCGGTATAACCTTTTGAATGGGTTATGTCAATAAAATGGATGACTATTCATTTGAACATAAAAAAAACAATTTCTTTCACAACATTTTAACTAAATTTGCACGAGTCTATACATGGTAATTCTTGGAGGCAATTTTCCGAATTTTTCGATGATTTTTTACATACCTCCTATTTTTGGATCGTAAAACATGAATATGTTGTCAATTTTCGCCGATCTCGCATGATTTTTCCGAAAAAAAAAAATCATTTTCACTCATATAACTTGTATTTTTCGATCACTACCTTTATATTTTGGGCATTTATAGTAAAATACACAAACACTACACAATATTTAATCATTTTTTTAACAAAATTTACATAAATAACCACGGAAAAATGCAAATTTTCCATAAAACGTAAGAAAACCGTTGTCTTGTCGTTTTATACTGTTTCTAGGCATGCATGGTTGGTTGCATACGAGTTAAATCCAAACACGTGATGCGATGTTGCCACGTTGACGTGGATTTTAAATTCCAATGGGATAGAAAACATGATAGTTTGAATGCAATTAATTGTGGTCATTCCAGTATTGTTGTGTAAAATATGGGTAAACGTGCAGAATCGGGATGCCAAACATAAATGCATCGTTCAGCAAGCTATTTTTTTCTAAAAACGAAAATCATAACTACACTAACCTGAACTAATCTGAAGAATTTTTCGATGATTTTTTACGTACTATTTTCGGGTCGTAGAATACAAATATAGTGTTTTTCTACGCCGATCTTGCGTGGTTTTTCCATGGTATCGAGATAAGTTGAGTTCAGGTCAGTTTAGGTTAGTTTAGTTATGATTTTCGTTTTTAGATCAACGTAGCTTCCCGAACGATCTGTTTATGTTTGGCATTCCGATTCTGAATGTTTACCCACATGTTATGCAACAATACTGGAATGACCACAATTAATTGCATTTGAACTATCAAGTTTTCCAGCCTAATGAAATTTAAAATCCACGTCAACGTGGTAACATCGCATCACCGATTTGGATTTAAATCGTATGCAACCAAGCATGCATGCCTAGAAACGGTATAAAATGACAAGGCACCGGTTTTTTTACTTTTTATGAAAAATTCGTATTTTTCCACGGTTATTTTTGTAAATTATCTTTAAAAAAATTATTAAATACTGTGTAGTATTTGTGTATTTTACTATAAATACCCAAAACTTAGAGGTAGTGATCGGAAAATACAAGTTATATGAGTGAAAATAATTTTTTTTTCGGAAAATGTGTTCTATGACCCAAAAATAAGAGGTATGTAAAAAATCATCTAAAAATTCGGAAAATTATGCCTTTCCACCTTCTCCAAGTCTTACCCTATGCATTAACTACTAACTCAGTAATTTTTTGAAATCGCTCGAGGTTCTTAACCTCATGTACGATTCAGTTGGACTCTACTCTTCCTTATATGTGATTGCGGGGGTCTTTGTATCGGCAGACGTTATTCTCGTTCTTTTGTGTGGATTCGGGGAAAGTTTAGGTTCGCCGAAGTAGAAGTTGCCGGCTAGTTCGAGAATATATTCGCATCGCTAGCAGCATAGCGACTCCTCGCGTTACAGATTGTTGTCTGTTGCGATGTTTTATTTAAAATACCATCATCACATTATTTTTTTCTTGAACCCCTGGGGTTTCGAGAACTACGGCTTGTAAAATGTTGCTCTAAACATTCCTTTAAGTGGGTGCGACATGTTCAGTATAACCTATTGAAAATATATTGCATATGGCTCAGAAAAGGGAATTATCTGTTACAAAACGATCTGCTATATCATTGACAAATGCAGGTTATATTTTGCATGATATTGTTCGTCTTGAAAAGGTTATTCTTGATAATGTACGACGATACATTCTCTCCATCGATACGCAGAAAACAAAGCTTGAAAGATCGTCTCATCAAGACGATATTTATATCGGAGTATGCTCTAAATGATACGAACTAAAAACAGCACCTCGAATTCGTACCGCTGTGATAGAAACCGGGCAAAAAATTGTATCGCTCTCGATTGTAAAGCAGTCTGATTAAATGGGTATATTGCGGCTAGGAAATCATTATTATTACAGCACAAAAGCAAATAAAGATTAGTTTGGGCTAAGTTTATCAGTCTGCAATCTCACCTATACAAGTTATTTATGAAATTAATCGCTTAATATAAAAAATGGATTTATGTAATTCCTGAAAACAAGCTGGATTTAGAAATAAGGGACAAACGACCACCAGCAAACCATTAAAAAGCTGATTGAAAAAACTTTGCCTTTGATTTTTGTCTTCGTCAACTTTCAAAAAATCATTCGATTCCAGCAACCAACAAGCAGTACTCAGTGTCTTGATGGTCGGTGGAATGGACCGTACATATAAATTACTCATTAAATTCATCTATGGACACGCTATTGCTAACTACCCCTGACAAAAAAGTTATTGCAATTTTCGAGTACAAATAACTGTTTTTCGCAATTTTCTCGACGGAAAAATCCAAAAAAACTTTTTTTGAAAATATATCTTAGAATTAAACGTCATTTTAAACAAATTGCTGTCAACCTGGTTGCTGTATCTTCATTAGGAAGGATAAGAGACATCGAATTTTCAACTTTCAGCTCGATTTTCTCGGAAACTATTCAACTCAAATTTCGGATTAAACACATTTTTTTGGGTCAAAAATATCTATCATTTCCTAGAATTCTGAAGCGATAGTTAATTAATAAGTATCATTTAATTATAAATAAAAAAAAAGAAATTTTCCGAGAAAAAAAAATTATATTTCGATAACTAGTGGCGCCACCTATAACTTTAATTACATCAATCGATAGGTTTTTTAATTATCTACAACTTTTGTTTGAAACATTTTTTCATACAACCCTTATTTTTCAAGATAAATTGGAAAAACTGAAAAAAGTGACCATATTTTGGCCGCCATTTTGAAAGCCATGGAACGTATGAATTTCCATCGAAGTATGTTTTTAGTGATGCCAAAATATACCCTTCTCAGCAATAAAATCGCTAGTTACATTTTTTCCCTTCAAAAGTTTAATTTCCATGGACTATACTGCCATCTGTAAAAGATGAGGAGTAATAGATGTTATCGAAAGAGTAGCCACCCTAAAGTAAAACGGAACTGGCCATGTAGTAAGAACCACTGACGATAATTAGAAGAAGGTAATTTTAGAGTAAATGCCTAGAATTTAGGAAAACATAAATGAAGAAGAAAAAGTGCTTACGATGCCCTTTGAATTGCTTCCGCATGCACTGTATTCCCCAGATTTGGCTTCCAGTAACTCTTATCTGTTCGCAAACTTCAAAAAAATACTCACCGGAAAGAAATATGGCATAGAGATATTAGAACGGCGCTGGATTGATTGTATCGCTCCAGAAGGAGACTATGTTGATGAATAAAGTCGAGTGGTATTTTTCATGGACTTTTCGAACCGGTTATTACAGCAAAAGATGGAATAAAATTGAAGCAGAAACGTGCATAGATTAATCGAGAGAATGTCGCATGTGTGTGAAGTTGTAATCAAAGGAAAGGGAGATTTATTTCGATGAAGTCAAGTTTAAAATAGTAAAAATTGGAATTCATTCTTATTATTAATTCCATAATCATATTGTTTCTTTTACTGCAATATTAAAAAATATATACAAAGTAATAAAGAAATCTAAAGGAACAGAAAATTTGTTGGGTGGGTGTATCGAAATTAATGACCGATAATGTGTAACGAATTACATTATAAAAAAATTTCAAGTCATGGAATCTTATTTACCTGTTATAAATGGTATTGACTACTTCCACTAAGCAAATTGGTTATCTTAGTCATTTTTCGTTAACGTCACGAAGCCCTTTAATCTATAAAAAAGAACAGCGAAAAAGAGAAAGATAATTAAAAAACAGAGACATAATGAAATACTTGTTTCTTTACTTATATCTCAATTTCGATTAAGTAATTAAAATAAATAAGATCTCATGATTATTACCGCACATAAAACAGGGAACTTTAATAAATATAATAACCTCATTAATTCAATTCTCAGTTATAAACTATTTTTAATAATGTAAAAGAACAAAAATCACAATATAAGTGCGTAGAAACGTTTATATAACAAAATGTGTTTTGTTGGTGCTGCGGTCCTACAAAATTTCAATAAAAAATTGATAGATTTATTTTTAGGTAAGGAATATGTTTAAGTTTATGTTTAGCCTTTATGATTAAACAATGCCTAGCAAACTGGAATGCAAGGCTATCCTTCCGAATATCAAAAAGATTCCGGCTTCATTATTTTCACAGTTTTTCTACTAATCCTTTTCGTATGACCATTGGTTTTAATGTGTGTATATTTATATTTTACTTTGTTTCTACTTATATGTTTTACATATTAATATACAGGGAGTGGTAAATATACGTCAAATTCTCGGCAGTGTACAGAATGCGTCAAAATAACCCAGTGTTTCATAAAGAACGAAAGATTTCACGGCTTGGATTTAAACCGTGTTAAAGTGGAATTATCCGACGTTTCGCCTGCGATTGCACGAGGCATCTTCAGGGCTTTTTACTCCACGAGATTAGAACACTGAATAATTATCGAGGAGCAAAGCTCGGTATTTATACCCGAATGGTGCTCATCGAACTGTGATCCAGCGTTACAATCGATTTCCACGTGTGATGTAGACTGTAATCCGCATCTCTATTAATATTATTTGGGTATTTACAAATTTCCTAACTCCAACAAGATATAGAAAGCAGCATTTTAGATTTTTGTCGATTATTATACCCAAATATTTTATGAATGGTACATTTTTTATTAAGATATTTCCGGCTTCAATTTGGTTGAAGTCTGGACGATTTAATGTTGTTATCGAAAATGCAATATAATGAGTCTTGTCAACGTTCAAAGTGAGTTTGGAGGAATCCAGCCAGTTTATTATTTTAAGCAGACCAGGTTTTGTTGATTCTTTCACTTGATCCCAGGTTTCTCCAGAGAAAACGGCCACTGTATCGTCCGCGTATGAAATTAGAGAACCATGCTCCAAGCACATGCTTGTTAGTGAATTTATATAAACTATAAACAAAATCGGTCCCAATACTGTCCCTTGAGGAACCCCGATTCTGATGTCTAAAGGGTCACTATAGATGTTATCAATTTTTAAAATTTGTTTCCTATTTCTTAAGTAACTCTCAAAGACACTCAACACAGAACCCCTAACACCATAGACGTTTAAAACATCCAAAAGTGAGTCATGGGGCACAGTGTCAAATGCTCTGGCAAGATCCAGAAAGACGGCAAGACATTTTTTATCATTATCAAGATTCACGGTTACTGACTTAGTAAATTCATAAATCGCATCTGATGTACTCAATCCACTGGTAAATCCAAATTGATTTTTAGAGAGGATGTTATTAATTTCCAAAAAATTTACCAATCTATCCTTTAAACATTTCTCAAATATCTTTGCAAAATTATTTATTACACTAATTGGACGATAATTGCTAATAGTCGCTTTGTCTCCTGCTTTATGAATTGGTGTAACAAGTGTCAGTTTGAAATGGCTGGGTACTTTACCCGATTTAAAAATTAAATTTATTAGATAGGTCAAGGGTTTCAGCAAGAAGAGGTGGAATTGTTTAACGAACTGAGAATTTATTCCATCTACACCGGGAGCGCAATTATTCTTTAAAGAGTGTATTTGTTTTATTATTTCGATTTCATTGACAGGCTTCAGGAACATAGAGGAAATAGAGGCATGTCGTACCTGAAATTTTTTATCAGGATCCTTTATCTTATTTAACATATTAACTCCCACATTCACAAAAAAATTGTTGCAAAAATTTGCCATTTCTTTCACGTCTGAAAATATTCTATTAGAATCTTCAATTTGCAGCTTTTCTTTGTTTTTTTTGTTATTATGATTTGAGGCTTCATTAACAATTTCAAACATTTTTTTAACGTCATGTTCACTATTTACTATTTTTTGTCCATAGTAATCATATTTGCATTTATGTATGATTGTATTTAAAGTATTTCTGTATTCTTTATACTTTTTTTCTTCATTTAAGTCGAATTTTTTTCTAAGACATTGTTTCATTTTTTCTCGTTGTTTTATTGAGTGTATAATAGCAGATGTTATCCATGGTTTTATTTTTTTAACTTCCTTATACCTAACAATCCTCCTATCTTCGGATTCCTTTATAATATGAGATACTATCGTAGTGAAGTTTTCAGTCGCAATTTCTATGTCATTACTAGCAGTCACAACACTCCAATCCTGCTCAGCCAGCAAATCATTAACTCTTTCATAATTGATTCTTGTAACAGTCTTTGTAACAAATCCTGATGAAGCTTTAAATTCACTTATTTTATTGGTATAAAAATTTATCATAACCGGATAATGATCTGTGAGATCAGACTCCAGAATGAAGGCAGAATATTCAAGTGAAGAGCATACTAACGTTTTCTTAACAAATATATGATCAACGCATGAAGCACTTGTCGGTGTTACACGCGTCGGGCCATTTATAACAGACGCAAAACCATGGGACAATAAAAGTGATAAGTAATTGTTACTAGTGACATCATTTCCTAATTCTATGTTAATATTTATATCTCCCAAAATTAATTCTACATGACATTCAGGATTTTCAGACAGATATTTTTCCAAGTCCTCACTAAAACATGGAAGACTCGTTGAAGGTGGCCTATAAATACATGTAATTCCATATTTTATATAATTTACTATAAGAGTAATTTTACTAAAAGTTACTCCAGATTTAACAAACTTTTTATTTTCAACACTAATAACATCAAGGTTATTCTTTATAAAAATAACAACACCGTCGTTTTGGTTAACATCACCGCGACTGTAAAACATACGAAAACCATCAATGTCATACAAGTTATCTTCAATCTTCCACGTTTCACTCAATACAATAATATCACAGAAAAACAGTTTATAGGCCTGAAGAAAAACCAAAAGTTGATTAAAGTTTTTATTTATACTTCTAATATTGAAATGTATTAAATTTAATCTTTTTCTACTAATATCAATGTTTGTTTGTATTAAATTACAGTCCATATTTTGTTGGGCGGACCGATCGTCAAGTAGTTCCAACTCCTGTAAGACATCAATTTCTTGTGACTTAGAAGCCATTATTATAACCATAGTCTATCTTGTTTCTCAATATCTTTATAAGGTACTCATACGACGGACAGTCTCTATCATTGGCTTCGTGATTTGCGTTATAATGCAGGCCAAATTTCTTATTCGCTTTTTCACAGTTCATGCATTTTTTATACCTTTTTTGACACTGTTGAATTGAGTGTTCTCCTGCACAATATTCACATATGGTATTATTTGGGCAAACATTACTTTTGTGAAAATGTTCCTGACATTTGAAACAACGTTCTATGCCGATATCCTCATAAATTGGGTACCGTTCCCACTGTACAAAAATCTTCTTTACATTCATCAGCTTATGAAACAACTTAGGCGAGCAGTCTCCGTAAATAATATAGGTTCCATTTCTTTTATTTTGCTTTAAAAATGTTACTTGCAATTCATCAGTGGTGTCAATAAACTGATTTTGTTCTCGTATACAAGCTTCTATATATTGTTTGTCGAGGTCACTCTCTGATTCTATCTCATAACCGATTATTTTAAATCGAGGTTTTCTCAATTTGGTAATTTGTATGTCATAGTCTTTTAATTTGTTTTCAGCGTCCTTTCTTAAAATCTCTACATCATTCCTGTCTTTACACTTCACAACTATGCTTCCATTTTTTGTGCTTCTTGTACTTCTAATACCAACCTTTAGATCAGCGGGCCTTATATTCCTCTGTAAATCTTGCTTTGTTTTTTCTGTATTCTGCTGTTTCTTCGGTTTAATTATAATGCTAGGTATATTGTTTGTTTTGGAAATATTTGCTTCACTCCTTTGAACAACATCACTATACAAAAAACATTTCCCGTTAGAGTTTTGTTTGTCTTCTAAGTCACTTAATTTTTGTTTCAAAAGGGCTATTATTTCATCTTTGCTCTCAATTATTTTTACTTTATCTTCTATTGTTTCTTTTAACAGTTTATGAGTATCGAAATTTAAACAACCTGGGCAATAAAATTTCAGAATTCTACCTCCTTCGGATCCCAAGACCTTCACTTCATTTGTCGATAGATCTCCATATGCCTTACATACTCCTCTTCTACAGTTGTCACACGAAAACACTGTTTTTTGCTTGATATTACAAATGTCACACTCCATTTTAGAGTACTACACAAAGCCTACACCAGAATATTTGGCAGTACAGGGACACCTTTATTACTACCACTAAAAAACATACTCGAATGGCGTGCTTTATAGGTTATAGTTTGGAATTTGTTTATTATTATGACACTAATGGTTCATTCACAGGCTTTTCTTTATTCACGGAAAATTATAAGTGGTTTATTTAGGTGAGGACACTTTTTGTTTTTATTAATTCTTCCTATAAAACTTAATTTTGAGAAACTACGGTAACCGTCAAAGATAAGCAGTATATCCTAAAGATCACCACACACTAACTCCATACCATAACGAAACAAGTCCGGAAATTGAAATAGGAAGAGGAGTGAGACAAGGATGCATTTTGTCACCCTTTGTTCCAAAATTGTAATCAAAGAGTTTCTTAACTGGTTTAATTTGAGCTTAAAGAATTGATATGAAATGAATGAATGAATTGAAAGAGCTCTATGTACCAAAGAGTTAATGACGGATTGTTTTTAAGAACAATGGTGGTGTGGCGTTGCATTGAGATATTGTGTATGTGTTGGCTTTCTGTACAGAGATACAGGTTACAATGTACATCATACGTGGAAATCAATTGTAACGCTGGATTACGGTTCACTGAACACCAATCAGATATAAATGCCGGGATGTAGTAGAGTAAAGATCCCTAAAGATGCCTCGTGCAATCGTAGGCGACATGACTGATAATAATTCCAATTTGACACGATCTAAATCCAAGAACCATGATTTTTAACTTAACCAAAACCGTGAAAGCTTTTGTTCTTTATTAGCTCAAAATTTTTTGGAGCGATATTTGTAGTGTAAATTTGAACCTTACATCATTCTTCATGTATTTTTAAATTCCGAGCATACTCTAGTTTAATTGTTACTTTTGATTTGTTTGTTTATTGTTTGACAATTTTAATCTGTTTTGACGGCCTATTTGTAGATTACAAAGTTTTGTAAATTTTTAAATTGTTTTAATCGATAATAAAGTTTAATTGTGTCATGGTTAATTATTAGATTTCTTTAGTTTAATATAATGTTTAATTACTCTTATTACTAGCGAGTACACGATTCAGATTTTCTCGAAAATGGCTACAGACAAAAGGCAAATCGCTAATTCCCCTGATGGGGTCCCGTATCGCCGTTATGGGGACCTTAGGAAAAATATAGAGTTATTTTTGATCTTTTCTGTACATTGCCAAGATTTTGACATATACTTTCCGAACTCTTGGTATAATATTTTTTAAACAATAATTTATGTCTTATGTTAAATATTCCGCTCTCGCTTACGTTCTGTCCTATAAATTTTGTAAATGGGTTTCAACCTTTTTTAACCATGTTTGTATCGAGACGGTTTGTCAAGAAAGAAACTATAAATTCCTACAGTACTATAAAAAAAAATTTAAAGTAAAAAAAAATATTACCTGTTTGTACTAACTCAAATATCCACTAGTATTTTGACAGTATCTTGACTCGTGGTAATTCACATTTAACACTCACATATTCATCACCAATTCCTGTTAATTCACTTAAACACTAATTTTTTTTACCATTTCTTATTTAATACATCGACTTCACAGAGTGAAAGACTAGAAGTAATTGACTAATGAAAAACTAACGTAAATATCCACTAATATTTTGACAATATCTTGACTCGTGGTAATTCACATTTAACATTCACATATTCATCACCAACTTCTGTTAATTCACTTAAACACTAATTTCTTTACCATTTCTTATTTAAAACATCGACTTCACAGAGTGAAAGACTAGAAGTAATTGACTAATGAAAAACTAACTTTACCAACTGCCAACCTGCCCTTCTCCTTACCTGGTTAGGTGGAAGTTTCATCAGAAAAACCATCCCTTTTTGATGGTTTACAATGGTTTGGCAATAAATTATGTAAATAAAAATGGGACCTAACTACCTAAGAATAGTTTGTTTTTCCAAGAAAACAAATTATTTGTAATTTAGAGATTTACAATAATAAATAAAGGATTAAATTGTTAAGTAAAAGTAAATGTATTAGAGCTTAGATTATATAAAATTCTCTGATTGATAATATCAGAAAAATTTTTGTTGGGTTTGTAATATGCATGTTCCTATCTTGAAAGCGGTAAGTAAAAGGAATGTCAGATATCGACATTAGAACAAATTAGTAGTGATATAAGCTAGGTGTTTAAAATTAAAAAAAAACACCTAATCGCATAGTTATAGTGTGCAAAATTTCAAGAAATAATGAGCGTCCCATAGCAACTGTTGATCATTAAATGTTCCCTAAAAATCTAGCTGTTTTCCTCTCCATAATACTGTCACTTTGATACCCAATTATGAAATCATGGGTTCTAGATTTTATAAGCATTACAAACAACAAAACCATTTTGTTCTGCTTAAGTTAATATCTGCCTCGAACATTCATTTCTAACTTAACCCAAAATATCTTCACCTATTACAGTAGTGTCATCTGCAAAGAGAGGTATAGAAGTTGTATTTTTGAACAGTGGCGGAACATTAATATAAATAAGAAACAATATTATTTTTATCATGTATATTCTAACTTCACTATTTCTCTTTCCCGGTGGCCATGCAGGCAAGGACGGGAGCAAAGTGACCACGGTAGTAGCCACGCCCGGCCAGGGCCCTGACCGACCTCAGGAGGTATCCTACACCGACACCAAAGTTATTGGAAATGGCAGTTTTGGAGTCGTCTACCAGGCCAAGCTGTGCGAAACGAACGAACTGGTGGCAATCAAGAAGGTGCTACAAGATAAGAGATTTAAGGTAAATTCTTTCTACATACAATTTTTATTTTAAATTGTTGATAAAGAACCGGTGAACGGGGGTATATCAGACTGGGTAATTGTCCGTTAGACGGTGCGTCCAGGTACGTATCGGTTAGTTCGCCGGGAGATTCTTTAGCCACTACCCCAAATATAAAATCAATTTATAGAGAATAAAGGTATTTTTTTGTTTGCAGAATCGTGAGCTTCAGATCATGAGGAAATTAGAACATTGTAATATAGTTAAACTTAAATACTTTTTCTACTCCAGTGGAGATAAGGTAAGTGTTTTAAGTTAGTCCTTAATAATTAATAAAATGATTAGGACAATAAGATTTGCGGATTTTTCATGTATTTTCTAATAAATGGTAATTTAATAAAAGTTGAGGTTTTTCTTTCAACAATGCAAACAGTATTCAATAATTTCGCTTCTGTTTAAGCAATAAAAAATATGTTATATTAGAAACTAGAAATATCTATCCCCATTTTTCGTATTTCTGTGTGTGTAGCCACTTCAAAGACAGATTGACCTTTCTTTGATTTCTGAACCCTTGTATTGACGTGAAGAAGCACGACGTTTTCGTGAAAAGGGAAGTTATTTTTGGTCGATAAGTTTTATGTATTTTGTATATGTTACAATTTTAGCTGAATGTTGAATGCAGGTTGGCTAAATTGTGAAGTTTGATTTTGTTGGTATATCTAGTATCATCGAACCCAAATCGATTCGAAATGATTTTGCTACGTTTCTACTTATTGTTGGCAGCAGGTCACCAATATTAATACCACTTTTTATATTGAGATAGAGATTTATATCTAACCAGGAGAACTTCGGACGTTCTAGTTATCCATATCATTAGATTTAGAAATAAGGAGTATTCGAGTACTGAAGATATTGCTTTTTACCAAACTTACAGGTAGAATTCTTACTCAAATATCCACACCACGTTGGGAAGCCTTACTGAGGAGAAAGTTTTGGATGCCCTGACGAGCTTAAGTCTGAACCAACGCAGATACCCGATGGAATATCTTTCTTTGTTCTTAGTGACTGCTGAAGTGTCTTTGCTCGATCGCTTTCTATAATATTCAGCTTGTGCTTGTGTACGGGTACATTTTCCAACTCTTGGAAGCTGGCAAGGATCAATATTCAAAAAAGGATACATTTATTCCATTGAAAACTACCGCCCAATCTGCATAATGAATTCTTTGGTTAGTCTTTGAAATAGCAGCTTATATTGGACTTTTTTCACAGCTAAAATGCCATCTTTTCCGCTAAAAGCACTACAACGAATCTCTTGTTTCACTCTCTTCGTTAGTGAACTATTCACCAAGGTTTTCGACAAGTTGGATCGTTTCGTTCGTCTGGATTAACTTTTAAAAATTTGCTTTTCTAAATTCCTGTGTAACTTTATCCATTTAATCGCCAGATGCTTGTTGAATTAAGGGGGTACAAGCCATCACTATATATTGTCACCAGCGGAGTTCCTCAGGGGAGCCATCATTGCTTTTATTTATCAGCGATTTGCCTTACTGAGCATGCTTGTTTTCAGCTTCAGCAAAATTTAAATTTTCAAAATAAATAGTTCCTCAATAGTAAATTACCCATTAATATCGCTAAATGTAAGTTTATGACTTTCTCCCTAAAGAAAACTAATACCCGCTAGATTCACAGGTGTTGGGGAAAGTGGAGAATTTTGGTGATTTGGGAGTGCACTTTGACTAAACTTTCGTTCAATCAACACGTTAACAGTATTCGTGAGTCACCTCTGAAAATGCTGAGATTTATTTATAATCCTAACCTGTGAGATCTTGAAACTATTCAGTCTTAAAATTCTGTATTTCTTCTTTGTGCGTGCTAAGCTGGAATATTAATAAGTTGTTTGGAGCCCTTTTTGTGACAAAATAAGTTTCTTAAGTATGCCACATTTAAAGTGGTGCTTATCCTCATAGAGAGTACAACCACAGCGTACCGCTTCGTAGCTTTTGGAATTTCCGACATTTTCAGATAATGGACTCTGTTTAGGATTGATATTTTATACAAATGAATTACAATCAGAATATGTTGTTTGGAAGTGCTGCATTAGAAGAGTTTCCATGCTGCCAGCATTGACACAAAATCATCTTTTGTTCGATCTACTGTTGCAATAATAACGCCTTCGATGTTTGACACGTCCTCGATGCCGGCGCCTTCCTTAGATAGTCGTTTACCTATCTACTATACGTCGGAACTTATATTTGAACTTAATTCGGGTCGGAACATGCCGGTAAGATGTTCGTTCTACTACACTACCTTCTGCTGATAATAATTGAATGATGAGTTCGCCAGTGTTTAAAATATCTAAGGCTGCAATAATCTTGCTACTGCTCTTAATAACCCATAGTCAATATTCCAAATCAAAAGAAGATTATCGTTACCACCTTATGGCATAATATGGAATATATTGTTTACTGATATTTGATATATTATTTTCTAGTTAGTATTCTTATTTGTATATTATCTAGTTAGTTAAACATTATTGCTAGATCAATAAATTTCTTAAAAACTTTCCAGAACTTTTCGATTTTTTTTTTAAGAGAAAATTCTGAATATTTTGTTGAATATGACTGTGGAATCATGACCCAAAAAATAGTAGATCTTTGTAAACAAATTCAATTTAATCAATACAAGTGGAAAGAGATGATAACTGTTATTTTTGTTGTGGGTAGATAATTTGTCTAGTACATTCTTTTAACAAAAATACGTTTTATAAATAATTATCTTTAGTAAATAATACTGAACATTTTTTTAGCTTCATTTATTAAGGAAATACATTAAATAACGTTATTTTTTCTTTGGTGTAATTTCTTTTATAATGTTCACGAGTTTTTATGTTATGACCAGCAAGCAGAAGTCCCCTGCAACATGTCGATTTTCTTGGCTACCCAGCAGGTATGAACCTGCTTTTAGATTTTTTTTGGCTTTCATTTTATACCCCCGCAGCTTAGATGTATTTTCCTGCATTTGGAAATTATTAACAAACTTTTGTGACATTGTACTGTCTTAGGTTGAGTGCTCAGTAGGTCGGAATGACACCAAGAGGCATATAAAAACTAAATTTATTTAAAATGTTTGTGGATAATTGCACCATTAATTTAAATTTATATCCGCTTTACATAATACCGATCTGGTGGATGCTCGCCTTTAAAGGGATTCAGAGTAAAGCGCATTCAGGATTAATAAATTATATTTCTAGTCATCCCACCGTGTAAACTCGTTTATATTGCTTTCTATATCCGTTCACTGCATTTTTATATTTAAACATTTTTGTTCGACATAAAGGATTTCCAGCTTTTAGGATATATTTTTGCCATCTCGATTTGACAGACAAACTATATAAAAATAACAAATGAATTGGAAATTATTAATATTTATTTATCAATATAAAACATAGTTATTCAAATTTACCCTAATTTCACTTTTGTCGTAATCTCCATACTCGAATTTACAGCATCATCAAGAAAAATAATAGAATAACTCGATGTTATATTATTTTGAGTGTGTTTGCTTTTAAATCCCTCTAGGGGTGACACGCATATGTTAAATATCAAACGTTGTAATTGGTTTAATTCAAATAAAGAGTAGGATAGGCGATTTTCTGTTTAAAAAAAGACAAAGTCCGCCCTTCTTTAATTCAAATTTAATCAATCGAAAAGCTAGAAGTTAAGCATGTGTGTTGTTCCTCCAGAGTTCAAATTCGTTCTTTTTTTTTATGCCTGGACCCACCCTAAGACAACCTACGATGTTGCAGTGGCTGAAAACCCGCCTAACTTCATTTAACTAAAATTTATTCGCGAATTCAGTTAACTGAACAACTATCGGCGACGCTGTAATCAGCTGATTGTTAAGAAGTAATTTAAGCTGCCTGGTTTAAAAAAAATTATACATCTACATTATTAGCATACTAAAATCAGTTGGTTGTCTATTTATAAATGAAAACGACATTAAACAGGGTGATTCTAAAAACTCTAGCCAAATTTGCCTTGGTTGATAGTTCGATTCGAAATACAGGTTATTACAACTTTTTTTTATAAATATTTACCTTACAGCTTCATTTGCACTAAGTGTGGTTCTTTGATGTTTTCTTGGATGAGAAATGAAGATCTGATTGTAGAGGGGGTTATTGTAACTCCTATTTTCAGCACAACATCTTAATATTTTAAATAGATATAGCAAAACACTATAATTTACATTTTATTTTGTATTTTTTCAGTACTATATTTTTGGTACTGATAGAATGGACTCCATGCTAGACGGCGAACAAATGTTTTAAATATAAAATTATAGTTGTTGAAGTTCCTAAGAATACAGCGCTAGACGTCCTCCTACAAATAGTTTTTATATATGTTTTAAATGTCAACTGCTTATCAAAAGTGATCCCCAAGTCCTTAATCTTGCTGACTATGTTTAGTGTTGCGTTTGGCATGTTGTACACATAATTAATAGAGTTCTTTTTCCTGGTATATGAAGCAATGAACATTTGTCTAATTTGTTTGTATCAGATTGAAGTAAAATACAATCATTTAAAGAGGTTAAAACTCTGTAGAGCTTTTAGATCGTCAGGAAATAGTATAATTTTTGGATCGTTTGTACCAAATAAGAAAGAGGCGCAAGCTTGGAACCTTGGGGAATCCCTGGTGATGGTACAAAAGAACGAGAGGTGTGATCTATAAGAACAACACACTGCAGATATTGAAATTCAAGCTTTTAAAAAAGTATACAATCGTCTATGAGGAACAGATGCTATAATGTAGACCTGTAAACACCGAAGTGACACCTACTAGGTACAATTTTATTGGATAAAAAGTGTCAAGGAATAAGAATTTTTAATTAGAAATTTAATGTGCCGAGGCATAAAAAAGTTACAAAGCTTTAAATGTAGATGAAGTGCTGCAACGTACATCAAAACCGATATTGACTTCTCACCCTAAAAAAACCCAAACTACCAAATTTAGTGCAAATAAAGCTGTTAAGAAAAGTATTTACAAAAAGGTTTAAAAAATTGTAACTTATGAATTTGTCCGAGCGTTTTGTGCAGACCTTTTAGAAACACCCTGTAGAAAAAGACATTTTGTCTTTATGAAGTATTTTTTACTTTATTATTTTTGTTAATAGCTTAATGTTGCAGAAATAATAATTTAATTTTAAAATGTAGATTAATTTTCTACCCAAGCTGTCAGATTTTTCACCGCGTCGCCGATAGGTTGCGCCGTTCCCCGTATTGTACCATTTTTGTTTGCGACTTGTTCTCTGTTTTACATACATTTGAATTGTGAAGAAACTCAAAGGTGTAAAATGAAGTCATAAAAGATTTTAACGCAGTAACATTTAGATACATTTTCATTATCAATAGTTGTAGTGGGCTTGATACTTTTAATACTTGTGTTATACTTTATTTCGAAAAGAATGTGTCAAAAAGTTGGGCCAAAGATGTTTGCTTTTGAAATATGTATACGTTTCATCATCATTATTTTTATGTGTAAGTAGTTCGTTTCGTGAAATTTAACTAATCAAATCATAAACGTTATACGTCCAAAAAAATACATTCTGACAAGAATGTAACAGACTATATTGAGAGGAACTCTGAATATTGCCAGGAATGATCCTCAATAATAAATAGATCACATTTTGTAGCTCAGTATTACATGTATTATTTTGGTCCAACTTGTTTATTTATGCTCTTTTTTTAAACGTGATTATTTTTGCAGAAGGACGAGGTGTACCTGAACCTGGTTTTGGAATATATACCTGAAACAGTGTATAAGGTGGCGCGGCACTATAGCAAATCCAAACAAACTATACCTATCAGCTTTATTAAGGTAAGAAGAAATGCGTTCTTTGACAATAATGCCAACAAATCAATTTGTTAATTTATTTTGTAATTGAATAAAATCTAACCATGATTGGTGTAAATTGGTGATTTTTATTACAGAATTAACAGTTTGTCATTATCATTTCTCTCTTACAATAAAGATTTTCCTCCATAATCTCAGATTATTAGTTTTTATTATATTAAATTACACTAGTTTACAGTACATCTGTTGCCAAAGAAATTTTAGCTGTTATTGACTACATATGATATGCTAATTTCAAATATATGAGTAGAATTTTTTTATCAGCTCCAGTTTCTGAGTTTCAGCTATGTAGGTATAAAACAGAGGAAAACATGTATATTTACTAAGAAAAAAGTTATTAAAAATCAAGTTAATCATTGAGTTCTAAAAAACTTCGTTTTAAAGCTTTTCTCTGATGTGTAGACTTAGGAAAATGACGTGTCAGAGACCAATAGTCAGACATCATATTCATATCCCAGAAACCCTGATAACGCGTAAGTCCTGATGCATACGCTCTCCCTGCTCTTCGCTCATATCTCCTAAATTTTCCGGAAACCTGTCTAGGTGACTATGGAGGAAGTGGAGTTTTATGCTCATATTGCACCCCAAATTTTTTAATTGTAACAGAAGGTCTTCTACAAGTTCAATATAATTTTCTGATTTTTTATTTCCGAGAAAATTCTTCATCACAGCGATGAAAGCTGTCCCTTAGTTCTAACCCAGTCATAGAATTTCTAAATTGAGTATCTTTCGTAAGTTGTCTAATTTAGAGGCCATCAAAAATACCGGCTTTAATCTTTTCCATAGTGAGGTGAGGAAATTTTTGGCAAATGTAAGAAAAGCAGTCCCCGTCATTATCTAATAATTTAACCAAGTCACTAAAACTCATGTAAATGAAACGAAACTTTCTCAGATTGGAATTGTTATAATCAACGTTTCAAATTATCATTACAAAAAATCTTTTTTTGCGATGTGCTGTGAATAATCTTGACAAAAATATAAAAATTTACTTGCCGAAAATAATTTTCAGAATTTACACTGTATTATTGATAATAACAACTAACACACACAAACGAAACGTCACAAATATTAATTTTGGAGCGCCGATGACAGAACTAACGACAATAAACGAATACAGTGACGACTACGTCAGGACGCCGCCACGTAAGAAAAGCCTACTTTGGTTTTCTGCTTGGCGTGTTGCCAACCTTATGCAAGGTTACCAAACTTACACAATTTTAATAACATTTTTACTACGAAATATTTTTGTTTATTTATTTGGAGTAGTTATAAGTAACACTTCCAGAGTTAGGACTCCAAGTTGTGCCCATATAAAAACTCACAAATAATAACCTAAGCTAATCAATAAACCCGAGGTTGCAATTATTTGAAATATCACATCCCATATCGAACTTTTCTTTTAAAAACATTAAAACTATCGTCGAAATCAATGAAATGCTCATTATAATTCATGAGAATTTTCGTGAAACATTGCATACCGTAAATGATTATGGGCTGCCAACCGTGGAACAATTGCTTAGACTTTGTTGCTCTTTATGGCACCCGAGCATATAATGAACACAACAGATCGCTGTAATTGTTAGGCGTTTAGCCACTTTCTTTAGTTCTTTCCAACTTGTTTGAGCCTAATTTTTTTTTTATTATTAATTTCAGTTATACATGTACCAGCTGTTTAGATCTCTAGCATACATCCACTCGTTGGGCATCTGCCACCGGGATATAAAACCCCAAAACCTTCTGCTAGATCCCGAGACGGGGGTCTTGAAACTGTGTGATTTTGGTAGCGCCAAACACCTGGTTAAAGGAGAGCCCAACGTCTCTTATATTTGTAGTCGATATTACAGGTAAGAAGCTGTATAAGATTTTTTAGTAATTCTGTTGTTTCCAAGATACTCATACATATTGTGGCACCTTCATCATGAAAAATAACTTTTTTATTATTATGACTCCATATAAAATAATATTTTTTTTTAGCTATAAAAACTCATGTAAAACTTACACATTCATTGGACAAAATGATCGAATATTTGTAAATTTTCATTTAAATATTTGTACTAGGAAGACTAGTTTACCCCCCCAAAGTCGCCCCTTTCAAGACTAACGTTCTTTATTTATTGTAGCTAGCATAATGTTCCCATCCCTTTGATAAACGTGATTTCGTCCATCTGGTTGTTGCAATTAGATTCTATCTAGTCTTATTTATAAATAGAATATATGGAACTTTAATTGACTGTATTGGGTTTAATTGAATTTCAAAATTGCATGACAAAGTTTGACAAAAGTTTCGTCATAGAGTACAGCTTAATTTAAAATATAAGTAACTACTGAAGGTAGTAAAAGAAATAAAATAATAATGTACAAACATGCTATAGCAAAGTAGAGGCGGATTTACATACTACATTAATGTCAGCCATCTCTGCTGTTCTCAAAAAATTCTCTCAGTATGTAGAACTATTATTTCAGGAGGTAGTTCTTCAGCTCACGTTGAAACGGTTGTACTAAGCTGGTCTGCTTTACACTGATTGGCAAGGCGTTGAAGATTTTTAGGCTAGCATAGTATGGAGATTTTGCTAAATATTTGCTAGTATGTTTTTCGGAAAGTTATATTATTCTTGTGTTGGGTGTTGTACTCATTCCGTTGGTAGTTTTTTTTTGTATATATCCCCCTATTCCTGTACACAAAACAGGCACACTTCAGGATATATATCAAGATGATTGTGATCATTCTCCGTAAATGGAATGTATTACATAAATCACATGATACCCTTCTGTCTAATGAATATTCTGTCAAAATCGGTAGATTGCTCCCAAAGCATAAGGTTACAGCTGAAATCGGAACAAACAAGAGCAGAATAAGTTGTACTGTGTGGCTGAAGGTTTTCAAATTGTTACATATATGGTCTAGTTATCGATTCTGAGATAATTTAGAGTTAAAGTATTATCCCAAGTTTTTCGCTTCCATCAAGGACACATTTCATAGAAGAAAATTACAAATTTTTTGTTTTTCAGATTAATTGATTTTGCACCATCGGTTAATTTTTTGTATGGTTTCCTTAATCTTGCCGTGAACCTATCGACACTTCCCGCAGAGAGCAAAATCTTTGAGTCATTGGTAAATCTCTGGACGAGATCTGACAATTTAGGGTCATTTATAAAAATCAAACAAACTTGCCTTGACTGCTTTCGAACTAAGATTAGTTGGTCTCATATTAAGTGGTTTATTTTGAGAGGGGTTGCTGTCAACGTACGATTTCGTATAGTACCAAAGTATCAAAAACTGTCATCAAGAGCTCTTATATACATACCTGGTGCTACTTTAACTGGGTCTTTGTACTTTGTAATTTCCACTCTTTTGATATATGATCTCTACCTGTCCTGAGACATCGTGCGATAGCCTTTATTATTGTTTTCTATATCTGGAAAATAAGGAGAGTGAGGTAGATTCCACCACACTTAGACCTCTTTAGACCCGTTGTGCATTCTCCTATGGAGGTCTGCCTGGCTCAGCCCTCCATCCAACCTACAGATTTAAAGTAGGTGATGACGCCAAGCGGTATTGCCTTCATCTTGGGGGTGCAGATGGATGAGGGGCTTCGTTGGCACAGCCATATCCAGGAAGTAGCTAAAAAGCTTAATACTGCTTTATATGCTCTTCGTTCTTTAGCAGACAGTGCCTCAAGGTCTATATTAAGAACAGCATCTGGCGGACTTTTTCATCCAGTCGTGTTCTATTCCATATTGGCTTGGGGGCATGCACCCCAGGTGTCTCGAGTATTTAAAATACAGAGAAGGGCTAACAGGGCTTCGTCTGGTCTTAACTATAGGGACTGCTGTAGGGAAGCCTTCAGGGCTCTTGGTATACTAACCATCCTTTCTTTGTATATACTGGAGAATCTGCTCTATATTCATAAGAATAGGCATGTGTATGGAACTCATGAGGAGGTGCATGACTATAACACTAGATTTAAGGATAGATTAGTGCCTATGTACCAACGTGTGGAGAGGTGTCGGAGTTGCCTGGGATATTGGGGTATCAAACTTTTTAATAAAATTCCCCTAGAATTCCAAGATCTACCCTATTTAAATTTTAAATATAAATTAAAACAAATTCTTGTTAAAATGCCTTTTATTCCACTGAGGAATTTATAAATTACAACTTTTAAATAATATGTTAATTAATGTAGTGTTGTTTCTGTTCTTTTCATTTAAATGTTTATATTGTTTAAGCAAGCATATTTGTTGCTACTCTGTCTTGGTCACCTATATGTTTCTTGTATTTTTTTACTTGTACACATTTTAATTTTTATACACACACTAGTTTTATTAGTACTTAAGCTATTTGATTGTATACTATTATTATTAATTGACTTGTGTAAGTACCTTTTGTGCATTGACATTAATAAATGATCTTGTCTTATCTTCATGTTTCGATTGCCCTAATGATATTGTCAAGGCTTTTGCCGAGTATTTTGAGGGAGTATATAATGAAGAGGTTAGTCTGGGGGATTTGGGCAACAATACAGTTGCAGTTCTGGTCTTTACAGAACAGGATATAATAAAAATTACGAAAGGGCTTAGACTTAAAATGTCTAGCGGGCCAGATTGTGTTTTGGCTGCCCCTCTATGTAAAATTTTTAATGCCTCTCTTAAGCAGCTGTCCCAAGAGATGGAAGGTAGCCAAAATATGTCCTGTATTTAAGAACAAAGAAAGAACCGAAGTGGAAAATTACAGGCCTGTCTTTCCAATGTGTTTTTCAAAGACCTTTGAGATGCTACTGTATAACTTCATTATCAACAAAGTCGAACAGTCTACTAAACAGCATGGATTTTTAAGGGGTAGGTCAATATCCACTAATCTGGCCTTTTTTCTGCAGTTTACAGCGGATGCTGTGGATGCGGGCGGTCAGGTTGATGTGGTGTTTACTGACAAGATGAGCCATAGTTTGATTCTGGCAAAGCTTGGGAAGTTTGGTTTTACTGATCAATTTATATGTTTTTTTTTTAATCATATTTATTTAATAGGTCTCAGTATGTCCAATATAATGGCTTTCAATCACAGTGTTTTGCGGCCTCTTCGGGGGTACCTCAAGGCTCAAATTTGGGGCCTCTTTTATTTTTAATATTTATAAACGATATCGCTGATTCCATTGTTGAATTCCTGCTGTTTGCTGATAATTTAAAAATGTACGTCCAAGTTCAGTCGAAGGAGGATTGTGATAGATTGCAAAATAGTGTTAGTGCAGTCCAGAGGTGGTGTGTGAGTAATCAATTGTTATTGAATGTGAGCAAATGTTCGGTAATATCTATAACTCGTAAAATATCTCCAATTCTATGTAGTTATCAAATAAATAATGACCTACTTAAAAGAGTTGGTGCAGCTAAGGATTTGGGTATCGTATTGGATTCTAAACATAGCTTGAACCTTCATTATAGCAGAATAGTGTCTGAAACTAACCAAATGTTGGGTTTAATTATTAGAAACTGTAGATTATTTAAGAATATTGAGAGCCTAAAATTATTGTTTATAGCACTAGTAAGAAGTATACTTGAATACTGTTCACTTGTTTGGGCTCCAATTTATAATAAATATGTTTTGGCTATGGAGAACGTTCAGCGAAAGTTTATGACGTATTTGTGGTTGAGAACTGAGGGAGTGTACCCACCGGTCGGGATAGATAATCGACTGTTGCTGGATAAATTTAGTTTGCAAAGTCTTGAAATGAGACGTAACTTACAATCAGTTTTATTTTTATACAAGCTGGTCAACGGTCAGATTGTTTGTCCTCAGCTTTTGGGTGAGCTAAATTTTAATATGCCACTATTGATGTCCACTTTTTTCAACTCATTTAAAATCAGAAAAGTGTATTCCCAAACACCATTTATACCCTCTATCCTCAAAACATAATGTAAGATTGCATAATTTCATTTTAGGGCTCCGGAACTAATTTTTGGTGCTATCGACTACACCACTAAAATAGACGTGTGGAGCGCAGGATGCGTCCTGGCAGAGCTCCTATTAGGGCAGCCAATATTCCCCGGAGATTCGGGCGTGGATCAACTCGTAGAAATCATCAAAGTGTTGGGCACGCCCACTAAAGAGCAGATCAAAGAAATGAACCCCAATTACACTGAATTCAAGTTTCCACAAATCAAGTCCCATCCTTGGCAACAGGTAGGATTTTTTCTGTTTATTACTTTTTGCGTGATGTCATTCTGTAATGATTTATGGGAGTTTTATCATACAGTAAATAGAATTATGAATAGTTTTAATTATTGCTTACAATATAATATAGTTTTGGGATTATAATGGAAATTTTGTTATATTTTTAATAAATAATAAAAATAAATAAATGTGGCTTAAGATTCGTCCAACGGACATTTACAAAAACAAAGTCACGTTGGGCGCGTGTATTTCTAATGTCGAATTTTGGCCACGCAGTTCGAATCAGATCTTTATGGATGATTACATTTAGGGTGTTTTCTTTCATTTTGTTAAGAGCTAACAAAAAGGTCTGTAACTGCGCCTCTTTATTGCAGTGCATGCTGATGAAAATGTCAATGCCGCGATGCTCTACTGAACATCAGCGCATACGAGTAAGTCTAGAAATGAGTTTGTTGGGCGCTTCTCACTATTTTTCAATCATAAGTGATGATGGTAGAGTTTGCACGAAACTTGTGTCACTATGTATCTTCGACGGTATTTTGTTGGGATGTTACAGAAGACCCGATCATGAAATGCGTTACATTGACAGATATTAATGTTATTTTAAAAACGTCATTTCTAGGTTGACATTGGAAGGTGACGTTACGTTTTGGTTTATAATTGAAGGGGTAACGCTTTTTTAATCAAACAATTTTTGAGTTCTTTAGCATCTGCTTAAAATTTAATGTCCCTAAATTTTTTAGTTTTGGACAAAGGACAGATATCTCATCTTTTTTTATATTAAAAAAAAAAGAAATAATGTTTTTTTAAACTATATACTGCAAAATGACTTAATATACTGATGGACAAATTTAGAAGAAAGGGGGGAAAAGAGCGCGTTTTAATCATACATGTTTTTTTTTAAACCAAACAGTAAGCTCAGAGGGACGATTGAAAGAAAAAGAAACTGAATAATCAATATAATTCAGAATTCAGAGGTCTTTACAAATTATTTCATTGTATTAGGGATATTTAAAAGTATTATAAATACCCCTCGCATATAATCATAAAAGAAATTTTTATACGACCATACTCTTAAAGCAATTATTCCTCTTTCTTTAATGTTTACACAGTGTAAATACAAAAAATATCTTAGTAATAATTTTTATTTCAACATAATTATATTGAGCCTAATTTTTTCTATTGGTAAAATTAACCAAACCAAAACAATTCGCTTAGCATTCGTCATTTTTTGAGTAAAACCTAAATGTAGGCGGAGTTAAAGAAAAGATTGAAGCACAGGCGTGTCGTTAATTAAAGTTTTATGATTGGTTAGAAGGCGTGGTTTTATAACTACGCCCTTTTGGAATGTTTTATTATCGTAAATATTTGTCAGATTTACTTTTCAATTAGGAAATAATTGTTATATTCTACCCAGGATGTTAATAAAAATCTGTAGATGGTTTGATACTGCAATATTTTAATAGAATTAATATTTGATATCACAGCATTTTAGAGCACACAATAAGTTCATATCTTAACAAGGAGGCGCTAATAAGCTTGTACAAGTTTTTGATATCAATGATGACTGTGAATGATCAGTATTTTCTGTTCGTTCTTCTTACTTGCTGCATTGTTTCAAGTCTTTGACATCCCTCTAACTAGGTTGTTGATATATTCTGGAGATACCCCTGTTCCGCTGGAGCGGCTTTTTTCATTTATATGCCCAGATAGTCCCAGACGTTCTTGATTGAATTTAAATCTAGTTATCGTGCTGGTCTAGGTTTCTTCTTTTTGTTCGTGTGCCATGAGCTATGCCACACGTCGGCGATCATTTGTCTTCTCATGGTCACATGATAAGTAGAGTGCCCTCCTCAGTCTGTCTAAATATGGTTGCGGCGTCTTATATACCACTCCAGTTTCTTATATTGCGAAGCCAAAAGTGTTGTTTTGGACCTGACCCCCGTCTACCCTTAATTTTTCCCTGTAGTATTAGCCTTGGTATGGAGTAGCGAGGTCCTCTTAGTACATGCCCTAGATATGACACTTTTTGTTGTTTTACAGTGTCCATTAGTTGTCTTTTACGCCAGCTCCTCGTAGAACTTCATCATTCGTTATGTCCAGGGCATACGCAGTAGTCGGCGGAGTGTCCACAATTCAAAAGCGTTGATTCGATTCAGCGTCTCATCCTCCACTGGCCAAGTTTTAACACCATATAGTAGAATAGGCCATACATAACACTGAACCACACGTATTCGGGTGTGTAGTGGCATATTTCTGTGTAGGAGAAGATTCTGATCTAGACATAATTTCCAAATCAACCTCTGCTCACTAAACAGTCATGTGGCGAGAAGCGTAATACTGCATTTATAGGAAAATGTAGCCACTGTATTAAGCGAAAGGCATTATATCTTGTAGAATAATGTTTTGCGATGATAAAGCTCCATCATCAACGATATTTAGTTTGGTACGAGCTACTAAAACAAATTTCAGCTCAAACCATTACAAAGCTCTTTCCATAAGCGACGGTTCAAACAATGATGCATCCCTGCCATGTTCATACTTTAGGCAAAATTTGATTTGTATTTCTTACTTTAAAAGCTTTGGAAGTGCAATTTCTTCGCCCTGTTGGTCGTACTTCATTACGACCTTGATAAACTGAAATAATACGTGCCTTCTCAGTAGGTATGCTCTTCTTCGAGCAATCACTATATCTCCACTTTTCAGTTAAGGTAACAAATGAACGATTACATGGAACTTTTTCAACGCACTTCCTACTGACAATACATTGGAATACACTGTTTTCTGATGAAAGTAACGATTTGATAAGTAAAAACACATAAGTGATATGTGAATTCTAATATCCTATCCAAAATATTAAGATACGGGCGATATACATTTTTTAAAGTGCTCTTGCTTTTTCTAATTTTATTCATCAGTGTATATTCTGAGCAATCCATCTCATGATTGGGTTTCTGTAGGTTTTGATATGCTAATCGGCTCAGTTATAAAAATCCTAAAATAAAAAACTTATATTTCATATATGTCGTTCAGAATTCTACGTAAAAATCTTGTTACTATTTTAGTTACAACCAAATATGGAAGTTTATATGCAGATATTTTGGATTTTTTTTTCTTCTTGAACAGTGATATTTTCTAGAAATTGTGCGGTTGCTTATCAAAACTAACTAATAACCTTCAAGTAACAAGTTCAGGTAAAAAAGAAAACAGTACAGTCAAAGCTCCTTATTCACGGTTCCTGTATTCGCCGATCCATAACTAACAATACATACATACTTATTGTATTTTTATAATATGTTTTTATTTACCGGTTACTTTTAAAAACATACAGGTATACCCTTCGCCTTATTATCGCTTGGCCGAAAGTTCTTTGACGTAAGCAGCCTCCACCAAACGCGCCGCCGGATCACACGTGATGTTATAGCCTTTGCGCGATCGGTGCCGAATCTTTTGTTTTATTGTCGTAACTTGTCATTCATCGCATTTTCGAGTGAATAGCACGTGTCTTTTCTGTTTATTCCCAATTTATAATGCTGAGTAAAAGCAAAGGAAAGTTAGTTCTTACTAGAAATGCTTGATCGTTTAACAACTTGATGAGTTGATCCATCAAAAAATCAGAAGACAAAATAAGGAATGCTGAAGCTTCAAACTCGCTATTAGGAGAAATTATTCGTGATCCAGCAATTGAAAAAATGGAGCCACATTAATATTATAAATAGAAAACCTTAACCAGAAGGGAGTGCCTCTAAGCGATGTTATAATTCGTGAGAAAGTTAAGTATATTGATGCACATTTTAAACAACCTGATGATGAACATACATATGAGGGATCTCAAGCATCAGAAGGTTGATTTAATAAATTCAAGATGCGACCGTCAGTGCATAGCATCAGCAGCAGTGTATCGAGAAGAATTTTCAAAATTAATTGCTGATGACTAATATAAACCTGAACAAGTGTTTAATGCAGACGAAACTGCACAGTTTTGAAAAAGAATGCCAAAGTGAAAAGTTTGTGTTTGGTTTTAAGGCAACAAAAGACAGAGTTACACTGCTAATCTGTTCTAATGTTCCAGGATCTCGTTTAATTAAGCCAATGATACTCTACAGATCGCTAAATTATTTTGCTTTGAAAACAAGGACAACCTACCAGTGTTTTGGCGTGCAAACAAGAAAATGTGAGTTACAAGTGTCATTTCCTGTGGCAAAATGCATTGTTAACATAAACGAAACATTGCAAGAGCTGAAATGATACGCGATAAAAGCATGCTTGTAAAAATTGTGGCCACAGCTAATTGTCGCTAATGATGAAGAAGAATCCGTACAAATTCAAACATTAACTAAAAATATTGCTGAATAGATAGAATCAAGTGAGATTCAAGACTTACTTGAATCGCTAGGAAACTTAATTAGAGAAAATGTTTGATTTCCATTCCCTTGAAGAAGAAGCCATAACCAGATGATGCCGCTTTTAAAACCCAACTTCTCCCTGGAGATGTTTCTGCCAAGTAGAGAGGATTGGGAGGGAGAGCAAAACCTTCCGAAAAATGAACCTTGGTGGTATACTAATGGATCTCGACAAGGTGGAAAGAGTTGGAGTCGGAGTGTTCGACAGGAGCACAGAGAGTACTGCCCTCTCGGACAACGTGTGACATTCTTCACAGCGGAAATTTATGCTATTCTGCAGTATGCACATCTCTGTGAGAGGGACGGAAATAGGGTAATAAATATATGCTCAGACAGTAAAGTTGGGATATTGGCACTGAAGTCCAGTGTCGTAACTTCGCGTGCAAGTACGTACTGAATGGTATGACAAGGAACGGCTACACAGACTCGTGTAGGTGCTGGGTCACTCGGGCTTACGCGGGAATGAGGAAGCAGATCGTCTGACAAAGTTTGGTTCGACAACTGAACCGTATGGACCCCAACCAATACTACCTGTCGCAATTGCTATTGGCAAAAGGGAATTAAAATCGTTGTTGGAAAGCAAACTTATTGAATCGTGGAGGGGAGCTCCTGAAATGAGGTGTGCTAAAGAACTTATAACTGGACCTAACGCACGGCGTACTAAGGAGCTTCTCTCCTTAGGAAGGAAAGAGCTGCGAATTGTGGTGGGATTGTTGACAGGACATTGTCACCTGAGGGGCAATCATAGAATCGGTGTCGAAGACGACCCGACGTACAGGTGGTATTTGGACGAGGATGAAACTGTTGATAATGTCCTCAGAGAGTGTCCAGCACTTAACGGACTGAGACCGAGATATTTCGGAGATACAATTTTGTTATCGGAAGCAGCCTAACTGCTTCAACTAATGAGGCTGATTGGATTCGCAAAGGCGATCGGCTTCGAATGGCCTGCAGCTATGGTGGAATGTAAAGGGTCCACAATAGAGGCGTAGACATCGATGATCTAGTATCACCACCCCATTCATTCGAGCCACAACCAGCATTGACAAAATATTAAACTTAAAAAATCTGAGAGAAGGTTTAGGAATAAACTTGTGATTTCTTCCTAAAAATTAATCCATCTATGGAAATAAGTTTCGTTTTTAAACGGCATATTGTTAATGCCACAGCCGAATGTCAGTTCAAGTTGAAAGACTTTTTAAAAGTAGCAAAACAAAAAAAGAAAAACAAATTCTCTAAATCATTGCCCAAAACTGAAATTTTCAATATTAAACAATCTCTGATTAAAATTATTTTTATTCACTATAATCCCATACAAATTAGGGTTTCTGTATTCACGGCATATGTATGGAACGTATCCCCCGCGAATAAGATGCTTTAACTGTAATAAAAAAAAATGATACTATATGCTGTTTTCCCTTTTATTTGATATAACAGCAAATCAATCTACATTTCTGCAAGTTAAAACAAAACAGTGACATGTTTCATTTACTAATCTACAGCTCTTGTGTCGTCAACTCGGTGCATATTTACAGCTTTTTTGTTGGTTTTGACAATCTAAACTCAGACATTTAATTTGTACTACCTCGATAAGGACTATGGTATTAATGTATTCTTATTTCTAGGTATTTCGCGCGCGGACGCCGCCTGAGGCAATCGAATTAGTAGCTCGACTGTTGGAATACACCCCTTCTGCCAGGATCAGTCCCCTACAGGCTTGTGCGCACGCCTTCTTCAACGAGCTGAGGGAACCCGGTACTCGTTTGCCTAACGGGAATGAGTTACCCCCATTGTTTAATTTTACAGATCAAGGTACGTTGGCGTGTGTTAAATTATTGAAGTAAACGAAACCAATATATTTTATTTTCAGAATTAAGCATACAACCATCCCTAAACAGCATTTTACTCCCCCGCGGAATGCAAAGTAGCCAATCAGCGACTGAGGGAGCAGCCGCACAAGACAATTCCGCCTCGGGAGGTGGAGCTTCATCAGACCACTCCCAGGATGCGGCTAACTCGCCCCTGCAAAATGCGTCTGGGTCTGCTGTTGCCTAGGAGTCGACAGTTGTTACCTAGCGACCGTGGCGCGAGGGAGAAACTTAGCAGTAGACAGGGATGATCGCAGTCCGTAATAGGCGGGGCGAGAATAGTTTATTGTTGCGCGCGTGTGTACAGGACATTGGTGGGTGTTTTATGATTGATAGGACGGTCGGAGACGGCGGAGTTTGGAGGACACGCCTCTCAATCCTTGGTTTTGCCTTAAGGTGGTGTCCTTCCTAGGATTTAGTCGGTTAAAAATTCTGTAGCTTGACTGCGCTTGAGAGATAGAAATTCTATGTCTCGATTAAAAGTTTTAGTGGAAAAATCAGGGTGGATTTAGATTGAATGATTATTTGAAAATTGTATTAGCTGAGAAACTATAAAGATCTAGAATAAAATAAAAATTATAGGCGGCACTCTAGAAGGCAAAACGGGGAATAGGCTTTATATGGGTGTTTTGGCTGCAACGAGACCTAGTCACTGCAATTTTCAGGAATCATTTTCTAAATCTCTTGTACCCCAATTATTTGTCACCGTGCACCAAAAGACTAGCTAGCAAATTGCAGGCAACCATGTATAGTGTCTCCTACTAAAAATAATTTATTAATAGCCCCCTGTTAAGCAGCTGTAATGAATTTTTTAGGATATAAACGGTTTGTTTTTTGTGAGATACACTATAGTTAGTTGCTTGGGAAGGGTTTTCTTTGCTGCCAGGGCACTTGGTATAAAATTTCCGTGTAAATATTCTCGCTATTTTTTCTCTACTAGGTCATTATTGATTAATTAATTTGTATGTATATTAGGTGTGTTGTACGCGACATTTACAAAAACAAAAGTGGTGAAATGTAACTCTCGTAGTAGGTACTTTTAATTATCCAATTCTAACATAAACATGATTTTATTTATATGTCTTTTTTTTCTTTGTGTCTGTAGTCGGTGAAAAACCGGGGTGGTTTTTCGACGAAGTCATGGTTTAGTCAGTTAAAGTCGGTTACGTTTTTTTAGAGGTTGCAGCATTGTTTTTTAAATTAATAGTCCCAACTTGATAAAGGGGCGGGTTTTTATTAGACCACGCCTATAACTGGGCGTTGTTTATGAGCACGCCTCTAAATTGGCGTGGTTTATAAAGTTAATTGTTGGAAAAAAAAATTTTTAAGTGCCTATTTTTTTCGAAACTTTTGTATCTGGAGAATTAATTTTACCGAAAAATAATTAATTATTAGCATTACAACCTTTAAAAAAATTACACCTTCTTTAACGTGTAGAAATTATTGTTAGTAAACCTCAATTTAGCAAGAAAAAGAATCTAGAATTTTAAAATTGAGAAATGAATTTATATAGAAACCTATCAAGTTAGACATACGGGGTGAACAAAGCGTGTTGTCCGATTTGTTTTGGTTCATTTCGCCTTTGTTTAATTTGCGCAATTAAGCAAAGACGAAACATGATTGAACTGATCGGACCACTCCCTCTAGGAGCCTCTCAGTTTTATTATCAATTCTCACTGTTGTACGTTATTGATTAAACAAAGTTTCTAAGTAATTTAATTTTTGGTGTTATTACATTTAAGGCTCTTTGTTTTTTTTACTAGATTTTATTTTTAGGAGGTTGTTTCACAACCGCGAAAAAGCTAGATGTACATTTTCATTTTTTTTTTGGCACCCTGTAGATTGACTATATGCAAAAACCCGTAAATTACGTTTTAAATTTTTTATTGTATACCGGATATTTAGAAGTGCGTTAAACATACGTTATATATGCTCGTAAACGACACGGTCGAATGTTCATTACCTACTATTAAATTATTTCTCTTTCTCTATATATAGGCACTGTAAATATATTTCTTTTATTTAGCCTTAATTTATTAATCCTAATTTTTATTCGATTTTACTTTCTGTTTGATAAAATCAACCCAAAAAAATTTGCTTAGAATCCAGCATTTTTCCAGTAAAGTAGGCGGAGTTTAAAAAACGGGGAGTCTGGTCATAATGATTGGTTGGGAGGCGTGGTTTCACAACCACGCCCTTCTAGAGTAATTGATTGTAAACATTGATGTCAAATATTTTTACACAGGGTGTCAATAAGAAGCAGTAGGTAGTTTGATGTCGCAATATTTTAATAGAATTGATTTTTGATATCACAGCATTTGTTAGACCACGCAATTAATTGAATATAAAGTGCACTAAGTCTAAAGCTTAACGAAGAAACACCAATAACTTCGCACAAATTTTTCATTTCAATGACGACCGCGTCAACATTTTTTTAAATGTATAGAATAGACAATAATAACTTTTATTGGATATAGAGGCCTAGTACAGTAGACCATATTAGATAGAGTTTTTGGCTTTATTTTCGTATATACCCGAAAAATCTTTTCTTATTCCCGATATGTCTAAACTGCTTTGTAATTGTTGTAAATAAAAAATGCTGGAGAGTATTATAAAAATGAAAATTTAACATTGATACATCGCCCTCGTTAAATCTCCCTAATATGGTCTATTCCAAAATTTACAGGTTACGTTTTTAAAAAGTAAGAGAAATACTTTTAACAACCAAATTGGTTTCCAACAGAGGCATAAAAATGGTGTTTTTATATACCAGAGATACTCAGGAGTTTTTTTTCTTAAATTAAATAATTAAATAATATTCGGTTGAAAATGTATATCTAGGTTATGTTAGCCTATCTCTTATAATGATAAAAGATGGCGCGACAAAACTAATATTAAGCAGTGAACATAGTGTGACAGTAAAGATTCCGTAGAGAGAGAGAGAAATGGATAAAGTACGGTGTGATCTGAGATTAAAGAAAAATTTTAGGGTGCAACTATCTATTCGCTAGACAGACATTTTTTTTACTGTTGTAAAGTCGTTTTATTAGTTTTCAACTTGCATTAAGAAATTAATATTTATATTCAGACAGTATGTGATATTTATTATTAAAATAACTAATGGCGTTGGAAGTTTTGAGAATCGAAATCGTTCTAATACATTACTTGTCAAAACCAAAGCTTAAATGTCTGATAGATGGTTCATTAGTTACTACTAGAAAATTAATTCTTATCTTTGGTCTAAAAAATAGATAGTTCCACCTTAAAAGATGTTTTAGAAGGCAAATTGGTTATTTTGTGATAATTTGCGATTAAAAAAAAATTATCTCAAAAAATTTAATCGAATTTGCCGCAATTGAGAACAGAGGACTCTACTCCTAGGTAATATATTACTACCTAACTTTTATAGCTTCTTGCTTTAGAGAATTAAATGAAAAAATCGAGTGACAAATCTCTATATTTAGCTATAGTGAAGTGCAATGCATTAAGGAAAATAATGTGTTTACAAATTTTTAAATAAATCGGTACACAGACACACCACAACTTAACGAAATCTTAAAGCAAAAGTTTTGCTAAAACATTGTTTTTTTTCCGCCTATTTATTATATTTTTCCGGTTTTTGTATTACTAGACATTGCCAAATAAAGTTTTGAAAATATTTTTTCCTATCAACCAAAAATCAACTTTAGCTGTATTGAAGTGCAAAATATTTCTTGAATACCGTCCGAAAGTAACTTGGGACAGTTCTATGAAAAAAGTTGCTTTAAAATATTTAGTTTCTGAAATACACAGTGTTTCATATACGCAATGTATATTAAATTTATGAGTATTACTCCGTTTCAATATCAAAGATAATATAAACAAATTTATGGCCTAAGAAAAGATCATTAAATTTTAAATCGCTGCACTGATTGCAGCCTGAAATTTTTTTTTTCTCTTAATAGTGTAAGGTATAAGTTCACGTCCGACGTAACTTTAAACTTATTTTTTAAGTGACCGTGTGGTGATTCATCAGCCACTACCGTTCATTAATTATTTTTATGTATTTGAGGTTTAAAAAAAGGCATATTTTAGCAAAGCGGTGCTTTTAAAAATTCATATTAACTTAGAAAAATATAATTCTGTGCACTACTGAAATAAATTTTTAACGCAAATATGTAAAAAACAAAACCTGTGTAAAGTGTGTTATTAATTAAATTATTGATTTATAAAAGAATTTTTATTATATTTAATTTTTCGCTGGACTTCTATGCTGGTAGTATTTTTTAAATATGGCTCTTGACAAGTTATATTTTGAAGGCCCTGTATATTATTTTATCGAAAGCTTGTTTTTATTAATTATTATTGTAAATATTATTTTAACTGAATAAAGTAATGGAATTTATTTAAACGATTATTGTTATGGAGGTACTTTTGTGATTACGATAAATGCTCTAGAGTAGAAAAGTCAAATATAACATATCACATATGGGGAGTTTTTATTTTAGATATTTATTGCTAAGATTAACTAGACGCGATTTTTTTACAAAAAAATATTCTTTCAAAATTTCCTTATTCAAGATACAATTGAGACTAACTCCAGAAAAAAAAAACAAGTACCCCGCCACGATTTGAACTGTTATGAGTTCACCTAATAACAGGGTTGCCATATGTATAGTAATTATCGTGCAATTCCTAGAATTGTAGACAAAGTATGGTAGACCCGGGCAAAATATCGATACATGCAACATCGATATTTACTCACTGCAATATGTAGTTATCGATACACTTAATTCAATATTGTATCGTTCCCTTGTAATCAGATCGGATTCCACAACGACTGGCAGCTGTACTTTTATCACTTTTTAATTGTGTAGCCAAGAAGAGGACACTGGACATCTTTATGCTCGAAGGACCGTACTCATTTACAGTACCAGCTGAGAATGCAACTAACTTTTATTATTCTGTGATTTGAATCACTTATGTATATTGGCGGGCTTATGGCCATTTTGATTTATTGTTTAGTATTATTGTAACATTATCTCCTACGAAAAGTACTGGCATTTTATTAAATCGCAAACGAGAAACACATGTAAACTGTGTTGTTGACAGGTAAAACCGTTGGTACATAGACGAATTTGTTGTTACATTTGCGAAGACGATATTAAGCTGCGTCCGCATTACTAAAAAAGTGGCATGCGGCAAAAATTTGTGCGTTCATATACAATTTATGCGAGTCCACACTCGCATAAATTGTATGTAAACAAAAATTTTTGCCGCATGCGACACATAACGTAAATTTTTACTAATGTGGACGCGGCTTTAGAAAACAAGATAAAAATATGAGCGATATTGAATGTATCGATATTTAAAATTTTTACCAATATAACGACCAATCAATATTTTCTTACTCGATACGTATAAAAAAAAATGGTAATTTCGACAAGAATAACTTCCCTAATTTGGTTGGGGTCCATATAGTTCAGTTGCGGACCCCAACTTTGTCAGACAGTCCGCCCAACACTCCGGCTCTAGCTCTTTCATCTTGTTAAAATTCATTTGTACACCACCAGGATCTATTTTTCGGAAGATTTTGCTCTCCTTCCCAACCCTCTTCAGTTTGCAGAAATATATACAGAGAGGGGTTGGGTTTTAGCGGTGCCATGTAATTTGTCTGCATGGGGAGTGATGGATACCTCTCCATCACGCTTTCCCAGATACCTGGAGTAGCCGCCCGTCCCAATTCTAAGATGCCCTAGGCAAGTGAGACGATAAACAGTCTTCAGGGCCTTGTTCTCTATGTATAAGTGGAGAGGAGGCAGGTTCACCAGGACTTCTAGAGCCATGGTTGGGGCAGTCCTCATCGCACTTAATATTCCCACACAAGCCATTCTTTGAACTTTGTCAAGTTGAAGACGGTGTTTAGGCTTTGCTGTACTATGCTACTATACAATAGCGACATACTTTATCATGGGGCAGATCACCATGGTGCATATCCAAAATGGCACTCTCGATGTCAGTCCCCATATGCACCCAAAGGCTTGTTTACAAACCGAAAAACCACATATGGCTTTCTTGGTTCGAGCCTCAAAATGATCAGTATTGAAGAGTCCCCCTGACAGTTGTGCGAAGCCTCTCCATTTTCCTCTTTTTTTATGTTAAGAGACCACATCGGCTTTGTGCGGGTTTATTCCGAGCCCCTTCCCTATGGTAACAACGCTTCGCGATCTGGGGGACCCGCATCATTGGTCCCTCCAGGTTCCGGATATGGCGACCAAGTCATCAGCGTAGGCCGGTGTATACAAACCAGCATCATTTAGTTCACTCAACAAGCTGTCCATCACAAGGCTCCGCAGCAGAGGCAATAGAACTTGCTGCAGTTAGGCCGGCCCCTGACGGCTCTAATTTGCGCTTCGTGGAAAAATTCTTTGGGTGTTTCGTCATGGTGCCAGTCGTAGGACTCGTCAGTGGGATTCCGACCGGCACCTTCCCAGACACCCGTCGTCGTACTTATGTTCGGATCTCTTATTTGAAGTTAAATCTGGTCGGAGGATGGCGGTAAGATGTTGAATAATACGACAAACTCCTCTTTCCTGTGGACAGCCGCTACTTGACAGTGACCCCCAATTTTTTGTACACTTTTAGAGTTCGGGCAAAATTCTGAATATTTTTTTTATTACATGTTCTGTACTTAAATGTAACTGTTTCGATTTATCTACAGTTAAAACTCCAAATGAAGTAGTAATAACCGTTAATTTATCATTTCATTCAATGTTGAAAAATGCCTCCCATTGGTTAATTGGCATTAACTTAAGAAATGTATAAACTCATTGTAAATATTTACAACAACTTCTAAAGTAATTAATATTTCTTGAATAATCCGTTTCTTTAAGTCTGGAAAACTTTACCTTTAACACAAAACCACAAAAAGAAATCAGGTGGGTTTAACTTTGGAAACCTGGGCGGCCTCTCAATAGGTCCCCTTCTTCCAATCCACCTGTTTGCGAAAACATCATTAAAGGTACAATTTGTTTAGTTTACAGGAAATGTGGTTTACTATTAGTGCAAAAACTACAGGGGCTATTCAAATATTTGCTTGAGAATATTGGCAAAATATTTTTTTTTTTTTTGGAAATTGTTCTTGCAAGCTTTACAAAATAATTCTCATTTTACGCGTCTTGAATTTTGTATCATAAATATCTTCAGTACGTGGCTAAAATTAAAACCTGATAAGACATTTTTTATAGCCCGATTTTTTAACTGGCGAACAAGAGTTTGCTAGTTTAGCTGCTTTTAAATACATGACTTCGAACACATGTTACTAAAATTGGGCTTCTTTTTAAATTTAAAATCTTTGTATCCATCTAGCTTGAAAAGACAAAATATAAAACTGGTACTGAAAATTTCTAATCCTTTTGTGATTAAGGCTTACAAAATTTTGACAAAGATATTCTTTATCATTTGAATGTGACATACAGGACAGTACTGAAGAGAGAGATATGGATTAGGAACGGATCGATTACTGGGTCTTTTAGCGTCTACTAAAAAAAATACTTGTATTGAAGAATATGGACCACCTAAAACCAGAAATATCAGTCTTGATTCATTTAGGACGATATTGCATCCACATTGCTTTAAAGAAGCTAAAATGCCATTATTGCAAAAATTCATTGATTCGCGATATAGAACATCTTATTGAAGATACTTTTAATCTCATAACTAAGTTAAACAGAGGTGCACACTGCAGTATCCTCAAGATCCTGTTTATTGTTTCATATATTTTATTTCTAACCAACATCACGTTTAAATAAATCCTCAAACAAGAATTTTTAATATACTTTGATGTCCTTTTGATCTTTTATTCCAAGTTTTTCTTTTAAAGAAAGGACACTGAAAAAGTTCTTTAAAAAACTAACTTTGTAGTCATAGCGGCCAATAAAACGACTTTTAGCAACAAACTAAAAACATATATCGAGATTGAAAATTAGATATTATGTAAATACCTCGGTAAATACACAATAAATTTGCAGAACAATTGGAAACCAGTCAGCGCCAATCAGATCGTCTAAAAACAGTTAACAAACTGTCACCAGACTGTTTTTGTAGATTATGGTTGGCATTGAATAGTTTGTGATTTCACTACGAACTTATATTTTTTTAAAACCCTAAACAATTCAAATGCAAACGCCGAAATAAAAAATGCATACAGAAAATACATTGTTCCATCTTTCCCGCTCACATAAAAGTCCCTTTAGATCTTCGACTTTTCACTGTGTCGTACGAATAAATGGCACAATCCTGTGTTGCCGATTATAGAAAATTAGCGCATTTTAAGCTATTACTCTGTTGCCATACGTGATAAATACTATAAAAACAACAAGGTTATTAAGACAGCTAAAAATAATGCGATATATTAAAAATAACCAGTACATTACATATAAATAAACAATTACTAAAAAACTTAATAAAAATAAGAATATTTTAACTACCTGGATTACTGCTACTAATGCTACACTTTGGGCAAAAGAGTTTATTGATTCAATGTAAAGCAGTAAATTTTATCACAGTATAACCATTCTTTACATACAAATAAAGCTAAAAAATATTCATTTCTTTTCGTGACACGAGTAGTGCACCACATCGCCATTTGGATACCTCACAAGAGCACTAAAAAATAAATTGGAATATAATAAAATACAACTCTAAAATTATTAAATATAACGACAAATATCCATCTGATGAAACAACAAAATTTTCCAATTAGTAGGGTTCACAGGTCGGGAAACAATAAAAGTGTAAAATAATTTTAACTCATTTGAAATGACATAATACCCAATTAGAAATTGTATGTGTCATGTTCATTCAATCAGAATCGTTTCGTGATTACAGAGTTATTCACCCTATACGGCACGGAATATTGCGGCGAAAATACGTGACTTTCAAAAAGTTTTACTTTTGGGATATACGGGGGTCTATATAGTTACTTTTTAAAATTATTTTCATATTTTACAGGGCATCCTAAAGGCTCTAAAAGTATCAAAGTTATGTTTTTTAAATGGAACCCCCTGTATATTATTGCATTTTTGGATTCTCCGATCAAATAAGTGCCTACTTTATTAAGATTTATAGCACCTAAACCTTAATAAAGGTTTTTAAATAATTCCAATTTTGACAAAATCTAACCTAATTTTCACGTTTCAAATACTTAAGAAGTACTTCCGTTATATACTCGAAATTTACAGTGAAATGTAACAATAAACCATATTTTAAATCTCAATTATAAAAACTTGCTATATTATACAGGGTGTCCAAAAATTAAAATTAATCAAATAAGAGATTTAAGTGGCTATTCTTCTTCTTCTTGCGGTGCCTATTCGTTCCGAATGTTGGCGACTAGCATGGCTATTCTTACTTTGTTGGCAGCTGCGCGAAACAGTCCAGTCGTGCTCATGTTGAACCATTTTCTTAAGTTTTGGAGCCAAGAGATTCGTCTTCGTCCTGGCCCCCTCTTGCCGTACACCTTCCCTTGCAGAATTAATTGGAGGAGGTTATATCGCTGTTCATTTCTCATAATATGTCCTAAGTATTCCAATTTGCGTTTTTTAATTGTTTTGATCACTTCGCACTCCTTTCCCATTCTGCGCAGGACTTCATTATTTGTGACTCGGTCGACCCAGGAGATTCTTAAGATACGCCTATAGCACCACATCTCGAACGCTTCAAGTTTTTTAATGGACGCTTCAGAGAGCGTCCAAGCCTCTGTTCCATAGAGCAGAACTGGAAAAACATAGCACTGCAGTATGAAGACCTTGGTTTTCAGCGGCAGATCACGGCCCTTGAAGACGGTGCTCATTTTTGTAAACGCTGCTTTGGCTTTTGCTATACGTTGTTTTATTTCCAATGAGTGATCCCATTGACTGTTTACATTGGTGCCAAGGTATGTATAGCTTTCAACCCTTTCAATTGTTTGTTGGTTGATGGTCAGTTGTGTGTTTAGGATTGGGCGTTTGCTGATGACCATATATTTTGTCTTCTTTGTATTTAAATCTAACCCATAGTGCTTACTTACTTCAGTTATGCTTGTCATCAACATTTGCAATCCCTCCAGACTGTCTGCGAATACCACTGTGTCGTCTGCGTATCTGATGTTGTTCAGACGTTCACCGTTGATTAGTATTCCCTCATCACATTCTTCCAAGGCTAGTTTGAAGATATGCTCAGAATAAACATTAAATAGCATCGGGGACAGTATACATCCTTGCCGTACTCCGCGTTCTATTGAGATTGCTTCTGTCAACTGGTTGTCTACTCTTATGTTAGCAGTTTGGTTGTAGTAAATATTTTTGATTATTCTCAGATCTTTATCATCTATGCTGATCTCTTCAAGTATTGATATAAGCTCGTCGTGTTTTACCCTATCGAATGCCTTCTGGTAATCCACAAAGCATGCATATATATCGCAGTTGACATCTCTGCATCTTTGGAACAAGACCTGGACAGCAAAAAGTGCCTCCCGTGTACCCAGAGCATCGCGAAATCCAAATTGTGTGCGTGTTAGTTGTTCTTCGCATTTTTTGTATAATCTCTTGTGGATGATTTTTAGGAAAGTCTTAAGTAGGTGGCTCATAAGGCTTATAATTCTATATTCATCGCACCTTTTTGCATTTCGTTTTTTTGGTAAGGTCACAAATGTTGATTTCAACCAACTCTGGGGAACTTTTCCAGTATTATAAATATTATTAAATACTTTTGTGAGCCATATTGTCCCGTTGTCATCCATTAACTTTAAAAATTCTGAATAAAAGTTGTCAGGTCCTGTAGTTTTGCCATCCTTGGTTCCTTTTATAGCAGTTCTTACTTCCTCGATTGTAAATGGAGGCCCAGTTATACAATCTGTGTTTTTTGTGTCATTGTGTCGTTCATCTCTAAAGGTTTCCTCTACATATCTCATCCAAGTGTTTCTTCTCCGTTCTGCTTCTATTATTAAGTTTCCTTGAGTGTCAGTTAGGCGTCCAACTTGTTTAGGCTTATATAGGCCTGCCGCTTCTTTGACTTTTTTGTGGAGGTTAAACGAGTCATGCTTTTGTTGTAGTACTTGTATTTCGGTGCATTTTTTCGTTAACCATTCATTTTTAGCATTTCTAATAGCATTTTTTATTTCTTTGTCTACTCTTTTATATGTTGCTATGTCACTGTTCTTAACCTTTCGTCTATCTTCCATCAGATCCAGAATCTCTTCCGTCATCCACCCCTTCTTCTTTACTCCTATTGGTTTTAGGTGCTTGTCAAGTATGTTCTGAGTTATTGTGTGTAGTTTTCCGAGTTCTTCTTCTGTATTACTAGTGTCTTCCTCAGTATTTAGCTGTTCCTTCATATACTGTTGTGCGCTCTGTTTTATGTGTTCATTTTTTAGTTGTCTGATGTCGTGTTTGTTGGTCTTTGTTCGTTGCATTGTGGCTATAACTTGATTAATTTAAATAGAACTCTATACCTTTTTAACTTACCAGAAAATGGACTTTTTAAATACCTATTAAATGATATAAGAGTGTTCTATAGCTGAGTCTTTGCGTTTTTATAGAATACGCCAAATAATCGTTTTCTGTACCATATTGTGTTTTTTGAATAGATGTTCTAATGTATCTAGTTGCCCATGGCATTTAGAAACGTCCAATAATTCATTTAATCTATCAGTATAGTCTGTGCAAAGCCTGTTGCTATAAGAGCGGTATTATTTTTTGTAACTGTAAAACTTCATTTATTGAATTGAATTATTTGAATATTGTTGTATTATTGCTGTGTCAAAATGAAGATTTATCCAAAGGAAGAGCGTATTGATATGAATTTTATCCTTGGAGAATGTTATCAAAATTGTTTGTTGACTTCTCGAGTTTATGCTCAAAGGTTTTATGAAAGAAACCATCCTAAACCAGCTGTTTTTGTGAGACTATTAAACCAGTTTCGGGAAAGTGGAAGTGTCAGTTATAAAAACCCGTTATATAAAAACCTGTCACTGGGGATGAAAAAAATGTTTTTACAGTACTTGGTTCAGTAATTGAAAACCCCAATATTAGTCAGAATCATATATCCGAATATACTAACATTAGCTAAGCAAGCGTTTCAAGGATTCTTAACAAATACAGATTTCATCCTTATAAAATCCAGCTTTGTTAAGAGCTTCACGGGAATAATGTTGAAAACCGAACTGAATTCTACTTGTAGGTGTTAGATAAAGTGGCAGAAAATGAACACTTTTTTGATAATGTGTTCTTTAGTGATAAATGTACTATTTATAACAATGGTTTTGTGAATAGAGACAACTTCGATTACTATTCTGATTCAAATCCGCATGAATACAGAGTTATGAGAAACCAGAATAGGGGGTCGGTTAACGTGTGGGGAGGAATACTGGGTCCATACTTAATTGAACTCTACTTTTTTGAAGGACCTTTAAATGGTTTGATGTTTCGCGATTTACCTTTACACCAACTTCCAGAGTTATTAGAAGATGTCATTTTAAATATTAGAACAACTATGTGGCTTCAACTGGATGGAGCCCCGCCTCATTATCATCACGCGAGGTTCGGAAATTTTTAAATGTCAACTTTCGAAACAGGTGGATTGGGAGAGATGAATTTCAAAATTGGCCCTCGAGATCTCCGGCCTTAACTCCACCAAATTTCTTTTTATGGGGAGACATAAAAGGAATTGTCTACAATGCGCCCTCGGCAATATCGCAAGATATGAAAATACGTATAAGAGACGATTTTCAAACTGTAACCCCGCAAATGTTGTCCAGAGTTAGCAGTGGTGTCGAAAAAAGAATATGGAAGTGTTTGGAAATGATTGGTCGACATTTCGAACATCTACTATAAATATTTTGCTTCTGTTTTGTGCTATCGTCAATATGTTATTACCATTATTGCCGTTATAGCATGTTGGAGGACTATAAATCGCGTTTCGAGTTTCTGAACATTTGTAAAGATATTCCTGATTATTATTCTTATAGTTGTAAATTACGTCATTTCCAAATGTCATACGCTACTAGCTACATTAGAACATATATATAAAAAACACAAAATTGGACAGAAAACGATTATTTGGCATATTCTGTGAAAACGAGAAGACTTAGCTATAGAACACCCTTATACCATTCGATATATATTTAAAAGGTACATTTTCTGGTGAGTTAAAAAGTATAGCGTCCTATTTAAATTAATCAAGGTATAGCCACTTAAAGTTCTTATTTGATTAGTTTTAACATTGAACACCCTGTATAATATAGTAAGTTTATTATAATTGAGGTATAAAATACGATTTATTGTTACACTTCACTGTAAATTTCGCGTACATAACTGAAATACTTCTTAAGTATTTGAAACTTGAAAATTAGATTAGATTTTGTCAAAATTCAAATTATTTAAAAACCCCCAAGGTTTAGGTACTATAAACCTTATTAAAATCTCATCTCATCTTGGACCTGTATTATTTTCTCTATTTATCAATGACATTGGGACTTGTTTCCGGTTATCCTCTTTTCTTCTATATGCAGACGATCTAAAGTTTTATAATAGTATAAGTGGTTCCTTAAATTTGCAACCAGATCTAGATCGTGTAGTGGAATGGTGTAAAAGAAATTTGTTATCCTTAAACGTTAATAAGTGTAAATCGTTAAGTTTTTATAAAATCTCAAATCCTTTGTTCTCTCAATATCATGTACATAAAGTCCCTCTCGATGCTGTAACTCAATTTAAGGATTTGGGTGTTATTTTTCAAAGCAACCTATCGTTCGATAAGCATATAAATAGTATTGTCTTAAAAAGTTGTAAATTGATAGGATTCATTAAGTGAAACACCAAATATATAAGAGATATTAAGGCCATTACAACATTGTTCTGCTCTTTGGTCCGCAGTGTGCTTGAGTATGGCTCTGTAATATGGAGTTCGTTTTATCAATGCTACATAGATCGTCTGCAAAAAGTTCAAAACAGATTTTTAAAGTATCTACTTTTTAAGCACCGTTTTCCATCCAGAAACATCAACTATAACACTAGACTGTTATTGTGTGGTTTAAAGTCTCTTAAAACTCGTAGAGAAAATGCTATGCTTATATTTTTATACAAACTAATTAATGATATTATAGATTGTCAGGATATTCTTAGCTTGGTATCAATTCGGGTTCCTCAAAGAAATACGAGAAGCATACAACTCTTCTCTATAAGAGCCCACCGAACTAATTACGGCAAGAACAATGTTGTGGAGAACCTTTTAATGAACTACAACTTAAACTTTCAGCATATTGATTTGTTTTGTATGACTTTGTGTAAATTAAAACAAACGCTTAATTCTGGATAATATGTGATAATTTTGTGCCTGTTATGTAACAAGTGTTAATAACTGTTAATATCATTTTATTTTGCAATAACTATGTTTATATTTGTTTGATTTTATTTGTAAGCTTTGTGTCATTTACAATGTCATTTGTTTTTTTTTTTTGTACCATTTGGAATAGTTTATTCTGTAGTGTACTGTATTTGAATGAGAAAATAGGCATTTATTTTGATGGGAGAATCCAAAAATACAATGATATACAGGTGTTCCGTTTAAAAAAACAAAACTTTGATACTTTCAGAGCTTTTGGGACACCCTGTATAAAGTGAAAATAATTTTAAAAAGTAACTATATTAGACTTCCATATATCCCAAAAGTAAAACTTTCTGAAAGTCACGTATTTTAACCGCAATATTCCGTGCCGTATAGTGTGAATAACCCTGTATATGAAACTGATTATTGTGTCTACAATAGAAACGCACTTCGTAGCCTTAAAAACTTACCTCTGATTTCCAAACCGTTTCTTACAAGCAGGACAAACGTTTAATTCTGTCACTACTACATGTTGACTCTGCAACGCTAACTTCATTTCTTGGCATTGTAAGTGTTCGGCGTATAAAAGACCTTTCAATAATTGAACCTAAAATGTGACTTTTTTTCATTAAATCCATTTATGGACGGGATTCTATACCAAATATTCGAACAACAATACAATAGACAGTTTTAATTATATAACACTTCTTAAATGATGAATATTTATCAAAAAAAAAATCTATTTACCCGTCGCCTCTCCTGAAGCACTTTCTGCAAAGCTACCAATAGAAACTGGCGAATTCTCGAAACAGGAATGTCGTCCGGCAACGTTGCCAAAATTTCAATGGGATTGATTCTTGCGGCGTTTTTCTGTAATAGTTGTAGAGCTAACTCTAAATCGGACTGGGCCGTTTTTGGAGACAGAGTCAATCCGGGGAGAGATAGCGGATAACTATCCGGTTTTAAAACCAGATTTATCAACGAGACATAGACCTGAAATTGGAAAAATGCAAAAATTACCACTTCAAGCGACTTATACTATAAGTTATGACGTCGTTAATATTTTTTCTTTTCGCTTTATAGCGGTGATACAAAGCAATTTCCAGCTTGTTAGGTGGAACTACCGGATAATCGGGTACTGTACCCTCGAAAGTTCGGAACATTACGAGTCTTTAAAAATTAAAATTTCAGTAAGAAATAAAGAAATCTTAACTGACACAGAATTAATTTAACAAACTACCGTCCTTCTCCTTCAGGCAGTTTTAAGATAAATATACAGACCGTTTATTTCGTGCAAACAAAACTATGGTCTTCTCTCCATACGCGTTTTGGTCACCTAATAATCTTATCAGTGAAGCCGTATCTAATCAAGAGCAAGTCACAGGAAAGAACTGTATATATAAAATCTAAATTCCGTGATGTGTCGGCAGGATATTAAACCTGCAGACATTTTCAATGTCAGATTGAAAAATATCAACAGTCAGCGCCATCTAGGCATACACAGAAGTAGCGAGAAGCTTAATAATTAAAATTTTAGTAAGAAATAAAGAGAATTTTGGAATTATTTTAGCAGATCCTCCTACAGGAAAGATATACAGACATTTTATTTCCTGATTTATTACAGCTCCACTAATGAGGATATTTGGTGATCAAAACGACTATGAAGAGACCAGAGTTGTATTTGCAGAAATTAAACTATATATTTTTTCTGTAACTGCTGGAAGGAGAAGGACAGTAATTTGTTAAATTTGAGGCTTTATCTACCTAATGCAGATACAAATCACCTTTCGCAATGTATACCCTTCTCCTTCCAAAGCACAAGGTCAATGAAGGTTTAAAACATGTGTTTTCCCAATTTTTGCGATAGCGTACTCGCACACGTGTTATTACGGAAGATACTCTTTTCGGAAACTTGTTCAACTGAAATTTCATGGTTAACCAAAGTGATACTAACAATGGGTGTTGGCTCTCGCTTAGAACCGGAAAATCTATCCCAAAAAAAGTCAAAATCCTTGCAAAAAGCATTGGAAACTTTGCACAATCTGGAAATAGGGACTATTCATACGATAGTTAGTCTTATGAAATTCTAGATTAAATGAAGTATTTTGGCGTGTCACATGTTTGGGAATGTGAAAATTTACGAACTGCAGAAGTTCTAGGCTGTCAATAACTTCATTGACTATTTTAAACAAAATACGTATACAATATTGTTGTTTTCTAATCATCAAAGTAGATAACTTCAGCAACTTATACAAACTATCATAATCAATACCTTCAGATCTGATTCCTAATTTATAATTGACAAATCTTAAAAACTTTTTTTGAACTTTTTACAGGTTATTATTATAAATATTATATTCTGGGCACCAAAATGAACAAGCATAATCCAAACCTGATCGTACAAAACCACAATAAAGAGATTTAAAACAATTTAGGTCATTGAAATTAATCAGTGTTCGAATAACAAAACTCAACAGTTTTAGAACTCTTGCTCTAATAAAACTCAAATCTTAGTTCACTATCCACAAACACTCCCAGATCTTTAATAATATTAACTCTTTTAAGTAGTTTATTGTCAATAACATAATTATAAAAATAATAGCGTTCCGTTTTTCGAAATAGTTAAAATTTTACACTTATCTATGTTTAATTTCATAGAATTGCTCTCGCACCACAGAGCCAGTCCATCCAGATTACTCTGCAAAGCTGCGCAATTCTCATTTGAAATATTCATAAATAACTCAAGATTATAGGCAAACAACAATTTACAAAAAGCACTAAGGCAGTTACTAAGGTCATTGATAAAGATGGTGAACAGCAATGGTGCAAGATGTGAACCTTGAAGAATTCCCGAGGTGACAAGAATGTCCTTGAAGCTAAAGTTTTTAATTTTTACAGTCTGTTTTCTCCCTTCCAAATAGCTTTTAAGCGAAGACAATAGGGAACTATGTATGCCAGAGTACTCCAATTTGCACACCAGGATCTAGTGTTGAACTTTATCAAAAGCCTTGGAGAAGTCAGTGTAGATTGAGTTGACCTGACACCTACTCTGCAATGCCTCCGACAAATATTCTTCGTATACCATAAAATTTGTTGTTGTCGGCCTTTCCTTTACAAAACCATGCTGTGCTATTAAAATAAAATTATGAACTAATGGACTCAATTTCCTACTGACGATCGAGTCAAACAGTTAAACTGCTATACTAATCTTAGAGAGTGGATAAACCTATATTCTGTAATTAATTGGTGCTGGTTAATTATCTGGTTCAGTAGTTAGGTTAGACTTCAAATTCAAAATAGAGACAAACACATCAATTAAAGAAATATGGCAAGAATTTATGTCAACAGCAATCCTATAATTATTTTCAGGTACTTTACTACAATAATTACTGTTGTCTGACAAATATATACACCCAAAATATTCTGAGGAATCTACAGGTATATCAGAGCCAACTTCATCAAAAGTCATATTATTAGGAACATCATCATGACATTCTGTTTAGAGTGAACAAAATTCCAAAACATCTTACAATTATTTGTATTTCCTTCCTGAACATTTAGAATATAATTTTGACAGAATTCCTTAGATAAAGCTCTACATATGTTACGGTAATTACAAAATTCCCCACAAATATTACTGTCGCCAGTAATATTCCAAAATTAATGCAGTTTTTTGCTCAATCCTATGCTTTAGTTCTGCACTATAGCAACAAGGATATTTTCTATTTTTGCTCTAAGCTTTGGGACAAACGACTCGATAACCCCATTCATAATATCAAAAAAATGACCAAGGGGCTAAAATCAGCATAATTAGCAAGTCTAAAATCGAAATATTCATAGTCGAAGGTAATAGACTCAAAGTTGCTCGTATTCAGACACCAAGGAACACTAAGTGCTGGATGATATACAGGGTGTCCAAGATAAGGATCCTAAGCATGGGGATCTCAGTACCTGTTGGAGTTACAGCTTAGGTTAAATTAGAAAAAAGTTGCGTACTTTGAAGCGTATTTACATGCCGTTGAGAAACTTTAAAAATTTTCATGGCCAGCTGAGATATTGGGGAAAAACGAAAATTTGATGAAATAGATTTTATTTTTTTGTGACTTTATTTTAAAAGATATTAAAAAACTAATAAAACTTTTTCATTGGCACTTTTTAGATAATACGTGATGGCGTTTTTAAATTTTATATCCGACGTTTTGTTTTCGAGAAACCATCATCAACTTTATTTTTTTATATGGCCCAAAAAAAAAGTATACCCTGTATCTGATTCCATTTTTTATTACAAATTCAACGATGTATCACATGTCATATTTTTTTTGTTAGACAAAAAAGAAATGCGATTTTTCTATTTTTTTAAACATATTTTTAAGTAGGCTTTGCGAACAAATAATGCTTTGACACTTTGACGTAAATACCTGTTATTCTGTCACATATGACTTAATTTAATGTTTATGGTAAGATAAAATAATAATTGTTAAGTTGATTTAGAGTTATTAAGTTGTTTGTAGAGTTCTTGTCGTTGTTGTTACTGTTGTTATTGTTTATTGTTGAATAATTATTATTGTGTTATTATCGTCGAATATGCCGGGTGGCCATTATAGTCATGAAGAAAAGTTTGACATGCTGACCTGCTACATTTTGTGCCAGAAGAATACTATAAATACTGCAGCAATGTATCTAAATAAATTTCCAGATAGAAAGCAACCATGTAAGTCCTTTTTCTTACAGTTGGCGCGAAATTTAAAACAATATGGATCATTTAAAAAGCCAGTTTCATCCCGAAAAAAGGATTCTTCCGAAGAAACCCAAAATAACGTATTACAAGCAGTTGTTGAGAACCCTGACATCTCTTGCAGGCAAATTGAAAAAAATATAGGAGTAGCCAAATCCACTGCTCAATTTATTTTGCGTAAAAATAGATATCACCCCTATAAATTTAGGATTTGCCAAGCACTTAAACCAAGGGATCTTGAACGACGCTGGCATTTCTGTGAGTGGTATACACGCGCATGTGAAGATGATATCAATTTCCCTGCAAAAATAATATGGTCTGACGAAAGTCTAGTCAGTAATAATGGTGTCTTTAACCGCCGGAATACTCATTACTGGGCGCAACAGAATCCGCGTTTTCCAAAAATTTCAAGACATCAGGAGCGTTTTGGGTTTAATATGTGGTGTGGAATTTTCGGTACCAAAATACTAGGTCCATTTATCTACCATAGTTCGTTAACTGGAGAACGATACCTTCAATTATTACAAAATAATTTAGAAGACTGCTTGGAGGATTTACCTCTGGCACAGGTTAATACCTGTTGGTTTCAACAAGACGGTGCTCCTGCACATAATTCTAGGCATTTTCGCGAGTATCTTACGCAGCGATTTCCTGGAAAGTGGATTGGAACCTCCAGTGGATTGGAACCTCCAGTGAAGTGCCTTGGCCAGCGCGATCTCCGGACTTAACCCCTATGGACTTCTTTCTTTGGGGGTTTCTTAAAAGCCAAATATACCATCATTCTTTTGAGACTGAGCAGCAGTTACGAGAATGTGTAACTAATGCATTCAACAGTATTACACCTGACATGTTGCGTGATGTTTTAAATTCTACCATAAGAAGATCATATTTATGTCTGGAAAATAACGGAAATCTGTTTGAACACCTGCTTTAAATTGAATAAAAAAAATTGTTAATTTATTTGTTGTTTTAGTTATTTTTAAATAATTTATCATTCTTTGTATATCATTAACATAATGATTATCTTATGGTTAAATTTATGGTAGATTAAATTTTCTTGTTTCTAAGTAGTACTATACTCCATTCAGCTTCATTGCTCTGTAAATAGATATTAACTAATATGTGAGATCAATAACTCATAACAGGTATTTACGTCAAAGTGTCAAAGCATTATTTGTTTGCAAAGCCTACTTAAAAATATGTTTAAAAAAATAGAAAAATCGCATTTATTCTTTTATCTAACAAAAAAAATGTGACATGTGATACATCGTTGAATTTGTAATAAAAAAGGGAATCAGATACAGGGTATACTTTTTTTTTTGGCCCTTATAAAAAAATAAAGTTGATGATGGTTTCTCGAAAACGAAACGTCGGATATAAAATTTAAAAACTCCATCACGTAGTACCTAAAAACTGCTAATGAAAAAGTTTTATTAGTTTTTTAATATCTTTTAAAATAAAGTCACAAAAAAATAAAATCTATTTCATCAAATTTTCGTTTTTCCCCAATATCTCAGCTGGCCATGAAAATTTTTAAAGTTTCTCAACGGCATGTAAATACGCTTCAAAGTACGCAACTTTTTTCTAATTTAACCTAAGCTGTAACTCCAACAGGTACTGAGATCCCCATGCTTAGGATCCTTATCTTGGACACCCTGTATATATATATATATATATATATATATATATATATATATATATATATATATATATATATATATAATACATAAATTATTTAATGACAAAAAAGTTTGAAGAGTCTACTAGTATTAAAAATGTTATCTTCTATTCTTTTTTAAGCATACTTACATTTTGACTGCCAGGACCTCCTTTTTCATAAACTTTTTCGCAGTATTCTTCCGCCTTCTGAACATCGCCCAACGCCCTAACGTACAACGCAATCGCTTGGTCGTGTTTACCCAATCTTCCTACAATAAGAGCCCTTTCCTCTATGAGAGTGTGCGTTGGAAAATCCCTCATAATATTTTCAGCAGTATACTGAGTGCTCTAAAAAACAAAACATCATTGGGTATAGTCGCATACATTCAAATTTGCGTTAGTAAATCATCACGGTCTTACTTTTTCCAAAAACGTCAATAATTTTTTACGAGTATGTTCAGCTTGAGCAGGTCCATCTTTTAAAATTTTCTCTCTGTATTGATGAATCAGAGCATTGTGGAAAAACGGATTTTCATCTTTCCAAGTATAGATAACATGTTCCAGATATGGGATCGCCAATTCCGGATGACACTTCAGCAACGTATCCAAAACGCGAGGTCTAGGGAGGTTTTCAACTTCTGTTATGTCTTCCATAAAAATCTAAAAATGAAAATATACATCAGCAGTCTTTTTATTACTCTGTATGCCGTTTGAATGTTGATATTTTGCCATCTGCAGGAATAATATCATGCCAACATTTTACGGATTGGCACCTTTATGTAGACAATTGTTTTATGTTAATTCTGCTTTTGATTAGCGGATTGAAGGAGAAAAACGGTTTTTCATTCGACTAGAGTAAATATTTTTTTATATTCCATTTAATGTTCAAAATCAGCTTTATTAATGACACTTGCTATCAATGGTTTCGTCAACAAGCAGGATGCTCGGATCTGAGGAGGAGGAAATACACAGGCCTTGTGTGGCTCTTATTTTATTTATTTGTACATCGATTGATCAAAATATCTACATTATCATCATAATTTTTGACTTAATGCGAGCGTTTGACTACATATACAGAAAAATATTACAAAAAAAACTGAACTCGTACATTTTAGGTTTTAAAAATGATGGTAATGAGATTATAGAAGCCTTCTTGCAAAAGAGAAAAGTTCAGGTAAATATTGGTACAGTCAAAGACGTTTCAACGACATCGCCTTTGGTACGACTTTATCAGTCTACAAAATATGAAAATGGGGAGTTCCACAAGGGAGTGTGCTTTCCTCTTTATTCTTCTTACTATTTATAAATGACCTAGTAACTAATCTTCGATTAAACAATCACGTTTCATATGCAAATAACGCTTCTAGTAGTCGTTATGCCTTTGTTCAGTACGCACGTTTAGGTGTCCTGCTGCGAAAATTTTATCGTAAATAATAAACAGACGTTTGTGAATTTTATAAAAAAATGATCATTCACATTGTGTTAAATTGAAAGATCAGTTGTATTGATGAAGAAAATGTCAAGCTGGATTTCGCTGTAAACTTATCAAAATTGAAACAACAAATCAAAGAATGCAAAGGAAGTTCTTAAAAGTACAGGAAATATGTCTTTAGTTAACAAAAGTAAAAAAAATCCACCGTTGATAATCTGACCAAAGAAAGGAAACCAAGACAGTGCTACAACAAAAAGTGTACTGGAGAAAAAAAACTAAACCTTCAGATTTATCAGTCGCAGTAAACGAAGTAGAAAATGCGGACAACGGATGTATTATTGTGGAGTGTGATGAAATGAATCATTGGAAAGACTCCAAAATAAAGCAGTGGCAGAACTTTCAGCAAACTATGTCGCTGAAATTCCTAAAATGATAAGTCCGAAAGAAAAGTTTGTGTTGTTGATGCTCAAGAGGACTATTTAAAGGAAAAAGATATATTTATCCCGAAAATAAAAAGCCAATCTTGGTCTTAAAAATGCTCCAGCAAATATAATGTTGTATTGGAAGTCTCACTAGAAGTGTTGGAGAACGGATTCAAGCTGTACTGGGATCAAACAGTTGCTCTTAGTAGACCAAACCTCATTTTAGTAAATAAAATGTCCAAGGGAGCAATACCACTAGAAGTCGCATTACTTAAACACAACAATCTAAAGCATAATAAAAAGGTCGCCTAATTCAGACAGTGGGGCAAACTACTATAACATTACCTAGAGTACGACTATATGAAAAAGGCCGCCATAGAGGTCCATCCTTATGATATCTGAGTCAAGCCAAATGAGGTCAATCAGGACAATGTCGACAAATCAACGTCGAACTACTGGTTGATTTCAGGACAGATGTTTCCGGAAACGGAGGGCTTCTTGTTAGCTATCCAAGACCAGGTTATTCCGACAAAGAACTATCGGAAGTTCATCATTAGACATCCCTCAATAGAAAATGACTAATGTAGTCGAACATCAGAGGAATCCATCACATAACTGGAGGATGCCAAGCGTTTGCCGCAACCGAGTATAAGGAAAGATACGACTCAGCCGCTAAGATACTCCACCAAGAGTTAGCATATAAGTTAAACCTATTGCAGGTAGGAAAAGTGCCTTATTACAAATACAATCCGGAACCTATTTTTGAGAACAACCAGTTCAAGTTATATTGGCACCGAACGGTTCTGACGAATCAGACAGTTACACATAGTAGACCGGACATTATTCTAACAGATAAAATTTCTAAGCGAACTACACTAATCGACATTGCTGTACCTAACAACAACAACCTAAGGCCAAAGTACAACGAGAAGATCACCAAAGTGCAAATCCGAAGACAATTGGCAATGGACAGCGTTCAAACAGTTCCCATAATCCAACTGGAGTGATACCAAAGAACCTCCTGCAGAACATCAAAGGACTGGGCTTTAGTGAGCATCTGTATGAACCGATACAGAAAGCAGTGTTCCTTGCAACTGCGCGAACTGCCGAAAGTTTGTAGGAAATACAGCAAACCACGTCACCTAGAACCCGATAACATGGAAAGGGTCTCCACAGATCTTAATATTTGGTATCTTTGTATACCTGGTATGAGTCAAATTGCCTGGAGAGAGTGCGAAGCCGTTTGGCTTGTAAATCAAGTAAACAAACCTAAATTTAAACTACTAGAATAGATAATAACAATCTATATACAAGGTTGCTCTATAACATAACCTAGATCATGCGAATAATAAAAAAAGGGTGAGTAAATTTTTTTTTCGGATATTAGTAATCTGTTTTTAAGTGTTTTAGTTTTGTGTGAATTGAATAAAGCTGAAAATATTTTTGAGGTAAAAATATAAAATTCAGAAATATAACTGACAGTTGGTAGGGCTTAATACACCAATAATTTTAGTGCAGATATAACGAGGTCTGAGGCAAAATGCGTTTTTGCACCTGAACGACTCTAATTTTCTTTTTAATTATTCATATATCTCTACAGTAACATAGTCCCCCTGGCTGAAAGCATTAGATGGCGGTACTACGGAGCACCTGGCAAATACGCGCGAATTAACACGGGTAATTGGTAGCTGGGGTAATAGACGAGTTCGTGAAGGGTTACTGGTTATACTCGTACACTACAAACGTCGTCCCGCGAAATTATGAACGCTGATCGGATACTTTTGGGACACACCTCGTATGTTAACAATCTGAGATCGATTATACATAATAATAGATATTAGAAAAGCCAGAGTTTCCGCAAACGGATACCTCTATTGAGCCATGAGCTCAGTTCGATCAGCAAAGAAATTTATAACAATGGCGAATGTATTGCCAGGTCTGCAGGCACGAGATATAAAAGAAATCACGCCATAGTTGGTTATGTGTCTGGGTTGGATGTGAAGATTAATTCTACCTAAAAGGCCCAAACTACATCTATGAGAATTACGGATATATAAAAGTATAAAACGCCCCCTCAGTTGATGCTGAAGCCTTTCAAGGGGGTGCCATGTTGTCGGCGGCGTATTGAAGATATGAGTAATATATACTTTAAAAATTTTAATCTTATTCTTGTCGCACAAGTTTTTAAAAATAAAATTTAGAGTAACAATTCATTTCAGCTTCATCCATGACGACTAATGTCAACTATTACGCGATTCAATTAGTTGAAATTATTATCAAAATAATATAAAAAGCATGGTTTCTTACTTTTATGCCATCTTCAGGTGCTTCATTCAAAACCCACTCGGAAAATTCTAGAATAAGGCCCATATTATCTGACCCTAAGTTTTGCAGATATCTAACCGTTTTTTCTATACTTTTTTCCGATTGTAACAGTTCCAAAGCTCTTCTATGTTGACCTAAATTTGAAAATTTTAAATTATTTATTACAAGATTTATTACCGTATTACTTACCTTTAGTTTGATACAAAATAATTAACTCGTTATGTTTTCCCATTTTTTTCAAAATCTTTTCCGTTTCTACCAAATGACAGTGATTTCGACGCAACAAGGGTGCTACCAGGGCATCTTTGGTTTGTAAGTAACACTTGACCAAAGTGGTATCGATGATTTGAAGCAGCTGATTGGTAGATTTGTTCATTTTTTCATTTAGGTTGCCTTGTGCGTTGGACGTAGACTAAAATTTGTATAGTATTATAAATTGGTCAAACGTAATTTTCAAAATTTAGAAATATGTCCGTCCGACTCGCTTGTAATAATCCACAAAATATATGAATTTTTCGTTTTACCTTGGTATCCTTTAATCTCCGTCTCATTTCAGTTAAATAATCACTAAGTGCAAGTATGCTATCTTGCAGTTCTTTATCAGTTAAATCTTTGTTTTTATCGGGAAATTCTTCTTGCTGGGCTTGAGGTAACATATCGGGGAATAGTCTAAAAAGAGAGAAGAAACTTGGCATAGCATCTAATAAAGGCAAAATTTCGTATTTCCAGATTAAAAGAAAAAAAATAGATAATAGTGTCCTGTTATATTATATTCTTAAACTGTAAATTTTAATGTGGTTGACAATAAATAAAACATAAGTATACCATAGACAAATGAAGTAAGTGGTAGACCCAGTGTTGCCATTCTCGGATGTGACTAGATTTTTCGTAGAACTTCGGTAGATTTAGATAATTTTCGGTAGATTTTTAAAATCAGTGGCATAACTGTACTCTCGCAGGCCACAACAAGAGGGACCACTGGGTCGAGGCGGCTCAAAATCAAAGAGAGCTGGACGTGAACGATTCTGCGTGATTTGAGTAAACTGATTAAAACAAATAATACGCTTTAGTAGTAATTAAAATTTCAAGGGGGCACTCTAGTCAACGATTTACTTTATATTATGGATAACATCAGAATTTATTCAATTCTCATATCTTAAATTGTAAAATCCGAGTTTGTTCTTTCTTTGGGTTCACGTCAAGGATTCACTGACGGAATTTATACAGATGTGTTTCGGGGATCCAATAAAAGCTTTAACATAAAACTACCTCGGGAAGTTCTAACATTGAATTGATGTTTTTCATACACGAAAAGCAGAAGTAGAGCAGAAAAAATATTAACGTTAGGAAACTTTTAAAATATATTTGTTTTCCGTGTAAACAACCTTCTAAATCAATTTTTGATATTTTGGTTCTGCATCAAGAATCTGTGGATTTTTATAAGAAAAAACGTTCGTAGAATAGTGTTTTCTTTTCAAGAATCGCCCATTACTACTTCAGTTCAAAATTTATGTATAACTTGGCGATATTTCGGTAGATCGGATAAATGAAAAGAAAATCGGTAAATCTACCGAGAATTCGGTAGATGTGGCAACACTGGATAGACCACGTGTACGGTAAAGAGAATGTGGCTCCCTGTGCGAAAGAGAAACGAGTAATAAGAACAGCCTGTTTCATTTGAATGGGCGGAAGAAACGGCAACATTAATAGATTGTCCCGAATTATTAGCCATGATAGACATAAATGTTCCACAGAGAGTTTTGAGAGAATTCAATCTGTTTGGTGTTCCTTATCACAGAACAAACTATGGTTTGTCATCATCTCTTACTCGTTTTTCAATTAAGGCGAATAAATTTGAAAATAATATCGATTTCTTTAATGATACATTGAATTCCTTGAGCTCAAAAATAAAGAATGCACTCTGATATATGTATCTGGTTGTTTTATCTATAGATGGTAACTTGTTTTTAGTGTATGTATTTTATATTTGCCCACCTTCTGTATACCTTTTTATTTTAACTTTTGTGTTTGTATGAGTATATTATACCCTATTTTATCTATATTGTGTATCTTCAAGTTTATATAATTTTGTATTTGACTAATTATCTAATTATTTGTTCAATGTTTTGTTGTATGTTTCTGTTCATGCGTGTGATACTAGAGATTTTTATATTATACTTATGTATTGATTTTTTTCTTTTGTAAATGGCTGGTCTGTCAATAAACATTTATTTATTTATTTATTTATTTACTATCAAGTGAATTCGATCAATAACTCCTAGAATACAAAGACAAAGCCCTAATTTGTGACGTCACGACCCGTTGCATCAACACATTGTTGGATTTATGTGTTTGTCAACTTTTAGTTTTACTTATGAATTTAGATGATCGTTATTTAAATATATAAAACATTCCCGTACAGCCAGGTACACTATATCTATATGTCATCCCCAAAGTACTTAAAGCATTAATTAATCTTGTCATCACTCATATACAAAAAAACACAAAAATATCAAACTGCTTTGAAAGAAGCGTCGGTCAAGATGAAATCAAATAGCTGTTAATATATGATGTCAGATCCAATTTATCATGTCGACCAGAAATGTTCTTTTTTTTTTGTTTTAAATTTTACTCTAAAATATAATAATTAAGCATAAGCTATGGTTTTCCAACGCAAAAGTTCATATTACTACCAAATAAATCATAGGACATACTACAAAGGGAGTAACAGTTTCATATTGTCTTTATGTTTTAGGACATTAATTTTCAACGATTGTAGACTCATTATAAGCATGGTATTATTGACTATTTTAACGCAGTAATCCTCATTTAGAAAAGTTCTTGGTTTGATAGTACAGATCTTAGACAGAAAAACAAGGAAGGGATCATAGCAAACTTTGCTTCGCCCATTAGAGTGAAACAAGCTGTTTTCTTCATTAATACTTTCTCTTTCACACTTGGTAAAACTTTATCACTACCGAACTCATGTGTTGTTCTTCTATACATCTATGAATTACACCTTGTTCATAACCTCATTTTTTTTTTAAATGAGTAAATGCTTATGTCATATATCGATGGAAGAAATATTATGATTTTTACCTTATAACGTCATATGGGTCGGTTTCTAATTTTAGAAATTCCTTCATGCTTTCAGCAAACTGCTTTTTCGCAAATAAGTCATAAGCTAAGATTGTTTGAATGTGATGAATTTTAGCTTGTTTTTCTTCTTCCGATTCGTTAGATATTTGCTAAAAGAATTGTACCATAAGCATTTTACTGTCTTTGTGACCCAAATTTTACTAAATTCTTACTACTTATTTTGTACTTACAGTTAACTTCAACGCTAACTGAAATTCTTTTGCATTAACCAACACTTCTCGTTGCTTGGCAATATCCACAGCCTGTACACACCATATCTGAGATAAAGAGGCAGCGAATAGAGTACCAGGACATGCTCGAACTAGGAATCTGACTTTGGACATATCTGAGAGGGTTTGTACTGACATACTTGGTTCTAGTGTGCAAACCTAAGAGGCAGGCAAGTATATTAATTTATTTTTTTAATTTTAGAACTACATTTTTTCATTTAAAATATTTACATCAAGTTATAGGGGGTTATTTCCTACCTCTATGCAATCAGTCAATACTCCCAAGGTATAAGGTTCATCATAGGCCAAATAAATGGGGACCTCTGACCATTTTAAAGCCTTATTTTTTTCTGTTTCCCCCAAAGTATTAACTAAAACAGTCTGATTTTCTCGACACAGAGCAAAGTGTGATTCTGAAATTAAGAGTATACATGGGTCTGCAGACTTAGCACTGCTCGTAGGGAAAAGATCAGTTTGTTTTCCATTGTCAACCTAAAATTGATGCAGAGTTAAATAATGATTTATAAGTAATTTTCTGCTATTATCAATTTATCAATCTGTATTATTATAGATAAAGTATTAAGCAAAAAGGATATTAAAATAAAACCTACCTGAAGTAAAGCATACTCATCTCTATAACCCAGACATAAAACACTTTGACACCACACCATAGACTTGGGGATATCAGTCACAGAAATGTCATCACATAATGGATGAAAATCTGTTTTCTTTAAGTAGTACAGCTGAATTTTCCTTTTCACTGCTACAGCTAAACGTATTACATAATGGGTATCTCCTGTAGTTGAAACTACTTTCTAGAAATGAATGGTTTATTAAAGGCAATAAATCATACAAATTCTATTTTATATAATATGTCAAATAAGAATAAAAAATCTGAAATGAAACAATCACAAAATATCACAAGTCACATCAGTACTAAAAGAATAACAATTAACTAAAACAATAATACTGTCACTACAGTCTATTATGTATAAAATTTAAATACTTAAAAATTCTTTAATACAACCCTTAAATGAGTTCAGAGAGAGTATAAATGGGTCCACATTCCTAGGCAGTGAATTCATTTCCCTACTCATTCTGGACATTGGGGTGTTAAACGCATAGTTTGTCCTATGGTATGGTTCATTAAGACTATGAACCCGAAGCACCCTCTGAGGTACAGAGAATCCAACAACCCCGAACAATTCAGGAGCATCAACCATAGAGTTTATGATCTTAGAAAATAATATTAGGTCAAGATAGATGCATCTATTATATAATGATAACAAGCTCATATAACCCCGTATTACACTGAATGGCACATCTTGCTTAAAAGCAACAAATTTCAAGAAACGGATCTGTACCTTCTCGATTTTATTTTTGTATATTTCATAGTTTGGTACCCAGACTGGAGATGCATACTCCAAGACTGATCAAACCATTGAGCAGTATACAGATTTAAAACATTGAAATCAGCTAGTGTGCGTTTAATAAAACCAACAAGCCTCAAACCACAGCTCGAAATACTATCAACGTGCAGGTCAAAAGAAAGACCCTCATCAAATATCACCCCAAGATCCTTTATATGATCTGAGCGAGTCAGCATTGTATTGTGCAATGTATAATTATAAACTATACTATCTTTTTTCTTTGAAAAAGTAATGGCAGAACATCCTGTTAAATTAAGTTGCATGAAATTGCAGTCACAACACTTAGTAAAACTATCCAGGTTACCCTGCAAGGCCACAACCTTAAATATCTTTAAGTCATCAGCATAGGAGACATCTGCTTGAGATTATTGAATCCTCTATGTCATTCACGAAACAATTAAAAAGAAGGGGTGCCAAATGTGCACCCTGTGAGACTCCAGAAGTGACAGGTATATCAGAAGATTCAACGCCATCAATCTTCATCCTTTGTGTTCGATTGGAAAGATAACTTTCAAACCACTTAAGAAAAACTCCGTGGATACCCATACTACTTAGCTTCATCAAGAGAAGCTGATGATCCACCTTGTCAAAGGCCTTCGAGAAGTCAGTGTAAATAACATCCACCTGACAACGCCTCCAACAAGACCTGCGCATAAGCCAACAGATTAGTGACTGCAGAGCGACCATGGACAAAGCCAGGTTCGGCAGTAGAGAAAATACTTCTGTTCAAACAATTTGCTAAATATAGAGAATTTTGAGATAGCTCTATAATTCTCAACAGTCGTCTTATCACTACACTTGTAGATTAGGGTAATATAAGCAGCCTTCCAAACATCAGGAAACACATCAAATGGAGAATATGATATCAAAATTTAGTTATATTGTTGGCTAAAAAAAATAATACATACCTGGGTATAAACAGCAAAAAAAGTTGCTCCTTTACTCTTTTGAATTATATGTAGAGTAGTAAAGTTAATAGCATTGATGTCATGAAGCCTTACAACATTATCTGCAAGAACAATTTTTTTTAAGAAATATTCAAGATCCTTTAACACAAACAAAACAGTAGATAAATGTTAGACGAGGAGAAAAATATCAGCTTAAATTTTACAAAAAACTAAGTATTTTTTATGTTATGTTTATTGTTTCCTCTTTACCATTAAATTTTAATGATGAATTGTGGGAAATCTTTTGATTAAGTGAAATTGAGGATAACGACGTTTATTTGAAAAAATTTCATCACATACTTCTTATTTCGAGGTTGTAGGACATAATTTTGGCCTTAATTATCCTCAATTTTTCCAGAAAAACACATAAAATAGCTTTTTACTTTAGGTTTCATTTTTTCCTTAAATTGTTAAAATTTTTTTATATCCACAATTTTCACGTACATAGAAACAGGAAAGTTTTTCTAAAATAGTTTCCTTGAAAAGGAGAAAAAATAAGGGAAAACGAAGGCCAGAAGCGTGTTCTACGACTTCGAAATACGTGGTAAATGTCGAAATTTTTTCAAAAAAACTTAGTTTTTCTTGATTTCAATTATTTAAAATAATTACTTATAATTGTTGTCTATTCTTTTTTTCATTACGATTAAATATTAATTAAAAATTACTTAAAAATCGTAAATTTATATTACTTTATTTACTCTTTAAGTTACCTGTTAAGCTAAGTAAAAGATCTTGTTCTGGAATAACTTCCAATTGCTGAATAGGTTTATTACTGAATGATTTATTATATCTCATCAAAGTGAGTTCAGGTTTTGGATCCTTTTTTTCTAAATTATACATAAAAAGATGCCCTTGTCGTGTGCCCACCAGTAATGTATCATCTAAACAAAACAAAATCAGATCAAGTTAAAGAACATGGAAAAAAAGGACGTTACTACTTACTGTATGCGGCTATACATTCCACCTGATGTGTTAGTTTTATCAAAGGATGCAGCTGATAAGCTTCGTGCATATTATTAGAATTTATTAAAAATAATAATTATGTTTATTCATAAACTCTTTTAGGGTGGAGTTTGAGGTTATGTCAAACCCTGGAACAAAAAGGTGTCAAACTATTTGACAACGATGTCCTTGAAGAAATTTGCTATTTCTGGGCTCCAAATCCTAAAATTTGGGATTTGCAAACTAAAAAAAAACCATTTCATGGTTATTCTTTTGAATCATTATTACTTTCAGTTCTATCCCTTGAAGTAATCATGATCACTTCGACGTAATGACAAGTAAATGCTTATTCAAAACATCATAAAGTTATCAGTTTTCACTTTGTTTACCGATAATTTACCCTAAAGAATACAACTCAAGATTACCGCTTCAATCAGTCGTTTTTTCTTGTTCATATTTTTTCGCATTTTCTAGGAATGGCGTCATAAGTGTGAAACCAAAATTATTATAATCAATTAAATCACATATCGGCTACATTATTTTAAATTATTTGAACAAATTTATTCATAATGTTGATAAAAAGCACCAGGAATAGGCCAAACTACTTTTATTCAAGATTATTATGCTACAATTTTTAAAACCGCAAATCTATATTTGAACTTTATCAATTGGTATGAATTATTTTTTATACATTTTAATAAATTTTATTTCGTGATAGAAATATTTTAGAAGTGATTACCATGCACGACGCTTACCAAGTTCACTCCTTATTAAGGATAAATCAAGTAGAATGTATAGCAGCAAACAGTAAGTTGCAGTTATTTTAGACTCATAATTTTTAGGTGATTTTTACATATTAGATCTACTCAAAAGATTTATTCTGAATTTATAAGTGACAAAATTAAAAACAAAATGGCCACTTTAAGCCGCCATATTGTTCAAGTTCAAAAAATATGTTTTCTATAATGTGTAGTGGCGCACCTCCTCCTTAGGGAGGTGCCGTGTAACAAAAGGGTAGATGTGCATTTACTAATTATAGGGAGATACTGAACTTGTGATTGTATATCAAGACCAAAAAAAATGAATATAAAATTAATTAAAACCCAAAAAGAACATTAAAATGGGGGAGGGGCGAGCAAACTTGAATCAGAGGTACTAAAACGTTGATGAACGCTGCAGCAGGCAAGTTGATTTTTCAATAATCTTTTAGATGATACTTTATTAGTGGGAACGAAACAAGGATTCCTTTTTATGTACAACTTAGAAAAAAAGGTTCCAAAATGTGAAGTTACTTTAATGAGATATAGTAAATCTTTTAGTACTAAACCCATCCAGCAATTAGAAATCATACCGGACCAAAATCTATTGCTCAGCTTAACAGGTTAGAAAGTATCTTTTAGTGTTTTACTTGAACAATTATGGTTTTAGATAGTGATAAATCAGTTTCTTTATTCTTTCAGATAACATCGTGAAGCTACACGACATCAGTGTCGATAATTTCACTACTTTGAACACTATCCAAAAGAGTAAAGGAGCCACATTTTTTACCGTTAACACTCAAGTGTGTATTGATTTCTTAAAGCTATTCAACCAGGTCTTACTTTAAATATTTCCGCGTTCTGTGCGAGTTAGCTTTTTGCTGCCTTATAATTATTTAATTCAATCAGTGATATAATATTCGCTATTGTTCGGTTTCCGAAAGACAATGCCATGTTGTCAAATATTTTTATTTACCCTTAAAAATTTAAATAAAATTCCCTTTTCAACACTATCAATATGGAATTCTGATAAAAATATACCTCTTTATTTTTAGAAAATAGTTTCAGCCACAGGAAATACTCATTATTTAATTCGTTTGGCTGTAGTAGTAAAAAGAAAAATTCAGCTTTATTTTTTAAAGAAAACTGATTTTATTCCATTATGTGAGGACATACCTGTGACAGACGTTCCAAAGTCCATAATGTTGTGTCAAAATGTATTATGTTTGGGATATAAAGAAGAATATGCTTTGCTTCAGGTAACACAGACACTGTTTACTTTCTTAAGAGAGTCTCGATTTTTCGATTTATTTAGGTATTAAATTCGTTTAATTCGTTTAACTCAAAACTAAAAGAAGTAATGAAAGTTGCGAAACTCTGAGATCTATTAGATCCGCCAAAACATCCATTAAAAAATAAATTTTACTAATTTACATATATGTATATATATATATATATATATATATATATATATATATATATATATATATATATATATATATATATATATATATATATGTATATAGATGAATAATTGGAGTATAACATGACTTATCAATACTAACAAGACACTTCCCAAAATATTTCTTTTTCTTTGTTTTAATTGAATTTTTTATACTTCTTCTATGTATTAAAATACTTTGTAGTTTTATAGGTGGCCAAAATGAGAGCGAAACCACAATTGAATATTATAATTTTGTTTTTCATTATTTGATTAGAAATTTCATTATGTAAAAATTCATGCAAAATTGTTATTGAGAGGAAATTATTTTAATATAGGGAAAATAGTTTAACGTAGGTACCTTTTATTGATTATTCGGTACAATTTGTGTAATTACACTTTATTATCACAATATATAACAAGTAATAACGTCTTAAGCAATTTTCCCTTTTTATACATATTTTCTTTATATCTACGCCACTGCTATGGTAGGTATAGTCAGCGTCAAAAGTTCAGTAGCACAGTAGGGACGTGTCTTGTGTTTTAAATTACTCGTGATACTTTTGGTTACGATTACAACCTTCGAACATACCCCTGTAGAAGTAGCATAACGTCAGAACTAGGGCTCGGTTGTTTGAATGCTGAATAACGTAATAATATTTTTATTTATATTTGAAAAAGTGTTGATAAACAGTAGATATTTAATTTCTTGGTACAGACATACCGATTTTATGCTATCCTTTTCTAATTGCATTATTTAAACGAGTATCATCGGTACGTTCTTCGAACATACCCCTGGATACGCCAATTCTGAAAACAAAGTATGAATATATGGTTGCCTAAATTTTAATTATTTATTTTCAACATGTAAACAATATCTAACAAAATTTACCGATGAAAATAAGTTTTTAAATCCTCTTTTTGTTAATATTAATTGTAAACTTGGCATATATAGTAATTTCTAACACTTAAAAACACCGAAAAAAGTCACGACAAGCAATTAAACTGAAAGACAAGATAAGTAAATATGTTTATGTCTGTCAAACATCAAAAAAGCGTCTCCCCCACCGACCATAAACAGCCTTCAAACAAATCTATTGTTGTTTAAATCTAGTGTATGATCGAAGATTACAACCGATGAACTACCTTAAGGTAGATGGTGGGTTTTTTCGAGTAAATAGTAACCGGAGTACTAGTAAATTGGCAGGAATTCCATCGCAACTCCAGGTACTATAAAAATAAAAATTCTCAATCGCCTAAAAGGAAAAAAAACTGATTTTTCTGTTAAATTGTAGCTTGAAGATGGAACACAAACTAGTCTGTTTCCTATTAAGTTGATGGATCCTTGCATGGTATTAATTTCTGAGTCTCATTTTGCTTTATGCAGGGACAACCACACGGTTCTAGTCAATACTTCAGGCGAAACTGAAAAAAATAAGACCCTAAAATGGCCGGAAGTGCCGGTTTGCTTTGCTTATGATGAACCATATACATTAGGAGTATTAACAGATTGCATAGAGGTATGGAAGTAGACTTAGATTTTTTTAACGATTATTAGGGGAAGGTGGGGTAATTGCGAACACTTAAGGGAGAACTGAAATACAATAAAACCAAATGAAGTTACGAGGCTTATTTATTGCTTAATATTTACTTAAACTAATCATTCTTATGTTCTCATAATCAACTTAAATAAATTTTCAAAAATAAAATCAAATTTCAATAAAAAACAAAACCTCTGGTGTCCGGGATTACCCCACAGCTTGGGGGGTAATTACGGATGGTGTATGGGGTAATCACGGACATAGTCTAATTGGCACAGAAATCACAGATAAATCCCCTCGATGTGCTTGCACCACTCATGCAATTTTTGTGGGCCCACAATTTACATTTACATCTTCTGTGATTGGTTCTTCATACTTTTCATTACAAATAGGACAATAATACCCTTCAACAACCTTTGTAACACTTTTGTTGACTTTCTTTTTCTTACGCTGTACGTTCCTATCCTTAGCTTTCATATCATCTTCAAATGCTTTAAGATTCTTCATACATTTCTTTCTTTCAGTGGTTCGTACAGACTTATCATTTTCTTTTGCCTCTTCTTCATTTTTCTCCCTTTGTTCCTTTCCTTCTAAGGCGTCTTTCATAGGGGTACTAGTGATTATAATTGAATGTTTCTTTCTGGAACATTGCCTACTTTTCTGTTGTGGCAGTTGGGGAACATTAACAACATCTTGAAGTGGAACTGATTTGTCTAACACAGGTGAAGGTGTTACTGATCGCTGCTGCACAACTGATAATGGAACTACTTGTGCATTAGGTGACACTGCTCTCTGCATAGATAGTGTCGGTGCAATCTGGGTATCAGGTGTTACTGCTCGTTGCACAGATGGTGTCGGTGCTATCTGGGCATCAGGTGTTACTGCTCTTTGTATATTTGATGTCGATGCTGTCTGCACATCAGGTGATGCCGAATCAAAGAAATGTTCGTCAAATATTGTTGTATCTAATGGCCAAATACCAGCTGCCCGACGAAAACCATTTGCAGCTTTTTCTATATTGCTGATTCGATTGAAAGCTTTAGTAAAAAGCTCGACAACTTCATATTGTGTAATTTTCGGCCTATATTTGAAGCCATGTATAAGTCCCATTCTCTGTTGTATGCAGTTTTGAGCGGTCCAAAATATGTTAAGTCCAGCGGTTGCATACGATGTGACGTATGTGGTGGAAGAGATAACAGTATTATTCCATTCTGGCGACAAAGAAGGTAGCAAGCCAGGCTAATATGACTTTCATGGTTGTCTAAAATAAGAAGAATAGGTTCTTCAACAGTTGGTTTAGCGTAAGAGATAGAATGATGTAACCAATCTATGAATAGGTTTTCATTAATCCAACCCGAATCGCTCACGGCTGCAACCATATCAGCATTGCCTCCATGCAATAGATGAACATTCATTCGCTTCCTCTTGAAAATAAAAAATGGAGGGACGTACTTTCCTGAAGCACTGAATGCGCAAACAATTGTTGTTGTTGTGCCTCTTTCACCACTTGTAGCCATGCCGACTTGTTTGTGGCCTTTCGGAGCTAGAATTCCAGAATTTTTCTGGGCGTTAGAAATGCCGGTCTCGTCAACATTGTAAATGCGATTGACATCAAACTGATATTTCCTTTGTAAGGCTTCCAAGTTTTCGAAAAAGATTCTCACTTCTGTTTCATTAAAAGCTGTAATTCTATTAATAGAAGTGGATTCAAGTTTGCGGCGAGAAATGTTGTGATGTCTTTTTCGAAATCCATAAAACCAGTCCTTTCCCGCCATTTGTGATGTTTGGTCAAAATTATGCTTTAACTGATTTACTTCAGCAAATTTGAAAGCTATTTTCCTCACCATCTCTATAGTTAAGGCATAAAATAGTTTACTGCATTTTAAAATGTGTTCTTCTAATTCTTTTTCTTGGTCTTCTTCCACTTTTTGGGGTCTTTATAATTTTTTTATTAAGATGATCGTGTATAATGCTTTTTGGTATAGAGTAAACGATAGCTGCTTATCCTAATGAAAGTTTTTTGTTCTTGACGTCCTGAATAGCTTTTTGTAAATCTTCTAATTTGTATTTGGTCTCCGTCTTTCTTTGGTAATTTCGAGGCATCTGAAATATAAAAAGGTTTAGGTAGGTTTATAAAAAAAATTATTTGAGTAGGTTTATAACAAGTCTATATAACTGGGTATTCGGCCTATAGGCCCATATAGGGGTAATTACGGATGTCTGTGATTACCCAACACAAATCGTCCGCCATTACCCGACTCACAAAAAAACGAAAAGCTATATATTTATTTGAGGTTAGAATATCGTAATGCACTTGGCGATTACTTACAAACGTTGCTTAATTAGACGTTAGTTCACTTTAAAAAAAAGTGAATCCTATGTTTAGCTTGAAATAATATACACGTATGCAATTTTACTAAAAAATAAGATGAAAATGTTGAAAAATAATCGACTTAACTTACCTTGTACGGCGAACGCGACCTCATCTCACCATGCACCGTTCGGCATTGTATTCGGGCTCGACTCGCGATTGTGGCAGTTAAAATATCTGCTATCTTTTTCTAACATAGCTATACTGGCGTGTCCGCCATTACCCGCCGCCTGGGATTCCCCCATTCTCCCCTATCAATTGTTCTTGTTTATATTGTTTTATGTAATTTTTTTTTCAATAAAAATCATGATTTAAGTAACAAAATATTTATTATAATATTTCAAACAACTTGGGAAAAAATATTCACAAATGACATAATAGCTAGAATGCAACGCCTAAGGACTTAAAAAAAGAATAACTTTACCTTAAATTACCTAAATATCACAACCTTTTATATCACATTATTTAGTTTTTATAATATTTAAAATTTACAGCAGCCAAAAAATAAAAATTTAAAAGATTTTTTAACGAAAATAATTATCCGAATAAAAATTATTACCCCTTAACAATTTATAGACAAACCAGTAAGCGAATCCTGACAAGAATTTTCTGACAGTAAAAGCTGCTAAGAAGCTCTAGACAAGTTCTAACAAATTTTTATTTATGCTAAATAATAAATAAATAAGCAAAAATATTTTATTAAAAAGTTGATGCTGGTAGGCGTTACTATGGGGTAGTTAATCATCTTCGGGGAATGTTTAAAAAGGAATTACTATTTTTTATACCACTAAATTTATTTAGAAAACAGTGAGTGCAGTTTCAACTCACAGAGTCATTTTCAAACTGAATTACAAACGTAGACTAAGTATTCAATACAGAAACATGAGAAAATTTAACAATAAATAAAAACTACCTGAGAAATTACATTATTACAAAGGGGAGGTACTAAATTTTGGGAACTAATTATTATTTGGCAACAACAAATAACGGTGAAAAACCCAAGTTTTGTCTGATCATTAAGGAAATTTTCATTTTTATTTTTACTATGTTCATATATTTCTAAAGATTCAAGAATATTTAACTTTTGGCCCTTTGTTGAATAATGTAATATGCCAGTGTTGCTTAAATTAGGTAAACTGAGGTTATGTTCTAAACAATGGTTGGCAAAGCTCAAGTCTGTTTTTTGTAGTCTATATGATCGTTAGTGTCCTGAAAAACGAGTTTTAAAGCTTCTACCACTTTGTTCAATGTACAAGCTATCACACTCTGAACATTTTAACTTATAAACTCCTGATTTATCAAATTTATTAATTTTATCTGTAGCATTGTAAAGGATAGTGGACAGATTGTGTTGAGATTTAAGAGGTACTTTTATGTTATGTTTGGAAAGAGTATTAGCTATGTTTTCTGATACGGTACCACAGTATGACAAAGATATATAAGATGAACTATCTTTATCATTTTTTATTTTGGGATATATTGAATTAAAGGCTAGTTGTTTTTGTTTTTTAGTTATTAGTTTCTTTTTAGTTTGTTGGGAGACATTGTTTGATATTGCAATCCTTGCAAAGAGAATGCTCTATGTATCATTGAATTGTATGCAGCCATTTTGTGTTGTAAGGGGTGAAAAGAGTCATTTGATATAGTATTACCTGTTTTCATTCATTCATATCAGCCCGTTTTCATCCACTCGTGAATGTAGGCCTCTTCCATATTTTTCCATTTCTGTCGGTCCGTAGCGATCCCCATCCAGTTTTTTCCGGCAATTTTCTGGATATCGTCACGCCATCTCTTTTGGGGCCTGCCAACACTTCTCTTGTTCTTTCTTGGCCGCCATGCTGTTATCTTGTATGTCCATCTGTCTATGTCATGTCTTGCGATATGTCCAGCCCATCTCCATTTTAGCTGCGCTATTGGTTTGCTCACATCTGTTATTTTCGTTCTTCTTCTGATTTCTTCATTTGGAACTCTATCTCGTAAACTAATTCCCAGCATAGCCCTTTCCATTGCTCGTTGTGTAACCCAAAGCTTATCAATGGCTTTACATGTTAGGGAGGTTGTTTCAATACCATAAGTAAGAACTGGCAGTATTACCTGTAAACGTTGGTTTTCTAAAAATTTTAAAATTACTCTGATTATTAAGGTGAGATATGGTGAAATCTAGAAAATTTATTTTATGGTTATTTTCAGTTTCCAGAGTAAATTGAATTTTGGATGGCAATTATTAATGTATTGTAAAAATTTTTGAAGCTATCTAGTAGTATAAGTTATTAACAGGTTGTACACCGAAGAAATCAAGAAATTGACAGACTTTGTATTTCAGTGTATATTTGAATTATTACAATCGGCCAAGCGCTTTCGGTCTCTATCGGACCATCCTCAGGGCTCAGACCCTAAAAACGAGAGAATATGGTCAGCAAATAAGTTTACTCAGTACTCACCAGCCACACTCACTCGTCAAAGGGCACACCTCAACCCTGCCAGTTTGAGAAAAGTCGCGAGCTTAGCCTCCACACAGGACAAGATGTATACAATTTAAAAAATTTTCAGAAACATTTAAAATTAAAATTAAAACCAGAACATTCAATACACAGTGCACGTTGACATGATTAAAACAATAAACATTTTCAATAACAACCCAAAAGGGTGAGGTTATGCCACACACAGTCAGTCATAACCTCACCCTTTTGGGTTGTTATTGAAAATGTTTATTGTTTTAATCATGTCAACGTGCACTGTGTATTGAATGTTCTGGTTTTAATTTTAATTTTAAATGTTTCTGAAAATTTTTTAAATTGTATACATCTTGTCCTGTGTGGAGGCTAAGCTCGCGACTTTTCTCAAACTGGCAGGGTTGAGGTGTGCCCTTTGACGAGTGAGTGTGGCTGGTGAGTACTGAGTAAACTTATTTGCTGACCATATTCTCTCGTTTTTAGGGTCTGAGCCCTGAGGATGGTCCGATAGAGACCGAAAGCGCTTGGCCGATTGTAATAATTCAAATATACACTGAAATAGAAAGTCTGTCAATTTCTTGCTATCTAGTAGTGCCTTTAAAACATACTAGACCATCGTCCACATATCTGTACTAAAATTGAACATAGTTTTTGCTTAAAGGGGAATTAAGAATATTTTATTTCTATCTATTGCGCCTCTACCTCCTCATCGTATATTTTAGGTTTGTGATCTAGAAGTAAACATATCGGTACAAACCCTCACAAATATGCCTAAAGTTCGATTTTTGGTCCAAGCTAGTTCTGGCACTCTATTCGCTGCGTCTTTATCTCAAATATGGTGTGTCCAAGCTGTAGACGTAGCTAAGCAACGTGATGGGTTAGTTAATGCAAAAGAATTTAAGTTGGCGTTAAAACTGACTGTGAGTAGAGCGCTTATGGTGATGTTTCGATCACTGTTGCCATGGCAACCTGCTACTTAATATTTTTTTGTATTTATTGTATTTTTAGAAAATCTCCAATGAATCCGAGGAAGAAAAACAAGCCAAAATACATCACATTCAAACGTTATTTGCGTACGATTTATTTGAGAAAAAACAATTCGCCGAAAGTATGCGGGAATTTCTTGAGTTGGATACTGATCCTTACGATGTTATAAGGTATGTATATATGTAGAAGTGGGGATCAATACAGTGCCAAGTCGTTAAAGAAACCTGGTCAACTAGAGCATCTCCTCCAGCCGTATGTCCCTCAAGAACCTTAGAATGTTGGATGGCTTTAAAGTGGACAGCTCCTAGCTGCATTCTGAAAAGATATGGATGGAGAGTTTCGTCCTCTTCCTCGCAAAATCTGCACTCCTCTCTTTCTACCAATCCGGGTTTCTTGATGTGTCTTTTCAGGTGGCAATGCTGCGTCAGAATTCTAGGTTGGTTTTTACTTAGGCTTAAGCATTATTTGAACCTCTTCTGGTCGCAAGTAAAGTACCTTTGCTCGTCTCATTCTCTGTAGACCAGTCCAGTAATTGTATCTCCAGCTCCCTTTCACTTTTTTCAGTTGTTCCAGCATTACACTGCTACTGATTCCACAAAAAGGTGCGGGATCAAGCTCTTTTCTCACGAGCTTCCACTATTTCATTTCCCTCTACCCCCGGTGTGATCCGGTACCCACAGGAGGATGACTTTATTATTCTTACTTAATTCGTTCCTCTAGGCATTCCCAAACCATCTTGGAGCTGATTATATTAGTTAATGGTTAAGCAGCCAATTCCTGACAAACGAGTAGCGCTGTTGTGTAGTCGAGGTGAGGTTGTGAGATCATATAATCAGTCCATTGGTTGATTGTTGTGCTGTAAGTACTTAGAGTGTGTTTGATAAATGTGGAGAATGTTTCACATACAAGACCTCTATAAATAATTGTATTATAAAAGGGGATTTCATAGATTAGGCGGAGGATTTTCTAATCTGCTGAATCTAGATAAGCCAGTAGTGATCCACGTGGAAGCGCCAAAAGATCGGTCTAATAAAAAGCTTGTAGATCGTTAATTTGAGCTTTAAGTTGAGTTTACTATTTTAGTTTAGCAAAGAGTGAGGAGCTATCAACGAAGTCTTGGCTTCGATAAGTAAAGAGTTCGTATTAAGGTGCCAATTGAGAAATGGATAACCGATTATCTGGGATCGTAAATCGAGATTTAATAAACATGACAGGCTGCATTTTCGCGGGGTTCAGCTTGATCTTCTAATCGGTAATCTTAGTATAAATAATCGAAATGATCCTGAGGATGTCGCAAAAGCAGTATCGTCGGCGAATAAAAACTGTTTTCTATATTGGTCATGTGGTATATCTAACGAATATAGGCTGAATAGAGTGCGGGAGAGAGGAGAATCCTGAGAAACCCCCGCTCTAATTGACTTCGCTGTAGATATAGCGTTATCCGACGATTCTAGGAATGTTCTGCCCTCCAGGACCTTTAGGACCAGTCTTACCAGTTAGGGATTCTAGTCTTATAAATTTAATTATATGCCCATTGTGCCATACCTTGTCAAATGCCTTGCTAATATCTAAAAAGATGGTCCCAGTACGCAATTTCCTATTGAAACCTTGTGTTATAAGCGACGGCAGCCTAGTGGTCTGCTGAACGCTGCTATGGCTCCCTCTAAACCTGAAGTGCTCTGGAGGCAAGATGTTCCTTAGATTTGTGTCGCAGAAATGTTTTTGGTTTTTAGATAAGAAATAGGCATTTTGGGTATTTTAGTTCTAAATTTTTAGGTTATTTCCTGACATGTTACCCCAAAATCAACAAGAAGAGGTATCTGATAAGAACAAAGATCTTACTGACAAGGAAATACAAAATAGTATTCTTGCACTCAGCGATTATTTAACTGAAATTAGACATAGAATACAAGATAACAAGGTATTCTCATGATAAAAATTGTATCTTTTTTCGAGTGATTTTGTATAGGTAACAAGCACATACCGATTCTGATATATTCATAAAAAAATCTTTATTTTTTCCATACACTTGATCTATAGCATAGGTTGACCTTGAAACCGCTATGTCGTTATATTTAATATACAAAAACATTGCTAACATATTTTAGTCTACATCTGGCACGTCAGCGAAACTGAAACCCAACAAATCAATTAACCAGCTGCTGCAAATTGTCGATACAACATTGGTTAAATGTTACCTACAAACCAAAGATGCCTTAGTAGCTCCTTTGTTACGCTTAAATTATTGTCATTTGGAAGAAACTGAAAAGGTTTTGAAAAAAATGGGGAAACATAACGAGCTAATTATTTTGTATGAAACTAAGGGTAAGTTGTCGATATCTCAGAAACTGTTAATGTTAAAAAATACGCAGCGGCTCTCATGGGGAGATTTTGGGTGCGACACCTTGTTTATACTGTGGAACTTGTGGTTAGAAGCATCTTAAGTCTCCGAGAAAATTTGGTATGCAATATAACTTACTATTTTTATTCAATATTTAGGACAACATAGAAAAGCTTTGGAACTGTTACAAGCGGACAATGACTTAGAGAAAGCGATTGATTATTTACAAAACTTAGGATCAGAACACATACACTTTATTCTGGAATTTTCCGAATGGGTGTTGACCGTAGAACCTGAGGAAGGTTTGAGAGTAAGAAACGCTTTATTTTGAATACATTTTGGTTATAAATTTATATCTTTTTCTCTTGCAGATTTTTACGGAAGATTTAGCAGAAGTTGAAAACCTTCCCAGGGGTCCCATTTTGGATACATTGTTAAAAAATCATCCCGATTTGGTGATTCCTTATCTGGAACACATTATTTACACATGGGGGGATAAAAATCCCATTTACCATGACACCCTGATTTATTTATATAGGGAGAAGATTTTAAAAGACGAATCTCAGGCTACGAACACACGTGACAAATTGTTAAAGTTTTTACAAACGGTAATCAGAGGATATATCACCACGGAACACCATTGTGCTAATTCTCATGTTCCTTTCAGAGTACTGAATATACTGCCGAAGATATTTTAAAGGATTTTCCTACTGATTCCCTAATAGAAGAGAGAGCTGTTATTCTTGGAAAATTAGGAAAACATGACGAAGCGATAGCATTGTATGTCAGAGCATTAGGCGATGTTCAGAAGGCAGAAGAATACTGTGAAAGAGTTTTCAGTAGGAAAGAGCCTGGAACTCTAAATGTAACGTTATTAGGGTTTATTCATACCAAGAGTTTTTTTATTTAATTTATCTTTTTTATATATTTTAGGTATATGTGTCGTTAATAGAACAAATTTTAAAACCAACTAGCTCTCTAACAGATCTACCTGACCTCGTTCTTTCGACGAAAACAGCTAAGCCAGATTTAGAGTTAGCGTTGCAACTTTTACAAAGAAATGGTTCCAGAGTTGACCCCGTTAACGTGTTAGCAAAATTGCCCGACGATATTCCTGTTACAAAAATATATCAGTTTCTCAAGAAGGCTTTACATAAAGTGCTTCAAGAGAGTCGACAGGTAAATGACTTTTATGACATTTTAGGTATCATTTATTCTACTCTTCTAAGGAATAGAGTATAATGTGTTGACATAAGAGCCATTACTACCAAGAGCTAAGATTTCATTTAGAGATATAAGAAAACATTCCAAATATATAAGGAATCATGATTTTTGAGTTAAGACTATGTCATCTTGGAATTAAATAATTTATTTCACGATGACACTGCCTAGAGTAAAGAACATTGATTTGCTGTGAAAAATTTGATTATATGATGCTTACAATGTGTAATTTACATTTTAGGCTCAAATGTTAAATAAACTTTTATACGCTGACCACTTAGATTGCCAAGAAATGAAATTAAAGTTACAGCGTCGACAGGTATTGGTGACGGAATTAAACGTTTGTCCGCTTTGCAAAAAGCGGTTTGTAAATCAAAGGTAAATATTTGATACAAGTAGAAATTGTTACTTGCAGTATTTTAACAATATTTCAGTAACAAATTCAGTTTTACCTCCTGAAAATGGAATCAAGTTTAACTACTTGTTGTTGGTCACTTTAAAACTCTTAATCATTCAAAGGAGTATAAATCAATTAAAAATGGAGTACTACGGTTATATGAAGCCTCTTTTTCAATCGACTTCTACAAGATGGAGGTTCTGAATTTGACTGTTTTTTTTTTTATATATTTACGTCGATTACTCCGGGAAGGCGGTACTGATTTGAATGAAATTTTTTGCTTTATGTTCAGGAAGTTGCTGCGGTGGTCCTATATTTCTTTGTACCAAAATCGGTTCAGCAAAATTCAACATGACGCTGATAATATCGCGGAAAAAAAATTTTTGGCTGATTTCGTCCAAAATTGGTATGGGGAAGGTTTCGGGGGTCGTTCATAACACATTTAAAAGTATCAAAAAAAAGTCAATATGGTGGACCCAATATGGCGAGCTAAAAATTTTACATCTTTTGATTTTGTCCAAAATTGGTATAAGGGAGTTTATGACGGTGTTAACTACGAATTTAAATTTATTTTTACAAAAATCAGTATGGCGGATTTAAAATGGATGAATAAAAAATTAACATCTTTCGATTTTGTCTAAAATTAATAAGGAAATTTTTAGAGGGTGTAAATTACGATTTTAAAGTTATTTTTAAAAAATTCAATACGGCGGATCCAATATGGCGGACACAAATTTTTTGTATCTCTCGATTTTGTCCAAAATTGGTATAAAGGAGGTCTTGAGGATTTAAATTACTAATTTTAAATTATTTAAAAAAAATTCAATATGGCGTATCCAATATGGCGGAATAAAAAATTAACATCTCTCGATTTTGTCTAAAATTGGTATAAGAAAGTTTTAGAGGGTGTAAATTACGAATTTAAAATTATTTTTAAAAAATTCAATTCGGCGAATCCAATATGGCGGACACGAAATTTTATATCTCTCGATTTTGTCCAAAATTGGTATAAAGAAGGTCTTGAGGATGTAAACTACTAATTTTAAATTATTTTTAAAAAATTCAATATGGCGTATCCAATATGGCGGAATAAAAAATTAACATCTCTCGATTTTGTCTAAAATTGGTATAAGGAAGTTTTAGAGGGTGTAAATTACGACTTTAAAGTTATTTTTAAAAAATTCAATATGGCGGATCCAATATGGTGGACAAAAAATTTTATATCTCTCGATTTTGTCCAAAATTGGTATAAAGAATGTCTTGAGGATGTGAACTACTAATTTTAAATTCTTTTTAAAAAATTCAATATGACTTATCCAATATGGCGGAATAAAAAATTAACATCTCTCGATTTGTCTAAAATTGGTATAAGGAAGTTTTAGAGGGTGTAAATTACAAATTTAAAATCATTTTTAAAAAATTCAATTCGGCGAATCCGATATGGCGGACAAGAAATTTTATATCTCTCGCTATTGTCCAAAATTGGTATAAAGGAGGTTTTGAGGATGTAAACTACTAATTTTAAATTATTTTTAACAAATTCGGTATGGCGGAATAAAAAGTTAACATCTCTCGACTTTGTCTAAAATTGGAATAAGGAAGTTTTAGAGCGTATAAATTACGAATTTAAAATTATTTATAAGAAATTATTAAAATTATATCTCGCGATTTTGTTCAAAATTGGTATAAGGCAGTTTTTGCGGGTGTAAATTACGAATTTGAAATTACTTTCAAAAAAATCAATATGGCCGATCCAATATGGCGGACAAAAAATTTTATATTTCTCGATTTTGTCCAAAATTAATATGACAGTTTTTGAGGGTATAAAAAAGGAATTTAAAATTATTTTAGAAAAATATTCAAATATAGCCAACTAAAAATTTTACATTTCAGGATTTTGTCTAAAATTATTATGAGGGTTCTTGAGGATGTAAATTACGAAATTACAATTATTCTTGAAAAATTCAGTATGGCGGATATAATATGATGGACTGAAAATTTTAAATCTCGATTTTGTTTACAACTGGTAGTGGGGGGTTTTTGAGGGCATAAATAACAAATTTTAAATAATTCAATATGGCTGATACAACATGGTAGTCTAAAAATTTTACATTTCCCGATTATGTCCAAAATTGGTATTAGCGCTATTCGAAGATGTAGATTAAGTGTTTAAAATTATTTATTTAAATTTCAATATGGATCCAACATGGAAGTTCTTCTAGTATTAATACTGGAGGGTTTTTGGGGGCTTAGATTACGAATCTAAAATTAATTTATAATATTCAATACAGCAGATTTACTATTGTGGACTGAATATTTCTAGAGGACAATTTTATTCAAAACTAGTATTTGAAGAATTCTCTGAATCAAAGAATTTTTTGTTGGTAAATTTAGTGTGGTTTAACAACTATGGATAAAATGGGTACTTTTGTGCGACGTTGGAAACATAGCGATGTACATTACATCTTACCTAATACTTAGTTCAAATAAAATATGAATATTGTGAAGAATTCAAAACTAAAGTCGAAAAAAAAAAGATTTTATTAAAAAATTGCAACGGCTTCTAAAAAAGTGCTAGAAAGTGAAAAATAACAATATATTTACGCTCAAATATTCGTGAAAACTCGGGAGAAAAAATTCCGGTTTTTGCGAAAAAATCAAAAATATACTTAAACTTGCCCCTGCTAATTATTTTTTCAACAAATAATTAGCAAAGCCCAAACTTTTTAAATTTAAATTTTTCAATTTTTTTAAAGACGTCCAGAACATTTCAGCTCTCCTCCTATACGCATACTTATAATCCCTTTTTAAATTATGGCTTAGAAAAAATTTTCTTTTTTCAAAATTTAAGAGCTGTAGCTCATCATTCCCAAGTGCCATAAATAAACAGCAAGAAAGGTGAGGCGGCTTGGCGTCTCGCTGGGTCGGCCGGTTATGGTGGGTCCTCTCCGGCACCACCTGCGTGGTACCCCTTTCACTAACCTGATCATTCAATGTTCACATCAACTCAACAAAAACCCCTGCAAGGTTCGTGCGATGCGGAATTTAGACCATTTCCTTAATTCGTCCACGAAAGCAGCGTTCAATTCAACCTAGGGCCAGCTAATTCAGGATTATCGGTACATAGGCTTCACCAAAATTATACCACAGAGATACAATCTGGTGGAGATGAACGGCTGTGCTATGGGGTAAATTAAGATAGGGAGTCGTGTACGGTAACAAGCGCTGATTTGTAGTCAAATTGTCGCGCGTTCTTTACCCGTAGAACCGGTACGCAACCCGTATGACGATCAAGCGTTTATGCGATATTACTATTATTAAAATTTTTAGTTGACCTATAAAAGAGTTTAAAGCGACCAACGATAGGTAGTCAAACATCTTATTTTGCAAATTGACAGATGAAACGGAAATACACAAAGAAATATTGTTTCATAAAAACAGTGGTACTGGAACTGATTCTTGCTAAACTTTAAACATTTTTTAGTGCTCTTGTGAGATATTCCAACGGAGACGTGGTACACTATGCGTGTCATGAAAAGAAATAATATACGACTCATTATTTTTTTAATTTAAATTAGAAATCTCTATACGCTTTTAAGAAATAATTTCTTTTAAGTTTATGACTAACGTGGCCAATGTAAATTCATAGAGAGAATTTTTTTGATGTAAGATATAAAATTTATCTAATATATGATAATATTTTTGACTAATTGTTGTTTTACTTATATAATTTACAGTATTAGACTAGGATTAACAAGAGAGTGCTTTTGATACTTTAAATTCAAAAATAAAGACTCGGGGTTCCTTAGTTAATCTTCATGAAATATTATCCTAATATCAGTGGCGTAACTAAGATGAGCCTCCCTCTGCAGATCTTTGAATGCGCCCTTCTATTGTGTACCCATCTTGATTTTTCGTATTTATTTATTTTCATCAAGGGACTTGAGGGTGCCCCCCGCACCGCGGGGTTTGCAGGGTCGTTATTTACGCCACTGCCTAATATCTTTAGTGATCAATCACAGTATTTTGATAAACTTTAAGCATTTAAAATATTTATTATTTAAATAAAAACGACAGAAAGAAGTGCAACCAAAGCAAATCAACAATTTTTTTGGTAAATTTTCATCTCGATCGAAGCAGAAGTTGAAGCCAAAGTCAAATTTCGAATAAACCTATTAATAAAAGAAATCCCATATGATATGATATATATATATATATATATATATATATATATATATATATATATATATATATATATATATATTGCTAAAATTTTTATTAAACCATCTTTCTATATAAATGTATGGTAACTTCTTTGGATTAGCTTTCAAAAATTAATACTACTATTCTGTGCTTGACGTTAATACCATACATAAATTCATTGTCAGAAAAAGTTACACACATCCTCAAACAGCACGATATTATAGTTTACCACAAAACATACAACCACTTGTCACCACTATTTACAAAGCTAAAAAGTAAGGTGACCCATAAAAAGAAATCTAACATTATCTATTCCATACCATGTCTAAATTGTCCACAAAAATATATTGGAATGACAACACAATATCTAGACAGCAGATTGAACGGACATAAATACACAAAAAACGCAACGACAGCATTACACAAACACGAGACAAATTTTAAACATGAATTTGATTTTTCTAACACTAAGATTCTAACCCAGGAAAGAAACTACCATAAACTTCAAATAAAGGAAATGCTACATATAAAAAAAGAAAAACAAGCAATCAATGACAAACAAGATATCAAAAACCTGAGCCAAATATATTTTAACCTAATAAACTAAACCACCTATTGTAGCCTTTATTGTTTGCAACACACTGTATAGTCAATAATGATAAAATTTATTATATATATATATATATATATATATATATATATATATATATATATATACATAAAATATAAATTATCTTATACAGCTAAAAATTGCATTTAGAAAAACTTTTTCCAATAACTGTCGTAATTGACAGCGAACACGGGGGATACGAGGTTTGATGACACACTTGAGAGAAAAATAACATCTTACCGATACGTTCCGTCGAGGAATCACTTGAAATATAAGTTCCAAATTATGACTATCACGTTAAAAACACAGGGTGTCTGGGAAAGGTGTCAGCGGACCAACTGATGAATCCAACCGCTGGCACAGTGGACGAAATACGCCTGTAACTTTTAGTAGCCAAAATCTGTAATTCCGAGCATTCAGGGACAATTTCGGCCCGGATTACAACATAACTTTTTTCGATATTTTGAGATATAATCTCTTTTGAAATTTTTTTTGGAAAAAAATTAAAATTTGACAGATATTGCTAATTACGTGACTACTAATTTTTTGGTTAATTTTCATCTCGATCGAAGCAAAAATTTTTGCCAAAGTCAATTTTGAATAAAGCTATTAATAAAAAAATCTCATATGATGATATATATATATATATATATATATATATATATATATATATATATATATATATATCACTACATAGTATAAAACAAAGTCGCTTTCTCTGTCCCTATGTCCCTTTGTATGCTTAAATCTTTAAAACTACGCACCGGATTTTGATGCGGTTTTTTTCAATAGATAGAGTGATTCAAGAGGAAGGTTTATATGTATAATAACATCCATTAAATAATGGAGAAATACTGTTATTTTTGAGGTTTCGAATGTGATGTCGTTAATTATCATATTTTTTTCCGCTTACATTGCAAACGCAGGCTGAACCCTACGAGATATATCAAAATAATGTACTAATTATTTGTACACATTGAAAAGGTCTACAGAAAACTCCGCGATGGTATATGTCTATCTCTCATGGATATCCCACAATAACATTTTTTTGTCATTTACTTTTTACGACAAATAATGGCAAATTTTGAAGCGATTTTAACCAATACAGCATTAATCCTTATCCAATTAAATAACTTAAATACATTGTTGATTTAATATAGATCTATATGGTCCTTTACAGCACAAGATTTAAATGAATATTTTCGAAGATATTACAGATTTAAAATTGCGGGAAGTAGCGCTTGCGGCGGTACTGGCCGACCAGGGCGGCGGCAGCGTGCCTATAAATAGCGCGTCGGAGGCCGATGTAATAATTGTTGTAAAAATAAAATAAATAGTCACAGTTTTTCTGTAGTGTATTTAGTATCAGCATTGCACACGTGCGAAGCCGGGGCGGGTCGCTAGTATATATATATATATATATATATATATATATATATATATATATATATATATATATATATATATATATATATATATATATATATATATATATATATATATATATATATATATATTGCACATTTTGATAGAATGGGTCAAATAAGAATAAGTTCCTGGTATGTTTCATATACATGGGTCCTCAACGGAGAAAAGATTTTGTGAAAATGATGCCCTCAAAAAACGATTGAAAATATATATATTTTTTCATTGTTTCATTTCCAAAAATGAATAAAAATCGAAAAAATGTTGATCGATTTTTATCAATACACGGATATATTTTTCATGGATTCTGAATTAGTAAGTAAACGCGAAAAAAAATCAGACCTTATAAGATCAAATCGATCGATTGGTTATCGAGATACAGGGAATTCACATACGAAATATACGCTCCAGGTAAGTGGTACATTTGGCCCCATTTTGCAACCTTGCGTCTCCATTTAGCTGTTCGCCTTTTAGATTTAGACTCCTTATGGCTCAAATATTACGTGGTATAAATGGTGGACATATATTGATGACGATATTTTGCTCAAATTTTCGCAGCCTATACACCTCTGTCCGCCACCCCCTTCGTCTAGGTAAATTTTCAACCATATTATCGATGCCGAAAATTTCCCGAAAATTAGGCCACTTTTCCTCCTTATAGCTATCCCGTGTCACCACTAGGGTGTCCGCCTGCGCGGGATTGTAGCAACCGGTTGCCATATTAGAGATGACGACGAAATCTCGGGTCTACCTCTTAGACTATTTTGTCATTTTTGACAATGCAAGATGATAAAAACAAAAAAATATGTTTGTTAAGATAACAGAATCTATACTCTATTCACAATCTATTTTTCCTAAAATACATCCACTAATTTAACGCCTGGAATTATTTGACCCTGGAGAGCCAGTACACAGAGCCTTCCGACCTAAAGAATCGCTCTTAAAATAAACTTCCAAAAAGAAATATATGGCACACACTCAGACATAAAGCTGTTAAAAATTCTGGTGCTCCTTCTTTTTTAATGAACGTTCAGAATTATTGCGTGCTCTCGGATGCTTTTAACTAGAAAGCGTTTAAAATTTGTGGGGATTCTCCGGATAAATACTGCCTGCAGCCACTTTTACTGTTAAAGAAATACCGTATACACATTATTTAGTAGCGGATGAAATAAACCCCGTATTGGTAAAATCATAATAATAATAATTTATTTACTTATTTACATGTATATCACAGAACAATAGTAGATAAATTCTACAAATTTAATGCAAAAACACTCTGTAATTCTTTTCAATTGAGAATAATATCTAGATTTGTGTTCATTAGAAATTTTGGTAAAGCAATCGACGAAAGCTCTTACAATATAAGTTGTTCGGTGCCATATTACTGCAAATAACTGACGTTGTCGAGTATGTCAACTGTGTATCTTAAAATTAATCTGGTCAAAAAGTTCTTCATAATTAATCAAACCCTTAACCAGTTTGTACAAAAAGAGCAAATAATAGTTCCTTATACGTCTTTCTAAACTTGAGAGACCTATCAACATAGGGAAAATGAGAGTAAACCTGAACGCAGGATTATCCTGAACGTAACGATTGAACGGTGTTGGAAAAGTACAAACATGTTTTGTCCGCCGCCAACTTATAAAGCAAGCCGCGCTTAGTGTCAGACCGCAACTGCCACTGAAACTGTCACTACAACTGCCACTGCAACTCCCAAATAGCACACTTCAGTCCACTGGATATCCATCGTTTATCCAAAGCAGGACATACTGGGTATCCATGGGATGTCCACCAACATCCGATGGATATCCACTAGACTATACGTTTGTCCCACTCATGGACGTCTTTTTGGATTAAATATATTGTCCAAGTATGGAGCATTTTTGGATATTAATAGGACTAATTTTGGATGCCCATATATTGTACATTCTTGACCCGATTGTGGACATATTATCCGATGGTATTGTGCTTTTTGGATAAATAGGTCATAATCTATGGTTCCCTCTTCTTGACGTTCCGGTAACGTGAATGGTAGATATTTTCAGAATTTGCTTAGGGTCCGAGAGCTTACAGTACCTAATTAATCTGCACTTCTGAAGACACAGACCACTTATGTCATCAAAACGTCGATAACAAGTAACCATAGATGGCCCTATTAGTCCCAAAAATTAAACAGATATAAATTACATTAGCGAACCAGGTAACAAGAACTGGATCCACATATTACACTTATTGATTACAATTGTCAAGTTTTTAATACAATACTATATAAGAATATAAAATTTTATAATTAGTCGAATTGCAAGTGCTACAAAATATAGCTTCAATTGATTTAAATTGTTCAAGCTGTAGAAGGATCGCTATGAATAAGTTATCTGGTTCCATAGTAATAGGTACAATTTCAATTGGGTAATAGAAAATATACCAATTATTTAAATAAAGACTTTTTATTGTTACAATAATTATTTTTTTCTAGATTTATTTCTGTCGTTTAATCTCTTCTGCCATTGTCTAATCTCGTCTTCGGCTGTTTTTTATCGGCCCCCCATTCTTCTACCGCAGCTGAAAATTAATAAGGTTTAACGTTAAATGATGCAGTATTTTATGGTTTTGTAGGAATTTAAATCTCTCTCTCTCTCTCTCTCTCTCTCTCTCTATATATATATATATATATATATATATATATATATATATATATATATATATATATATAAAATCAAATGCATCGTTATTGCTTAGAGTGCTTAAACCAACAGACCAGAAAAAAAATTTTAACACACTTTTTGTCTGGGTATTATCAGAACAAGAGTTCAATGTGTGAAATCTGACACCTAATTTGTTCTTATTATTTACGAGTATGACAAATAAAACAGAGAGATTTTTTTCATCAAATTTTTATATTTAAGTGGTAACTTACCTACAAATAGTGAACATAAGTTCTTTAAAGGGCACTTTACTGTTCCATCATATGTATAATTCTTGGAAAGGCTATCTGTCATTGTTACAATAAAATATCTTTTAATAAGTTAATAGGTATAATTTCCTCCAATTTTCGCTAATTGTAAAACCTAAAATTATATTACTTTATTGAGATAATTAAACGTTAATTCCACATATGCTAACCTAAGAATATTTTTGACTTTAAGAATCAAAGTAAAAAAAAATATATAAAATAATCCTGTATATTAAGTTTTTTTTTTTAATCAGTAGACTCATACACATAAAGAAGCATTACTCGAATAAGTTTCAGCTTTTATTTCAGGAGAAGTGTAATAAACTTACTGCATCTTTGAAGTTTAAATTGTCCTGAAGATCTTATGTGACTTGAGGCAGCTGATTATTTTCTTAAGTAAAAGGATAGTTGAACTCCTGCAGAAAATTCTTTGTAGATACTTGTTGTTTTTTCCCTATTTAAGATTACCTGAATATCCTCTCTAATTTGGTACAAATTGGCTTTCACATAGGAATTTTATTTGGACCAATCTGTGGAAAATTCATCTAAAAAATAATTAAAATAAATTAAATTATAAGTCTAAACCTAGAGTTGAACTGTCAAAACTTTATTATATATTTTTAAACAATTATACTGCACAAAACTACACATCAATGTAAAATTTTACTAGCGTTTAATCCAAAATAGTCATAAAAAAATTAATATAATTATTCAAATTTGCTATAGCTTTTATTCCATTATAAATTTTGATAACATTTATTAATGCCAGCAATCTTATTAGACTGATTACTCAATAATGACTTAGTCAGAGACAATTTTCTCTAAAATTTACAATTTTATTATTACACAAATTTACAACTCTATCTGTGCTCCATTTTAACCAACAAGATACAAAATTCATTGGCCTATCAAAATATTTGCACTTATTTGTAGTAATTTCCATTTAAATAAGTAATTGTATGAAAAAGTATAGCTACAAAAGCTATATTTTAACATACGTGTTTTGATACTGAATATTTTGTTCACTTTCAAATTTGTGCGAGTTTGATACTAAATTACCAGCTTTTCGTCGGCCATGTCTGTAGTTTCGTTCGGTAATTTTTGGTATAATTAAAAAAAACTATACTTACCTTTAACGGTGGCATCTTCTTCAAATAAAAAGCACACTTGATTTTAGCTCAACTAAAACTCCAAAGGTCTTTTTTAGCTTGACGTCAACACAATAATGGGCACAAAATATCTGAAGGGATATTTTGAGATCATGGCAGGTTAAGAAATGACAATTCTACAGGCCGATATAACAGTATCCGATTTTACCGACAACCCGAAATTTAATTAATGGACGTCTGAGGGACTTACACTGGACATCCAGATATGGACGTCCATATAGATTACAGGTCATCACATCTAATGGACATCCATAAACGGTCCATGGACATACAGGACATTATATGTACCTATTCTGGATATCCAATGGAAATCTTGTGCTATCTGGGCTGCCACTGCAACTACCACTGAAACTGCCACTGCCCTGCAACTGCCACTGCAACTGCAACTGCCACTGCAACTGCCACTGCAACTGCCACTGCAACTGCCACTGCAATTGCCACTGCAACTGCCACTGCAACTGCCACTGCCATTGCCAACTAAATTAAACAATTAACTACGAACACAAGATACAATCTACAGTAAGGAAGCAGTTACAAATAAAATATTTCTCATTTTTTTTTGAATTGGTCACATCAAGTATTGATTTGGCGCAGACAAAATTTAAATATCGTATAAAAATTAATATTTCTTTTTCGCTTTTTAGCGCTTTTTAAGACGCTGATTTCGCAGCATTTTGAGTTAATTTTTTTCTGAACTTTCTTCTCATAAAAACTTAATATTGTTCAGACAAAAATTATGACAATTTATAAATAATATTGTCAGTAAGTGTATATTTTTGATTATATTTACTTGTGATTGCTACAACATTGTTTCTTTCTCTCCACACTTTACCTAAATTCGAAAGCAAAGTTTTACCCACACAACAGACTCATTTATATCCTTAACGATAATTAAATAACAACCGAACAAAATACCGACTTACGGGAACTTTAAGTACCCCGAAATATTGAGCGAATTTATAAATCAAACAAAAAACCCCTTCTCAGTTCCTTAAGGAATAATGAATAAACCCAGTCGGTCGAAGAACGCAACTGTCAGAAACCATTACTTCCAATATTTCTCCTAAAGTAGAATTAATGATTATTTGGTTAAATACTGACCAGGATATACCGCTCACGATCTCTATTATCACAAATTGATTTTCGGATAACCGGCCGTTAATTTTCGACAACGAGCTGAGAGAGAATATATTTGTTTGAAGAAATGTTGTTTTGTTATATTACAACGACAAAAATACTAACATGTGTTTCAATAAAATTTCTGGAGTTGTGATTTGCTTGCTGCTTTTTACACTTGCATATCTTCGTTTTGTGGGAAGTAGCTATAATACAGTGGTTCCCAACCTTTTTTAATCGCTAAATTTTTTAGATTCCTCCATAATTAAACGAAAAATAAAGGATTTGAAAAAATATATTTGAAGACTTAATAGAAGTGATGATATTTTTGGAAAAAATTCGTAAAGAGTGAAATAATAGGAAAATTACGTTTTTTTGAAAAAATTTTGGTACATACCCCCGAGGTCGTAGAACACGATCCTGACCTCGGTTTTCCATAATTTTTCCTCAATTTTGCGGAAAACAGGGAAAATAACTTTTCACTTTAGGTTCAATTTTTTTCACTAAATCGTTAAACTTTTGTTATAACAACGAATTCCACAATGATAGAAGCTTCTGCATTATACAAAAATTAAAAAATATGCACTTTTTTTATCGAAAAAATCCAAAAAATTATCACGACAAAAATCACAACAAAATCAAAAGAAAACGTCCGGCACTAACAAATAATAGTTTGCATAGTTGGCTAAAAACGGCGTACTGTTGAAGTCGGCGATGTTGCCAGATTCTCTTTCTGTTTGAATTGGAAACAAAAGGTTCCAAAAAGAATGTTTTCCTTTCCTTTAATTATTGAAGCACTATTAATTACTCTTATGTCTATGCCTTCGATGTGCGATTTTGACTCTAAATAATAAAGGTTTTAAGGATTATAGTTGCTTTTGTTTGTCTTCCTCCAAATACCAGTACTTTGATGTGCGATTTTGACCCTAAATATTAAAGGTTTTAAGGATTATAGTTGCTTTTGTTTGTTTCCCTCCAAATACCAGTGGTTTTAAACGGATAATATGAATTGATCATATTGCTTATGTCCGTTAGCAGAAAGTGTCGAGTGGCAGTGCTTGTCCCACTTCCACGTGGTTCTGCTGGACAATGACATTTTTTAATTAATAAATCTAGGTCAATTTAGGTTAGTGCAGGTTAGTTTAGGTTAGTTCAGGTTAATTTCAGTTTTTTAAAGTAACCAAGACTAATGTTAACCTGTACTTACCAGAACTAACCAAAAATCTTGGAAGGGTAAGATTCATTGCACCCCTTTTTATACGTTACAAACATGTTGTTAACTGTAATGGGTATATTTTAAAGTTTATACCAGGAAACTTTAAATCTAGGTTAATTTAGATTAGTTCAGGTTAGTTTCTGTTTTCCAAATTAATCAAGCTAAACCTGAACCAACTTATCTTAACCAAAACCAACCAAAAATTTCGAAGGGTTAAGATTATTTTTACTTAGAAACTGTTCTGAATATTAAAGAAAATTAAACTATGTTGTTGATTGAGGACAAATCTTATAGTTTATATTATGAAGAAATCTTACATCTGGCAACGTTGCCTTTTTACCTGATTCGGCGGCCAGTTTAGATAGTCTGACCGTTGATGACGTTTTCGAGAAGTGATTTTGATTTTTCACTGAAAATATAAGTTTTTCTAAATTGGTTTGCTAAAATTTGTGCAAAAATAATTGGGTAAAAATTTGCAAAGCGTGAAAAGCATGAAAAGTATGTTTTTTTGAAAAAGTTTCGATACTCACCCCTATTTCGAGGTCCCAGAACACAATTCTGGCCTTGATTTTTCACTATTTTTCCTCACTTTCCCGGAAAACTCAAAAAAAGAAAAGCGTCAATTCACAAAGCACTTTCTTTTCAGTTAAAAACCAAATTTACGTATTTATTTTCAATGGAACTAGTTAAAAAATATTGTACGTAATATATTTCAATTATTTGGTAAATTTTAGATATAATTTTTATTGTTTGAAAAGTTCGATTTGATTTTTCTTAAATATATTTACTACCCCATAAGTAGATATAGATTATTTGATTTCGAATATATTTAAATTTATGATTTTTAAGAGAAATTCTAATAAAATTTTTGGATCTTATAATTAGAAATTTAATTCTGGGAGTGGCTAAAGATACTGCTCAGGAATTTTAACGAATGGAATAAATCTACGAAAAACGGGTTTTAAATATATTTAAAAGGTATTGTTGAATTGTTACTAATAATTCTATTTGGATTTTGGAACATGAAGCTCCTAAAAATCTAAATTTCGAAAATAATATTTCAAATCTTTTAAAATCGGACGAGGGGCGTGAACATAGGCGCTAACTTACTTTGCCGTTTTGCGAAAAAATCATTTTCAAGAAAGTTGCAGTTAAAAAAAAGAAAATAATTTTTTAACCGACATATAAAAGAAGGAGGTTCTCAATTCGTCGACTATGTATGTTTTTTTATGTATGTACACCGATTACTCCGGAACGACTGCACCGATTTGAATGAAATTTTTTACGTTATGTTCAGGAAGTTGCTGCGGTGGTGCCATATTTTTTTGGACGAAATCAGTGCAGTAAAATCCATGATGGCGCTGACAATATGGCGATCAAAAAAATTAATTTTGTCCGATTCTGAAATTATTTTTAAAAAATTTAATATGGCGGATCTAATATGGCGGATAAAAAAATTTAATTTTGTCCGATTTTCTCCAAGATTGGTGTGGGGTAGTTTTTGGGGTCGCACATAACAACACAAAATTTTTTTACATTTTTCGGTTTTCTCCAAAACTAAAAAGTATTTTTTCATTACCCCCTAAGTCCAGAAATCTGAAAACTGCGAAAAGTGTAGATGTTATGCTGACAAATTAGTAATAAAAAATATTCCATTATTTTGTATATGAGTGCAATTTCTCGTGTCTTTACTATTTTGAGTATTTTAACAACAATTTGCATGTGAGAGTTCTATTAAAGAATATGTGTGTAATTTGACTAAACAATAAGAAAACGAGGAACTGACCCAGAAAAAAATATTAGTTTCAAAAATGACCATACTAAACTCCAATAGACATTCCTACATGGGATATAGAAATCGACATCAGCGCTTTGTTTCCACATTTACTTAAACTTGAACCTAAAATCCAAATATTATGAATACGATTTTTCGAAAGTTGACGAAGGTCTGACATTTATGAGATCGCTCTTCTAGAATAAATGAAATTCAGAATTGAGCGAATGTTTATAAAATATTCGTGCTCTTAAGGAATATGCGAAAAAATGGAAAACACACCTACGGAAGGGCTATATTAAGATATTTTTCAGATGGCTGCTTAACATTTTTTTTTTTGATAACTTGATATGTAATAGAAGCAGTTTTTTTCTTATAAGATTTTTTTGAACTTATTATCTCCTAACGAAATTATAAATTTGTTATCAGCAATGACAACGTATATGGTGTACGTCTGAGCCTAGCTCTGTTTTTGTTTACTTATAATATCCATTTCATTTCGATATTTTACCTTCTGCCATTAGTTGTGCTCGTAAAAATTATATCAGTTAATTCGTCTTGATGTTATCGACTAATGTATATTTGACTCCTATAACACAGGACAACAGTCAAAATATATCTAAAATAAAATCGACTGAATTCTACAATTTTTGGTGTGCTAAAATCGAAACTAAACTTTTTAATATTAGTTCAAGTTTTAGAGACACAGGTACGTGATCAAGTTTCCCTATATATTAACAATATATCCGCAAGAATGCACGTGGTATATTTGTATTGTTATAACAATACAGGGGTGACACGTTGCCAAATATACTTTTCCTCCAAGTTAAGGAAATTTTTTATAACTTGGCAATACTTCATGGGAGATCTCTAAGGATGACGCGACATATACGAAGTCCCAATCCCTAGGGCTTAAAATAAGGGAGATAGTAATTAAAACCCATGTAAATAGACTTTTATGTCTGCTTTGTACTAGACAGCCCCTGTATAAAAACAAATGACAAACGCCACTATTATGAATATTATGGAATTGAACAGAAAATTCTGGAATATTCTCTAAAAATGTAGAAGCCGTATTTAAGTATGTAAACAGCTACTAAAGTACAATCAATAAAAGCAGATAATCCACAGTAAAAAAAAATATCGATTCCGTCGACCATCCATAGGTTCTTCTCAAAAAAATCCAAAGTACAAAATTGACACGGTACCTGCAGCTATGCCAAAGGTACAGAAAAATATCGGTAAAAATAGGCACAAAAAAAAACAGACCAATATACCCCGTTTTAGTGATTTGAAGTTTGAAACATTGATGTTAATTTTCTCTTTCTCAGTTGAGTTCAGATGAAAATATAATTATTATTAGAAAAAGTCAAACCAATGATTGAGTGGGTGCAGTTGCACTGTATTCTTTTATAGGATTTAGGATTATTAAATCTGGCAATGTTGAATAAATGTCTGAACGATTAAAAATGACTAGTGTCTTCATATATGTGATTTTATTTTAAACAATCTAAAAATAATATTTTGTGTGCCGTTATTATTAAAAGTGTAAATTAAACAATTTATTTTATTATTAATTATAACTATTCATAATAAGGTTAGTATATATCTATTTTATCAAATAAATTTCAGGCAAGTCAAAAATTTCTACATCTTACACATTAAATAAATACCTTTTTAAACTCCAGAAATTATTTTATATTCACGTTTTAGATTTCTTCCTTCCTTTTTTATATAAAGAAAAACTTAAAAATCCTTTCTTCTTTGCCAACTATTGCAACATTTAAATATTTTTCCCAGCTGCTTGCTTATTGATATAATTTATTTACTAATTTATTAAATTTCTTTTCCTTCCTTAAAAATTGACTTTCAATCTCCAGATATTTTTATATCCAAGCTCTATGGATCTTCCCTTTTTTAAAAAAATTTAATGAATGAGACCATCAATGTTATCTTTACCATAGATGAATCTGCACTGTCTTCCTTTAATTTTTTGTTATAAAATAAGAAATGAAAAATTTTGAGGTTATGATCCTATTAATAAAATGACCAGCGATTTTTACGCTATAACCGATTAATATGCACACATCCTTTAACTTTTCAAAATAACAACTGAAATTTTGAGGTTATGTTACTTTTAATGAACCAGACTAACGATGTTTACTGTAAACCTAATGAACCTGTACTATCTGAAAAAATTGAATTTTGGGCTTTTATAGTAAGTGGTGACGCAGTATAAATTTTTGTTTCAATTTTTTTCTGATTGGTCGGCCATCTGACGTGAACTGGCAACTAGATGGAATTTTAAGCTTTGAAACACGAAATCAAAATGGATTCCTAATTGTCAATTTATGATAAAATTTTGATATTTTATTGATATTATAAAATAAAAATTCTATTTGATGACAATAAATTATGATTTATGTAAATTTTGGACTTTTCCTGACATTTTGATATATCTACACTTGACATTTGGTTATTATTTACCGCAAAAAATTGATAAATAAAATTTGATTACGTCTAACAAAATTTTACATATACATTTAAATCTTAATTCTAACCTGCTGAAATTGATAATTTTTGTTTTATTAATATTATAATCATATTTAACAAGGTTTTACTTACAATAAAGCTCAGCGAGTAACGAGACGAACCGCACTTGAAAATGCCAAGTGAGATTTTGGCGAAACGTCGTGAAAACGATTTTTTGAACGAACGGATTGAAACCCGGAATAACCAAACCATATATATATATATATATATATATATATATATATATATATATATATATATATATATATATATACAGGGTGATTCAAAAATCGATCACGAAACTTAAGGGGGTGATTCTACTTGACAAAATAAGGGTAGAGCTTCATATAATTTTTTTTCAAAATGTCATTTGTTTTCGAGTTACAAGCCGTCCAAGTTCAAGTTTTTATTTTTTGTTTTTTGAATTACTCGCTTACAGGAAAACCGATTTGACTAATATTTGAAAGATAGGCTAAGTCTTCTGCGCTTCATCATTTTAGTAACAATTCACATTGATTGTTTGCCGCTAGAGGGCCTTTTACCTACATTGAAAATTGTTTTTTTGTCATAATTTTTTAGTGTTGACAGCTACAGTAGTTTTTGGCATAATTTCTGAAAGACTGATGCCAGGCCTTTAAAAAAGGTGCTCTTTGTTTACATCGCTAAACCCAACGGTTTAGACGTAAATCACCCTTAAAAATTAAGTGGTAAATTTACTTTTCTCATTTCATTACCACCAGCTACCAGGTAAATAGCTATCAAAGTATACTAGAGCTGTCAGTTTAACATCAAATAAATTCGCTTTTTAAACTATTTAATTTATAATCTTAAAATAACTAATAATGGCTAATCAGTAAATATTCATATTATGGATTATTGCGATATACATTTAATTGATAAAAATTAATGAAACAGTACTAAACAAACTAAAAAAGATTCTCAAAATGTCCCCCATTTTCTTCAATACATTTCCTAACACTCTTCAAAAAATGTCGCCTAACTCGATGAAAAATTTCTGGTGTTTCTTTAATAATTTGGCACTTTTCGATTATCCTGAAGCGAAGATCCTCGACGTTGATTACTGGAATATCGTACACCAATTGTTTCAAATGACCCCAAAAGAAAAAATCCATAGGATTAAGGTCTGGTGACCTCGCTGCCCATGCCAATGGTCCACTTCGTCCTATCCATCGCTCAGGATACATTGCATTCAAATACTGTCGGACACGTATACTAAAGTGGGGCAGAGCTCCGTCTTGGAGGATCCACATGTTGGCCCTTACTTCCAATGGCACATCTCCCAGATACAATGGGAGACGATTTTGGATAAAATCTAAGTATACGTCACCAGTTAATGGGCCATCAAAGAAATGAGGACCAATAAGGTAATCTCCTATTATCCCTGATGTTTCGTTTCTACCACATTGTTTGGGTTCTCGTAAGCATATGTGTGGATGTTGTGTAGATTTGTTATGCCATCACGAGTGAAACCAGCTTCGTCAGTGAATAATATGACGCCAATTAATCGATTATCGTGTTCATACTTAGCTAGGATCTGATTGCACATTTCCAACCGTCTCGGCCGATCATCGTCATAAAGAGCCTGCACCTTTTTTGAATGAAACGGGTAGAGTTGTTCTTCTCTTAGTATCCTCCATGAACTAGCCTGACAGAGCCGCACTTCATTCCCAATTTTTCTAGTACTAATACCTGGATTATCTTCAATAATTTCAAGCACTCTTTCTTCTTGTTGCACGTTTCTAGCAGTTCTAGGTCTTCCCCTATTTCCATTATAACTTTTAAATGAACCACATTCCGCAAGCCTCCTGTGCACACTGGAAAATGTTTGAGCATGAGGGATATTTCTTTCCGGATAACTCTCCATATAATATCTTCTTGCCAACTCTGCATTACCATTTGCTTTTCCATAACAAAAATGGATATCACAATATTCGATATTTGAATATTGGTGATTAGCCATTATTAGTTATTTTAAGATTATAAATTAAATAGTTTAAAAAGCGAATTTATTTGATGTTAAACTGACAGCTCTAGTATACTTTGATAGCTATTTACCTGGTAGCTGGTGGTAATGAAATGGGAAAAGTAAATTTACCACTTAATTTTTAAGGGTGATTTACGTCTAAACCGTTGGGTTTAGCGATGTAAATAAAGAGCACCTTTTTTAAAGGCCTGGCATCAGTCTTTCAGAAATTATGCCAAAAACTACTGTAGCTGTCAACACTAAAAAATTATGACAAAAAAACAATTTTCAATGTAGGTAAAGTGCCCTCTAGCGGCAAACAATCAATGTGAATTGTTACTAAAATGATGAAGCGCAGAAGACTTAGCCTATCTTTCAAATATTAGTCAAATCGGTTTTCCTGTAAGCGAGTAATTCAAAAAACAAAAAATGAAAACTTGAACTTGGACGGCTTGTAACTCGAAAACGAATGACATTTTGAAAAAAAATTATATGAAGCTCTATCCTTATTTTGTCAAGTAGAATCACCCCCTTAAGTTTCGTGATCGATTTTTGAATCACCCTGTATATATATATATATATATATATATATATATATATATATATATATATATATATATATATATATATATATATATATATATCAGCAGTTAATTTAATTTTAGTTTTTTAATATATTTTGTCGACACAGGTTTAATAAAAAAAAACATTTATTGATACTTAACGCAACCGCATCATAACATACACAAAAAAAGCATATATAGAATTCGTGTCGAAAAAACCGGTCTTAAACGCGAATTTAGAAAATGTCGATTCCGTCGACCATCCAGGAAACAGGTGCGGGGGAAATTTCTTCTCCCACAGTCCATCATTTGCCAGAAAACGGTACATCGTCGAAATGGGTTCATATATCCAGACCGCTTTTCGACAACTTTTCATATTTTTCAACGACGGATGGGGATGGATTCACGCTTAAAATAATGGGTTTTCAGATTGAAGGATTTACACACATATTGGGAGAGGTTGGATGAAATGAGAAAATTTAAGGAGAAAGTACAATGTAAAGTTTATGAATTTGCAAACAAGGAAAACTTATGGTAATTTTACCTGGGTGCGTAGTCTACGTATATATATATATATATATATATATATATATATATATATATATATATATATATATATATATATATATATATATATATATATATATATAGCAAACAGCCACCCTTTGGTCCCCTTTAAGTATTATTATTATCCTTATCTATTAATACAGAGAAGTAAAAACACCATTGAAAAAAATTAACCTTCTGGCATAAAAATTCAGTAAAATTTATAATTTTAAAGTGTTTGTTCTGTCTCCGTTTTGTTTTATTTTGATGTTGTGAGAGTTCAAATTAAGGTAAGATTAATTTTTAATTAACATCTATAATAGCAGGGTGTTCAAACGTAACATACCTTGCAGTATTTGAATGTACAATGTTTGAAAAAGGCTAGGGAAGTTCCAGCGTCTCGTTACAGTTCTCGGCGAGTAACGAGACGAACTGCACTTGAAAATACCAAATGAGATTTTGGCGAAACGCCGTGAAAACGATTTATTGAACGAACGGATTGAACCTATATATATATTGGTCCACTTCTGGACATAGGCCTCCTCTAGTCTCTTCCATTCCAATCTATTTTCTGCAATCCAATGCCAGTTTCTACCAGCTTTCCTTTGTATGTCGTCTACCCATCTTTTTGGGGGTCTTCCGATACTTCTTTTTGACGCCCTAGCTCTCCATTGCAATATATGTTTGGTCCACCTTGTATAGTCTTGCCTAGCGATGTGTCCCACCCAGTTTCATTTCAAAGTAGCAATGCGTTTTATCACATCCTCCACCATAATGTGGATGTATCCACTGCTATTGCATCTCACACGGAGGAATCCGTGAATGCCGCATAAACATATATACGCCATCCGGCGGGAGATCGGCGAATCCGCGTTCAGTATTTGCATGCTTCCTTCCGATCTGTCCTTTGCACAGCCAGGTGCATGCTGGTACCCTGATAAGTCTAGTAGAGACGAAACATGTACCTCTGCCGTATCACTGTGGCGGGGGGGGGGTAAGTTTTGACTTTCTTCTCGGTATGGTGGTACAGGTAGGCCATCATCTCGATGGTGGTGGAATAGGATAAATTGCGTTTTGTAACAGTTTATTCTAACTGTGCAACCTCTAACACAGAAAGGAGATGATGGAGAGAAGTTTGCATTTTCTGTTCGCAATTTACTTCATTCATACACGGAGCTGCATATAGTTGTACGTTTGCTGCTGCTATTGCATCACACACGGAGGAATCCGTGAAAGCCGCATATATATATATATATATATATATATATATATATATATATATATATATATATATATAGACACAGACAGAGACGGGCACACATAGGTAGAACTGGAAACAGACTTCGTCAGATAGACACACAACCACATACGAATACAGACACAGGAAGATACAGACACAGAGAGATACTAATAAAGACATATACAGATACAGACAGATACAGATAAAACATATACAGATACAGACAGATACAGTCAAAAATAGACACATACATACTCGCAAACAGGTTCAGATGTACATTCACATAGACACAGATAGACATAGATATAACATATTTGTATGCATTTTGTGCTTGGGATTTTTATATGCTAGATTTATAGCAAGCGATCTTAAAACCCCTCCAAGGCGATCTGAAAAGGCTTATAGTGTTTCTAAAGAAATTTTATACGATTTTCGTCTATAAGTCCACAATTTTAGATCTGCAATTTTGTAATTTGGATTTTGTCACATTCGATTTTACCTGACAATACTGAAAATTCACGTAAATCCGTTTTTAAAGCGATCCGATTTTCCTTAAGAAATTTCATTTGAATTTCGACCACTTATATGCCATCTTGGGTCCTCCATTTGTAATCTGTAACATCAGATTTATGATGAGTGATATTCCAAATCTCTACCAATCCATTTCCAAACAAATATAGTGTTCTTAAAGGCATTTCCATCGAGTTTTTCGCTAAAGTCCATCGTACCGGACAGCATTTGTAATTTTTTTCTGTTGAAAGATTCTTAGAAGTTTCAGGTGATTTATTAAAATTTATTGAAATTTTGGCTACCATATTGAGGCCGCCATCTTGACTTCAAAATGAGCTCCTATATATATTTTTTCATAGCTTCAAATTTCAAGTTTATGGCCGCCATATATATATATATATATATATATATATATATATATATATATATATATATATATATATATATATATATATATATATATATATGATTCAGTATTAATCCGGGAATACATCTGCTTTTTTTTGGTTAAAAAAAGTGTGAATTTATGTATATACAGGTTGGTTGAAAAGTTTTGAAAGCGACACCTATTAATCAGTACAGAAATCAAAATTTATATGTCATTTTAATTTCATCTTCTTTATGAACACACAAAAGTTTATTTCTGTCAATTCATTCTTTGTATACAAGCCATTTGAAGTTGATGTGTCAGTGAATTTTTATACAATGGATAAAACCGAATATCAGTGATAAAATTTTTTGTTTTGGAAGGTTTATCAGTAACAGAAATTCATATAAAAATGGCGACAGTGTTAACGGAATCTGCACCTTCATTTCCAACTGTGCATTGAGGGGTTTTAGAGTTTGAACCTGGTCGTTCAAACGAGCGTTGAAGATGAACCACGTAGTGGACGTCCAAAAAGTGCAACAACACCAGAAATCATTGAGTAAGTCTATGATATTGTTTGCAAAGATCCAAGTGTGACTAAGCGTGAAATTGCTGATACCATAGTCATCTCGGACGAATGAGTACCCTACACTTTACACGAAGAATTACGTATAAAAAAGCTATTCGGAAAGATAGTGCCGCATTCGTTAACAATTCAACAAAAACTAAATCGAAAACAAATTTTTAAGCGTAATTTGGAGCGTTTTAAGCAGAAGAAAACCGATTTTGTGCGTCGTTTTGTAACTGTGGATGAGACTTGGATTTATCACCATGATCCGAAACTGAAACAAGAACGTTAACAGTGGACCGAAGCTGGTTGTTCAGCTTCAAAACAGGTCAAGTCAGCACGATCGGCAAAAAATATTATGGCATCAGTTTTTTGGGATTCTAAAGGGATTTTGTTGATTGATTATCTTGAAAAAGGTAAAACAATTAACTCCGAGTATTATTGCAACCTTTTGGACCAGTTCGTGAAAAAAATACCCGGCTTACAGAAGAAAAAAATCATTTTTCATCAAGACAATGCACGTCCACACACAAGCGGTTTTCCGATGGCTAAATTGAAAGAATTAAAGTACGAATTGTTTGAACATCCACCGTGTTCACCAGATTTGGCTCTCTCCAACTACTTTCTCTTCAGAAATTTGAAATAATTTCTTCGTGGAAAGCGTTTTTCGTCGAATGAAGAAGCTATTGCAGCCGTGAAACATTATTTTGCAGAGCTTCCGGAAAATCACTACAAAGAGTGTATAAAATTATTGGGGGATCATTGGAATAAGTGTGTTGAAGTAGAGAGAGATTATATTGAATAAAAAAACTAATTTCATTAAAAAATACACATTCTTTCATTTTCGCTTTCAAAACTTTTCAACCAACCTGTATAATGAATATATAGAATTTGTATTTGTGCCCACCACTTTACGTACTCATTCCATATGATTTTTTTTTAATTTCTAAATTTTCCTGTGATGGTAGATTTTTGTATTTTTTCATACAACCATTGGTTTTTGGTTTTGCTTTTCGAATTTCGTTCCTGGATCCGCCCCTGAAAATATCACGTGATTTGATCTTAACAAATCTATTCTTTAAAGATATCGTCGTCCCAATAATAAGTATTTAAAGCCTGTCGTTTTAAAATTCCCATATGCGATAAAAAAAAGCGGTAAAACCGAGGATAAGGCGAGATAAAAAGTCATGCATGTACGGCGTGCAAAATGTGATCCTCAAAGAATAAGCGGTTAAAGGAACGTGCCCGGCATCTACTGGGCCACTTTACATTTTATAATAATGTGTTTCCAAAATAAGATAACTTCTTTTTCGAACTAATCTGAATTCTTCTCGCCCCCTTATCTTAATATTCCGCCATTTTTAAAATGGTCACGTCGCACCGTTTAATCTGTTTTCCATTTTCTTTCGGTACTTGAACGTTGCTTTTTCGATTGGCAAACCGCTTCGGATATATATATTTAACTCGGGAGGATTGCGCAATGTTTTACAATGTTTTAATATTAGTTGCTTTTTACGATCGTTGTATAGTCCATTGGAACCAATAAGTATTTTATTTCTGTATTTGATTGAAGACTTTAAATAGACAATGTTACAATAATTACATAGTAGGTTTGTAGGCCTGGTTAGCCTACGTAATAGTGACAAATCCCAGGCAATAAAATAGAATAATATATTATCATTATAGCATACAAAATTTTACATTGATTCATCATATTTCAAAATCATACAAAGGTCAACAAAGAAAGGAAAAAAAATTGCGAAGATTTGACGTTTTCGAGACTGCGCAATGTGTCCGTAAAAAAAATTAACTAAATTGTTGATCCATTATTGAAAAAAAAAATTATTGACAGCACATATGCTTCTTTTTATAATTGTTGGATACCAGGCACAAATAACTACCTAAATATAATTCATTTGTACCAAAAAAAAATTTTTTTTAATATTAAAAGGAAAACTACTCAATTATACAAATGCTGTATTTCTGAATGTACCCCGTTTTTCAAGATCAGGTTTTTACAAAACATCGATGTCAATTTGCTCTTTCTCAGGTGAGTCAGATTAATTATTAATATTATTAGAAAGGTCAAACCAATAATTCATAAACACAAATATAAACTTTATTAAAATTATGGAATATTTATAAATAATCTCATCTATTTCTAATTAAAAAGTTTAATATTATTTAATGTGCACTGTTTCTCCTTTGTTGGATTTAAGATTATTAAATCTGGCAACGTCTGGCAGTGTCTTCTTACATGTAATTTTACTTTAAACAATCTAAAAAAAAATATTTGTTTGTGCTGCTAATATTAAGAGTGATATTGTTACAGTGCAAATTAAACAATTTATTTTATTACTAACTACAAATATTCATTATAAGGTTAGTATATATTATCAAACTATTTTCAGACAAGTCTAAAATTTCTACTTCTTATACGCTAGATAAATACTTTTTAATCTCCAGAATTATTTTATCCACGTTCTAGGTTTCTTCTTTTTCCAAAACTCAAAAATCTTTTCTCCTTTTGCCAACTATTGGAACTTTATCACTAATTTATTAAATATTTTTTAAAGCTGCTTGCTTAGCGATATTATTCATTTATAAATTTAGTAAACTTCTTTTCCATTTTTAAAAATTGTCTTTTAATCTACAGAATTTTTTCATCTACGTTTTAGGTTTCTTCCTTTTTCAGAACTCAAAAATCTTTTCTCATTTTGCCAACTATTGGAACTTTTCTTTAAAAAAATAACAAATGAATATTTTGAGATTATGTTACTTTTAATGAATAAGACTAGCGATGTTTGCTCTACAACGGATTAATGTACACTGCCTTTAAAAATAATGAATTTTCACTTTTATAGTTAGCGGTGACGTAGTATAAATTTTTGTTTAAATTTTTTTCTGATTGGTCGGCATCCTGACGTGAACTGGCAACTGGATGAAATTTTAAGCTTTGAAATACGACACCAAAATGGATCCCTAATTGTTAATTTATGATGAAATTTTGATATTTTATTGATATTATGAACTAAATATTATATTTGATGAAAATAAATTAGGAGTTATGTAAATTTTGGACCTTTCCTGATATTTTGATATATCTACAATTTACTTTTCGTTATTATTTAGCATATAAAATTGATAAATAAAATTTGATTGCATCTAAAAATTTACATATACATTTAAATTTTAATTGTAACAGATTTACAATTTTTATAACAAAGTTTTTATAAATATTGTTGTTGAAATGAGTTAAAACTAACATATTATAAATAATTATTGTTAAAAAATAGTGTCTATATTTCACTAAATGATTATTATTTGACTTTTATTCTCACTAATATTATCTCTACCCGCACTATTTATAAAATGGGTGTTCAAGATTCTCTGCCTTGTAGATTTCACAATACTGTATTAAAATACCTTTTGTAGTCACTGTCTCTGCTTCACACATTATTAAAAATATCTATTGTTTATTAGTTTATTTCATTTATGTCTTTTAGAGTGAAATATGTTTATTATTCTTGCTTTAAATGCAATAATGTCCAACCTTTCACTCTAATTTTTCTACATTTTATCATGTCATTACACAATTATATGCATTTAATGTCCTTTCAAAACATGATTTATTTATAAATTCTTACATATTATAACTAACATATATTCTACAATCTACACTTAGCACATAAATGCGTCAATTAATTATTTATGTCTGTTTTTGTTTGACATTTTCTTATTTAAAACTTATCAAACCTAATATAAGGTGACTATTTATACAATATATATATATATATATATATATATATATATATATATATATATATATATATATATATATATATATATATATTTTTTTCTTATTTTTTTTTCTTGGATTTTTCTATTTGTATATTTTTTAAAGTTTTTGATTTTCTTACACCTTACAACCTTACCCGAAAACTACATACTGATATCTTTAGACGTAATTTCCTTATACACCAATATTCCAATATGCCTAGCAAAAAAAATAATAACAAAAAAACGGGAAGAAATAAAACAATTTACAGACATACCGCTCAATGAATTTCACAACGCAGTAGAACAAACGCTTACATCAACATACTTTCTCTACAATGATAAATTTTATAAACAAACAGAGGGATGCGCCATGGGTGCCTCAATATCTAGTGTTATAGCCCAGCTAGTGTTGGAGGACCTCGAAGAAACGGTTATATCTAATTTAGACATCAATATACCATTTTTCTATAGATATGTAGACGATTGTATAACAGCAATCCCAAAAAATCGTAGTGAAGATATTCTCAATAAATTTAATGCCTACCACCAAAAATTACAATTTACCATGGAAAAAGAAGAAAAAAATAAAATCAATTTCTTAGACCTCACAATTTACCACCAAAATAATGTCATTAAAACTCAGTGGTATACAAAAGAAACATGGTCTTCTAGATATTTGCATTATAATTCTCAACATCCTCTATCCCAAAAAAAAATCGGTAGTAATAGGAATTGCAGACCGAGCCATAAAATTATCCGATCCAGAATACCGAAACGAAGCAATTTAAAAAGCAAAGGAAGCCTTATTACTAAACAGTTATCCCCCTAAAATTATAAACAATACCTTCAAAAAAAGAATACACAAATTTTACAATAACAACAACCAAAACCCTCGACACCAAAAAACAAAACAACAAAACCAATATGTTTCCATACCATATATACCACAACGCTCAGAAAAACTTCAAAATGTCCTCAAAAACCATAATATAATTGTTAGTCACAAAGAACACAATCTATCAAAAAAAAACTTTAGTAACTTAAAATGCAAAATACCTAAAGACAAAAAAACACACGTAGTATATGAGATCCCATGTAAAAATTGTGACGGAGTTTACATCGGCCAAACCAGTCAACATCTTAAAAACAGGATTAATGGACACAAATACGACAAACATAATAAGACCGCATTGATAAACGACAGTACAGAAAAACAACACACTTTTGATTTTGAAAATGTAAAAATTCTCAAAACAGAAAACAATAAAAAAAAGCGTGAATTTTATGAAATGATCGCAATTCAAAAAAATAAGAAATCTATAAATACAAAAGCTGATACAAAACACCTAAGTAAAATATATTACAATATCCTAAAATAACCCCCCAAATAAATTAAATATACACAAAATGATCTCAAAAATAAATCACTCCAAAAATAAGAAAAAAATAATAGTCAGGCAAGGACCCTTAAGGCGAAAAAAATCCAAACCCGTAACCACCGGAACCCATAAAATAAAATTCAGTTTAAATAAAGATGCGACACAAAAAGCAAGGTTTTTGTAGTATCTTGTCAAAAAGTGAACCATGTGTTAACAATATGTAGTCTAAGTTGTGATCCTCGGCAAAAACTTATATAAGGTATGTTTTAAATTTAACTTATTAATTTTATGTTATAATATAGCAAAAATTTTTTTTCTACTATAGTTATAAAAAATCATTCTGAAGAAGGTCAAGTGTGACCGAAACGTCAATAGATATGCATAACAAATAAAACATATGCAGTTTTATTAATAAAACGGATTTTACACCCAAGAAAATCAAAAACTTTAATATATATATATATATATATATATATATATATATATATATATATATATATATATATACATAGTCAATCAAAAATACATTAAAATTATATGAAACCGAGGTTTAAAATTAACATAAGCCGATATTAAAAATTAAATTAAATTAATAAGATTATTAAACAAAATAAAATCTTTAATAGAATAAAAGCTCCCAAGTATTAAAAAAGATATAGCTGACCCAACTCTGATGTTCTATATTCCTCCTCATCTCGAATTCTGAGCTTCCTTGTCAGATATATCCAATGCATTCAATTCTTTCTAAAATGAGTTTACCAACATGGCATGATAGCAATCGCCAATGACGTCACGAAGGCATCTTAAGTAAGAGGAAGAAGTACAAAATACGCTTTTAAAGTGAGCAGCATAAATTTTATTAAAGTGATCAAAGAGAGCTAGTAATTGATATTATTTTACAGATAAAATTAGTTTTTTTTTTCAAAAAAAAGATGTATTGTTTTATCCTAATAGCGAGAAATCCAAAAAATATTTAGAAATATCAAAATCGCGTCATATTAGTTTTCAATTTGACATAGATTAAACTGCAGTATTTTTCGTAATTTAGCTAACCACGTAAAGCAACATCACACCATCAAATTAAAAAAGTAATTCCTTATTTCCTGAGGCAAGCTTTCACGGTGCACCGGTCTGTATTCGTGGAACTTTAAAACTAGTCCTGACACTGACATAATAGTCCCCAGGTACAAAGTCGCATACTGGCCGCTTAAATTAAATAATGGAGACGTAAGTCTACATTAGAATAGCTCCCGAGATTTATTTTTCGGATTTTCTGCGAAAAATGTCCCAGTCAGTAAGTTTTATTTTAATTTGCGAGGAAATAATGAATTCTTTGATGACCGGAAAAATACAAATATTCGTTAACCTCCGGTACGTGATAAACTTATCCGAACTTGAAAATTTTTTCCATCAGAATTTTCGGTATATTCCGGCTAAACCATAAATCGCCAATAAATAATTAACAAAACCCACTAAAATACAAAAGGAACGAAAAAAAATACTGGAAAAAGAATCGCTGCTTGGGCCCATTATCTTCTCAGTGCCATTATTTATAGATGGGAGGTGATTTTTCAATGGGCCAAATAAACACATTTCCGAAGAGAATGCGTTCATCCATCAGCGGATCTAAGTAATAATGGGGAAGATTTGCAAACGCGATTTTAACGGAACGACAAAATAATTGCGATTTTTTTTGTAAATCAATTCATTTGATTCACTCTTTTACGATTCATTTCCTATAAGTTCTACAACAAATTTCAAGAAAATGTATTGGCATCCTAAAATATTTGTAATATTTTGTATTAAAACACGATCTGTTTGTTCTGTAATTCTATCATTCCAAAGAAAACAGATCTTAAAACTACTTTTTGCTACTAAAAGAGATACCATAACATACTAAAAATGTCCACTCTTCCAGGTCGAGTTTAAAATTTGTGAGTTGAAAAGTAATTTCAAAGTCACTTTCCAAACAGTTATTTTACATATGCATCAACCTAACCTCAATAAATACTATTTGTGGAACCTTTTTAAGAATTTGTACCGCAACTGTTAAAAATTGAACTTAAAATAACAATACCTTCCTTAATTTTCTTCTTCATCCTCTTTTATTTAAGACGACGTCTTGCTTTTCTGCTATATTAAGCCTCCTGTGATGTTGATGTCCAACATTCGTGCCATCGTTTTGGAGGTCGACCAGTGGGTCTTCTAGTGTTTGGTATCTCGTTCTTAGCCCATTTTGCCCATCAATCGTCGCCCATTCTGTCCACATGATCCCTCCAATATCTGCGCCTTGACCTTATGAACCGTACCACATCAGGCACCTTGAGCTCTTCCCTTATTTCGGAACTTCTTATTTGATCTCTTAGGGTTACTCCTTTGATTGTTCTTAACGTTTTCATTTCAGCCGTTCGTAGCATACTCTTTGTTTTATATGTTTCGGCTCGAGTTTCCAATGCATATGTTCGTACTGGTCTTATCACAGTTCTGTAGATGCGTACTTTGCTCTCTGTGGACATATACTTATTTTTCCAGATTATGTCCCTCAGGCATCCTGATATCCTTGAGGCCTTGTTAGCCTGTGCTCTGACTTCCTCTTTCTCTCTCTCTGTAGCTTTACAACCCTTCGTGGGTCCTCGCTGCATCCACGACCTGCCTCCATTTGCTTCGGTCCATCATGTCGTTACTCTAATCTCGTACTCCCAGTACATTTAAATCTTTTGTGATGTTATCCCTCCATCTTAGTCTGGGCCTACCTAAGGGTCTCTTTCCGGTCGGGTTCTCTTCCCATATTCGTTTGATGAGACGTTCGTCATGGGCCCTATGAACATGTCCTGCCCACCTAAGTCTTTGGGCTTTTATTTCGTTAATGATGCCTGGCTGATCATACAAGCTCTTTAATTCTTCATTTGTTCGGATGCGGTATTGTCCCGTTGTTTCATCTACTCTAGGCCCATATATTTTTCTTAATATCTTGCGTTCGAAACGTCTTAATAACAATTCGTTCTGTTTTGTGATGGTCCAGGTTTCTGAGCCATATGTTATTACCGGTCTAATAACTGTTCTATATATACGGATTTTGGCTGATCTGGACAGCAGCTTTGATTTTAGTATCTCCTGCAATGCATAAAAGCACTTAAAACCTTTTTGTATTCGTGTGCGTATTTCACTGCTCACATCATTGTCGTGTGTTATATTGGCCCCTAGATATTGGAATTCTTTCACACATTCAAAATTGTATGTGTCCATAGTTATATTCTGTCCTATTCTATCCCTACCTGCTCTTCGGTTTACGTGCATGTATTTGGTCTTCTCTTCGTTGATGTTGAGTCCTACTTTTCTTGTTTCCCTTTCCATTCTGATAAACATTTCCTTTGTTTTAGTTGTGCTATTTCCTACGGTATCGATGTCGTCTGCATATGCTAGGATCATTCCGGGGCCCTGGTTTGAGAATACTTCCAGTTTTATGTTAGCCTCTTTGATGGCCATATCTAACACTATGTTGAAGAGTAGTGGCGATAAGCCATCGCCTTGTTTTAAACCACTGGCAATAGAGAATATGTCCGTAGTGTGCTTACCGATTCTGACTTTCGCCCTTGCATTCTCTATACATATTTTAGTCAGATTAATAATCTTCTTTGGCACGCCTACCTTTTCCATGGCGATCCATACACTATCTCTTACAATGCTATCATATGCTTGGCGGAAATCAACGAACAGCTGATGTACATCTTTGTTAAATTCCCAACTCTTTTCCAGAAGCTGCCTAATAGTAAATATTTGATCAACAGTTGATCTTCTTGGTCGGAAGCCACATTGGTAGTCCCCGAGGTTTTCTTCTGCGTAAGGGGATATTCTGGTTCTTAGTATGTTGGATAGCACCTTGTAGGCAACGTTTAGTAACATAATTCCCCTGTAATTTTTACATACTGATCGGTCTCCTTTTTTATGTATTGGGATAATTATCCCTTCGTTCCATTCTTTTGGAAGTTCTTCAGATTCCCATATCTTCTCCACAAGGGTTTGTATTGCTTCATGTAGCTGATCTCCGCCATATTTTATACGCTCCGCGGTTATGTTGTCGCTCCCGGGTGCTTTATTGTTCTTCAGTTGGCTAATTGCTTTTTTGATCTCTGTCAGTGATGGAATTTCTACCTGTTCCTCTGCTCCCTGGTATATTTTATTTGTGATGAGAGCTGTGCCTTTTATATTTAGTAAGTTGTCAAAATATTCGTGCCAGGTTTGTAGGATTTCTGTTATATCTGTTATGAGATCTTTATTTTCTTTCTTTAATATGCTGGTCCGTGGCATATACCCTTTCTTTATGTTCTTGATCTCCCTGTAGAATTTCCGGCTGCTCTTTGTATTTGATTCCTTTTCTACATTTGTTATGATTCTATTATAGGCTTCTCTCTTCTTCCTTCTTATAAGTTTTCTTGTGTCCGCTCGCAGTGTGTTAAATCGCTGGATGTTATCGTCATTTGGGCACTGCAGCATTTTTAATCTAGCTTTGTTTTTATTGTCTTGTGCTAGTTGACATTCCTCGTCATACCACTGTTTTCTTTTTATGGTTTTATTTTTGTCTAAAGTTCTCTTCGCTGCATTCTCTATCGATGTCTTAATCTTGCTCCAGCATTCGTCTACTCCTGTTTCCCCTTGTATCTTATTCTGTTCCAGTTGTGATTTTACTTCTGCTTGGTATTTCTGTCTGAGTGTTTCTTCCCGATTCAGTATCTCGGTGTTCCATCCTTTTCGTTCCGATTGTTCTTGCTTTCTTATATCCGTTTTTATCCTGGCACGTACTTTCACTCTCACCAAGAGATGGTCTGACGCTGCATCTGCTCCCCTTTGGCTCCTTACGTCTAGTATGTTTCTTGAGTACCTTGCGTTTGCTAGCACGTGGTCTATCTGGTTTCTTGTTTTTCCATCTCTTCCTGGTATAGATTTTTATTGCTTGATACATCAACTCCCAAGTATCTGCAAGACATGCTTTGTCTGATAGGATGGTTCTTCACCACCAATTTGCATGTGACAGGATCTTTTGAAATTACCATCGTTTCGGTCTTTTCTGTAGATATTTCCATATTTAAATTTTTTGATGTGGTCTGGAATCGGTATAGTAGTCGTTGCAGATCGTCTTCATTTTCTGCTAACAGTATGGCGTCGTCGGCAAAACATGAGATTTTTAAAGATTTTCGTCTCATTTTATATCCTCCATTGACTTCTTTTACATTTTGTATTATCTTGTCCATAATTAAATTAAAAAGAAATGGACTCATACTGTCGCCTTGTCGTATTCCCGTCATGATAGGTATTTCCTCTGTTACTCCTTGTTGTGTCTTTATGCGTGTCTTATTGTTTTTATTTAGCTCTTCAATTACCGTAATATATTTGTTGTTAACGCCATTTTCCTGAAGTATTTGCAAGACGTCTTTAAGTCAAACTCTATCAAACGCTTTTTTAAGATCCACTAGGCAGATGAAAACAGGTTTATTGTATTCTATCGATTTTTCAATAGTCTGTCGGATAATAAAAATCGCATCAACTGTCGATCTCTTCTGTTTAAACCCGTGTTGTTCTTCACTTATTGCAATTTTACTCGTTCGTTTTGAAGTCATGATTTTTGTTAATAATTTGCTTGTACTGTTTAGTAGTGTTATTGTTCTATAATTGTTGGGGTCATTCTTATTTCCCTTTTTGAAGATGGGTATAGTCAGTCATACCCCTGTAGAATCCGCATAACGTCAGAACTAGGGCCCGGCTGGTTGAACGCTGAATTTGTAATAATATTTTTATTTATATTTGAAAAAGTTTTGATAAACAGTAGATATTTCATTTCAAATGATAATCGCTATATGTCAATAATGGAATACATAAAAGAATGAATATATGGTTGCCTAAATTATTATTTTTGTTAATTTCAATATGTAAACAATATCTAACAATATTTACCAATAAAAATAAGTTTCTAAATTCTCTTTTGTTAATATTAATTGCAAACTTCGCATTTATATTAATTTCTAATACTTAAAAACACTGAAAAGAACCACGACAAGCAATTAAACTGAAAAAAAAAGATAAGTAAACATGTTTATGTCCGTCAAACATCAAAAAAGCCTCCCCTCACGGCCACGGCCTAAACTCAAACCGGCTTCAAGTAATCGATATAAACTTTTTGATACTCATTTTATTTTCGTCATAAAATTCCTAGTTTTGTAAAACATAGAAACAAATTACTAGGTGTCTTAGAAAATTGTTCTACCTAACAACCGTATTCCGAGAGATTAGAGAACTTATATTACAGTAGTACAGCGACGGCATTTGACTTTTACAACACATTCCGAGAGAATCAATTAACATTCTGAAATATTTAAATTCTTCTTGTAATATTTATATTAAATAAATAAGCACAATTTGTTTTTAATTCTATCATTTAAATCACGTTAAAGCTCGGATCACTTTTTTGCTACTAAAATAGATATCATTTAACATACTAAAAGTGCCCCACCAGGGAAACATGGTCCTCTATCATTCAATTTATTTTTATCGTCAAAATCAATTTAATAAAAAATAGAAATAAATTATAAGGTGCAAGAGAAAAGTTTTGAACCTAAAAACCAAGTTCAGAAAAATTAGAAAACTTATAGTATAGCGGTACAACGATAGCATGACACAATGTGGTATCATAACGAACTTGAAAAGTCATAGACCCATACTATCAAGATTAGGTATGTCCGAAGACGAAAACGAAGTCAACCACAATTTTTCGTTAGTGAATATTTGTAGGACAGTGACGTTATTGATGACACTGTATTCCAATGTCAAAAAACTCTATTTTTGTTGTAAAACACTATATAAAAAATAATAGATGAGTTGGAATAGAACTTTACCCACAAATGGCAAAGGGTGTTCATTGTTGAACGTTGGCAAAATTTTTATTATTTCTCAAATTTATGATTTTCTTTAATAACCAACTAACCAAAGTCACTAAACACTAAAGAAGTATTTTTTTATTTTTCATGTCAAGTAAATTTACTAATACTGTCAATGCGAAAATTCGCTAATTCAGTTTCAAGTTTCCGTATTGTTGAGCTGTATCGACAGAAAACGAACTCAATTAATTTCACTATCGGCGGATAAAGAAAGAAAAAAAAAAGAATTATTTAGGAAATTAAGTAAGAAACGGAAGATATTTATGAGTTTATCTAGAAAAGAAATGAATTAATTCATTTTCGAATGGAGAAAATACGATATTATTAAAAAGGTTTATATAGAATGGGCACGAAATAAATGTTAAACAAAAATATATCTTTAAATAGAGCAGTAACATTAACGGTGTAGTTTTTTTACTACTGGTAATTATGTTGTCAAGAGTTTTATCCGGTTGCAGTTGCGGTGGCAGTGGCGGTTGCAGTTTCAGTAGCAGTGACAGTTGCAGTGGCAGTTGCAGTGGCAGTTGCTGAGGCAGTTGCAGTGGCAGTGGCAGTGGCAGTTGCAGTGGCAGTTGCAGTGGCAGTTGCTGAGGCAGTCGCAGTGGCAGTGGCAGTCGCAGTGACAGTCGCAGTGGCAGTCGCAGTCGCAGTTGCAGTGGCAGTTGCAGTGGCAGTTGCAGTGGCTGTTGCACTGGCAGTTGCACCTTTAACCGCCTTATCAGTTGTTTTAATTGCGTTTGAATGGGTTGTTTTGACCTAATGACCATTTAATCCTATACTCTGTTTCTGAAGCAAAAAATTGACCAAAAACTTTCTTCAAGAAAATCAATATAATTTATAAACTTGATTTTAAGAAAATATGCACTGCGCGTCTTTGAATGCCCATAGACATGAAACAGGATTGAGTATCATCACATCACTATGTAACGTTCCATGTCGGTCAATGAATATACGGTGTAACTGAGTTCGAAGTGAAACAGAACATTGGTTGGTATTTTCAGCGCTAAACTAATTATGTCTTAAGAGTTGTTGCATTCTCCCAAGCAAGATGGACGTTTCGGGTCACCGATACATAAAAATATGTAGTACACAGAGGCGCGTAACATTTATTTGATAAGGTTACCAACGATCGAAAACTGCCACGACACTGTGATGCTATATTTACCACTTAAAAGATATTACTTGATTCTTGTTGAAAAGCAGCCCCAGCCAGATAAACAAAACTTTTGATATTATGTAGTTGAATTCACCCTGTTTTTAAGTTACAGTTACCAGTTATGAGTTATCAAAAATTAAATTTTTCACACTGTTGTGTATTGAAATAAATTTGAATAATGATTATTTGGAAAAATTCGATTTTTGACAGCTCGTATATATATAAAAACCTATGCATGTATTGTAAATGATAACCTTTTGTTGATATTATAAATTGAGCTCTCTACGGTATCTAGCTCATTGTCTTTATTATATACCGGGTGAGTCAACGATTGGATGAAGTAAGTTTGTGCCTTTTCGGTGAAATTTACAAAGAAACTATATTTATTGTTTGATACAGTTTATTTTTACGCAGATTTTAAAGATATTTAGGACTCTACAGGGTGAGCCAAAAAACTAGGACAGCATAAAGTTGTATTTTTTTAAAAAGAACACCCTATATACGAATCATATTTTCGATTTGGCTTATAATTTTAAATCTTTTTTATTAAGGGTTTACTATAACAAAACTTTATAGTTTCTGAGATAATTAAGTTTAAAGAAAAAAAGTCACATTTTCAAGCATCAATTCAATCCTAAATAACGTTTTCAATTTTGTGACAAATATATTCAAATTTGGAATTTAGCAAGGCCAAGGACAAGTTAACATAATTTTTACCTATTATTTGCAATAAAAGCTACAGGGTGTTGAACACATCGGCTCAAATTTGAACAAGTTTAAATGAATAAATATCTTTTTTTTTTTAAATGGTACACCCTGTATATTTTCATGTTATTTAATAGAGTAATAAAAACCCTAAAAGTTTTGTTTAATATATCCTATACTGAGATATTTCAGTTTTTCTTATTTTCCATACTTTTTACAGAAATAGTCTTCATTATCATAGTAGCCATGTAAAATAATAAAAAGAAACTACAGAAACAAACAGAATGTGGTTAAATATGATGAAATACATTATTCGTTATATTACAACGGCAATAGTTTAATTAAACATAATGTGAAAAAATTAACACAACAATAACGACAAGGCAAATATATATTTACTTTTATACTAAATTGAAACAAAAAAATTACCTATTAAATACTGAGATTAATTATTTCTTTTTAATAAGTGTTCGAATAAACGACCCTCTTGTGCAATGCACAAATTTAGTCTTTTTTGCAGATTTTCTCGGACCCTGGACAAAATTAGTGGCGTTATTGTTCTACAGGTATCCCTAATCCTGTTTCGCATATCTTCCACTGTTGTTGGTGGATTAACATACACCTTATTTTTAATATAACCCCATAGGAAGAAATCTAATGGGGTGATGTCGCAAGACCTTGATGACCACTCAATGAAACCCCCACGTCCAATCCATTTTTGCGGATATCGTTGGTCCAAAAACGCACGAACTTCACGATGGTAATGCGGAGGCGCACCATCGTGCTGGAACCACATACTGTCGAGCTCATCCCTATCGAGACCTTGAAGCAGTTGGGGTAGTTCTTATTGTAGAAAGTTCAGGTAACTATGGCCATTTAATGGTTCATTAAAAAAGTGGGGTCCAATAATTCGATTATGATGAATACCACACCAAACATTTAATGACCAGTGGTTTTGATGTTGCACCTCTCTAATCCAAAATGAGTTTTCTGTGGCATAATAATGCATGTTGCGTCTATTTACGGCACCGTTACTTTTAAAAGTAGCTTCATCACTAAACATTACCTTGCATAATAAATTTGGATTTAATTGAATCTCCGCATTTATTGTACGACAAAAGTTTACACGACTTTCAAAATCCTGTCCATGCAATTCTTGGTGTAATTCCATGTGATATGGATGATACCTATATTTGTTGGTAGTACGATTAGCGGTGGATTGTGATGTTTCACATAATGCTGCTAACTGACGGCTACCAATATAAGGATTTTCCTGAACATTTAATAATACTTGGAGTTCTTTTTCTTCATTAGTTACTGGTTTGTTGACCACTTTACGTTTTGGATAATCAACAGTACCAGAAGAATCAAATCTTTGCATTAAGTTTTGAAAAGTATGGGTATTAGGCTGGCTTCGATCAGGGTACTTCATTTTGTAAGTTCTTTGAGCAAGAAGGCAATTTTTTTGAGCCTCTCTTATTGTATAAATCATATCTATTAACTCATTCTTTGGAAAATTCATTTTACAATATAAGATGAATGCAAAAAAAACCAAACTACACTACATAAAAACCAAAAGAAGCGATTGCGGTTATAAATTTGACACACAGAAAAATGTTCTTTTACATTGTTTTTGCCATGGCTACTATGATAATGAAAACTATTTCTGTAAGACACTATGGAAAATAAGAAAAACTGAAATATCTCAAAAACTATTATAAATAGGTATAGGATATATTGAACAAAACTTTTAGGGTTTTTATTACTCTATTAAATAACATGAAAATATACAGGGTGTACCATTTAAAAAAAAAAGATATTTATTCATTTAAACTTGTTCAAATTTGAGCCGATGTGTTCAACACCCTGTAGCTTTTATTGCAAATATTAGATAAAAATTATGTTAACTTGTCCTTGGCCTTGCTAAATTCCAAATTTGAATATATTTGTCACAAAATTGAAAACGTTATTTAGGATTGAATTGATGCTTGAAAATGTGACTTTTTTTCTTTAAACTTAATTATCTCAGAAATTATAAAGTTTTGTTATAGTAAACCCTTAATAAAAAAGATTTAAAATTATAAGCTAAATCGAAAATACGATTCGTATATAGGGTGGTCTATTTAAAAAAATACAATTTTATGCTGTCCTAGTTTTTTGGCTCACCCTGTAGAGTCCTAAATATTTTTAAAATCTGCGTAAAAATAAACTGTATCAAACAATAAATATAGTTTCTTTGTAAATTTCACCGAAAAGGCACAAACTTACTTCATCCAATCGTTGACTCACCCTGTACATATAGTAAATTGCTTCCCTAAAAGAAAAAAAATTTTTTTTGGAACTTAAACCCAGTGTGACAAAAGTTAATTGATAAGACTTCGTATTAATAAAGGAACCTAAATTCATAAAATGAAACAATATTTGGCCGCATTTTTTATTGCTAAAAATATTTCTGCAACAAACTTCTGGGTAAGCACCATATTTCATAATAACTTTAATTAACGAATATTAACGAGGGTCGCTTTCGCTCTCAAATACCTTTATTACTATTTTTGCTTTACATGCAGTAAAGCAATTTTAAAAGTTTGTGCCACCTGTTTAAAGGAATCACACGATTTACACTTAACTTAGTCGATATTACTTTTTCTTTTGTGACATCGTTTACGGGAGATACCATGTAATCAAAAATTGTTTTGTTACCGTTGATTATAAATAAGTCGATTTTTCGGTTGAAATAACTTCCGTATATTGTTAATTAATTTTTTATACTGTTATTAAGTATAGGTAAAAATTGATAATTCCGTCAGTTTCTGCCTATCTAAAAGTCAAAAAATGACATACTGGAACAGTCTCACGCCTTACGTGACCTGCCAAATATGAAATATTTAATAAAAGCGGTTAAAAGGCCTGTTTTGTTGTATTTTTAGAGTAGTCTACCAATTCTATCTGTTATCCTTTTGCTATAAGGCACACACTACATGCAATATAGGAATAAAGTAATGTGAACAAAACTATTTGGTAGATTCCCCGTAAACTTAATCAGTTACAGTATAGCCCAGTCATTTGGTCAAAAAAAAAGGGGGTTACCTGGAAAGTTTTCCGGGAGTTTTGGAAATTGGTAATTTTATAGATTTCGATGTGCTCTTTCCGAATTTCGACTTTGCCACCTCGTATCTCTGCCGCTTGCGCCGCCATATTGGAAAAATGGCGCCTAATAACAGTTTTTTTACAATATCTCCTTTCCGACGCATTTTACGACAAAAATATTTATATTAAACTAGAAAAAATTTCCTACAATTTATGCATTAACAGCTTTTTTTGTAAAATCAATAGTTTTGGCGTACGAGCGCCGCAAAGTATTATTCATCTATACCACCACGTTTTTTTCGTATATTTCTCCAAAATATTTTATTATTGTCGCAGGTATTAAAAAAATAGATATAAGAGTAATGTCGCCTTTGTGTAGGGTCCCTCTCTCGATCTCAAACGAAACATCTGTCGGTAGAACTCAAGAAAAGTATTTAGTTTAGTCTGAGTCATCAGTATACGTCTATCGTCTTACAGTGTTGTTTGTGTTTATAGAGCCATGGCTTCTGATAAAGTAAATTGTGTTATTTGTAATAATCCATTATTAGAAAGTGAAACAATTGAAGTGAAGGAAAAAGGATTGAAGACTTTTCGTAACTCAAGTGTTAAAAGAAAAGACAATAAAGTTGAACTTTTGGCGGGACTAAAATCGATAGTGGTTCATGATGCATGTCGAAAACGATATAATAATGAAAAGTTAATCGCTGCATCATTGCGTAGAGGAAGCGATGTCACGACACCTCAACCACTACTGCGATCCTCGCATCCAACATTCTCATTCAAAGACCATTGTTTTTTATACGCTGATCAGATAACAGCAGAGTTTTTAGCAAAACAAAAACAGACGCGGTTGTGCAAGCGTAATGTTATGTATAGTGTGCGGAAATTATCAATGAAAAATAGTATTTCAGAACTTGCTAAAGCTCGTAATGATGATTGGGGTCGAGCAATTGTTGAGCGTCTTGAGCATGTGAATGATTTAGTCGCAGCCGATGCACACTACCACAATTCCTGCATGAAAAAATTGTATCAAGCCCCACCAGCTGAAGATATAAAAAAGGTCCGTATGCAAATGAGATCGATACTGCGATGCATTTCATTTATTCTTATCTTGAGCAGAATTCCGATGAGTGTCAGTTTTCTCTGGACGAATTGATAGCCAAAATTGAAGGTGATTACCATCCACACATAAAAATAGTAAAAGCACAACTCCTCAAAAAATACGGTGTTGATATTTTAATTGCCGTCACTGCCAATAAGGCTCCAGTGGTTTGTTTCCGAAATACAGGGTTTAAGCTATTAACGGAAGCTTGGTACAATCAAAAAAGTAATGACAATGCAGAGAACGTCGGCGTATTGTCATTACAGCAGCAGCAGAAATTGTTATAGAGGATATTCGCTCTACGGTCTATGAGACAACACATTATCCTCCATCGGATAATTTTTTTCAAGACTCTGAGTCAGATATACCTGAAACTTTACGCGTTTTCCTAGATGGAGTGATTTTATGAAACAAACGAGCATCTTTTGAAAAATGGAAAAAAAAGCGTTGTTCTCGCCCATTCTATAATTGCAGCAGCAAGACCGAAATCTTTTATATCATCATTACAGATCGGACTAGCTGCATTTTTACTTCATAAGTATGGATCTCGGCGATTAATAGATGTATTATCATCTCTTGGATTTTGCTCTTCATACACCGAAGCAATGTTGTTCGAAGTTTCATCTATTATGCGCGCACCGTTGAATATCGATGATAACGCATTTTTTTTAATTTGTTTTTGACAACGCTGATTTCAATACGCAGATATTAGATGGTAATAACACTTTCCATGCCATGGGCGGTATCCATTGTGTAACACCTACAACTGCTGTCGCTCTTGATCAAATTATTTCACGATTAAAGCAAATGCCGTCTGCAACAGTCATTGGTAGTTTAGGTACCATTGCATTAAAAACATTTGTGAAAAAAAAAACGATACGGGCTTAAAAATAATAAAGATTCAAAACCTTGGTGGCATTCGTCCGGCTTCGGAAGTAGTTTTGCCATTCGTTTCAGATTTATTGTGGCTATATCCATCACAGATGATGCAGATGAAATTTCGGTCTGCGACGTCTCGATCGGTGCCCAAGACGAACTCGCAACGCCTGGTCCATCAGGAACAGCAAAGCGAAGAGATTGCGCTAAATTTCGAAAGTGTGCATCACATGTGGATTAAGCCTACAGGGGACACCACCATAAAAAGAGCGCGCCGCTGGTGGTGTGGAAAGGATTTTTTTCCAAAACGCATATTGAAATGTACTTTGCGGCGCTCGTACTCCAAAAGCTATTGATTTTACAAAAAAAACTCTAAATACATAAATTGTATGAAATTTTCTCTAGTTTAATTTTGTATATAAATATTTTTGTCGTAAAATGCGTCGGAAAGGAGATATTGTAAAAAAACTGTTATTAGGCGCCATTTTTACAATATGACGGCGCAAGCGGTGGAGATACGAGGTGGCAAAGTCAAAATTCGTAAAGAGCACATCAAAATATATAAAATTACCAATTTTCAGAACTCCCGGAAAACTTTCCAGGTAAAACTTCCAAATGACTGGAGTAGTAGTTAATATATGAGAGAGCTTAAGAGGAGGACGAGGAGAGTATATACTCGTTATCAAATTACTACTCTTAGGTTTTTTTATTATCTTTTTAAATTCTCTATATACGTTAGTTCGATTCATGAAATAGTTATTTTTGGCCGGAAACTTGTTAAATTTTAATAATCATATAACCTTGTATCACTTCTTAAAATTTTGATTATAAAAGTAGTAGTTCAGGTTAGTTCAGGTTGGTTTTAAATATCTTAAAGCGAAAATATGTCATATGTCAAGTGTTAGTAAATTAGATATAAAAATAAAAGATTTTTATAAAAATGTAAACAACTGGCTTACGAGAATGAATATTATGTTGGTTCGGATATTATTTAAATATATTAAAAAACTATCTAAAAGCAGTGAAATAGTGCGAACTTTATTTTAAAACTAATAATATGTTGGAATTTATACGAGAAATATTAAAGTTAAATTGGTTTTATGGAGATGTTATTTTACTGTTTAAGTTTTAGAGTTGTTTTACTTATACTGCAAAAATAAATGCTAATTTATTAGGATGTTAATAAATAAAAAATGTTTATAAGTTTAAAGCTGTTTTATTCATTCATAACGTTAGAAAGTGTACAATTGAAGGTGTGAACATTTTGGATTTGCTTTAAGTAAAACAAGTTATTTTTTCAACTCAATTGTTTTTTTAGTACAGTATTTCTTGTTCAAATTTCTTATCCTTTAACATAAAATTGACCATATTCTATTAAGTTTTTGTCTATAGTTGAAAAATTATGAAGTGGTGTATATTCCGTATTTCAATGAATGCTGTGATGAAATTTTATTAACCATTCTGCGCTTGTTTGTGTGTTTCTGGAGGAAACATTTCTCATGGATAAGTTGGTTTGAATATATAATTATTTATTTTAAATCTATCAAGCATTGCTACTTCTTTGAGTATAAACTTATTTCGTTTATTCTTAAATGTTTGTATTTCCTAAGCTATTTTCACATTTTTAGCAAATTTTTTAATTATAAATTGCTGTTTGAATAGTCTTGAGATAATTAATTTCTTCTTTAAATGTTCAGTTTTATCTTTTTGTATTTTCAAGTGATCATCATCAAAGTTTTGGTGATAATTAAAGTATTTCTGTCTGTTTTAAAATTTAAAATCGATTGCTGGCATTAAAAACAAAGTTAGAGTTGCTTGACAAATTTTGTTAATAAATTGTAGCTAAATGTTTTATTATATATTTACATAATATGCTGCTGTTTTAGCTGATATTTTTTTTCAATTCAATCCTCGTTGTTACTGGCTTAGTGCAACAAATCTCGCTGATGGGAGGTATTAATATAAACAATAGGAGCATTATCTTTAAATTCATTTGGATTAAAAACTGATTCTATTGGAAAGTTATAATATACTCGATGAAATTCAGAAAACATTTCATATAGTGCCACTTATTATTCTTAAAATCAACTTGATGTTAATTCACAATGATCGGATTTACTCATATGTGATTTAAATTATCACGTTTATTTTTCTTAAAAGCAATTTAAACATTCCTTGTGGTTGTAACATTTACTTTATACTCACCAAACTTCTTAGTTGTTTAGATTACTAAAATTATTAATAAAATAGTTAAGAATTCATTTTTTTTTTGGGAATGAAAAAATATTACTTACATGGTAGGTGTCCAAATGAATTTTTACGCCATTAAAAACGAAAAAAGAAGGAAAAACTGCTCTTTCAATAATTGAACAGCGTGTAAGAAATTGAAATTTGCCTGAAAATTAATATAGAAGTGGAAACGGGAAACAGGTTTCCATAATTATCGGCACCAGTGAAAAATTTTTACGTTTTCACAAATACAAGTGACGGTTTTTTACGATTTTTCTAATTTAGTTTTAAGAGGGACAGCAAAGGAAAAGTTCAAGTTTACTTCAGAAGTAATAAAAGTTTGGAGGAGTTAAAGAAAACGCGTTTATTAGACAATTATTTTTTGACCATTATGCAGGTTTTATAAATTTCTTTAGCAAAGTGAACAGTTGTATTAACAGATGTTAGGCTTGTCATGCATACCAGGCAGTCGAACTGGTTGGATTTCGCAAGAGATATAGTACATCGAACCGTCATGATAATAACTCTTACAAATAAGAAGATAATTACCATTTGTCATTATCCTTTGCATCTGTCGATTATGACAAGTATAGAACAGATCATGAACATCTGTTCTCGTTCCAAGTAAATATAAATAATAAAAGTAATAGGTCATTAAGATGAAAGAAGAGAAAAAATATACATAAAAGTAGATATATTAACCCAATCTGAGCCAATCTGCATACATTGCAGGAACTAGATGCTTTCTAAAAATAGGCAAATTCATTCCGAAAGGATCCAAACCAAAGTTACTGAGTGAGCGAACCAGACGTGAAGAGGGCTGTTATAACCATAATTAGTTCGATGAAGTGGCACTACGAACATGGCATTTTTGGTTTAATGAATCGTATTAGATTAATACATTTTAATAAACAAAAATTGTTAATAATTTTAATTACAATTTTAAATATGAATAGTGCATCCGTGTAATATAATCGCTCCTTCAACAATCTCAGGCCAAACGAGTTCTTTACAATGTAATTAATCTAGTTATCAAAATTTTTATATATATTTATGTTTTCATAGAAGGTCAATGTATGCAAGAACTTACTTTGACCACACTCGATCAACTCAACGTGACAGTGACAAATCGGTGACGTACTCACAAAGATATATTCAAGATTAGAGCGATCCAAAGAACAGTATAGTACTCTAAATGCATCAGCAATGAGATTTTTATCATATCTACCAATAAATACCAATCTTTTAAAGCTCCTCTGAACAATTTTATTAATATGGTTTCTAAAAGAATATTTTTAGAATCGATTAAAACATATATATATATATATATATATATATATATATATATATATATATATATATATATATATATATATATATATATTTAATTCTTTATTATTTATGCAACTAAAAGGAACAGAAAAACAATTATTCACATTCAGATTCAAACCGCTGCTTACCGACCACAAAAACAAACCATCAAGGTCATTTTGCAGATGCAAAATATCTGTTTCAGATATTATAGTCTATACCTTCTTGAACTGAAGTATGATATTACTGATATCATTAAAAAAATTTAAAAGTATAGGACCACAATTAGAATGCTGTGGTACTCCCGAAATTATTGACATATGGTTCGATACAAAATTGTTTATACGGACGTGTTAGCTACGACCAGACAGGAAGCTATTTCAGAATCGAAGAACCAAAATTCAAAGCCAGGAATTTAAGCAAAGGTAATTCGTGATTTATTCTGTCAAACGCCTTCGGGAAATCTGTATAGATATTGTCTACCCTTAACTTTTCCTCGAAGGCGCCCAACAAGTACTGTTCCTAAGCAAGCAGGTTGGTCACCATGAATCTACCTCAAATAAAACCGAGTCGATAAACCACACCGTTTAGGTGCAAAAAGGTATAAAAGGTTTTATTATCAGTAAAATCAGTATTCCAAATGAAATATTTCTTTCAGAATATGTTTCCACATACAACCACTTGCATTTTCACTTGTTTTTAGATTTAGATTTTACTTATCAACTATTTTTTATTAAATAAAACATTTGAATTATTTAATTAAATTTGAAGCAGAAATTTAATTTTTTGCATCCATTTGAAACTGATTTTACTATTAATATCTTTTTATACGGTATTATTTTACCTTTTAAATATCATGTCCTTTTTTACAAACCTCTTGGGGCATAATAGAGTAACTTTTTTTTATCAGAATGATAGAAATTATTAAGCGTAATACCTGGGGCCTTATCCTCGAACTGGGGAACGTGAAGTGAACGGTGAAAAGGTGGCAAACGCATATTCTTGAAATGTTCGTCACTCATATCCTCGTTCGCCCGGTGGAAGGCAAGCGAACGGTGAAGCATGCGCATTGAAATGTCAGCCGCTAAATGACATATTTAACGCACGGATTTCAAAAAATAAAATAATATTAAAAATTTTTATTTTATTTTTGGTTCTTCAAAATAACTCGCATTAAAAAAAATAATCTGTTGACGAACCGTTTCTTCAAGACGTTTTATTTTCTGAATAAACAGTTGAAACGTTGACTAGGTTGTACCCCGATATTTTTTATATTTTCGAATTTTTTAATAAAATATCCTTAGAAAGTTGAATATATCTCGCAAATATTAAGTAAATTTGAGATTGCAGACATGTAAAATTATTACAGGAGATTTTGTTCATAACTCAAATGTATGAGAGTGCGGTTTAAAAATGTTTTTCTGGGGCCAGTTCTGCTCATGGATTTAACATAAATACTTGTGTCGATAACAGCCGAGTATCTTAGTTTTAAACAGTTAAATCTAATATAATTCTTTTCACGACGCAACTTATAATACATTTGATAAATCACAATTCGTAAGCTATCTGAAACTTTTATTTAAACAAGTAACAAATTTTATATTTAAATTATGTCAACTACAGCATTTAACTTAATTAGAGTGTGTTAACCACTATACGATACTACAATTAAATAAATATTATGATTATAATTTATCGGGACGTATAAATATGAACCTTACAGACCAACGAATGAGGTCCTTCAGCATAAAAACCTTATTTATGGTACCTTTGATCTTTAAGCCTCTACAAATCTTTATAAAATAAAAAAAAATTGAAAGTTGAATGTGAAATCCGCCAGTATCTTTAATGGATGTCTTCTATCTGGCCTTTGGTTTTGGTCCCTGGTCATAAACAGTTTCTCTCATCATTATTCAAGTTTCAGGTTCTTTCAAATTTAGTTGTCAGGGCAGAACATCTTGCACTAAGAGGCTGGATATTTTGTGAATTCATACAATAAATAACTGATGGGATAGGTACCGTAGTGGATTGGGATGATGGCTTTTAGTCATACTACGTAGAATTGTAATTTCCACCGTTTCAAGGTTTATCAGTGCTGACTTTCTGCAATTATTGTCAGTATATTACTTTGAATATATGATTGCTGTTTTTCTTGATATCCTTTTTTCTTTATATATTAGAATCTTAAAGTACTTGGCTCTTTGTATGCATTTTTGTTTAACAGTTCTAGAGATTTGAAATAAATTTATTCCAGGCAAAGTACAAATATTGTAATGGCACTTAATAACTTCACAAAAATAACAACAACATCACTATTTTTTAAACTTTTGACGATTAATTTAAAGTGCCAAAACTACTTTTTGCTTAAAATGGTATCAAAATATACTATGGACATTTTCGTTCTGACAGCTCAATTCAATCTGTCATCCATTTTATTTTTTTAAATTCTCGGGTTTTAGCACGTTTATATCTGACAACATTGGCTTTCCAAGAATACGGCTTTTACTGTCAAAAAGTTCACATCGCCATTCCCATCGCCATTCACATCACCTTTCACATCACACTTTCGAGGATAGGAGCCCTGTGATAAATATAAACTTGATAAAATAAAAACCAACTGCAAGATGATAAAAATAAGAAAAAAAAATTGAACTTTGTCAGGCTGTTAGTCGAGAAGTACCGAGTTTTGGAGTTTTTGTTATGTGACTTACTACCTTTATTTTACCAAGTCGAACCACCTTTCCAAATATGCATTATCCGACCAGCTTCTACAACCATATGGCCTCAAGATAAAACATCCAGTTGATTTTTGATAATTATTAAATATATAACGTAATCCAAACAAACAAAAATAAAGATAATGTTAGTCCTACAACCACATTTCAGTCACATTGTCTACAAGCCTCAAACACATATTGATAGCTTCAGCACAGGAAGACAATTTTTTGACGTACTATTTGTTTAAAGTGCAATCTTTTTATTACAAGATCTCATAACCTCTTTCAAGTACTTAATACCACCTGTAACTATCTGTTTAGTTCACCATTAGCAAGAAAAATCAATTTTTTTCCTTTATCTCCTGTACAGGGTGAGTCAACGATTGGATGAAGTAAGTTTGTGCCTTTTCGGTGAAATTAACAAAGAAACTATATTTATTGTTTGATACAGTTTATTTTTACGCAGATTTTAAAAATATTTAGGACTCTACAGGGTGAGCCAAAAAACTAGGACAGCATAAAGTTGTATTTTTTTAAATAGAACACCCTATATACGAATCGTATTTTCGATTTAACTTATAATTTTAAATCTTTTTTATTAAGGGTTTACTATAACAAAACTTTATAGTTTCTGAGATAATTAAGTTTAAAGAAAAAAAGTCACATTTTCAAGCATCAATTCAATCCTAAATAACGTTTTCAATTTTGTGACAAATATATTCAAATTTGGAATTTAGCAAGGCCAAGGACAAGTTAACATAATTTTTACCTAATATTTGCAATAAAAGCTACAGGGTGTTGAACACATCAGCTCAAATTTGAACAAGTTTAAATGAATAAATATCTTTTTTTTTAAATGGTACACCCTTATATTTTCATGTTATTTAATAGAGTAATAAAAACCCTAAAAGTTTTGTTCAATATATCCTATACCTATTTATAATAGTTTTTGAGATATTTCAGTTTTTCTTATTTCCATACTTTTTTACAGAAATAGTCTTCATTATCATAGTAGCCATGTAAAATAATAAAAAGAAACTACAGAAACAAACAGAATGTGGTTAAATATGATGAAATACATTATTCGTTATATTACAACGGCAATAGTTTAATTAAACATAATGTGAAAAAATTAACACAACAATAACGACAAGGCAAATACATATTTACTTTAATACTAAATTGAAACAAAAAAATTACCTATTAAATACTGACATTAATTATTTCTTTTTAATAAGTGTTCGAGTAAACGACCCTCTTGTGCAATGCACAAATTTAGTCTTTTTTGCAGATTTTTTCGGACCCTGGACAAAATTAGTGGCGTTATTGTTCTACAGGTATCCCTAATCCTGTTTCGCATATCTTCCACTGTTGTTGGTGGATTAACATACACCTTATTTTTAATATAACCCCATAGGAAGAAATCTAATGGGGTGATGTCGCAAGACCTTGGTGGCCACTCAATGAAACCCTCACGTCCAATCCATTTTTGCGGATATCGTTGGTCCAAAAACGCACGAACTTCACGATGGTAATGCGGAGGCGCACCATCGTGCTGGAACCACATACTGTCGAGCTCATCCCTATCGAGACCTTGAAGCAGTTGGGGTAGTTCTTCTTGTCGAAAGTTCAGGTAACTATGGCCATTTAGTGGTTCATTAAAAAAGTGGGGTCCAATAATTCGATTATGATGAATACCACACCAAACATTAAATGACCAGTGGTTTTGATGTTGCACCTCTCTAATCCAAAATGGGTTTTCTGTGGCATAATAATGCATGTTGCGTCTATTTACGGCACCGTTACTTCTAAAAGTAGCTTCATCACTAAACATTACCTTGCATAATAAATTTGGATTTAATTGAATCTCCGCATTTATTGTACGACAAAAGTTTACACGACTTTCAAAATCTTGTCCATGCAATTCTTGGTGTAATTCCATGTGATATGGATGATACCTATATTTCTTGGTAGTACGATTAGCGGTGGATTGTGATGTTTCACATAATGCTGCTAACTGACGGCTACCAATATAAGGATTTTCCTGAACATTTAACAATACTTGTAGTTCTTTTTCTTCATTAGTTACTGGTTTGTTGACCACTTTACGTTTTGGATAATCAAGAGTACCAGAAGAATCAAATCTTTGCATTAAGTTTTGAAAAGTATGGGTATTAGGCTGGCGTCGATCAGGATACTTCATTTTGTAAATTCTTTGAGCAAGAAGGCAATTTTTTTGAGCCTCTCCTATTGTATAAATCATATCTATTAACTCATTCTTTGGAAAATTCATTTTACAATATAAGATGAATGCAAAAAAAAACAAACTACACTACATAAAAACCAAAAGAAGCGATTGCGGTTATAAATTTGACACACAGAAAAATGTTCTTTTACATTGTTTTTGCCATGGCTACTATGATAATGAAGACTATTTCTGTAAAAAAGTATGGAAAATAAGAAAAACTGAAATATCTCAAAAACTATTATAAATAGGTATAGGATATATTGAACAAAACTTTTAGGGTTTTTATTACTCTATTAAATAACATGAAAATATAAGGGTGTACCATTTAAAAAAAAAGATATTTATTCATTTAAACTTGTTCAAATTTGAGCTGATGTGTTCAACACCCTGTAGCTTTTATTGCAAATATTAGGTAAAAATTATGTTAACTTGTCCTTGGCCTTGCTAAATTCCAAATTTGAATATATTTGTCACAAAATTGAAAACGTTATTTAGGATTGAATTGATGCTTGAAAATGTGACTTTTTTTTTAAACTTAATTATCTCAGAAACTATAAAGTTTTGTTATAGTAAACCCTTAATAAAAAAGATTTAAAATTATAAGCTAAATCGAAAATACGATTCGTATATAGGGTGTTCTATTTAAAAAAATACAACTTTATGCTGTCCTAGTTTTTTGGCTCACCCTGTAGAGTCTTAAATATTTTTAAAATCTGCGTAAAAATAAACTGTATCAAACAATAAATATAGTTTCTTTGTTAATTTCACCGAAAAGGCACAAACTTACTTCATCCAATCGTTGACTCACCCTGTATATGACGAAAAACCTAAAATGCTATGCATTACGCCATTTAATTCCCTTAACGATCTAAACATATCTCTTATTAACCTCCGAACATGAGAATCCAACAGATGGATAGAGTTGCATCTAGTGTTTAAGTCTGGCAACAGCGCAGCTGGTTTCATGGTCCGTCAGAGCAAGAAAAGCTCCAGCTAGAGAAGTGAGTTCCTGCAAACAAATAGCGCCGCAAAATGATGATAGCTTATGGGGATAGAACGATCATTATTTAGCGCAAATTATGACAAGAAGATTATATACAGGGTGTTTCATATACTCCAGATTTTACTTAATTAATCAAAGAAAGAAAAATATTATAGTGTAGTTTTTTGCGGTTAGAAAAAGTTTGCATTAAATTTATGATAAAGTTATTACTTAGAATATTTCAAAACAGATATTGAGATATGCAGCAACACTGTTACTATGATAAACTAAATCTATATTTCTCTTGTATTTCTCACGGTAATAAATCATAGAGAAATTTTAATGCAATCGATAAATCTCGGTAATGTAAAGTATTATATATCTAGAATTTTAAAGTTAAAAAAAAACTCGCACTGAAGGAAGCGGAACATACATCAACTTCATTCTAATACATTTTGTATCAGCACCCGGGCTAAGTGGGTGCCGTCCTTTATTCGGATCGATTTTATAGTATAGCGTCAAGTATGCAATATATCGCACAATTTTTGTAACGTGTAAGAATACAACTAACCATTGTATAGATAATTTTCATTGATTATGTAAATTTATATAATGGCAAAATATGTTGTCCAAATGTGGAAGTAAAACCATGTTACAAAGTGTTTTTAATTTATTCATGTATACCATAATGAAACCCACTAGTTATATGATGGATAAGATTATTTCTTTATTGAGATAAAATTAATTGAAAGGTTAAATGTAATTTAATTTCGGTCTAATTACGTCATAAAATACATTTCAAGAGTACATGTTGTTTAGTAGCATTTCAAACTCATAATAAATTAAATCTAAAAAACTATGTAGTATATAAAGAAACCTTTACGGTCGTAGAGTTAGTTTAATATGATATCGTTTTTCTCCTTCAGACTGTTAAAGGAAAAGATAGACAGTTTATTTGCTTGCAAATTCTATCCTGGATCTCTCTTCATTCGCGTTCTGATCATCTAATGGCCCTGTCAGTGGAGCTGCAACGAACCAATACGAATGGAGAACGGAGTTAGCCAAACTGAAAATTGCAGGAAATAAACTTTTCTTTTAAAAGCCTGAAGGAGAAAAACGGTAACTTATGAAACCAAGCTAAATCTATCGAGAATGATTCTCCGGGAAATTTATCGCTCGATTGTAGGAAATCTGTAGTTAGGAAGAATCTGAAAATTTGACCGTGTACTAACGTGCATGAGGGACAGGCGGCTAAAATATTTTCAAGATGGCGACACTTCCGGTTATACCGGAAGTAGATATCAACTTGCTTATTTTTAATAGAACACTCTATATATTATTGTATTGTTGATTTCCACGTAAAATTCCAGATATATTTTATGTATAATGTTCTATACTTAAGTCTCACCTTTTGGACATATTTAAATTTTTATGTTAAAAATTACTTTTGCGGACCAAAACTTAACTATAAATTTTTCCTATAAGGAAGTATTTATTATTTATTTTTTGGTGAGTTTTCTTGGAGACGAAGATCGATTTAGTAGTCTTTTTATGATATTTTGAAAATTATGAGTACAGAATAGTCAAAAAAAAATGAATAAAAACTATATTTAAGAAATAGTCAAAAGTCAATTTTTTCAAAAAGAAAGCACCTTTTTTTAAAATTATGATCATATTAAGCATTAAAAATAAGGGCAACTTTGTATGAGGTTGTCTATTCCAAAAATTTGTAGTTTTCAAAATATTGGCCATTCAGCATTTTTTTTATTGTAAAAGTGCTATATGGCTTTTAAGTTTTGTTATTAGTTGGCCATGAGGGTGAAGCGTGGCGAAAATAAAACAATCGAACCCGACAGAATTGTCACTATTTCTTGCCATTTGACATTCATTAATAATAATCATGCCAGGGCGATTAAATTACACACACGAAGATTATTTAAACTTATTTATTATTTATGTAGAATGTGTTAGAGTTATTTCAAGAACATGCGATACATTCGCGATCCAATGTCCAAAGAAACAGAAACCAACACTACCAACTGTTAAAAAAATTATAAAAAACTTCAAGAACTTTGGATCTATAAAAAGTAAAAAAATTAGATAAACCAGTTCTTAATAAAATAAAGCTACAAAAATTTTATGAGGAAATGTACAAATTGACGCCCTTGAACTATCAAACATTTTCGCACCTAAGCATGAACTCTTCATGGGTGGCTCTTCTTATTGACTGAGGATTAAGTTCCTCAAATGCTATTCTGACGCGTTGTATGCAATCTTTAATAGTGGTTAATGCGGTGTTGTATACTTTATTTTTGATTGTCCCCTAAATAAAAAAATTAATTACCTGTAGGTTGGGGCAGCGAGATGGCCAAAGTTGTGGCCCATTCTTCCATCCATTGATCATAGAACAAATTTTGCGGATGATTGTTAACTAAATGACTATTATGTGGAGGCGCCCCATCATGTTGATAAAGAAGTACAGCTGAAAATCGTTATACTGTGTAGGAAGTACTGTATCTTTTCTAACTAAATTATTATTTTGCCGAATAGTTAATATTTCACTGCACTTGGATAAACTTTCTTTACTGAACACTTTTAACTGTGAAGTTATCTTTCGGCAAAAAAGGCAAAAAGGACTTACGTTGGACATTTTTATATTCCGTTCAACCATCACTGTGCTGCTTCTCAAACAATTTCTTCTCGAATGGCTCAGTTTCCTTTCTATTTCTCCTACGGATGAATGATTGTTAATATGATATTTTTATTAATAAAAAAAATCAGCTGGCAGTATGACGAGGGAAAAACCGTCAGCTCACTTAAGTAGGCGATCGGCGCTCACGCCTGGCTCCGACGCTGCACCTTTCACTGCATCAGCTGACGACTTTTCCACTAATATAGAGCCAGCTGATATTTTTATTTATTCAAAGTAGCATGTAAACTATCATCTGACAAATTTTTAACTGAGAGGAAATCACTGAACAATTTTTTTTTTACATGTTCGTGTGATTAGCTGACGTATAATCCACCACGGTACAGCCAGCTGACTTTTTTGAATCTTCAAATAATTGTGATAACTATCATTTGACAAATTTTCAGTCGCGAGGAAATGATTAAAAATATTTTTTTTTAGGTGAGGGGGAGGCTGCCGCTGCTCCACCCACCTACGCAGCCGCAGCTGACATTCATGAGACTTTATGGCATAACTGTCTGAAGCATTTCACGAGTTATCGCCTAAGAGAAAATTGGTCCGGAAAATTTGTTGCTGGCTTGTATGGTATTATCACTTTTTTATTACTAAAAATTGGTGCTACCGCGGATTCGTAACACTGTTATATAACTATAATGTCTCTTCATTGACTACGAAAACGCACTGAGCTCCCGGACTACGTGAAGAGTATGTAAATGATACTAACAGATTTTTATTTATAAATGCAACAAAATCATAAATACTACATATTGTAGTCTTCAGCGAAAAGTTGCTTGTATATTATACTATATGCTACGTCACGGGGTAGAAAAAGAATTAAAATGAAAACGAATGAATGAAAATTAAATATTTAATGCTTCTGTACAGGTGGTTATTTTTTTAGTGTTAATTGCTCCTTCTTTTAGGACAGTGCCTAGGCAAGCATGCCGGAGATTAGGGGGGGTTATATAAATTCAAAGCGCCACCTGTTTTAGGCCCGTCGGTAAGAAGAAGCGATGATGTTATCGAAAACACGAAACAACTAGATCCCAAAATAAAACACACCGATTCCAAAAACAATTAATATCTATATTTAACAATAAAAAAAAAGGATTCTGTTTTACAAATTATGTGAATTTTAATTTAATCTAAATAAATATGCGACTATTTGCTACCTGGATTAGAACAAAAAAAAAACAAAGAAACAATGAACAACACTACTGCAAGTATGACGTCATCTGCGCCATACGCCAAGTCGGTTTAGATGTAGGTCAGGCCTTAATTTTCACTATCGGCTGAACTGAATAACCTTACTTTTTATGTAAAGTTGTATTTTGCATTAATAAATTATCTAGTACACCGATTTAGGAACTAAATTGAAAGTGCTGGAACTTATAATGGGTAAAATAATGTTTTAAATTACCTAGTGTATACGTATACCTTCGGTTTACAAGGTAGTTTAACTTAAATTAAATATAATGTGTCCTGTGATCGCACGCAGAAAGTCTTATTAGTTCCCAATCACAGGGGGAAAAGGAAAGCATACGATAAATTAGGTAATACCACAGTTTATTATATATAGTTCTAATACCTGAAGTGTGGTTTTATCACTGAGTCTAAGTCCTTTCAGCAAGCACTAACCTGTAATTTCTTTGGGAGCAATGGAATGTTTTATGCCAGGCTCCGGCATGGAATTCCAGTTGTTAAATAGAAAAGGAAGATCCCGGTTTAATAACATCTGATTGTGGCATGTGCCTGTTTGTCTTTACGGGTGTAACAAGTGTCGAAAGTCACAAATATGGTGTTGACCTCTTAGAGGTGATAACTTTCACTACACTTTACTTAAGGGTAAACGAGTACAGTTTTAACTTTCTTTATCCCCCAAAATATGGCAAATGTTACCCTAAAACACTAAATATGGTTTTAGCTGTTTACTGGGATAATTATAATGCTCTATCAGTAGAAAAATCAGCCAAAATATTGCTTTCTCAGCTTATGCTAGTTTTCACAACCAAGACTTGGCCCAGAATCTCTCTACTGACGCTTTTTTTAAAATCTCAAGAGCGCCAAGAAAAAAACAAAAGATTAACCAACTACACCCTTGATGAAAGTGGCAAAAGTGGAGTGTTTGATACATTTCTAGGCACACTTGATCTTTTTTTTCTTTTTACAAAACCGGTTTTTGATATGATAGTGACAAAAACTTTTAGCTTTTATTTTATATGTATTAAAGAGACTACTTGATGAAAATAAGAGTCAAATTTATGGTGAGTATTGGCTTGATTGTTGGTATTTTAGTAAAATTATTTATAGTTTGTTCGTGAAATAACAAAGCTGTAACATATATTCAATTCAATTCAATTCGAAATAATAAAATATTCCCAGTCCAGTACTTTTTCTTCCGTAAGCAAGATTTAAACATGTGGTATTATCGTTTAATAAGAGTATTTTCAATATATTGTAAATTTCGGTGCTTCTTTTTCGCCGACTGTTGTAGCTTGTGAGCATTAATGTAATTTTATTGGATTTGCCTTAAATAAAAGTTGTCCAATAAGCTTTTCTTCGTGCTTTTATACAAGATTTAGTGTTTGGGTCCGTTGAATTGATCAAAAATCCTTCTTTTTGGCCGAATTTTTCGCAAAATCCAGTTAAAATCCGGGCTCAAAGAATCGTCAGAGTTGCCTAATCCTTATTGATGGATCGAACCACAGACGTCGGTGCGACCGACTATTCGCTTCTTTTCTTAGGCCTTAACGGATAATATTTTTAGGAGTTTTTGCGTTTCGCCACTCTGTTTGGCAATACTTGCCGTATATTAACTAAGAGGTAACAAATAATAATAGAAAGGATCGTATTCTCAAAAATTATGTAAAAAGAAAGTTGTAGCTGTAGATCGTACATTATTGTGTTAAGTAACTATCATTCCAATAATACCAATAATACAGTATACAATCGGGGGCTTTTGAAATGCAGAACGGTGAAACTATAGCTGCAATGGAAGCAGACCAAACATACAAATATCTAGGTATGAAACAGGCTAAAAGAATTGACCATCGCACCATGAAGACCGAATTGACAGCTGAATTTGTCCGGAGAGTAAGGCGGGTTTTACGAACTAATTTAAATAGTAGAAATTTGTTTAAGGCGCTCAACACGTATTCTTGCTCTGCGCTGAACTACTCTTTTGGAATTGTAAAGTGGAGCAGGACGGACATCCAAAACCTGCAAAGAAAAGTAAGGACACTCCTAACAAAAGCACAAAAACATCACCCTCGGAGTGCTATTGAACGTACAATGCTTCCAAGACACCAACGAAGAAGAGGATTGGTCGATATTGGTAAGCAGCTGGACCAACAAATAATAAACTTACGTTCATATTTCGACAGGTTAGCGGACTCTTCCACACTACATCGAGCAATATGCGAGGCAGACGATTCAACGCCGCTACAGTTGAGGGAACAAGATATTACTTCTCACCACCAAACAGACCAAGAGAAGTTACAAACCTAGCTACGGAAGCCACTTCATGGACGGCATCCAAATTAGGACAATGTCGACAACTTAGCGTCGAACTACTGGTTGATTTCAGGACAGATGTTTCCGGAAACGGAGGGCTTCTTGTTAGCTATCCAAGACCAGGTTATTCCGACGAAGAACTATCGGAAGTTCATCGTTAGAGATCCCTCAATAGAAAATGACCAATGCAGATATGGTTGACGAACATCGGAGACAATTCAGCACATAACTGGAGGATGCCAAGCGTTTGCCGCAACTGAGTATAAGGAAAGACACGACTCAGCCGCTAAGATACTCCACCAAGAGTTAGCAGAAAAGTTAAACCTATTACAGGTAGGAAAAGTGCCTTATTACAAGTACAATCCGGAGCCTATTCTTGAGAACAACCAGTTCAAGTTATATTGGGACCGAACGGTTCTGACGGATCAAACAGTAGCTCATAATAGACCAGACATTATACTAACAGATAAAATTTCTAGGTGAACTACACTAATCGACATTGCTGTACCTAACAACAACAACCTAAGGCCAAAATACAACGAGAAGATTGCCAAATACAGAGATCTGGAGGTCCAAATCCGAAGACAATGGGCAATGAACAGCGTCCAAACGATTCCCATAATACTGTCGACAACTGGAGTGATACCAAAGAACCTCCTGCAGAACATCAAGGGACTGGGCCTTAGTGAGCATCTGTATAAGCCGATGCAGAAAGCAGTTCTCCTAGCAACCGCGCGAGCCGTCCGAAAGTTCGTAGAAAATAAAGCAGACAACGTCACACCTAGGACCCGATAAGATGGAAAGGGTTCCCACAGAGCTTCATACTCTTGGTATCTTTGTATGCCTGGTATGAGTGAATAATCCCTGGAGGGAGTGCGAAGCCGTTTGGCTTGTAAATCATGGTAAGTATTTATTGTTATTACTAGAGAATATGTTGAAACTGATTATATATTCAGATGTGAGTTCCAATTAAACTGTTTATTGACAATGGTAACATAATCCTTCCATTCTTGTAGGCACCCTCTTCCTATTTAAAAAACATGCAAGAATCTGCAATTTTTTATAGAAGACATGTGAATAATTCAAAATTATTTTGGAAATGCGACAAGTATCGTTGCTTTATATGTTGTTTGGACAATGGTGACAGAAATAATTGTTTTATAAACAAAAGGCTGGCCTTTAAGGGAGAATTTTACATCAGAAACAAAGAATATTCTTCATTCATATTCTATATTGTTTTATAAACAAAAGGCTGGCCTTTAAGGGAGAATTTTATATCAGAAACAAAGAATATTCGTCATTCATTATTAGCACATAACCAGTTATATACTTGGATCAATGATTCTTTGCGTGCATGTCATCATTTAATGACTCTATTCAAGACAACGTGTTCACACTTGCACTAACTCTAATTAATATACGACAAAAGCGTCAAAAACAAAGGACGTATATCCAAACGGCAATAGAAATACGTCATGTGATAAAATCATGTATCAGACAAAGAAAATGTCCATCGCTTATTTTCTTGCATCGGCATCTCAAGTCATTGGCGTCGTTATTTTATGTTCCCAAAATTTTCATAAATTTGTTTTGTTTCACTATTACAAGTTTATTTATTTTGGTTATACATATATATTATATTTAAACAGTTATTTTCATAAATTTGGTTAGTGGTTAAATATTTATTTTAACCTAACCTCAACATGCCGGGAAAGCGCTTGAATTCTCAAGTACGTATCCTTATTGGGAATCTCATCCACTATTTTATTACAGAACGAGATAATAAAGGTTCTTTAATTTCTCTTAATGTTATCCAAGAGGTAAATATTTCTATTGTGAAATATATCATAATATGCTTGCTACACTCAAAAAATTTTTTATAGAAAGTTGCTGATGCCCTAAAAAATAGTTTAAGGACTGTCTCCAGTATTAAGATGAGCAAAGACCGAAGTGAACTGCCTTTAACCCCTGGAAAAAATAGAACTTGAAGAAAAGCCAAAAACCTGTGATCTTAATGAAAATACAAAAATAGAGGTCCGAAATATATTATACAACATGTATGCACAAAGTAAGTTGTATGTTTTTCAAAAAGCAAAAAATATTGATTGTTATTAAAATTTTAGAAAGACATGTAACAATAAAAACATTAAAAGAAGAGCTGCGCCAAAAAGAAATAATTGATATAAGTTATGGCTCCCTTCAAACATTGCTTAAAGATTTGGGGTTTAAATTCAATAACGGAAGAGCTCTTATGAAGACAATATATCTTCAATGAGGGCAGCATTTTTCAGAATATATATGGAAAATAAAGAGTCACAATTTCCACGTCATCTTGTTTTTGTGGATGAAACATGGATTTTCTCAAAGGGCAACAAAATGAGATCGTGGCAAGATAATAATGTAAAGAGTGTGCGTAGACCAGGTGGATTACATGGGAAACGTTTTATTGTGTTACATGCTGTACACAGTAATGGATTTTTAAGAAATGCTAGTTTACTATTTGTTAGTAAATCCAAATTGATGGATTATCATGGGGAAATGAGCAGTGAAAATTTTACGAACTGAGTGGAACATCAGTTAATTCCGAATTTAGAAGAACCTTCTTTAATTAAAATGGATAATGTTCCATATAATTCTGTGGAATTGGAAAAGCAGCCATCGCTTTCTTGGAGAAAAAAAGAGAAATTGTTGAGTGGCTTGAGAAAAATCATATTTTATATAATAAGCATATGCTCAAAGCTGAGTTGTTGAGCTTAGCAAAATTGCACAAAAAACCGAAGCAATATAAAATTGATAAATTATTACAAGAAAATGGGCATGAAGTTTTAAGATTTTTACTCTATCATTGTCAGTTTAATGTTATTGAGATAATTTGGGCAGATGTCAAAAGATATTATAACACACATATTGGTGAAGTTGGTCACAAGGATGAAAATATTTTAGAAGTGTGGGAAAAAGCATTAGAAAAGTGTACGCCAGAAGTATCGCGTGCAAAGGTGTGTTACACTGAGAAAATAATTCATGAGTGGTATAACAGGGAAGTTATTATTGAAGAAGTACCACAGATGATTATTAACCTCACAAACTAAGAAAGTGATACTGATGATAGTTCCAGTGAGTGAATCATTTTAAAATACATTATCTTAGCAAAAATAATTGCATGAATTGCCAATATTTTAATAGATTATGTGATGAAAGTGAAATGTTAACATTTTAATATAAATAATAAATAATAAAATATTTCATTGTTTTACTCACAATTTTAATTTACATATATCGATTAAAGTCATCTAACATTGTCTACAAAACTTTTCGTAATTATTAACAGTATTGTTACGTTAAAATTACTCATTGGGTTTAATTAAAAAAAATACTTCTTTTCACTACTAATAAAAATCCTTGAATAACAACTTGTTAACGCTTTCACATTTAAATAAAAACTAAACTATCTACTCTTATCATATCATTATTTATATACCTATAGAATATAGGAGAATATAAGTCCAGAATTCTACTAATAACATGACATATAATGATGACTAATTTTTTATAAGAACACATCCGAACTCGGATAGTTCTTTATCACAATATAATATTTCTGTAAGGACTCGGCCGAATTCCCCTAGTGCTTCGTTACAGTATTGATTAATCGACACACAGTCCTAGCAAGATCTAAAATTCTTTCATCATTATGATATCTAAAATGTTACTATGTTACATACCAGTAAAATCTACGTTTCTAAGTTATTTCACAAGGCCTATTACTAAGTGTCTGTTGAAGTGTTTCACTGCATATTTATATAATAATTATAGAAATATACAATATATTTTGTTTGATAAAGAATCTACTTCTAATTAAAACTCTAGGCCCACAGACTTGTCGAAATGATTAATTAAACCAGATTCCATTGTCCATTTATCCCTAAAAATAAAACTAATATGTAGATATAATACAATTAGAAAATTATTTAATTGCTTACTTTATAGTATGCCAAATTTTGAGAATCACATTCTTGTCTGGGAAAACCATCAAATGAATATTAATTTCACAATTATGTACAGTACGTTACGAGTACCTTAAGCCGAATATACGGGAAAGTAATAAAGGAAAAGATAGAACTGGAATACCAAGACATGGAGGCCGAGGAACAAGCCGGATTTAGAGCAGGAAGATCCACTATGGACCATCTGTTTTCTATCACCCAAGTAATCGAAAAGAAGCTGGCTTACAATCAGGAAGTTCATCTTTTGTACGTGGATCTTAAAAAAGCTTATGACAGTGTACCACAAAACCGCTTATGGCAAGCCCTCGAGAAAACAAATATAAGTGCGACCCTTATTAAAGCTGTCAAGAACCTTTATGAAAATAGTAATGCACATGTAAAATTGGAAAATAAAATGTCGAACGGATTTAAAGTTAATCGAGGACTTAAGCAGGGATGTTGCCTATCACCCACATTGTTTAAAATATATTTAGAACAAGTACTTAAACCATGGAAAAGGAAATGTAGTGCTATGGATATTCCATTAAACGATAATACGTTGTACACCTTATGCTTCGCAGGTGACCAAATAGTGGTGGCTCAGGAGTACGATGACCTCAACTACATGGCAAGGAAGTTAATCGAAGAATATAACAAGTGGGGTCTGGAGGTTAACATAAAAAAGACCGAATACATGTGTATTGGAGGGATTCAGCAAGATCTTAAATTAGAGGATGGGCAATGTATTAAAAAATGCGAGAGTTACACATACTTAGGGTTAAAAATAACAAATGATGGTACACTGGATAAAGCAATAAAGGAAAGGAGCACTCAAGGCAGGAGAGCTATAGCTATGATGAACGGAATTCTATGGGACCAGCAGGTATCAAAAACTAATAAACATCGAATATTTAATACGATAGTAAAAAGTATTATCACATATAGCAGCGAAGTGTGGCAAATCAAACAGAGGACGGAGGGTCAACTAAGAGCTACTGAAATGGACTACTGGAGACGTGCGGCAGGTAAATCAAGGATGGATAGAGTGACCAACGAAAGAATTAAGGAGATTATGGGAGTTACACATGACATAGTGGACGACATTAAAATTAAACAACTTACGTGGTATGGACATGTTCAAAGGATGCCTGAAGAACGGCTCCCAAAGCAGATATTAGAATGGAAACCACGAGGAAGACGGAAACCAGGAAGACCAAGAAGAAGTTGGAGAGGAGGAATTGACGAAGAAATCAGGATAAGGCAACTGGATAACGATCTTTGGCAAGATCGGGATCAGTGGCGACTGGAAATCGGAAGACGTAGAAGGACGTTATAAACCGACTATATATATATGTACAGTACGAGTTACTATACTTGGTCCTTTAGATAGCCAATTTCAAAGAGACTTATTGAGAGGTCCAGTTAAACCAGAATCAAGTGTCCATTTATCCCTAAAAATAAAACTAATATGTAGATATAATACAATTAGAAAATTATTTAATTGCTTACTTTATAGTATGCCAAATTTTGAGAGTCACATTCTTGTCTGAGAAAAGCACAAAACATAGAAAATAGACCGGTTTATTCCAAATTGATTTGTTTTACATCGATTTTGTTACTAAACACATAATAATTTTACAAAATAACTATATTTCCGAATTTCTATTATTTTTTTTGTGTTGACGTTAGGTACAAAATCTTCGAACCTTCGCCACTGATTTGACAGCTGACTGATTCAGATGAATGTCAGCCATAATAAATTGATGATGTGCACGCAAAGAATCCTTGATCCAACTATACGTCATTGTGCCTTCAGAATCTTAAAATTTCAAAAAGAATGAAATAAATAAATTAAACCTCTGATTTTTCCGACACTCTATATGAAGCGGTATAATCATTTGTCCATGTCGTTTTATACAATTTACAGAACTTTCTAGAAATATCACGCGAAAACTCTATTTTAGCATGAGAAAAGGCCCATATTCGCGTATTTACACTTGATACGATTCGTATTCATCGTTCAGTCGGCCTACTACATTTTTGATAAAGCTACGTATTATGAAAATATGCCGCCCGAATCGGATTTTCATTTTCGTTCGGTTTAACGCACTTGGTTATTTCATTATGTTTCTTCCCATTCCTAAAATAAGGTGGTTAATGTTGCTACCGATTTATTTCCAAATGGATTTAGAATCTTTTTTTAGTGCAAAGGAAAAAATTCGTAACTATTAAAAGTGTACAGGGTCAGTCAACGATTGGATGAAGTAAGTTTGTGCCTTTTCGGTGAATTTTACAAAGAAACTATATTTATTGTTTGATACAGTTTATTTTTACACAGATTTTAAAAATATTTAAGACTCTACAGGGTGAGCCAAAAAACTAGGACAGCATAAAGTTGTATTTTTTTAAATAGAACACCCTATATACGAATCGTATTTTCGATTTAGCTTATAATTTTAAATCTTTTTTATTAAGGGTTTACTATAACAAAACTTTATAGTTTCTGAGATAATTAAGTTTAAAGAAAAAAAGTCACATTTTCAAGCATCAATTCAATCCTAAATAACGTTTTCAATTTTATGACAAATATATTCAAATTTGGAATTTAGCAAGGCCAAGGACAAGTTAACATAATTTTTACCTAATATTTGCAATAAAAGCTACAGGGTGTTGAACACATCGGCTCAAATTTGAACAAGTTTAAATGAATAAATATCTTTTTTTTTAAATGGTACACCCTATATATTTTCATGTTATTTAATAGAGTAATAAAAACCCTAAAAGTTTTATTCAATATATCCTATACTTATTTATAATAGTTTTTGAGATATTTCAGTTTTTCTTATTTTCCATAGTTTTTTACAGAAATAGTCTTCATTATCATAGTAGCCATGGCAAAAACAATGTAAAAGAACATTTTTCTGTGTGTCAAATTTATAACCGCAATCGCTTCTTTTGGTTTTTATGTAGTGTAGTTTGGTTTTTTTTGCATTCATCTTATATTGTAAAATGAATTTTCCAAAGAATGAGTTAATAGATATGATTTATACAATAGGAGAGGCTCAAAAAAATTGCCTTCTTGCTCGAAGAATTTACAAAATGAAGTATCCTGATCGACGCCAGCCTAATACCCATACTTTTCAAAACTTAATGCAAAGATTTGATTCTTCTGGTTCTGTTGATTATCCAAAACGTAAAGTGGTCAACAAACCAGTAACTAATGAAGAAAAAGAACTACAAGTATTGTTAAATGTTCAGGAAAATCCTTATATTGGTAGCCGTCAGTTAGCAGCATTATGTGAAACATCACAATCCACCGCTAATCGTACTACCAAGAAATATAGGTATCATCCATATCACATGGAATTACACCAAGAATTGCATGGACAGGATTTTGAAAGTCGTGTAAACTTTTGTCGTACAATAAATGCGGAGATTCAATTAAATCCAAATTTATTATGCAAGGTAATGTTTAGTGATGAAGCTACTTTTAGAAGTAACGGTGCCGTAAAGAGACGCAACATGCATTATTATGCCACAGAAAACCCATTTTGGATTAGAGAGGTGCAACATCAAAACCACTGGTCATTAAATGTTTGGTGTGGTATTCATCATAATCGAATTATTGGACCCCACTTTTTTAATGAACCACTAAATGGCCATAGTTACCTGAACTTGCTACAAGAAGAACTACCCCAACTGCTTCAAGGTCTCGATAGGGATGAGCTCGACAGTATGTGGTTCCAGCACGATGGTGCGCCTCCGCATTACCATCGTGAAGTTCGTGCGTTTTTGGACCAACGATATCCGCAAAAATGGATTGGACGTGGGGGTTTCATTGAGTGGCCACCAAGGTCTTGCGACATCACCCCATTAGATATCTTCCTATGGGGTTATATTAAAAATAAGGTGTATGTTAATCCACCAACAACAGTGGAAGATATGCGAAATAGGATTAGGGATACCTGTAGAACAATAACGCCACTAATTTTGTCCAGGGTCCGAGAAAATCTGCAAAAAAGATTAAATTTGTGCATTGCACAAGAGGGTCGTTTATTCGAACACTTATTAAAAAGAAATAATTAATCTCAGTATTTAATAGGTAATTTTTTTGTTTCAATTTAGTATAAAAGTAAATATGTATTTGCCTTGTCGTTATTGTTGTGTTAATTTTTTCACATTATGTTTAATTAAACTATTGCCGTTGTAATATAACGAATAATGTATTTCATCATATTTAACCACATTCTGTTTGTTTCTGTAGTTTCTTTTTATTATTTTACATGGCTACTATGATAATGAAGACTATTTCTGTAAAAAAGTATGGAAAATAAGAAAAACTGAAATATCTCAAAAACTATTATAAATAGGTATGGGATATATTGAACAAAACTTTTAGGGTTTTTATTACTCTATTAAATAACATGAAAATATACAGATATTTATGCATTTAAACTTGTTCAAATTTGAGCCGATGTGTTCAACGCCCTGTAGCTTTTATTGCAAATATTAGGTAAAAATTATGTTAACTTGTCCTTGGCCTTGCTAAATTCCAAATTTGAATATATTTGTCACAAAATTGAAAACGTTATTTAGGATTGAATTGATGCTTGAAAATGTGACTTTTTTTCTTTAAACTTAATTATCTCAGAAACTATAAAGTTTTGTTATAGTAAACCCTTAATAAAAAAGATTTAAAATTATAAGCTAAATCGAAAATACGATTCGTATATAGGGTGTTCTATTTAAAAAAATACAACTTTATGCTGTCCTAGTTTTTTGGCTCACCCTGTAGAGTCTTAAATATTTTTAAAATCTGCGTAAAAATAAACTGTATCAAAGAATAAATATAGTTTCTTTGTAAATTTCACCGAAAAGGCACAAACTTACTTCATCCAATCGTTGACTCACTCGGTACAGGCAAAACGGTAAATTTTCTTTATTGTAGTTAGAGAGCACACTCTTGGTTTTCTATTTTTGTAACAATCATACTAACCATATGAGGATTGCAGGAAAATATGTTAAAGCATATTACTTGCTTTTCTTCTTCTTGGTTTTATATGAACTTTTGGTTTTGCGATTTTTCAAGCTTGTATTTCCATTTTGTCTTAATCAAATTAAGTTTACTGGTAGTTTAAAGTATTCCTCTGGGTTGTTGTAGATGATCTCAAGGAATTATTTTATACAATTTTTGGGCATCGACAATTGCCACGTGTCTTGCAAGCTGTTGTTTTATTCTTGAGACTTCTTCTTCAACAAAAATCTTCTTTATTTTAGTCTTATTAACACGTTTATTTTTCTGATGATGAAATCATCAGATAGCACATAAGCTGTTGAGTGTAAAAAAATTTTATTATCGATTTTCCCACTTCCGGTTTTTACTTTGGTATAAGGTGGTCATCCTGCTTTTAACGAAAGGGGTTTCAGGGTAATATGTAAGTATATTTTTTATAAAGATATTTTTTGGTAGCCGGAGGATACTACTCAACCCTACTTTCGGAAGGAGACATAATATCTCCTTAAATTTTTGTTGTAGTAGAATATGTCTGTAAACTCAGTTGGGAAATTACAGGTGTAAATTTTCACAGTTTCGATTAGGCCCAGCAAATGCATCCTCATTTAGAACAAATGTCAGCATCTGCTTGAATATAAAGTTTTAAAAAACTAAATTCATGATCAATCTAGTCCATAATAATTTAATGAGAGTACTTGCTTGCCTATAAAGTGGAACAATCAAATAACAAATGGTAATGATAACAAGACTCGCAAAATTTACCGACGTATAAACTTAAAATGCTACCCATTTTATAAAATACATGATGCTTTAAATGGGAATCTACCAATGTGCCTGAAGAAAACTGTATAAACGGTCTATTCTAACAGTGATATCATGAAGTTTTCAGACACTTACTTAAACATAAAAGATGGTAAATAAACTGAGAGTGGTACAAAGTGAGAATACTCTATATCAGTAACAAAAATGTAACATGGGTTTTTTTGGCTGGAATGTGTTCATTTCGGCATCCTATAAAACATATCTCGATGGTAGCTCTGAAAGACCTGTCCAAAAAAAATGGCGGACTAAAAATGGTCATGATTTTTGGTTTTTTGAGCTTATCTCGAAAAGTAAAAGTTGTATCGAAAAACGTTTCAAACAAAAGTTGTAGAGAATTAAAAAAAAAACTATTGATTTGTATATAAGTTATAGGTGGCGCCACTAGTTATCTAGTTATATTTTTTTTTCGACAAAATTTACGATTTTTTTCTTAAAAAAAAAGACATTGATTAACAAATTACCGACAGCGGCCTGCAGCAGCTATTTTGAATTAGATTCGGCCCAATTTTCGAAGGTTCACAGATCGTATGGAAGTGTATTTTTTGGATCCAAAAAATTCACAGGTAAAGTACAAGTATTAAAAAGCATCTTCTGCAAATTTGAGCCCTTAATATTCATTTGCCACGCCTATATGAATTTTTGAAAAAAAAAGGTTTCTTTCATCCAAAATTAATTTTTTTTTGAGATCGGAAATGATATATCTAAATCCCATTAAAAAAATTTTATCTCCATCCGACGAAAAGTTATCGCAATTTTTATGGTGCAAAAATTGGTTTTTACAAAATCTCTCGGCTCACGATTGAAAAAAAAATTATTAAAAATTTTTAAAATTGAGCATTCTATCTTAATTAGGAAAGCGTAAAATTGAGGTTTAATTTTCAATTTTGACATCGAATTTCTCTGAAAATAGAAACTCAGATTCCGGATTTGACATACATTTTTAAAATTATAATATCTATATTTTTTTTAAATTTTAAATCAGTAATTTGTAAATAAATTTTTTTTTTATAAACAAAAACCGTAAATTTTGTCGAAAAAAGGTCTCGATAACTAGTAGCGCCACCTATAATTTATACTATATGAATCGATAGGTTTTCGATACAACTTTTACTTTTCAAGATAAACACAATAAACCGAAAATAGTGACCATTTTTGGTCCGCCATTTTTTTTTTGCACAGGTCTTTCAGAGTTACCATTGAGATATGTTTTATAGGATGTCACAATGAACACATTCCAGCAAAAAAGCCAATGTTGCATTTTTGTTAACAAAACAGCTCTTTTTTGATCTAATATCCATGGAGTAGAAAGATAATGCCAATAATGAGGAGAGACAAAAACCTAAATACAATAATACGACAAAGAGGAAAGGTAACTGACGTCATTCTACTTATCGCACAATGACCGAGAACAGAAAACAGAAACGAAGGTAGAAAAACAAGAAGAAGGTAAAACATATGAAAAGACTGGCAAGAAATTAGGTAAATAAAGCACAAGACAGACAACTTTGAAGGTAATTTGAGAAGGCCTATATTCAGCAGTCGATGAGGATGATTCTGTAAAAATAAATATAAATTACTTCTTTCTTTAATTTATTTAGTTTTTTTTTAAGATTGAAAACCACGGTGTATTACTGTTTACAATTGATTTGAAAAAATAAATTAATGAGAGTTTTCGAATCATCAATTTTAAAGAGTTTTGATTAAGACAATTAGACGACAAAGAAATATGCTTTATTTTTCAAAAGTGTAAAATATTTTATCTTGGTTTATTTACAAAATATACTAACTGTAAATATGAAAGTTTACGTTTTGGCCGTGTATACAAACTTTCTATTTGTTGATCTGAATTTATACATTGAACATTTAAAACTTGTAAAATAAACTATATTTCCTCATAAAAACTGCGTAAATGACTTAATACATCAAAAAATTATTTGTTTTTTCAAAAAGAGATTATAAGAATTTGTAAATATTCGATATTTTTATGCAAGAGTATTTATCAATTTAAAAGCTTTCCATCCTTAATATCTACCTTCCAGTAAATAGTATTAAAAATCGAAAGAAGCATCAATTTTATTTTCAAGGGGTATTCCTTCAAATAATATCTGCAGGCCCCGTTAATCTCTTGGGAGGGCTAGATGTTTCCCTTAAAATCTAAAACAGGAAAGAGGGTGATGTGGCATATCATTTGAAAGCGCGCTGAATATATCTTAATTTATTATTTTTTGAATAGTAGTTTCAAAGAAATTACGTACCTGAACAGACATAATAATTATTTGCACTGAGATTTATTGTTTTTAGAGTTAATTAATTCAAGCATACTTATTTAGTTAATTTTCTTTTTAGTAGATAAATTTAGGAATGATTATGTTCCCATTCTTAAAAGGAGCAAACCCTTGTTTAGAGAATCGAGTTTTTATTTCATGGTTATTTTATTTTTACAAAAAAACTTTTCAAAAATAAAACGAAACGGATTTACTTACTCACTATCTCATAAACTGTTCAAAATATTGTCCATTACGTTCTAAATAGTCATAATTCTCTGTCTATTTTCGAACTCCTTTTCAGAAAATTTGAAGCGGAATTAACAAGCATTCAATTGTATTTCATAAACAACGCACACATAAATGTCTAAGGCAGTTAAATCAGGTGATCTCGGAGGCCATTCAATTGCTTCCTTTCTGCCAATTCATTTATCCGGGAACCTCTCGTTTAGCCATTGTAGCACGAAAAGAAAATAATGAGGTGGAACACTATCCTGCTGAAAATGTAACAGATCATCCTGTAAAATTAAATTACTTGCTGCATCAATTTGAGACTCTATCTTGTGGCTTATAAGAGGATCGATGGTTCCTTCAAGTATATTAAGGTACAGATCGCCTGTGATGTTTTCTTCAATAAATAAAAGACTAATAATGACATTTTCAAGAATACCAGCTCAAACATTACCTTTTTGTGGCCATTGTGTATAATTTTCTCGAAAAATATGCGGGTTTTCATCACTCCAGTAGCGGTAATTTTATTTATTCATAATGCCAAAAATGTACATTCATTGCTGATACAGATATTGGGCGGAAAATTAGGATGATTAGATTAAACGTGGTTTCACAAAACTCAATTCTTCTATCACAATTGTCTCCAGGTATCTCCATTTTATAGGACTCTATATGAAATGTTCCCAAAACCCCAATTTGAGTATCGTCGTTTAGTACTTGCTGTTTATTTCTTTTTCTATTTTTCACCGAGCCAGTTTCTGAAAATATTGTCACCAAATCAAGAACATACATATCTATGACTTACATCATGATTTGGATTTTTTACACTAAAAACAAATACCTCACTTCATGCGCACTTTTCAACCTCTCCATAAATAAAAATCAGTTCAGTTTTTTCACGTCAAGAGTATCACATTTCACAGTTATTAAAATTTAGCTCAACAAGTAAAACCGAATTAATAATACAAATTATTTTGTTTAAAATAATGCTTTTTTAAGAATCTTTTTGCAGGAGTAGGAAAAAAATGTAGACTTTATCTGTAGAATATTCTAGAGATAACATAAATTGAAAATCCACTAGTAAATAAAGGCAAATTAAATACCATAGAAATTCTACTATTAGATTACTTTTTGATATAAATTTTTAGGAGGTTACTTTGCTCCTGATCAATTTTCTACTAAAAAATAGTTAACACAATAGTTTTTTTTTTAAATAATAAACTTAAAACTATAAGTCTCATTCCAGGCAAGACATATGTACTTCTGTAAATCTGGAATGCAATTTTTCGGAAATTATTGGTCAGAAAAAAATTACAATATTTTTTAAAAGGATACACAACGAGTTCCAGGGTATTGAACTGACGGCTCTAAATATTCGTTAAAAGTGCTCCTTTTGAAAATAAAATTGTCGTTTCTTTTTGATTTTCAATATATTTGTATTTAATATTCAAAAAGACTTAGTATCTATAACTAGATTTATCTTCATTTCAAACTATTTACAGGAAATATAAAATCCCCTTATGAACAATATTAATCTATTAATAAAAATCCCCGCCGATATTTTATTTTTAACTGTAAGGTAAATAAAACCTCTAATAACGGTAAATTCCATTTAAAATATAATTAAAACGGTAAAATGTTCGATATTTTGTATAATCTACAACTTCATTTATTAAAACACTAAATCTGTTTTACAAAAGCCATCCGAAATTTTATTATATTGGAATAAAATGAGTGAATGCTTTTCAAAACATTAACAATTTTATTTAGGCATTTATTCAATAGAGCTGGAATAATTGCAAGAATTAACATTCATAAAAGGTTTTTATTTTCGGGGGTTTGTAAAATGGCATTGTATTTTAATTTGATGGAAACCAGAGTGGTTATATTAAAAATTAAATATTGTGCATTTAAGTTATTAGGATTATTTTTTATAAAACAATGTACCAAAGTAGGTAAGACAAGTAAGAGTATTACGGCATCAGTTGTTGCTATTTTCCTATGTATTTCATCCATTGTAACACTTTTGTGCTGTAAACTCAAATTTTTCTAGACTTTAATGAGTTTTTTGAAATTTAAATTGGCTACCGTTTGCGGGCTTTGTCACACTGTTTTATTTAATAACCTTTTATTAAAACCTCGGTTTTGATACTTATCAAACAATTTGCATTGACGACTTCTCAAACTAAACTGTCTACGAAACCCGATCTGGACTCTTTATATACCCTTTTGGTCGATACCAGAAGATTCCCTAATTTTCTAGAAGTAAAGAATTTTTTTAAACATTTTTTTAACTGTCTGTATATGTCTTTCAGCCATACCATTTGATTGTGCATAGGTAGGTGAAGATATTATGTGTTCAAATTCCCAATCTATGGGTTTTCCAATAAGAGGTGTTATTTTGATATTCAAAGAAAAATGCCATTTTTTAAGATAAATGATCGGATATTTATTACATTATAAAGAGGAAGGTATGCCGTTAATGATGGAAAATAACATCAGCCAAATGACCACCACGACCATGCCTACAGGACCATATCCTTTTCATGAAATTTTCCATAACCAAATCGCAAAGTGGCTGCCCTATGTCCTCGATAGCCTCACGAATTCCATCTTTGAGGTCTTGAATCGACGCTGGGCTGTTGGCGTAGACCTTGTCTCTCACGTGGCCCCAAAGGAAGAAATCGCAAGGTCTCACATCACAAGATCTCGGTGGCCAATTGTGATCACCTCTTCGAGAGATAACACGGCCCGGAAACTTTTCCCGTAAAAGATCAATGGTTTCGTTGCTTGTGTGGCACGTAGCGCCGTCTTGTTGAAAGTAAACGTGGTCCAGATAAATACCAACCAATTCCGGCCATAAAAAATCATTAATCATCTCTCGATAGCGCAATCCATTCACCGTAACTGTTGCTCCAGCCTCATTTTCGAAAAAGTAAGGTCCAATGACCCCGCCGGACCATAAACCGCACCAAACAGTCACACGTTCAGGATAGAGAGGCTTTTCAACAATAACTCTTGGGTTTTCCGAGCCCCAGATGCGACAATTTTGTTTGTTGACGAAGCCACCGAGGTGGAAATGGGCCTCATCACTGAAGATGATTTTTCGATGGAATTCCGGATCATTTTCATGCATTTCAAGAACCCAATCAGCAAAGGCACGACGTTGTTGATGATCGGCCGGCTTGAGTTCTTGCGTTAACTGAACTTTATAAGCCTTAAGACCCAAATCTTTATGCAAAATACGGTGTAATGACGTTTGTGGAATCCCTAATTCCAAAGAACGACGAGGAATGGACAAACCTGGGTTTTCTTCAACACTTTCGGCTACAGCAGCAATATTCTCGGCTGTTCTTGAGCGACGTGCACGGGTTTTCTTCTTCACATAACTAACTTGTCCCAACAGCTCGAATTTTTTCACCAATTTCTTTATTGCGCTCCGACAAGGTGCTTTATGACGACCCAAAAATGTTCGAGTTTTACGAACCGTCTCTGCCAAATTTTCACCATTTTTATAGTGAATTTTAATAATTTCAATGCGTTGTTGAAGCGTGTATCGTTCCATCTTTATTTATGACGTAGTTTCTACTTGTTAAACGTCAAAAACTTACAGCTTCAAAAGTGACATCTACCGAAATAGCGGGCTTTTCAAAATGACACCTCTTATTGGAAAACCCTTTATTTCCATATTACGTGGTGTAATAAAAATAAGAAACAGGAGTAATCTGGTGATTTCTAGACCTTCTTAAATAGGTGTTCAATTTTCAAAATAAGGAAGTAGAATTCCAGATCTTCTTTCATTGACGTCTCATGAGAAAATCAACAAAAGGTAAAATTAATTAAATAAATTATGAACTCATAGAAAATAAACCTAAAAGCCTGCAAACTACAAATACAAAATAATAGTATAAAATGTATAACGTTATAAAGTTCGTTACCATGCCTCCTTCCAACTATTGATCGTCCCGATCATCTACGCATGAGGACTTTTCTGAAATCGGTGTACCAGATCATTTAGTCGGGTCACTACCTTGTACGGATCCTCCTATGACCTCTGAAGCTGTAGCGAACGCACTTTGGTACTTTTCGGATTGTACAACGACACTTGTTCACCAACCATGAGTCCACCAGTATTGGCTTTGAGGTCATAACGGGTCTTCATTCTGTCGCTTTCTATTGGTAGTCGTCTCTGTGCCTTTCCGAGGATGACCTGTAGGACGTTTTTCTTCTGTAGTCCCTTTCATGATCGTGGTTTCTTTCGACGTATCCTCTCGAAGATGACTTGTAGAACATTCTACTTCCATAGCCTCATTCGTGGTCACGGTTCTTTCTTTTATCGCCTCCACCAGTAGTAATTTCCGGACAATCTCTGTAAAAGTGACCATTGTATCTGCTTTGGTAACAATGCACATGCGAACCATTCAAATAACATTATTTGAATGGTACCAACGACCCTGACCCCTTTCTCTCGAACTGGCATAAGTCGCTCTAATACGACAACCGCATATTTCAACTTCATCACAAGCCTTGACGGCAACTGCAGCATTTTTAATCTTTGTAAACAGCAAATCCAAAACAGGGGATACTATTACTTAACCAGACTTCTTTAAGTTCGCGATAAGGAGCAAAGACTTTCTCCAAGCCGCTCTTACGAACTTCATCACCTATATCAGCATTATGAAGCGGATAACCATCAGCATCTCTATCAGGATCAGTACTGCAAGTACAATGGCTTTGTACATGCCCCTCTTCGCCACAATTCCAACAACGAATCCCATTTCTGGTACGAAAGGTTGTGTTTTTGTTGTCATGTGTTTTTAGGTTGTTCAAAAATTCTTGCAACTCCCTCATTAGCCTCATGAAAATTTCCTCGTTGGTCTTGCGATAATCCCGGCGAACGTCAACTCTTCTTATAATTCTTTCTTGGTTCCTTGAGGTTTGTTTGGCTCAAACTGAAAGGCACAAGTAAGAACCTCCAAAATTTTCTTCAGGCAGATCATTCTTGGAGTTTGACTTGTTTCTGGGTCGCGTAAACTTTCGATAAAACTATTTACTGCTGACTCTTACTTTATTTCTTCCGGAAATGTTAGGTAAGTCAAATTTATTAGCCTCATCATATCTGCCTCATATTCTTGAAGGCTTTTGTTGTATTTTTGTCTTCTTGCTTGAAGTTGGGCCTTATAAGCTTATTGAAGATGGACTTCCCCATAGCGCATCTCCAGAGAAGTAACAATAATCTCGTAATCATTCTGCTTTTCTTCAGGGATGTTACCTAGAACCTCCATAGCTTCACCTAGAACTGCTAGAACAAGAGCACATGCCTTCTCCGGTGAACTCCAATTAATGCCGGTGGCAGGGGCTTCGAATTGATAGACATAGGTAAGTCAAGGTACCTTACCGTCGAAGGTAGGTGGCTTCATCACACTAGTGGCAGGAATACCATCTACTTTTATTATACCTGTACTGGCCACCTTCTCGAATTGCAAATGTAATTGTTGCATCTGTTTCTGAATTCCCGTCACCTCATATTGTACTTCGCCATGTACGTCTTCTCTAACTTTGCTAATCTTCTGCTGCATTTCTTGTTCTATACGCTTCATATCTACTTGATTTTTTTTTTTCAGTTCCTGTCTCATGTCCTCCAGGTTTGTTTTTAGTTCTTCTTGGCTTGTTTTCAGTGTCACCAATTCTTGTTTCATATCATCTTGATTTTTTGTCATATCTTCTTTCCCTTCTTGTTTAATCTCTTCTTGGCTTTTCTTCATATTTTCTTCGCTTTTCTTCATATCTTCTTGGCTTTTCTTCATATCTTCTTGGCTTGTTTTCATGTCTTGTATCATCATTAGAATCTGATTTAAACTAGTTTAAAGCTGTTCTTCCATTTTTGCTTTCTCTTCTTTCCAGTTTCAATTGGCATACAATTTAAATTCACATTTTTCTATTTTCTAATTTTTTTCCCTTAGTTAACCTCTTCTGGATTTGATCCCATTAATTTGTTCCGGACGGCCTTTAACGCACTGTACACCTATCAAATAATTTCAAGTTGCATTAACGACTTCTCAAACTATACTGTCCACGAAAGCCGATCTAGACCCCTTATATACCCTTTCGGTCGATACCAGAAGATTCCCTAATTTTCTAGAATTATTTCCATACTACATGGTGTAATAAAAATAAGAAAAAGGGGTAATCTGACGATTTCTAAACCTTCCGTCATAGACGTTTCATGTTCAAAATAAGGAAGTAGAATTTATTAAAAATTTCAGACTTTCTTTTATCGACGTCTTATGAGAAAATTAACAAAAGGTCATATATATATATATATATATATATATATATATATATATATATATATATATATATATATCTTTACTTGTCTATCAATAATATATATATATATATATATATATATATATATATATATATATATATATATATATATATATATTATTGATAGACAAGTAAAGATGGCTATATCTTAAAACTGTATTTGATGTACTTGTAGATTGATGACGTACGGCTATTCTTTCACCTGACTAGTTGCAGTAAGTTGTGTATGGTGGAACTATAGGTAAGACAAAATTAAAATTATGCAATATTAGTAAAAAAATTAATTTTTCTGATTATTGCCCGTTTATTAGTGGTTACAATATCAAATAAAAGCTTCATTTTAAATAATTTATTTTTATTTTATCTATATATATATATATATATATATATATATATATATATATATATATATATAATAAGGGAAAGAGTAGTTCTTGACCGACTAGTTAGAAAGGAAAACTCAAATTCTTGGGATAGCGGTCCTAGGGCTGAATGAAACTCTGTTTTTTACAAACGCCAAGCTTTCGGAAGTATATTATTTCCTTCTTCAGGGCTACAATATAGAACAGTTCTGTTGATCATAATTTTAAACTTAACAATTTATGATATTTAATAATAAAAAGAAAATGATTCTAAATTCAAAGACTTACGTGCAAATTGAGTCCATTTATGGCTCGTGGAAAATGACGTGGAAAACTCATGCAGAAACCGTTGATTGTTGCATAATTATCACATTTTACTGTTACATGGTTTTATTTAATTTTTTAAACACTAGTATTTAAATCTACTTTATGGGTTATTTTGGTTGTACTGAAAGTAAGTTAATCTGATAAGAAAATCCTTGAAACACACTTTTTTTGGTGGAAGGGATGTGTCAGAAATGTCTAATTTTATTTTAGCGGCAATTTTGAATGTGGAATCATTATGTTTTACAGGAACTGTTATTTTGATTTTAATTTTTCAAGTTGTGTATTTAATAAAATCATTATTTTATATGTATACTATTGATGAGATTTATGATTATTAATGAGTATTTATGATTATTTTTTATAAAGTGTTATTACATTTAAAAATTATTAATTATTAATATAATTGTAGGAAAGTATTAGGAAATGATTAATGAACATTATTATGTAGAACAAGGAAGGTAGAAAACAGTCTCCCAACCTTTCGCCTTCTAAACATTCAAAATTGTAAAATAACTATTAGCGAAATAGTTGCTATAAATTAGTGACAAATATGCACTTACGTAATTTGTGGAGGATTATGGAGAAACTGTGAAGTCAAGAGGCTGGGAGGCTCGTTGTCTAGTATTACTATTATTTAAGGTGGACAAGAGATGAGAGTAGATTACACTAAGATTTTCAATATCTTTTCTTTTATTGATGCAGTTATCATCCAAATAAATTTCTACCATTTCAAGAAAATGCCTTTTATTATTACTTTGTTCTTTGTTGATCACCTCAACACTGACAAAATCAAACCTGTGATCCTCATCGATTACATGTTCCGATAAGGTGCATGTCCTCTTTTGCAATCTACAATCACTCCTGTGTCTGGTGATTCTATCCTTTAAAACAGTTGATGTTTGACCTATTTAATATTTATTACAGTCTATACATATATATATATATATATATATATATATATATATATATATATATATATATATATATATATATATATATTTATATATATCACATTCGTTATATTTATGATGGAATATAAAATGCATGCAACTAGAGAACTTTTAATTTCCTTAATTCTAAATATATATATGTCCATTAAATAAGCTATGTATCCTTTTACCTATCTCATTTTTAATCCCGTAAAACAGGCATATTCGTCCACAAAATGGCGCTATCAAAGAGGCCGAAAACGTTGCAAGAAGAGCCGTTGCAAATTTAATATAATGCAACGTGGCCGTCGAAATTACCTACTCAAAAAAACATCAAAAATTCATCAGGTCTAAAACAGCCTGTGTCGCCGCTGCAGAACACTGCCATATTCGTGGAAGAAATTTTATATGTGGAAAAAGACAAGAGGGAAAATATGTTACTTATATACGGGGTATTTTCTTGAATAGACTTCTTCCATGATAAAATTTAATATTTGAGCACACATGTTGAAAAAACTATTTCGTTAAAAATGGTTCTTCTTGTCTGTGGACGAGAAATAGGCCCCGTTTATGACGTTAATTTGCCGTAGGACGGGAAGTGTTTCAAATTGTGGGCAGAGTCAATACAGAGTGATTCTTCGCGAATTGTATCGATCGATTGTGGGGAAACTATAGTTAGGAAGAATCTGAAAATTTAAAAGTGTAGTAACGTGCATGGGAGACAGCTGGCTAAAATATTTTCAAGATGGCGGCACTTCCCGTTATGCCAGAAGTAGATGTCAACTTGCTTATTTTAAATGGAACACCCTATATATTATTGCATTTTTGATTTATACGTAAAATTCTAGACATATTTCATATATAATATTCTATACTTAAGTCACACCGTTTTCGACATATTTAAATTTTTGTGTTAAAAATGGCGTTTGCGGACCAAAATTTAACTATAAATTTTTTCTATCAACAAGTCTTTATTATTTAATTTGGGTTCGTTTTCTTGTTTGCGAAGATCGACTTAAATAGTCTTTTTATGATATTTGGAAAATTATTAGTACAGAGTGGTCAAAAAATAAGAATAAAAATTATATTTAAAAAATCGTCAAAAGTCAATTTTTCAAGTGGAAAGCACCTATTTTTATAATTTTATCATATCAAGCATTAAAAATAAGGGTAACTTTGTATAAGGCTGACTATTCCAAAAATTTGTAGTTTTCAAAATATTGGCAATTCAACAATTTTCTATTGTAAAAATGCTATTTTAAGTTTTCTTGACTATCCATTGATCATAAAATAAGTTTTGCAGATGATTGTTAATTAAATAACTATTATGTGGAGGCGCCTCATCATGTTGATAAAATAGATTTCTATGATCAGCCAGCGGCAGGTTATCTAAATAGTTCACTTCCAAATTTCTCAATATGTCGAAGCAGCGCCCACCTATAAGTTAAAAAACGTATTTTGTATCTAGAAGTCTTTAAAAATGGCTAACTTAACATCCAGATTATATTGGTAGAATTCCAGAGCGACGACGGCGTCATTTCTTATAGCACAATACACGTTAAACTGCCAAGACTCCTAAAAATTTAATTTTCTAAATGGATGTACGTTTGAGTCGCTTCAATAGTGGGAATTGCGTCGATGAAACAATTCATTTTTTGTGAATTTGGCTTCGTCCGGCCAAATAATATCATCCAAAAAACCAGCATTTTCTTCTGACCGAAGTAAAATAAATTGCCAGAACTCTACTTTTCGTAGCAAATCAGTGCCATATAAATGTTGTACTATGGAATATCCATAGGGATGAAAATTGTATTTCCATAAAATCCTTAAAACCGATCTTTGAGATAATCCAGACTCTAATGTTACTTGCCTTGAAGATATTGTCGGATGTGCGGCGAAATATCCTAAAATTGTGTTTCATTATTTTCATTATTAACAACTGGTTTAGTTAGTACTATTTTACGAATGTAAAGTTTATTAAACAGTTATAAATTTCAATTTTAATAAAAAATATTAATTTCTTTAAAAAAAGTAGTAGTCATTGTTCATAATTTTTCATGCTACCTCAGATTAAAAAAAAGGACTCAATTCGATAAAATTTTCGGAGATACAGTTATTTTGTTCACGCTCGACCGATTTGAATTCGTGGATTCAGTCCTTAAGTCAATGTTAGCTCATATTCCCACCATGATACCCTTCGCGACGGCCAGAAGTACCGATCACTTTTCACAAGATTTTTACATCAGTTGGCAACTTCTATACTTTTTAATTATAAGCTTTAAAAAACATAAGTATTTGACTATCGAAAGCTGTTAAATTCATTTCTTAATTGTTATAAACCATGAAGCTGTAATATTTTTAAAAAATGTTTTAACTCGGTCCCAGGTTTTGATATTCTTCAGTTAGAAACTCGTGCGACACTGCTTCAGCTCTATGTAAAGGGTGTTTTTTTATAGAGGTATAGAACTTTTAAATGGAATAAAATAAAGATGAATTTTTTAAATTGACATGAAATTTACTTTATTCGAAAGATAACCTTCTGGCATTATAATTTAAATATAACTTCTGGCATATGACCGCCATGGCTGGCTCGGACGTAGTCTAATCTGGAGGTCCAATTTTCGATGACTTTTTCCAACATTTGTGGCCGTATATCGGCAATAACGCGGCGAATGTTGTCCTCCAAGTGATCAATCGTTTTGGGCTTATCGGCGTAGACTAGCGACTTCACATATCCCCACAGAAAATAGTCTAGCGGCGTTAAGTCGCACGATCTTGGAGGCCAATTCACGGGTCCGAAACGTGAAACTATGCGGTTACCAAACGTTTCCTTCAATAAATCAATTGTGGCACGAGCTGTGTGACATGTTGCGCCGTCTTGTTGAAACCACAGCTCCTGCACATCATGGTTGTTCAATTGATGAACGAAAAAGTCAGTAATCATGGCTCTATAGCGGTCACCATTGACTGTAACGTTCTGACCAGCATCGTTTTTAAAGAAGTACGGACCAATGATTCCACCAGCCCATAAAGCACACCAAACAGTCCGTTTTTCTGGATGTAACGGTGTCTCAACATACACTTGGGGATTATCATCACTCCAAATACGGCAGTTTTGCTTATTGACGTATCCATTCAAACAAAAGTGAGCTTCATCGCTAAACAAAATTCGCTTATGAAAATCGGGATCAACGGCAATCTTGTTTTGGGCCCATTCACCGAATCTACGCCTTGCTAGGTGATCGTGTGGCTTCAATTCTTGCACGAGTTGGATTTTGTAAGCACGCAAACCAAGATCTTTCCGCAAAATCTTCCATAAAGTGAATGGACACATATTCAATTCCTGTGCACGATGGCGGATAGACTGATTCGGGTCTTCCTCTACGCTACGCTATACAGCAACAATGACTTCTTCTGTACGCACTGTACGACGTCTCGGTGGATGCGTATTATCATTTAGAGTAAACGTGGTGCGAAAACGTTCCATAGGTAATCAAATTAATTGCTCTGATGGACGATTATGTTGACAGTAAAATAGACGTAGTGCGAGATACGTATTTCGAACAGAACCATGATTTTCAAAATAAATTTGCCCAATTTGGAAGCTTTGTTCAGGCGTCAGTCTATTCATGTTGAAATACCAATCCAAACTAAACATAAATCACTTGACAGCTGACAAAGTGGCCGCCAATTAAAAAAGTGTTACCAACTTAAAGTTTTATACCTCTATAAAAAACACCCTTTATTTAGAAAGAAAAGTACCCCTTTTTTTTAAAGCAACAAACCAATGGGTACCCATTAACTTTTTTATTGTACTCACAATACTAAAATATGTCTTAAGGAGTTGAAATATTCATAAACAAATACGTGGCGTTCAACATTAAGCGTCTCGGGATACACAAATTAACATATCTCAGTAACAAATGAACCGATCAACTTTTACAAAAACTCATTCGATTCAGAATTAAAAAAGCTTCAATTTAAAGCAATAACAATATTAAAAAATTTATTTTTGCAATAATTAGTCACATTGCATTTTTGATGATTTTTCGGTATTTTTGCAATAACTAATTGACCAAATAGAAACGACGATAGTTTAAATTAAACGTCTTGTTAATATCTTTAAAAAAGTATAAGGAACTTATGTTCTAAAAACAATATTGTAGCTTACAGAAACGAAAAATATATTTTCGCAAATTTTGAACCCCCGATATTTATTGATGCAGATTATTTCACCGTCCAAAACTACACAGACATTCTTATATTGACCCTGCTTACAATTTAAAACACTTTCCATCCTGTGGCAGATTAACGTCATGAATTTCGTCTACAGACTGGAGTATCTAGTAGTGAAGTTTGCGTTCTGCACGAACAATAATAAATATGCAATTTTATTTTTGATTTGAAGACTTTTTTTATATTTTTACATAGTCGAGTGAGAGAGTACAGGGTGAGTCAACGATTGGATGAAGTAGGTTTGTGCCTTTTCGGTGAAATTAACAAAGAAACTATATTTATTGTTTGATACAGTTTATTTTTACGCAGATTTTAAAAATATTTAGGACTCTACAGGGTGAGCCAAAAAACTAGGACAGCATAAAGTTGTATTTTTTTAAATAGAACACCCTATATACGAATCGTATTTTCGATTTAGCTTATAATTTTAAATCTTTTTTATTAAGGGTTTACTATAACAAAACTTTATAGTTTCTGAGATAATTAAGTTAAAAAAAAAAAGTCACATTTTCAAGCATCAATTCAATCCTAAATAACGTTTTCAATTTTGTGACAAATATATTCAAATTTCGAATTTAGCAAGGCCAAGGACAAGTTAACATAATTTTTACCTAATATTTGCAATAAAAGCTACAGGGTGTTGAACACATCGGCCAAATTTGAACAATTTTAAATGAATAAATATCTTTTTTTTAAATGGTATACCCTGTATATTTTCATGTTATTTAATAGAGTAATAAAAACCCTAAAAGTTTTGTTCAATATATCCTATACTATTTATAATAGTTTTTGAGATATTTCAGTTTTTCTTATTTTCCATACTTTTTTACAGAAATAGTCTTCATTATCATAGTAGCCATGTAAAATAATAAAAAGAAACTACAGAATGTGGTTAAATATGATGAAATACATTATTCGTTATATTACAACGGCAATAGTTTAATTAAACATAATGTGAAAAAATTAACACAACAATAACGACAAGGCAAATACATATTTACTTTTATACTAAATTGAAACAAAAAAATTATCTATTAAATACTGAGAATAATTATTTCTTTTTAATAAGTGTTCGAATAAACGACCCTCTTGTGCAATGCACAAATTTAGTCTTTTTTGCAGATTTTCTCGGACCCTGGACAAAATTAGTGGCGTTATTATTCTACAGGTATCCCTAATCCTGTTTCGCATATTTTCCACTGTTGTTGGTGGATTAACATACACCTTATTTTTAATATAACCCCATAGGAAGAAATCTAATGGGGTGATGTCGCAAGACCTTGGTGGCCACTCAATGAAACCCCCACGTCCAATCCATTTTTGCGGATATCGTTGGTCCAAAAACGCACGAACTTCACGATGGTAATGCGGAGGCGCACCATCGTGCTGAAACCACATACTGTCGAGCTCATCCCTATCGAGACCTTGAAGCAGTTGGGGTAGTTCTTCTTGTAGAAAGTTCAGGTAACTATGGCCATTTAGTGGTTCATTAAAAAAGTGGGGTCCAATAATTCGATTATGATGAATACCACACCAAACATTTAATGACCAGTGGTTTTGATGTTGCACCTCTCTAATCCAAAATGGGTTTTCTGTGGCATAATAATGCATGTTGCGTCTATTTACGGCACCGTTACTTCTAAAAGTAGCTTCATCACTAAACATTACTTTTCATAATAATTTTGGATTTAATTGAATCTCCGCATTTATTGTACGACAAAAGTTTACACGACTTTCAAAATCCTGTCCATGCAATTCTTGGTGTAATTCCATGTGATATGGATGATACCTATATTTCTTGGTAGTACGATTAGCGGTGGATTGTGATGTTTCACATAATGCTGCTAACTGACGGCTACCAATATAAGGATTTTCCTGAACATTTAACAATACTTGTAGTTCTTTTTCTTCATTAGTTACTGGTTTGTTGACCACTTTACGTTTTGGATAATCAACAGTACCAGAAGAATCAAATCTTTGCATTAAGTTTTGAAAAGTATGGGTATTAGGCTGGCGTCGATCAGGATACTTCATTTTGTAAATTCTTTGGAAAATTCATTTTACAATATAAGAATGAATGCAAAAAAACCAAACTACACTACATAAAAACCAAAAGAAGCGATTGCGGTTATAAATTTGACACACAGAAAAATGTTCTTTTACATTGTTTTTGCCGTGGCTACTATGATAATGAAGACTATTTCTGTAAAAAAGTATGGAAAATTATAAAAACTGAAATATCTCAAAAACTATTATAAATAGGTATAGGATATATTGAACAAAACTTTTAGGGTTTTTATTACTCTATTAAATAACATGAAAATATACAGGGTGTAGAATTAAAAAAAAAAGATATTTATTCATTTAAACTTGTTCAAATTTGAGCCAATGTGTTCAACACCCTGTAGCTTTTATTGCAAATATTAGGTAAAAATTATATTAATTTGTCCTTGGCCTTGCTAAATTCCAAATTTGAATATATTTGTCACAAAATTGAAAACGTTATTTAGGATTGAATTGATGCTTGAAAATGTGACTTTTTTTCTTTAAACTTAATTATCTCAGAAACTATAAAGTTTTGTTATAGTAAACCCTTAATAAAAAAGATTTAAAATTATAAGGTAAATCGAAAATACGATTCGTATATAGGGTGTTCTATTTAAAAAAATTCAACTTTATGCTGTCCTAGTTTTTTGGCTCACCCTGTAGAGTCCTAAATATTTTTAAAATCTGCGTAAACATAAACTGTATCAAACAATAAATATAGTTTCTTTGTAAATTTCACCGAAAAGGCACAAACTTACTTCATCCAATCGTTGACTCACCCTGTATTCACAATACTAAAATATATCTTAAGGAGTTGAAATATTCATAAGCAAATACGTGATGGCGTTCGACATTAAGCGTCTCGGGATACACAAATTAACATATCTCAGCAACAAATGAATCAACTTTTACAAAAATTCATTCGATTCAGAATTAAAAAAGCTTCAATTTAAAGCAATAACAATATTAAAAAACTTATTTTTGCAATAGTTAGTCACATTGCATTTTTGATGGTTTTTCGGTATTTTTGCAATAACTAATTCACCAAATGGAAACGACGATAGTTTAAATTAAACGTCTTGTTAATATCTTCAAAAAAGTATAAGGAACTTATGTTCTAAAAACAATATTGTAGCTTACAGAAACGAAAAATATATTTTCGCCAATTTTGAACCCCCGATATTTATTGATGCAGATTATTTCAGCGTTCAAAACATTCTTGTATTGACCCTGCTTAGAATTTAGAACACTTTCCATCTTATGGCAGATTAACGTCATGAATTTCGTCTACAGCTGGAGTATCTAGTAGTGAAGTTTGCGCTCTGCACGAACAATAATAAATACGCAGTCTATTTTTGATTTGGAGAATTTTTCATATTTTTACATAGTCGAGTGAGAGAGTACAGTTTTTTTTTTTTGGTTTTCTTTGGATGAGGTACGTACTTGAATGAACTTATTTAGAATGATATTTATGGAAAATGCTATATATTTTATGAATCATCCTTTAAAATTTCGTACGTGTCGAGACTTAATTTTTTTCTAAAAACAACATGGGTTTTTCATTTACTTTGAGTCAACTTCAAATTTACAAGACGATACGGTTTTTTTAATACGTAAAGATAATTTGAAATTTCTTTATAAAAATTTTTCCTTTCACACCGTTATCATTTTAAGGAAATCTAAGGATCCAAGAGTGTTTTCCCTCTTATTTCAGAAAAAAAATAAACATACAAAAGTTACAGACTTCTCCAAAATTAGATAAAGTATAACAGGGTGCCTTCAAAATCAGATACGATTGAAGGTCTTTAAAGTCAAGGGCTGACTAACACGCAGATCCTTTGAAAAGATAGGGCATGTTTGTAGGTACGAAATCAAATCATTTAAGGGTGAAAAATTTAGAGATTGAGGTGGATAGAGAAGTAATTAGAACTTTTTTTTTATTGACTGTGATGACATCAGGAGGAATGATAATATATTTTTGTTGAAAGTGTGTTTATTGTGTGTTATGCGATAATTAGGCCTCTTTATCAAATTTGAGGAGTGCAACTTGTTTGGGCATCAAGATAATAAATGGCTGAAATAAAAGATCACAAACTTACGCTTAGCAACGAAACTTACAGGATATTTCTACTTATTCAAAAAATTCAAATTAAAAATTTATTTATTTATCTCAGTAATTACCCAATTTTTCCGTAAATTAGTTATTGGCACGACAAATAAGTTTAAAAAAATTTCCACTGAAGACCACGATGTGCGTGGGTACCGTTCCATTCATCCTGTCATATCTCAAACTATTCGTAACAAACCTATTTGATACTTTAAGACTGCAGAAATAACAAAAAAAAAATTAGAAATTACACGTTCAAAAGAATGTATAGAAAAAATAATGTTTTATATGATAAAATGTAAATTTATAGGTTTTGGTATACAGTGTCGGCGATCCTTAAAATCAGTCAAAATTAGAATAAGTATTTTTAATATCAATAAATTGATGGATTGGCCCTTTTGATATCGAAGATAACCATTTTTTCACTTTTCTCTTACAGAGGGCTAAACTACTCACAGTTTCAACTTCAGAAGGAATAAAATTAAATAATCTAAATTAAATTCTTTGTAAAACAGATTTTTCTATCCGCGGTACGACATTTAACCGACTACTATGTTTTGTACAGGGTGTCTCAAAAGAAAGTACACATTTGTTTTGTTTATTGCGTGAACGCAACTATTCCGAGCGGCGCGGGGGGTATGTCAATCGGTAGCCTGGCTCTTGAGAATTTAGTCGCTATGGAGCGTTTCTCGGGAGCGGACCGTGCTTTGTGCGTACGTGAGTTTTACAAAAACGGTAATTCGGCGACTGTAGCGCATAGAAAATTCTGCAATTTTCGACATATTCGTCACGTAAATGATGCGCCAAGCGCTCGGCTTATTGGAAAATGGGTCCAAAAGTTTAAAGAGACCGGTTCAACACTAGATAAACCAAAATCCGGGCGTCCGAGATCTTCGAGAACGGTCGAAAACGTAGAGAGTGTTACTCAGTCTGTTCGTGACGACCCAAACGTTTCGATTCGTAAGCGTGCTGTTGCTTTAAATGTGCATGGGTCATCATTATTCCGCATTTTACACAAAGATTTAAAGCTGAACCCCTATAAAATTCAGTTGGTGCAAGAATTGAAGCCTTAGGATGCTGGTCAGAGGCTTGACTTCGTAAACCAGATGACTAAACGCTTTTCAACGTTTACCAACATCTTCTTTTCAGATGAAGCCCATTTTCATCTTAATGGTCATGTAAACAAGCAAAATTGCCGCTACTGGAGTGCAAACAACCCAAAACACAAACATCAGAAACCTCTACATTCGCCGAAAGTGACCGTATGGGCTGCGATGTCGGCGCGAGGAATTATCGGCCCGTACTTTTTTGAAGATGAAAGGGAACGCACAGTAACAGTGACTTCAGAGCGGTATGTGGAGATGTTAGACGACTTCTTCGTGCCTGAACTGCAACATTTTCCTGGATATAACCAAAGAACATGGTTCCAGCAAGACGGAGCAACTTCACACACGTCCAACATGTCTCTGCCAAGAGTGCGTGAAATTTTTCCTGGCAAATTGATCTCAAAGAAAGGTGACATAAGTTGGCCTCCACGCAGTCCTGATTTATCACCTATGGACTTTTTCCCATGGGGTTATGTCAAATCAAAAGTTTACGCCAACAAGCCGACTTCCCTGGCACAATTAAAAGAAAATATCCGCAACGAAATGGCAGACATCACGGAGAATACCTGCCGAGCCGTCATGGGCAATTTTAGTGCTCGATTAAATGAATGCCGTGAGCGCAACGGATTACATTTGGACGATATCATTTTTAAAAAATAAATTCCCAAACAATGTATTTTAATATGTAATAAACATTTTTTCAATAAAGTCCTGACTTTTTTTTAAATCGATTTTTTAAATCTGAACTTTCTTTTGAGACACCCTGTATTATATTTATGATTAACAAATTGTACATATCAAAAAATAGAATTGTCGGATGTCAAATAAGTTACTTTCAGAGTAAAGAGAGGTGCAAAAATAAGTTTTGTTTGCCACCTCCAAGTTAAATGAATCTGTATTAATTTTAAATTTATTAGTGTCCAAAATTTTTGTTAAATATTTAATTTCTTGCAAAATAAATCTTATTCTTTTATTCACATTGGTTATGTGCACACTCCACTTAAGATTACAATCAATTATAATTCCTAAATAATTAATTTCATTAACAGGCTTATTTATAATTTCAGTGCTGTCATTACATTCAATAGTACTGGAGTTAAATACCGAGAGATACCTACAGTAGGAAGCGAACGAAATGTTTTGCGTTTTGTCACAGTTTATTGTGAGTAGTCGACTATTAAACAAAGTGTATATTTTTTCAAAATCATTTTCAGTTTTATTTTTTAAAGAACATCATTTCGTATCATTGTACAATACTGCAGGGTCATCAGCAAAACTAATAATGTCTCCTGAGACATCTAATAAAAACAAATCATTCAGATATAGATTAAAAAGAGTCGAGCATACATTGTTGGCTGTTACTTAAAAATTTTTGCTTAAGTACGTAGGAGGTACCTCTAAAACCGGCTCCTTTTAATATTTGCAGTAAAAGCTTGTGATCAACAGTATCAAAGGCCTTAGCTAGATCAACAAAAAAGCAACATGCCGGTTGTTTTTTGTCCATAAACTTACTGACCTTAGTTGTCATCCAGGCTATTGCGTCCTGTGTCGAACCACCCTCTTTAAAACCAAGAATTGTAGCTTTTTTTAAGCTCTACCTTTTTAACCGACTTTTAAAAGAAGGAGATTCTCAATTCGTCGACTATGTATGTTTTTATCTATGTACACCGATTACTCCGGAACGGCAGCACCAATTTAAATGAAATTTTTTGCGTTATATTCAGGAAGTTGCTGTGGTGGTCCGATATTTGTTTGGAGGAAATTGATGCAGTAAAATCCAAGATGGCGCTCACAATATGGTGGTTAAACAAATTAATTTTGTCTGATTTTCTCCAAAATTGGTATGTGGGAATTTTCGGGATCGTACACAACGATTGAGAAAAATAGTCTTTTAAAAGTTTGGGGATAAAATAAAAATTTAGTTCGTTTTAAATCCTATGTCTTGAATTTGAAAAAATTAATTTTGATTATTCCCTCAATACAATACAATTATTTTTAAGAAATTCAATATGGCGGATCCAATATGACGGAAAAAAAATTATTTATTGTCAGATTTTCTCCCAAATTGGTATGGGGAAGTCGTACATAACGAATCCAAAATATTTTTAAAAAATTCAATATGGCGGATCTAATATGGAGGACGAAAAAATTAATTTTGTTCGATTTTCTCCGAAATTGGTACGGGGGAGATTTTGGGATCGCACATAACGAACCTAAAATTATTTTTAAAAAATTCAATATGGCGGACGAAAAAATCAATTTTGTCCGATTTTCTTTAAAATTGGTATAGGGGAGTTTTCGGGGTTGCTCATAACTAATCTGAATTTATTTTTAAAAAAATCAATATGGCGTTCGCAGCATGGCTATAAAAAAATTAATTTTGTCCGATTTTTTCTAAAATTGGTATGGGGGATGTTTTGGATTCGCATATTATGAATTTAAAATGTTTTGAAAAAATTAAATATGGCGTATCCATTATAACAGATAAACAATCCACAATGGCGGATTAAAGATTCTACATCTCTTAATTTTGTCTAAAATCAGTATTGAGGAATTTTTGTTAGTGTTAGCTATGAATTTAAAACATTTTTTGAAAAACTGAATCTTATGGATTCAATATGCTGTCCTGAAAATTTTACATTCTCCGATTTTCTCCAAAACTGATATAAGGAGTTCTTGAGGGTGTAAATTAGGAATTTAAAGGTATTTTTTCGGGATTCAATAGGGTAAATCCAATATAGCGGACTAAAATTTAAGAGATTGACCGACTAAATATTTGTTTGACACAATGTCACTGGTATTTGGAGAACTCCAAGAATCAAAGAATTTTTAGGGTGATTTACAACTTTGGATAAGATGGGTACTTTTGGCCACCTTGGAGTCATTGTGAGGTACAGTAATCTCGATTAGTATTGAGTTCAAATAATGTATGGATATCATAATGAATTCAAAACTAAAAATCGAAAAATAAAATTTTTATAAAAAAAAATTGAACAGACTTCCAAACGTTGGTTCAATTTCTAAAAGTGCGCTAAAAAGTGAAAAATAACTATAAATTTTTATATGAAATTGAAATTTTTGTAATCGGCGACAAATGATCTCTAAATGAAATAAATAACTATTAATATATACAAATTATGGTAAGAAAGCAATTACAAATAATGTGTTTTTAATCTCTTTATGCGAACCACATTTTGTCAGGTATTAGTTTGGCGCCGACTTCAGAAATTTCAATTTCATATAAAAATTTATGGTTATTTTTCACTTTTTAGCGCACTTTTAGATATAATTCAATTTTTTTTTTATAAAATTTTTTATCTGCTAATATCAACGATGTAGAATTTATAATCTGATTTTTCTATTTATCGATTATTTGTAAAAAAAATTAAGATCGTCTCATAGTTCTCACTGGAAATTTTATATTATCCGGTTGGATATCGGTATTTTGGAAGAAATAGTCTAATTTTACCAGGCCACTTCTATTTTATATGAAATATAAATATTTTTTTAATTTTGAAAATAAATAAAAATATCATTTTTGTATTTGTAAAAATATTTAAGCAATGATGTGTGCCTATGTTTCATAGATTATGAGAAGGCTTTCGACCGTGTTCAACACCAAAAGTTAATACAACTCCTCGAGAGGCTCGACATGGATCAAAAGGACATCCGATGCATCCAAAATCTGTATTGGAACCAGAATGCACAGGTAAAAATTGAAAATGGTATGTCCAATACTGTACAAATTGAGAGGGGAGTGAGACAGGGGTGCGTACTATCTCCGCTCCTATTTAATCTATATTCGGAGACAATTTTCCGAGAGGCCTTAGAAGATGTAAAAAAGGGCATTAGAGTGAATGGTGTCCTGATAGCCGAAGATATAGATTATCTACAACAAATAGTAAACATTGTTGGACAACACAATGCATCTATGGGTCTGAACATCAATACTAGGAAAACAAAGTTTATGATCATCTCCAGAAACTTGGATGCATTTACAAACTCTGCATGCAGCGCCCACTGAAAGAGTGGACAAGTTCAAACACCTGGGAACATGGCGTTGTGAGGATTGGACATCGGACAAAGAAATAAAAAGCAGTGTTGAGCAAGCCCGACAGGCTTTCCTGAAGCTTAAAAATGTGCTTACCTGCTCAGAATTCGATATTGACTTGAGGGTGAGGTTTATGAAATGCTACGTATGGTCAGTGCTTCTTTATGGCGTGGAGGATTGGGCCCTAAAAACGAGTAATATCAATAAACTGGAAGCCTTCGAGATGTGGCTGTATCGCAGAATTCTTAAAATCTCATGGACGGAGAAGAAGACAAATGAGGAAGTTCTGGGGCGTGTAGGAAGAGAGCGTGAACTTTTGGAAGTAGTCCAGAAAAGAAAAACAGCCTATCTGGGACATATCATGCGAAACGAAAAATATGGATTCTTACAGTTGATGATTGAGGGCAAAATTGAGAGCAGAAAGGGAATGGGGAGGAAGAAAATGTCTTGGATTCGGAACATAAGACAATGGATAGGGTTACGTGATGTACAAACACTGATCCACACCGCCCGAGATAGAGAAGCAATGGAGCATGTGATCACAAACATCCATTAATGGATATACATCTGAAGAAGAAGAAGAATTGTTTATTACTAAATTGATATTAAATTACATTGATCGAAAAAAATAACATTCCATTTTAAATATTTTCTTTTCATTTACTTCTATTTTTTAGAGCTTTGATAAAAACAATATATAATGAGCTTTGCTTCTGTCGCATTTCGCACTTTACCTCACTCTTTCTTCGAAATGGTATTGAATCTTTTTCTCAAGATAAAAACAATGAAAACAGCATATTCTTCAATATTATAGATTTTTCTAGGTTGGACAACGAGTTTTGTAGGATTGGCGGTGCCCAACCCTACGTCCCCCTAACTACGCCCATGTTTGCTTGAGAAAACTAAGTGATTTAAGAAATGGAAAAATTTGTTACGGTATTCTAGAACTTTTTAGCGTTGTTTGAGGTTATTACTTCGAAAAAGCCAATTTTGTATCGGGCTATTAAATTGTTGTTTTCGTAATATATATCTTCGTTTTTAAGAATTAGATAAATTTTTAAGCGAACAAACGTTAAGGTACCTAAACTTCTCGAGACTGATTGCCAGATTTGCTATTATGGCGCCAATACTACGTTGTGATGAAGCCACTTTAATCTCGATCTCGTATAAAAATTTTATTCCATGGTATTTAATAGTCGAAAAATATATACTGTCAAGTTAGGTGGATTTTGAAAGACGTCTGCTTGGTTCGCATCATTAAGCTAATGAGTTGATTTTAGCTCCTTCTTGCACTTTATGTAGCGAGCGAATTTTTTGAAGTGCAATGAAAGGAAAATATTAGTTCAAAGTAACATAGTTAAATTAAGGTAACGCTTAGAAATAATCAGTGGTGTACTCAATATAACTTTTGGATATACGTAGTTATTTTTCATGGACACTGATGGAGATATTTTGATGCCGTTCTTAATGTCTTAAACAGGAAATTCGTAAGAGGAACTTTTGTGTAACTATTATTGGCTAATCAAACTATCCCTCTTAGGTGTGTGATCTCTCACGTTCAAATTCTCTTTTGTCATAGAATACCTAAACTATTCGTTCGTAGGCCCTTTAGCGGAATGAGACAGAAAAGTAATTAGTGGACTATATATATATATATATATATATATATATATATATATATATATATATATATATATATATATATATATATGGGTTTGGTATATATAAATAATATTCAAATGCAACATACACACAAATACTAATATTGTTCTACCTTGGTATACCAGGGTAATCTCATGCTTCACAATACAGGAACTAGGAATCGAATACATTGTCACTATACTTTGGGTTGGTTTTTGAGAAGAGATCTAATACACTTTCCAAATGATTACCAAAAAATAAACTCAACTTTTAAGCAATCAATTCTTTAAAAAAAAATATGAAAATTCGCACCAAACCATAGAATAGTTTATTCTGTCATATGAAAAAAGTACATTCATTAATATGTCAAGAAATGGTACAATTTCTCCATCTATTACATTACTTACATAAATAAAAACATACATCCTCAAAATGAAGTTGGAATATTTTAAAACATACATATATACTTTACAATAATTATAATGCATTATTATTTTGTTATATACATAAAACATTTCAGTACAAGGTTTATATTTTAGACAGAATCGGCTATTGGCTCTATAATTTCTAAGCTCTGTTTGAATTATTTTTTCAAATTGTTAACGACTTTTTTCCAGTTGTTAATTTGCACAATGTCCATATTCTTGCATAACTTCATCCACCTTATATTTAAGCGATGTTTCCACCCAGCTCAAATGTTTTTTTTTGTTCTGCAGCCATTCTATGATTTATTATTTTGTAAGTCTGAAGATTGAATATATGACGTTAAAAAGCGTTGTTCATTATTAATACTAGTTTTGGAAGTAAATTCAGATTAGTTATGTCCATACTCATTTTATGAAATTGTCATGATTCATGTGGTCATGGCAATCCCCACTTTGAAATCAACAAATTAAAAATTCATTAATATGTTAACAAAAGCAAGATGTTACGAAATAAGTTAGACAAATGTGAATTTCTTTTGTTGGTATATTTTTTTTATTCACCCCCAGCAATGACCTTTTTCACTTATTTTATTTGAAATAACATTTTCATCATTTTGTCGAAAAAATTAATACGATCGGAAAATATATACTCCGTTCACCATTACGGCAGAAAAATATTCATATCATCAGCATATCCGTTGACAAATCCATTTCGTATCAATATTTTCTTAAAAAATAAAAAAAAATAAGGAAAAGAAAGTCATTATTTTCTAATAATTAGAGAATAAATTGCCGGACCTTAAAAATGTTACTTATTCACTCCCACCCTACAACAAGAAAGTTAACGCACACAGACGGAAACAATAGATTAGAGAAATAGTAAGATACATTTTCTTCACAATTTTACTTCAACAGTATAAGAAATGACTAAACTAACTCCCATTGGTAGACACAGAACGGATTATTCCCTTCTGCTTCAGATATTATTTGTGGCCATATGGTGTGACTCCCAGAACAAGAAAGTTACATGACACCGACTTTTTTACTAAAGATTGCAACCATGGTTGCAACTTTAATAACTTGCTTGATTTAGACACCATTTATGACTAACCTGAACTAACTAAATAGATTTTCGAAGTTCGGTCCTGTCGATGGCCACCTGATCATTTTGTAGTGCGCATGCCGACATCTGATCTACGATGTTTACATTTTATTGTCGTAAATTTGCCGTTTTTGGGATTAAACTTTGCGGATCTATAAATATTTTATCTATGATCGTAACACTAATCGGTAAAAATACAAATTTTATCTCTCAAGAAATAAATAAATAAATAAATATAATCCAAATCGTATCCATTTTATTTTTTTGGTTTGTACAGCTCGAGCATTTGTAGGGGCCATTATAACTCCCCGATTAAATATTCGATAAAAACAGCAATAAAACATTATGTAAACCGTAATGAAAGCAAAGAACGAGCGTATAATTTGCTAAATATACAATGCAAATAATAATAACAGATTTTGAAATTAGCTTTTATGGGAGTTTAATGGATGTCGAAACACGCAAAAGAAAATTGCCACGTGGAAAATTAGAAAAAATAACTTAAGGAAAGTTTACAAGACTATGAAAAATTGGATTGGTAAAATTACGATAATTTTATATATCTAGATGTCACCGATTTAGAAGGTCGTTTCCCAAACATTTTATCATTAACGATTTATACTAAAAGGAGAAGGATATTGTTGAAGATACAATACTTCTTGTGAATACATTTAAAAATCTAATTACTGGAGAGAATAGTAATATGGATTTACTAATTCACAATGCAAAATCTCCAAAGTGCTTCAAAGATTCAGTATTGGTTACATTTTTGAGGCATTTAAAAAAACTGAAATATATTTGAGAACAACCGATGCAATATTTTGTATTAATGCGCCCATACGAGAAATTCGAGAGTGTATAACTAACAGATTTAAGATTCTAAGAAATTTATTACGGGAAATTAAATGAAATAATTTGTTGATTATGAACCCGAGATCACACCTTTAGTGATTAAGAAACCAAACCAAAGTTGCTACTGCAACTGCCACTGCAACTGCCACTGCAACTGCCACTTCAACTGCAACTGCCACTGCAACTGCCACTGCAACTGCCACTGCAATTGCCACTGCAACTGCCACTGCAACTGCCGCTGAAACTGCCACTGCAACTGCCACTGCAACTGCCACTCCCACTGCCACTGTCATCACTTAGGTGTCCTCTTAGATAGAAATGTGAGAATGGGACAGCATGTCAGAAGTGTTGCTAAAAAAGCAACAAATGCCATAGGGAATATAAGTAGAATTCTCCCTAACATCGGAGGAGCCAGAGAGAGAAACAGGAGAATACTCCTTACTGTTGCAGAGTCCATTATCCTGTATGGAGCAGAAATATGGGGAAGAGCTATGAAGCGGACAACTTATAGAAATATCCTGCTGAGTGTCCAAAGGAAGGCGGCAATAAGAATCGCGAGCGCCTATAGAACCGTATCAACCAAAGCCATTCTGGTTATCGCTAGAACTCCGCCGATCTATCTACTGGCGGAGGAGAGAAGTTCTATACAGGAAGGGACTAACAGAAAAATATCTAGAGAAAGAACTCTCAGAAAGTGGCAGAAAGAATGGCAGGAAAATACAAATAAAGGAACATGGACACAAAGGCTGATACCAAACCTGGAGCCATGGATTAAAAGAAAACATGGGGATGTGATGTATCATCTTACCCAGCTAATCTTTGGTCACGGATGCTTTCAGTCATACAGGCTTCGCTTTAAGGTGGCGGAGAGTGACCAATGCATATATTGTGGAGAAGTAGAAACTGTCGAACATACATTTTTTAAGTGCATTAGATGGGAAACGGATAGAAGGACGGCCGAAAGTAATATAGGGGAGATAACCGCACAAAATATCGTGGAAAAGATGCTGCAGGAGGAGGATGGTTGGAAAACAATAAATCAACTTGCTAGAGGTATCATGGAAAGAAAGGAGAAGGATATTAGACAGGCGGAGGGATAGTAAAAATATTGGAACATCATGACTAAGACACCCTCTTTGAAGTAATACCCGAGGGTAGTTCCGAAGAGGAAAACCATAGTGTCCTAAGGGGTGTGGTTTTAGTGGGTAGGGTGCTCTCTAGATTGGAGACGCGAGTCCCACACAGAGTGCGTAAAAAGCATTTCCACACTTCTACAAAAAAAAAAAAAGAAACTGCCACTGTCATCAATGTTTTTAGCTTCATACACACGTTGTCAATTTTCACCATGCATTTGGTATCTTAAATTACTTAAATTCGGTTTATAATATCTGCATTTAAAAGTAGTCGCCCTAGAAGTTTTGATCCGTAGATTTTTAACTGAAAATATTAAGACATAATGATCAAAAATATTACATTTATTAATAGAGCAATTTATACTCTGTTCAATACTAGCGACCCGCCCCGGCTTCGCACGGGTGCAATGCTGATACTAAATACACTACAGAAAAACTGTGACTATTTATTTTATTTTTACAACAATTATTACATCGGCCTCCGACGTGCTATTTATAGGCACGCTGTCGCCGCCCCGGTCGGCCAGTACCGCCGCAAGCGCTACTTCCCGCAATTTTAAATCTGTAATATTTTCGAAAATATTCATTTAAATCTTGTGCTGTAAAGGACCATATAGATCTATATTAAATCAACAATGTATTTAAGCTATTTAATTGGATAAGGATTAATGCTGTATTGGTTAAAATCGCTTCAAAATTTGCCATTATTTGTCGTAAAAAGTAAATGACAAAAAAATGTTATTGTGGGATATCCATGAGAGATAGACATATACCATCGCGGATTTTTCTGTAGACCTTTTCAATGTGTACAAATAATTAGTACATTATTTTGATAAATCTCGTAGGGTTCAGCCTGCGTTTGCAATGTAAGCGGAAAAAAATATGATAATTAACGACATCACATTAGAAACCTCAAAAATAACAGTATTTCTCCACTATTTAATGGATGTTATTATACATATAAACCTTCCTCTTGAATCACTCTATCTATTGAAAAAAACCGCATCAAAATCCGGTGCGTAGTTTTAAAGATTTAAGCATACAAAGGGACATAGGGACAGAGAAAGCGACTTTGTTTTATACTATGTAGTGATTAGAACATATATTGTCAATTTGTGACTCACATTTTTTATAAAATTTCATAATAATATTGAATTGTATCTAAAATTACAATTGTAAAGTTAACAGGACCAACCATTATTTTTCGTAAGTCCACAAAATATAATAACGAGTTAAAAAAAATGACCTTGTTGAATAAAATATAAGATGAAACGGGCTAAAAGGGTATACGTTAAGTATCCTGCTAAACAGTATTTTCTAATTTTTTATTTTATCCTTAACCCTACTTCCAAGTTTTTTTATAGAGGATCCCCAGGATCAAGTTAATCGTGTTAATCTAACTAAAAAACGCCCGTTAATTTTATAAATCAGGCTTAAAATTAACAAAGTACATTACAACAAAAAGTATAAAGAACGTTTAATTACCAAAGGCACGCGGGGGAAGGGCGGGGGCTTTTTTCCCTGTTTTCGCATTGTTTGGTGTTTCGCAACAAAATCGCAAAGAAAACTAATTATCTATTTGAGTTGTAATCAGGAAAGTAATTACAATTTCAAGTTATCTTTGATCAGAAAAGCTGATTTGCAAACCAATTAGTTTTGGTTTTATTCGAGTCTCTCTCCAGGAAAACCGTGCCTGCTCTCCGTAAAGGAACTTGGAAACTTTTATGTAAACCAAACAGTGGCGTGACCGATTTTTTGAACATTAACAAACTCAAATATTATTGGAATCAATATTTCGCAGGAAAATATAGAACATCGAAATTATAAGCTGGGCGATTTCTTGTTAAAAAATTTACAAAGACTTGGATGATAAAGAGAACTCAAAGTTATTTTGATGAAAATAGTAATATTTCTGAATATTGTTTAATATGCTTTTTCATAATTTTGAATTTGAGCATTTGAGCATCGTTATTGCTTCACTGGTGAGATCATCGGGTGATTGAAACTAGTATAGTTAGAGGACCATATCTTCTTTTTTAACTGTGTGAAGAAGAAAAAAGGCATTATATGAAAGTAAGTCTACGGCCGTAAAGATTTGTGTATATCTTACTGAAATTTTAATCTTTGGCTTCTTATTACTCTGGTGTACAGCACAAGCTAGCGGGACAAAATTCACGACCTAATTTTTAGGAACTGTTGGTAACAACTTGTAAACAGCCCCCCAGGTACCGAATGCCAAGAATTGATTACGTTAATCTCCTAATACAGGTACTTTTCGAGCTTGAACGGTAAGTGATAAAGGAGTTTGATTTGCATTTGCAATTAAGTTTCATTTTAAGCACATTTATGACAATATTTCTTAAAATTGGTAGCAGAAGGAAACAAGTTTGTTGTGATAGAATCTCTTCAAGGTATGTGCACTATTATCACGTATTTTTGTGCAAAAAATATGTATATTTTTGGTATAATATGAGATATTTCTTCCTAATTCTAAACTTTAAAGGATTGCAACTTTTTGTATACGTATTTATCCATCTAGATTCTGGTGTGTTATATTTACCATATTCAGGCATATATTTATTTTAGTATTTTAGACCCCGAAAAGGCATTCAAGAAAAATTATTGCCTTTGTTTCAGAACGAGTCATAACTATGACGAAATTGGATTTTTTCGAAGAATGGCTGAGAGAAGTGAAAGAATCAGTTGTATTTTTGATGATTTATGTGAAAAACATAGTACTACTGATGCTTCTGACAAACCTTTAAGAAAACTTAAGATGAAAATCGCAAGCCTGATCGCGAAATTGGGTGAAAAGTGGATTTGATCTCAGTTTAATAAAGAAATGTTTTTAGTTAAACATAACAATCAATAAGAGGGATCCGGAATAGAGATTACCAACAAAAGTATAATAGGATGATAAATATTTACGAATTATTTCCAACCTTTATTGAAAACATGAATTATTTGTTCAGGTGGAGGAAAAGGAATCACAAAAATTCCAAATTCGGTAGGGTTGTGTGTTATCCCCACTACTCTTTATCATCTGCTCAGAAAAACTATTCCGGGAAGCTCTTGAAGAGGTAAAAGATTATATTTCTCTAAATGGGGTTTTAATCAGTAATCTGAGATAATGCAGATAATACTGACCTTCTTGCAGACATAGATGAAGGACTTCAAATACTGACAGAAAGGATAGATAAGATCTGTGAAAAATACAACGTATGACTAAATATAAGCAAAACAAAGGTTATGATAATAAGCGTCAGAGGTTCTCTTATTGAAACAGTATCATCCATGAAATATCTGGGTGCACAATTACATGATATGTGGAGAGCAAATAAAAGAAATAAAAATACATATTGAGAAAGCCAGAGCCTATTTCAATCGGATGAAAACACTATTATGTAATATGAAACTTAATCTACAACTAAGAACTCGCTTACTAAAATGCTATATATTCTCTATACTGCTGTATGGTGTAGAATCTTGGACATTGACGGAGGCTGCATGTAAACGACTTGAGGCTTTTGAAATGTGGTGTTACCGACGAATAATGAGAATATCTCGGACACATCACGTAACCAATAAAACTGTTCTGCAACGCATGCGAAAGGAGAGAGATATCATGAAGACCATTAAGGAAAGGAAGTTAGCATACTTTGGACATATAATGCGTAACCAAACATACGAACTCCTACAACTGGTTATGTAAGGCAAGATGGATGGTAAGAGTGGCCCCGGAAGACGACGAATTTCATGGCTACATAATTTGCGAGAATGGACCGGAAAGACATCTGGTGAATTATTTAGAGCCGCTGTCAATAAAGTAATATGAGCCAGAATGATCGCCAACGTCCACTGAGGATAGAGAACAGGAAGAAGAAGAAGATAAAATGGTGCTCAAGTATTGCGATTAAAAATGCGGTTAAATGCCCCGGTGGCATCGTAATAATGAAATAAAGAGTAACATTTGTTGTTACGCTACTGAGAAGGTAAAAGAAAACAATTTATACTTTAATTTGCTAAGCGTTGCGTTTCAAAGGGGTCGCGAATGACTTTTCGACTTTGTGTAATTTTAAAATGGAAATTTTAAAGTTTCCTGTTTGTTTTTATAGTTTTGTATATTTATAATTACATGATTCTTGCTGCTTGTTTGAAATAATGTCGCAAATCGGACAGGAAAGTTTTAAAACTTATGAATAAAGTTTTTGAGTCGATTTTAGAAAGAAATTGAAGAAATAAATACGATTTGTCGAACTAATTCAATTTAGTTGATAAATCGTATACTTAAAATTTTTATAATTCATTTATATTGTCTAAAAAGACCATATTCGTTTCACAATTGTTGGGTTATCCACGCATGCAGGTTTAAGTCACGGTATTTTGAAGAATATTCTTCAGTACTGGCAATCCAACCATTAAAAAAACTGTATTTAAAAGGTGGTCCCATAGTCGTTTACAAGTGAAACTGAGAACGACTAGAGATAACTACTATCCGAAACGTCGTGATATTCAACAAAAATAAAGACAATGGAAGTTCAACAGATGTCTACTATTTCGCAGGAATGGACTTTCAAACATTGTTAGGTATTAGTTTGACACCGATTTTAAAAAATTTCATTTTCATATAAGAATTTATAGTTATTTTTCACTTTTTAGGATATTTTTAGAAGTCGGTTCCGTTTTTTTAATTAAAATTTTATTTCGTAGTCGTTTCGTTCTATTATGGAGATGTTGGTTCTTTTCTCTGTTCAGGATATTCTCATCTTTCTTCATCAATAATGTATTTCAAATGCATGGATTTTTTTTGCCCACTCCTTTCAGTGACAAAGAAGGTTATCCAACTATGATATATATATATATATATATATATATATATATATATATATATATATATATATGAAGTAAAATGCGAAACAGTGAATGCAAAGTTTGCTCCTTCATATCCTTTCTGTGTTAGAGGTTGCACAGTTAGAATAAACTGTAATAAAACACAATTCATCCTATTCCACCACCATCGAGATGGTGGCCAACCTGTACAACCATACCGAGAAGAAAGTCAAAGCTTACCCTCCCCGCCACAGTGATACGGCAGAGACACATGTTTCGTCTTTCACTAGACTCATCAGGGTATCGACATGCACCTGGCTGTGCAAAGGACAGATCGGAAGGAAGTATGCAACAATGATCGCGACTTCGCCGACCTCTCGCCGGATGGTGTATATATGTTTATACAGCTTTCACGGATTCCTCCGTGTGAGATGCATTAGCAGTGGTTATATCCACATTATGCTGTTGTAGTGCTGAAATCACATTCAGCAAACGTACAACTATATGCAACTCCGTATGTAAGTGAAGTAAAATGCGAAACAGTGAATGCATTCATATTCTTTAAATATAGCTGATAGTATATATATATATATATATATATATATATATATATATATATATATATATATATATATATATATATATATTGTTGTTTTTCTTAATAAAAAAAGAACTGTTTTACCAATTCACAATCGGTACAGTTTGTCTTTCAGTATCGAAATAGAAATAGCAAGCTCAAAGTACGTACCTAGATATTTTTGTGAAAATTTGAATATTTTAACAATTATATAAAGTTTTTAATTATAAAATAACTTTTAATTTTTTTTTGAATTGTCTTTTAATTTTTTCTGTTAATGTGTAAGATTTTAAACATAACATAAACAGTAAATTGGTTACTGGACCCGACGGGATACCAGTCATATTTGTTAAGAATTGTCAGGGTATTTATCAACGGGTGTTTTTCCAAAAGTATGAAAAACTACTTACATTACGCCAATCCATAAGATTGGAGACAGAGCTAACGTCGGAAATTATCGTGGAATTTCGAAATTTTCACTATTTAGTAAGATTTTTGAGGGTATTGTTTACCAAAAGATGTGTCCTCTTTTTAGGCATGTGTTAGCTACTTCACAGCATGGATTTATGGCAGGTCGATCGACTACTACTAATCTGCTTGTTTATGAGCAGTACTTAGTGGAGACTTTGGAGGGGAGGTGTTAAGTGGATGCTATTTACACTGACTTCTCCAAGGATTTCGACAAGGTTAACCATCAACTTCTTATTTGTAAACTGGAAGGCTTGGATCCATGGATCACTTCTACAATGGAAAAATAGTTACCTGTCTGATAGAGTACAGCGAGTAAAAATTAATAACTGTGAATCATCTAATATATATGTTACCTCTGGTGTTCTTCAAGGTGCTCATCTCGCTCCGCTCCTTTTTAACTGTTTTATTAACGATATTAAGGACATCATAATTTACAGTAGATGTTTTCTTTATGCAGATGATTTAAAGATATTTCGGGTTGTTGGGAGTAGCAACGATTGAGAGGGCATTCAGCAGGATCTAGCTCGATTCTCTGAATGGTGTAAATTAAATTTTATGCACCTCAATGTTAATAAATGCTCCATTATAAGTTTTTATCGTAAAAGGGATTGAATAATTTTTGATTACTTTCTTGATAATAACATGATTAATCGTGTTGAATGTGTGAAGGATCTGGGTGTTACATTTGATCGAGCCCTTTGCTTTGACACACATATTGATAATATTATAACAGGAATTTGACGTTGCTCGGGTTTGTGAAGAGAATTTTTACAGATTTTAATAGTGTAGACTGTTTTAAAGTGATATACTGCTCTCTAGTTCGATCAATCTTAGAATATACGTCCTAAGTTTGGTCACCTCCTTATTTTACATACAAAGAAAAAGTGGAAAGAGTACAAAGAAAGTTTTTAAGTTCCATTGCCTTTAAACAGGGAATGCAGCAGGAGCGGTCTGTATATGATGATACTGCCGATGCTTTGAGGTTGCTACCCTTGTGAGTGAGACGCATATATCTTGACCTCGTTCTACTTTATAAGAGCGCACAATTTGTTTGAGGTGATATATCACCAACCGAATTATGGCATTAACAGTCCTATTTCTCGAATGTGTAGGGAAATGAGTTTAGTTCCTACCGAGATTGATATTTTTCATTTGCCAATTAATGTCTTTAAATTAAAAATTTTACAATTCTTGAAAAACTAGTTAATATTGTTAACTGTCAATACTTGTCTTTTGAAGCACTTTAATGCATTCTTAGATTTGTAGGTTTTTTAATTCTGATTCTGTTTTAAATAGTGTTTGTATTGTTTCTTAAATTTTAGGTTGTTTGAATAAGGAAAATGTCATTATTATTAAATTAACGAAAATAATATAAAAAAAAAATCTTTTTGAAAATGTCTTGAACAAAATGGCGAAACGTCAATACATGTTGTTTTTTTTAACATCTACGTATGAACCTAACCCCAAGAATACAAAAAAGAATATATATATATATATATATATATATATATATATATATATATATATATATAATTTATTTTTGTATCTTAAACATTTTGTTAAATATTTTTTTTCTAATATTTTCTTGGGTATAGGTTTTTCATTAGAGAAACAAAGGACAATAATTTTCTTTCTGACGTTTCGCTCTACATAGCGAGCTTCTTCAAAAGAGCTTGGTATATTTATTTTATTTTACATCTACAAAAATTACAGAATTTTTTATATCATAAACATAGATCACAGTAATTACACTTTTATATTTTTAATTTAATTAAAATTAATAAAAACAAAACAGATTTTAAAATAGTCTTAAAGTTTAAAATTTAAAACAATACAAACAGGTTAAAATAGTGAAGATTATAAAATAGTACATACCTTGAAAGTAGTTTTGTGTGTATGTTTAAAAATAAATTCAATTATGATCTTTGGTATGCAATTTTTATGGATAGATTTATTTTTATAAAAAGCAAAAAATAGGAAAAAAGATTATTATTTATTTTTTAATGACGTTCTTTCACCTGTATGAGTGTATATGAAATCGTTCCAAGCATCATTACATTATTTCTCATATTTATTATAGAGTCGCTTCAAGCATGTTTTATTCAAAAATCAAATTATAGTATATCTGACTTAAATTTTTGACATCTTGCTTGTCATTTACGACATTTTTATCTTTTTTTATGTGTATCATTTCTTTGATGACTAATTTATGATAATTTCTGTCAGTATCTAGAATATGGGTATTTTTAAAATCAAATTCATGCTTAGATGTTTGTTCATGCTTATGTAAAGATGTTGATGCGTTTTTAGTATACTTGTGTCCATTCACTCTATTTTCAATATATTGTATCGTCATGCCAATGTATTTCTTAGGACAATTTAGGCATGGAATTGCATATATTACGTTAGATCTTTTTTTGGTGGGAACTTTGCTTTTTAAATTCGTATAAAATGACCCAAGTAAATTGTTCGCCTTATGGCATACCGTTATGTTATGTTTATCCAAAATATATTTTATTTTTTCAGACAGTTGGTATATATACGGTAATGCAATGAAAGTGTTTTGTGTTTTGGTATTGTTAATTTTATTTTTTTTGTTTGTGTTATAATGTAAATAGGTTCTTTGTTTAATTATTTTTTTTTATGAGTAGTTTAGGAAAATGGTTCATTATTAGGGTCTCTTCCACTTTTTTTAGCACTTCTGGGCGAAATTCGGGTGAAGATAATTTTATAGCTCGATCAACTAAGCCGATTATGACACTATTTTTTTGTTTATTTGGATGTTCAGAGTTAAAATTCAAATACCGGCCCGACCAAGTATCTTTCGTGTACCATTTTGTATGAAGACTATTTTTAAACATACACACAAAACTACTTTCATGGTATGTACTATTTTATAATCTTCACTATTTTAACCTGTTTGTATTGTTTTAAATTTTAAACTTTAAGACTATTTTAAAATCTGTTTTGTTTTTATTAATTTTAATTAAATTAAAAATATAAAAGTGTAATTACTGTGATATATGTTTATGATATAAAAAATTCTGTAATTTTTGTAGATGTAAAATAAATATACCAAGCTCTTTTGAAGAAGCTCGCTATGTAGAGCGAAACGTCAGAAAAAAAAATATATATATATATATATATATATATATATATATATATATATGTGTATATATATATATATATATATATATATATATATATATATATATATATATATATATATATATATATATATGTATATTATTTGAAGTCGGTTAAAACTTTTAAAACATTAATTTATCCTTTTTAACATGAAATCCCAAAAACAATTTTCAAAAAGGAAAATGCGTCATTCTCGCCCACAAAATTCACCATTTCCGACACTTTGTCTCCTCTATTCTCGCAACCGAAAAATTGTAACTTTCAAAGAAAACTGAGGAAATTTTACAGGTGATATATGCATTTTCCTGAGAAGCGCTTAGCGTAAACTTGGAACGATCTTAAGCTTCCTTCTCGGGAATAAAATTATCTCTGGAACGTTTTAGTTAAGTCTTGATGTAAGGTAGATAAATTTTCGTTGTCTTGGGCGAGTATTTGAATAAAACTACTTAATTCGGGTCAAAGTTTGACAAATTTAGGAAAATTTTAAAGTAAAAATAAGCTGCAGGGACTAATTAGATTGTGCACATTTAGTTCTGGTGTCGCATATAATTTTTATTAACCTTTCGAAACGCATATGGAGTTAGCATTAGAGTAGAATTCACAGAAGGGATTTAAAATAGACAGTTGCTTTCTGTGAATTTCGTTCAACTCCACTGAGGACATTATTAAACGTACGGGGAGAAACTAGAGTAGAATTCGCATTGTCCTTTCCTTACCGGCTGTAAGGATAATACATTTTTTCATGTATATACAGAGTGTTCGGTACGTACCTCCTGATTTTTGGAGAACATACGGAGGAGGCCAAAATAACCCCATTTTGTCATAAAAAAAAATCCTAAAGTGCCTCTTAACGCAGTTGCAGAACCCTAAAGCATATCTGCTCTAAGTTTTAAACCAATTTTTATAATTTAAAGAAATTTTTATATTTTATTTTTTTTTTATTAAATAAATTATATTTTATATTTTTTTATCAAATAAATTGGGTTAAACCTGGCTAAAATGGAACGCGTATTAATTAACTCTATATATATATATATATATATATATATATATATATATATATATATATATATATATATATATATATATATAAGAATAAAATAGATGAAAGTTAATGCGGCTATAAACACATCATGATGCAAAAAATACTTTAAATTTGTCAATAATAAACCCAGAATGGGGCCCTAAGATTGGATACAATACAAAATACTTCAATATCACTATTAATAAATTAATTTAACTGAAAATTGGGAACATCGTGATACATCTAGGATGCAAAAACATAGCAAAATATAGTGCAAACTACAATTGGTAATAAAAGCAGTTTTAAAACTAACTCTTACTGATAACAAAGAGAAAAAAAGCAATCCAATGTAGCAGATATTGTAGCATTTAAATTTACCAGTTAGCATCAATGCTACATGTTTTTAGTAATATGATATAATTTGTATATTTTTACCTGATTAAATTTAATTATTTATCCCGTAATTTACAATAGTAAACATGGAATTTGTTTTTTTTGGTTCACAACTCTTTTGGTCTTGTAACTTATCACTTTTTTTTTCTTAACACAGTTTGTAAATTGCTGTAGTTTATATATCACATTATTTGGTTTGAATTTAAAAGTCGTAAAATATTTTATTTTTAATAAACTCTTATTTATTTACATTCCATTTCAGTATTAAAAGTATAAAGTTATAGTCGGTAATGTGAGGATGTATTCCCGATTCGTTGACACGAGCACGGCATGTCGAGACCGATGATTTAAGGTTGAGTATGCAGTAAGGAATTTGTGGCAATTTTTTTTGAACTTTGTTTTAATCATGATTAATAACTTTGGACTGTTTGATCATAATTTTCTCTTTGATAATTTTCCATGGCTTGCCAATATTTGATGTATTACCTGGTGGTCAGTGTAAGTTCGGAACTAGGTTAGAGTGCTCCAGGTTGAGAATAAGGTTGGCAAAAGTAAATACAAATATCCCTAACATTTGTCACGTCTGGTTGCAAGAGAGATTTTTATTTTCGTTCCCTTTACTGTTGAACCGTCGAAGTGTTTTTTTTTTTAAAAGTCCACTAATCAATGAGGTAAGATTTTGCCCCTTATCTTTACGAACATGTGGTAAAAACAACATTTTATTTCAGGGCTATTTGAAGCCAGTTCTTTTTTTATCTTTAGGCTTCATCTCACTCTTTTCATCTTGATATTGCTGTCAAGGCTTTCTGATGGTTCCGGCCCTAGTTTTCTTGTCCTTGTGACCACGACTATTTTAACCTTACTCTGCGTTTGGTTGGTGAGTTGGAAGTGGCCCTGTAAAGCCTCCATTCATCCACAACAGAACAGGAATCCTAGCAACAGCGCTAGAAGTGAGAGGTACCTTAGTATAGACCAGGTAGGAGAAAACCTTAAGTTAAATAATTGGAGCTATAAATCAATTTTTTTAAATACACGAGGTAACAACCATAGTTATTAAGAGAGTACACAAACATTGTAGGCGCCATTCTAATTTATGTACATAATAATTTTTTTTTGGGAATAAAATGGAATTGTTATTTTGTTTTAATTAAGTCGTTTCATTGTGAAGCTATACACCAACCGTCAATAATTTAAAATCATTCCTCATACCTAAGTGTTTTCCTGTTTAATCACTAGGTAAGTAACACAGATAATGTAAAACAGGTGGCGCCCACTGGGTAATCAAAGCAGAGCACACTATCTCTAAAAGAGATACGAACCTAGCCTCCGACATATTGAGCTGCCGTACGCATCCGTTGCCGTACCCTATAAAAAGGGAGACGCCGCAATATCAAAAAAAAAAACAGAAACTTACAAATTTCAAAATTCAAGAACTATATATTTATAACAATAAAAACAAGGAAATGATCTGCCCTAGAACCTCAAAATATATCTTGATAATATTCTAAAGTGGTTAATTTTGGATCTAAATAAGACTTAGAATAACATAACGGTTGGTTTTAAAATAAGCTTAAATTATATTAGTAATAACCAATTTTGAGGTTCAGGTTCATTTTAACAGTAATAGTTTTAAAGTTCGTTACCCGATCTTCTGGGGTCAGACTGATTCCTTCGTTGACCCGTGCAAACTGCCCAAAATCTTTGTCTCCGGGTTTATCCCGGTAAAAAAAACCATAATTGTCAACCTAGCAAAAGATACGGTACACTAAAATTCAATAAAATTATCAGGATAATTTTCGACTTTCCATCTCAAAATCCCAAAAACTTGGTAACTAAAAATTGAGATGGAAGTCTGCAGCTGCTTCAGCCGAATCAAACCAGGAAAGAGTGAAAAATCAAGGCAAAATGGCCTCCATTTAAAACCAAGGCTCAGCTTAAAGAAAGATACTGGGCAACAACAGTGAAATGCATTTGTTAGTTAAGCCAATTCGTTAATCATTAGCATTTTCCACTCAAAACAAGAATAATAAATCTAATAAGTTATTTTTAAATTCAAGAAATATAAATTAATACGACAACAGAAATTTCCTGATTTCTGCAACCCAATATACATACAATCCCATCAAATGTAAAGATAAATGGCCGGGAAAAAAACATGATCTATTGGAATACAAAAAAAAGGTAGTAGTAAGTTTGATTCTGATAAGAAAATACCTAAGCACAGTGTAGTGAAATACCAAAGTAGGACAAAATAGTGGTAAATAAAATTAATCGAAACTGTACTTAATGAAATGCTTTCCTTCAAAGAATCCCTGGGAAATACTTAAGGAAAATAATACTGTGTTGGCCATAATGACAGTATTTGCAAAACAAAATTAAATTAAATGAATTAGTCATAGTGAAATTAAGTGCCAAATTGAGCCGTGACAAGGTTTGATCGGAGTTTAAGTAATTTACAATGTTATTAAAATGCAAAAAATAGTGAAAACGTTTAAATGTTATTTTGGCAAATGTTCAATATGGGCTCTACATACTCAATACTTTTTGTTATTCTTCGAATATTAGATATTTACCAGACACAGGGAAATTATTCATTGTTACTATTATGATGTTGTTATAGTGGTAACGATTTTGACTGATAATGATACATATTTTGATGGAGAAATTGTGTTGACGTTACTTCAATTTTAACCGACTTCTAAAAGAAGGAGGTTCTCAATTCGTCGACTATGTATGTTGTTGTATGTACACCGATTACTTCGGCACGGCGGCACCGATTTGAATGAAATTTTTTACGTTATGTTGCTGCGATGGTCCCATATTTTTTTGGATGAAATTGGTGCTGTAATATCCAAGATGGCGCTGACAATATGGCGCCCAAAAAAATTAATCTTGTTTGATTTTCTCCAAAATTGGTATGGGGGAATTCTTGGGGTCGTACACAACAAATCTTAAATTATTTATTAAAAAATTCAATATGGCGGACCCAATATGGCGGACATAAAAATTTAATTTTGTCTGATTCTCTCAAAAATTGGTGTAGGGGAGTTTTAGGGGTTGCACAGGATTCAATATGGCAAATCCAAGATACCGGACTAAAAATTTTACATTTTTCGATTTTGTTCAAAGGTGGGACTGTATCGTTTTGAGGATGTAAATAGCGAATATAAGTCTAGAAATTTTAAATTTCCGGATTTCATCCAAAATTGGTACTAGGGGGCTTTGAAGGGTTTAGATTTAGATTAGAATAAGACTTAAAAAATTTTTTTTGAAATTCAATCTAGCGGATGCAATATGGTGAGTTCAAAATTTTACCGTGTTCGCATTTTTTCAGATTTGGCATTAGGGTGTTTTCGGGGTCGTGCATTACGAACATGAAGATAATTTTTTTCAACTATTAGGTTGATAAGATACAATATGAGGGACTGAAAATTTTACATATCCGATTTTGTCTTAAATTGATATTGTGGGGTTCTTAAGGCGTATATAAACTCAATATGCAGTATAAAATATATCGGGCTAAGAAATTTACGTCTTAGGTTCTTTAAACATCGATATTGGAAGGTTTTGGGGCTTATATTACCAATCTAAAATTAATTTGAAATTTAAAATAGTAGATTTACTATGACAGACTAAATATTTATTTGACATAATTTTACTGGTATTTGGAAAACTCTAAGAACCAAAGATTTTTAGTGGTTCATTTTAGGGTGATTTACAACTTTGGATAAAATGGGTACTTTTTTGCCACCTTGGAGTCATTGCGATTAGTACTTAGTTCAAATAATTTATGGATATCATAATGAATTCTAAAACTAAAAATAAAATTTTTATAAAAAATTGAACCGACTTCTAAAAGTGCGTTAAAAAGTGAAAAAAACTATAAATTTTTATATGAAATTGAACTTTTTGAAGTCGGCGCCAAATTATTTCTAAATGAAATAAATAACTACTAATATATACAAATTGTGGTAAGAAAGCAATTACAAATAAAGTATTTTTAATCTGTTTATGCAAATCACATTTTGCCAGGTATTAGTTTGGCGACTTCAAGAAGTAATGTAAAAATTTCTAGTTATTTTTCACTTTTTAGCGCACTTTTAAAAGTAGGGTCAATTTTTTTATAAAAATTTTATTATATCGGTTGATTTATTTCTGTATGAATTTAAAATATTAAAATATTAGTATTTTTTAAAGAGAAAACTACGTTATAAAGCCTAAAGATACTTTCCTTGTGTAAGTTTTTGCACGGGTATGACTAGAAACAACAAGTTCTCGGAATGTGTTCCACTAAGCTTCACATATTCGTTTACATTATTCAGTGGTAAGGAAAATTTCAAACAATAGCGCTTACGGTAAAGAAGCAGCGCTGGCAACAAATAAACTTAAGAACTTACTACATTTTGGAATACTTTAAAATACGTGCCGTTTTGTTTATATATCGGTAAGAAAACGTGAATTTAAAATAAAATTAGGAAAAAATTCTCGTTTAAATAAATTTACATGCATTTATTTTAAACAAACATATTTTAAATAATCAGGTAAAGTGCCCTGTTTAAAAACTTTACGTTATATTTTTTATGAGCGGGATCTTGAAATTAGCGATAGTAGTTTCTCTTTTTATAGTCCGTGAGCTCAGTGGATTTTAATAGCCGATGACGAGACATCGCTCCAACGAAATTTTTGATATCTATTTTGACCCCTGGTTATGAATATCGAGGGAAGTGGCGGATCCAGCCTTTCTCTTTGGGGGGAGGGGGGCGGTGATATCACAAAAGTACAGTATGGCAAGCGAAAGCAAGTTGTCGATGGGGGGGGGGGAGATACCATCAACATTCCTATTTCTAGTGTAAAAGGCAGTTTCGGGTCTATTTATATGAATTTGAAGCTCTTGGAGAAGTGGGGGGCGATCACAAGAAAAAACAAGTTGCCGATAGGGGGGGGGGGAGAATGTGAACAGCCTACACATTCCTAGTATAAGAGGCAGAATCGGGTTTATCTTCCTGAACTTAGAGCTCTTGGGGGGGGGCTATAACAAGAGAAACAAGTTGTCAACAGGGGGAGTGCCAGCAACATACACATTCCTAATATAAAAAGCCGAATCGGTTCTATTTTCCTGAATTCAAAGCTCTTGGTAAGGGGAGGGGTGATCGCAAGCATACACATTCTCTCTATTCTATTCTCTATTCAGGAATTAGAGAGAGTAATAAAACTGTTACCGAAACCTGCAACGTACCTACTCCAGTGCCGCAAGTAACGGAGGACTGCTGTAAATCTAATTATATTTAATTATCTTTAAATATTATAAGCTTTTATAAATTTACTCCAGGGCATTTCTTCCTTAACGGAAAACTTATTACGGTGAATGTTTATTATGCTTCAAGATATCAATATTTAGATAATAATGTTAAAAACTCTGTTGAGATGTGTTCCAACATGACAGGAGTTGGAAAGTCTACTATGTACCGAATACTGAAGGAGAAAAAAACGACTGGAATTGTTAGTACTCTCAAGCCACAGTCGATCATAGGCAGACGAAAAACCTCTTTGGAAGAAGAGATGTAAACTGCAATGAAAGGAGTTATACATACATTTTATTATGAGAAGCAGATCCGAACCGTCGACAAAATTCTAACTAAAATCAATGAAATTCGGGATTTACCTGAAATTAAAAGAACTGAGCTCTGGAAATTGCTCAGAGAACTTAATTTTTTCTGGGAAAAACCAAATAGGAAATCTGTCCTTATGGATCGTCCGGAAAATGTCCGTTGGAGAAGGAAATATCTCTCTCAAGTAAAAGATAGAGTTGCTAGAAATAACACAACCTACAAAATTAGTAATTTAACTGAACTTTTGAAAAATTTTTTTTGTATAAAGTTACTGCAGAAAATTGGGAAAAATCAATATAATAAAAGAATAAAAGGAAATGTGGAAACTCGATCTCATGATCCGTGAGATAGAGGAACCAATTATAATTAATTTGAGCGAATATAGCTTCACTGACTTTGATTACGAATTAGATACGTAACGTTTACCAGCGTAAACACAATTTATTATTTAAATTTTCTGTAACATATAAAAATTACGCAAATAAAAAATTTAACGAGTTACAAGATAGTGAAGTGGGTGCTAAAAAAGAAGGTGCGTCCTGGTCGACATGTTTTCAACCCTTGTAGTGTTCTGAAACACAAAAATCCAAAATAAAGATGCCCTTTGACTCGGGTCAGGGAAAGAGAAAAAAATGTTTTTTTTTTTGACAAAATGACGACGATATGAATAAGCAAAATTTTTTGTCCCTGATCTTTCCGAATTTTTTAAATATAGTAAAAAAAAATTTCAAAATCTGTGCTCCCAGATATAGGAGGATATATAAAGAAGATTTTCACCAAATTTCAAGTAAATCGTTCCAGTAGAACTTGAGATATCATATCGGCTAGGTCGAAAAAAGTAGTTTCAAGAAAAAAGCGATTAAAGGTTAAACTTCGTAAGTGACAGCGTAACTTTAATAATGGTACTTAATACTCACATTTATTTAATCGGCGATCCCTGATCCATACATTGAGTCTTCTTCTACTTCAAAATTAATATTTTCTGAAGTTTTTTTAGCTAAATTAGTGTTTCTAGTTTCTTTAGAAGCAGGAGAGAGAAGCAGTTCAGAGCGGTCAATTCGAACCTCGTTCCGTCTAACAGCAAATTTATGAGCTTCAGTACCAATAGTGATGCTCATGAGTTCCATAATTTTTAAAATCGGAAAAAAACCTTCATAAAAATGGTAACAGCTAAATATCTAGCAATTTCAATTGTCCGTGTCCCGTAGCCCCGAATATCTTATTTCTTCTTATTTTTCCACTTATTGCAACTTTCCAAAAACTTGATTTTACAACTGGATCGACCACTTTGTTAATATATTTACCAATAAGGGTTGTAACGTCAAAAACTGAGGTGAATCCTAGGTTGCAATGACCTTCGGGAACTCGCTCCGGCCCACTGACCTCTACTATGGACCCCTACTCTTGTCGGCTGCTAAAGCCAAAAAAAGGCAAACAATGGGCGAAAAAATGCGTTTCTGCACATCGGGCGCCAGTCATATTTTTGGATGTTGATCAGATAAGGGCATGCGTATAAGCGACTTCCTATTATCGATCGGTTGTTTCGTAGCGCCATCCGTAAACAGCACAGTATCGGCTCAGCGCCATTTTTGTGTTTATTTTTGCTTTGTGAGTTGCGTGCGATTTAAACAGATTTATACAGTTTTAAGTGATTTATTTTATTTGTTTTTGTATTTTTATTTAATATAATGGAATGTGTACATATTTTATTTGTTTTAATTTCCTTTTTCTCTATAGGGTAAAAAATAGTGTTGCTTTACAACGTTTTTGGATTTATAGTGTTTTCGTATAACATTAAATTTCCAAAACATGTAGTATAATATATATTGTGCATTTTCTAAATGATGACCAAAAGATAAACTGAACTTTTAAGCAATCAATTCTTAAAAAAAAATCTGAAAATTCGCACCAAACCATAGAATAGTTTATTCTATCATATGAAAAAAAGTACATTCATCAATATGTCAAGAAATGGTACAATTTCTCCATCTATTACATTACTTACATAAATAAAAACATACATCCTCAAAATGAAGTTGGAATATTTTAAAACATACATATATAACTTACAATAATTATAATGCATTATTGTTTTGTTATATACATAAAATATTTCAGTACAAGGTTTATATTTTAACCAGAATCGGCTATTGGCTCTATAATTTCTAAGCTCTGTTTGAATTATTTTTTCAAATTGTCAACGACTTTTTTTCAGTTGCTAATTTGCACAATGTCCATATTCTTGCATAACTTCATCCACCTTATATTTAACCGATGTTTCCACCCAGCTCAAATGTTTTTTTTTTGTTCTGCAGCCATTATATGATTTATTATTTTGTATGTCTGAAGATTGAGGACATGACAAAAAAAAGCGTTATTCATTATTAATACTAGTTTTGGAAGTAAATTCAGATTAGTTATGTCCATACTCATTTTATGAAATTGTCATGATTTATGTGGTCATGGCAATCCCCACTTTGAAATCGTCAAATTAAAAATTCAATAATATGTTAACAAAAGCAAAATATTACGAAATAAGTTAGACAAATGTGAATTTCTTTTGTTGGTATATTTTTTTTATTCACCCCCAGCAATGACCTTTTTCACTTATTTTATTTGAAATAACATTTTCATCATTTTGTCGAAAAAATTAATACGATCGGAAAATATATACTCCGTTCACCATTACGGCAGAAAAATATTCATATCATCAGCATATCCGTTGACAAATCCATTTCGTATCAATATTTTCTCAAAAAATAAAAAAAAAAGATAAGGAAAAGAAAGTCATTATTTTCTAATAATTAGATAATAAATTGCCGTACCTTAAAAATGTTAATTATTCACTCCCACCCTACAACAAGAAAGTTAATGCACACAGACAGAAACAATAGATTAGAGAAATAGTAAGATACATTTTCTTCACAATTTTACTTCAACAGTATAAGAAATGACTAAACTAACTCCCATCGATAGACACTGTCCGGATTATTCCCTTCTGCTTTAGATATTATTTGTGCCCATATGATGTGATTCCCAGAACAAGAAAGTTACATGACACCGACTTTTTTACTAAAGATTGCAACTTTGATAACTTGCTTCATTTAGACACCATTTATGACTAATTGAACTAACTAAATAGATTTTCGAAGTTCGGTCCTGTCGATGGTCACCTGATCATTTTGTAGCGCGCATGCCGACATCTGATCTACGATGTTTACATTTTATTGTCGTAAATTTGCCGTTTTTGGGATTAAACTTTGCGGATCTATGCTCCGGCCGGTCGGTTTAGTTGCCACATTACAAAAGTCGCTGTAACTCCGAAAATAGTTTGATTTTTGAAAAATCCTTTTAAGGTCATATTTCTAAAGGTCTAAACTTTAAAAATCGATTTTTCTAAATTTTTAGATCAGAATACCGTCTGAATAATACCAATATATTTATAGCGACAAAATAAAATTATTTTTGAGCAATAGTGGGTAAAAAAATATATCAAATTTTATCCATAAGTGTACATATTTATAGTACTATGAGGAACTATTATAAAAGTGCGTAAAATAATAAAAAAAAACGCATGTCGTATCTTAGGTATACACACTTCCTGCTATTTACTGAAAAAAGAGAGTATGTACAAGATGTAGGCAGAGCCCCACCATAAACTATTATACGGTAAGACATTTTTACAACATTTTTCCCAAATAAAAACGTCTCCCGGCGTATGAATGACTACTTCGTCGCATAAAACAAATTTTCTAAGAAAGCGGCGCGAAAAATTGGTCCTTCAGGACGTTCGGATAATTTACTACATAATTTTTTATGCATGCAATAACCATAAAAGACATTCTGAGGTAGAGCAGCTCGATTTTTTCCTGGCCTCTTTGCGATTATAGAGCCTATTTTGCTGGTAAATATTAGCTTTGTTATCATATGCATTTAAGTTTATGGTTTTATTTATATTGCTTTGCATATAGGGTGTTAAGAAGATTGAACGTATTAGAATCTACAAGCCATGCAAAAAACATCAAAATTGCTGCATACAAAATATATTTTGATCAAAGCAGCTAAGATGTTTTTGAATTTGACATTATTAGTTTATTATTAAATTAGCGTGACCGCGGTTTCGTAACACTGCTACATTATCAGACGCAATATCTTAAAAACTACGGATTACATTATTTTATAGCGTCTTTTTAATTCGTACATTTTTTATTACTACCTACTATCTAGGTACTAAAGGCAGAAAATCGAACAACGGAGAATTTTTGTAGGTCTCTTTGATCATGAGGAAGGTTAAAGCAGCGCGCCCACTGGTTCAGTGGTTCCGACCGGCCAGAACGCTTCCGCGCTTTCAGCATCGGCTTCTTCGACTATTCTCAAGAGGGCAAAAATTTCCGAAAGGTCTGAAAGCCTTCGACTATTTTAAAAATAGAAAGAGGTAATATAATCTATGGTATAGACGTAGTGTTTGTATTGTTACTACGCCGAACGAAGAATTGATAGAAGACGTGAGAGCATACAGAATATATAATAATAATAATATTCTCTATACACAGTTGTTGCCTAATAAACTTGAAGTAAATTGTCTAGGCGTTCACGTCACAGTCAAAAAACATTAGTTATGTCACAAAAATCTGCGATGTAAACGTCAAATTTAATTAATTCGACTATATAATACACTTACTTTAGAGTAACTGCTAAACCTTCCTCTGGTGGAATCGATTTTCGAACGTTAGTGTTTTGTTTCCTGAGCGGCAACATATTTAAAATTTCATAAAATTTTATACTAGACATTCTAAAATATTTGAAAAACTTTTCATTGTCGGTCATCAACTCTGGAAATAAATGATAAAATTCCCCGTGAACTTTTCTTTTGAGGTAAATATCATGAACCCAATATCTTCTTCTCCGCTTTTCCTCCACTTCCGCTTCAACACAGGCTACAGCAGCCACAACAATATCCTCCTCAGAGTCGAAAGAACTACTCATTTTATTCACTTTCCATCAAAAATAACAGCTCTAGAAACTCTAATGGTTAAAGCAGTTTTAATCACTGTTTAGTCTGAATTGTGCGGAGCCAGTGAGCGGGGGCCATCGGCGTTCTGACTGAAGCGGACGGAACGGACGGAGCCGAGCCGATTCAGTGGGCGCGCTGCTTAATTGTAATGGTTTTATTACTTTTATGAATATCTATGACTTTTAAGATATGAAGTATTTGACTTTTAGGTACGGTATGTAAAATTTGAATTATGTTTTTTTTTAATCATTATACTTGTATTCTTTAAATCGTATATGGAAATTTCTTCCCGTTTGTCCGATGTAACAGCTACTGCAATCCGAACAATTTAGCCTAAAAACTCCTGAATTTGGTAGAGAGGAAATTCTGTTTTTGTGAAAGTTGTTGTGACGATTTGAATGTGATTTTTAAATTTTGTTTTTTAAGATATTAGCTATTTTATCTGAAATAGGTCCAAAATACGTAAGGGTGGTATATTGAGTGTTATTTTTATCTATGTTCGGTGGGTATATTCGAATGAGCGTAGTTTGTTTGTATTTTTTGTTAACCGATTTCTAAAAGAAGGAAAGGTTCTCATTTCGTCAAGAATGTATGTTTTTTTTTATGTATGTACACCGTTTTCTCCGGAACGGCTGCACCGATTTGAATGAAATTTTTTGCGTTATATTCAGGAAGTTGCTGCGGTAGTCCCATATTTTTTTTATGAAATTGGAGTAGTTAGATCCAAGATGACGCTTACAATATGGCGGCCAAAAAAATTTATTTTGTCCGATTTTCCCCAAAATTGGTATAAAGAAATTTTCGGGATTGTATCCAACGAATCTGAAATTATTTTTAAAAAATCCAAAATGGCGGATCCAATATGGCGAAGAAATTTTTTTTATTTTGTCCGATTTTATCTAAAATTGGTATGTGGAAGTTTTCGAGGTTGCACATAACGAATTCAAAACATTTTTAAAAAATTCAATATGGCGGCTCCAATATGGCGGACAAAAAAATCAATTTTGTCCAGTTTTTTCCAAAATTGGTACGGGCGAGTTTTCGGGGTCGCACATGACGAATCTAAAATTATTTTTAAAAAATTCAATATGGCGGATTCAATATGGCGGACAAAAAATCAATTTTGTCCAATTTTCTCCAAAATTGGTACGGGGGAGTTTTCGAGGTCGTACATGACGAATCTAAAATTAATTTTAAAAAATGCAAGATGGCGTATCCAGTATGGTGGATAAAAAATTAATTTTGTCAGATTTTTCCAAAATTGATATGGGGGAGTTTTAGGGATAGCACATTACGAATCTGATTCTACATCTCTCGATTTTGTCTAAAGTCAGTATTGGGAGATTTTTGTTAGTGTTAATTACGAAATTAAAATATTTTTTGAACAACCCAATCTGGCGGATTCAATATGGTGTCCTAAAAATTTTACATTATTCGACTTTCTCCAAAACTGATATAGAGAGTTCTTGAGGGTGTAAATTAGGAATTTAATAGTATTTTTTCAGGATTCAATGGCGAATGCAATATAGCTGACTAAAAATTTTATATTTTTCGATTTTATTCAAATGTGGAACTGAATCGTTTTTGAGGATGTAAATAGCTAATATTAAATTATTTTTAGAAAATTTAATATGCCAGATATAATATGACCGTTTAGAAATTTTAAATTTCTGGATTTCATTGAAAATTGATACTAGCGGACTTGGAGGGTGTGGATTTAGATTAGATGAAGACGTTAAAATTATTTTTTTGAAATTCAATTTGGCGGATCTAATATGGTGGGTTGAAAATTTTACCTTATTCGCATTTTTTCAAATTTGGTATTAGGGGGTTGGGGGGTGGTGTATTACGAATATGAAAGTTAATTTTTTACAACTATTGGGTTGATAAGATACAATATAAGGGTCTAAAAATTTTACATTTTCCGGTTTTATCTAAAATTGATATTGCGGGGTTTTTGGGGCGAATACAAACTTAATATGCAATACAAAATATATGGGGCTAAGAAATTTACGTCTCAAATTCTTTAAATATCCATATTGGAACGTTTTGGGGCCTATATTACCAATCTAAAATTAATTTGAAATTTAAGATAGTGGAGTTACTATGACAGACTAAATATTTGTTTGATACAATTTCATTAGTATTTGAAGAACTCTAAGAATTAAAGAATTTTTTGTGGTTCATTTAGGGAGATTTACAATTCTGGATAAAATGGCTAATTTTTGTCACCTTGGAGTCATTGCGGGGTACACTAATCTCGATTAGCACTTAGTTCAAATAATTTATGAATATCATAATGAATTGAAAACTAAAAATCGAAAAATAAAATTTTTATAAAAAAATTGAACCGACTTCTAAAAGTGCGCTAAAAAGCGAAAAATAACTAGAAATTTTTATATGAAATTGAAATTTTTGAAGTCGGCATTATGCCAATGTAGTGGTGAAATCACATTCAGCAAACGTACAGCTATATGCAACTCCGTGTATAAATGAAGTCATGACATATATATATATATATATATATATATATATATATATATTTGTTCATATAAAGTTTAATATTACTAACACATTATGAAGAGTGAACACACAATTTAGGAAAAAAAAAAACTTTTTATTTAAAAAATAGTATTTTGAAACAACTAAAACCTTTTATATAAAACACAATGTTCTCTATAATCAATAAAAAAATATATGATTGATATGAAATATTTAATAAAAATGAATGGTACTTAAAAAAATCCAATTTTCTTATTATTTTTTTCAACTAAATTTATACACAAATTTCCCATTACAAACACATATTTTGTATACATTGAGAATTTTACCTGTATCTATGTAATTTAAATCGCTCAAAATGCATACGTCACGTATGCAAAACCACCCCGAATTCGGGGTGCAAATGCGTTAAAATTACCCCTTTAAAAATTTCAGACATGCCACGCCGCATAAAACAAAACATGCCACAATCCCTCTTGAATATTTTGAGACTTCCTTATTAGGGAGTTGTCGCATCGTAGCTAGAAGGGAATGGTTACAGTAAAAGGGGATAAAATACGGTAAACTTACGAATACATGTATGGCAAATTCCAATAAATAGGCATGTGAAAAATCAAATAAAAATAATTATCCAATGTTCTCAGTAAGTAAATATGAGGAAACACTGATATGGCAATTATGGCGATTCTTTCCATAAGGGCGAAAACAGCACGAAGGAAGCCTATTCAGACAATTGTACACTTGTCACGTCTTACCCTGCTTCTTTGGTAGCTCGATTTTATGAGACTATCGCAGCATGTGACATCATGCAGTCACATCATCACCAAATATTTTAATGTCTTACAAATCGTGACGTTTTTTGACTTTATCAAAGAAGTATGTGCAGTGATGATCAAATCGACCGTTAATTGGTTAGTTGAAGTTAGTTCAGTTTCAGATTTTATGTATGTATGTTGAGATGAGGATGAATACAGTGCAGTAGTGAATATATGAGAGAACAAATGAGGAGAAGGAGGATGAAGAGTATGTACTCTTCCTCCTCCTCCTCATTGGTTCTCTCATATATTTTCACTATTTTTGCATTTTAATAACATTGTAAATTAACTGAGCCCCGATCAATCCTTTGAAAGGTTTCTGGACTTGACAATATCTGAGCTGAAAATCTTTCAGCATAACATCTTCTTATCTTCGAACAGTTAGAAAGCGCTTCCGCATAAATTAAAGCACATCAGCGCACCTTGCGTATTTTATTTTTACCTGTTTTTATTCAGCATTAATAACTTTTGAGTTTTTTGCATAAAAACCACTAGTTTTATCGAAATAAATTAAGGGCACCTTTTTTTGAAGAGGAATGACCAAAGTATTTCAAAAATCAGTTTTCAGCTCTGTAAAATGACACCTGTGAAAAATTAAGCCCAACGATTGTGGCTGACTTCTCTGATAATCTAAAACATCTACTGTAGTATGGTTTAATGAGTATGGCCTCTATAAAATAACAAAATTTCATTAAATTCGGTTAAAAACTTAGAGCCGATAAGGTAAATCGCTGGGTACTCTTTTAGGGTTCTGTATCTCCGTTAAGGGGCACTTTAGGCATTTTTTTTCTATGATATTTGGACCTCTCACGTATGCTCCCGAGAAATTAGGAAATACTTACCGGACTTCCTGTATAATTGGTTTTCTAGCAGTAAATTAACGAAATCTATCACACTTACCGAATTCAATGCAAACACGACCGTTTGTTTCGCGTTATTATGGTAAACGTGTTCACGGCTCACGGAAGGTTATTTATCGGACTGGGTCATGAAATTAACGGGAAGGGTCAGGCTTATAAACAAAACGCCGACAAATTGCCCCCTTATTAATATTAATTATAGACGGCGATAAATTCGCTCCTCTGTTACGGTTTCAAAAAGACAACAGTACAATTTGTTATGCAAGCCATTATTTGTCTGGATTTTTGAAATTAATGGGAATTTTGACGAGGTGAATCTCGAAAGGCGTGAGAAAATTACTGATTTAGAGTCAGCTAAGTGCAGCCTTGTGTTGACTTCATGTACAGATCAAAGTTTTTAACTGAGATGAAGAAAACTTATTATATAATTTATCAGGGTGAATCTGATAAAATTGACATTTCTTAAAATATTATTTGCGGCAGGTAACCTAGTTTGTTGTTCGATTATACGGATAGCTAAAATTTATATTATTTTTCAGTTATTTTAGATTTTAAATATCTTGACAAATATCATAAAATTCTATATCTCGAATCAGCTGAGAACGATTTTGATCTGAGATTATTTTTAACTGAGAAAAGGGAGATATTTTGGTGCGAGTTTCAGCATATTTGTCGAACCTTTTTCTGTGATTTTTAATTTATGCGTTTAGAAATGAATTTTCCCAGATCTATGGAAGGAAATAAAAATTTGTCCGGTGTTTAAAAAAGATAGAGCTAGAGTAGGAAATTATCACCTCTGCAATTTTGCAAAGGTGTTTGAATGAGTTCTTAGGGAACAAATATCCTTTATGATAAACCACCAACATGGTTTTACTTCTAGAAAGTTAATTGTGAACAATCTTTGCACTATTGCGCAAAATGTTTGGGAACGTATTGATTTTGGCATTCATGTCGAAGTCGGCTACACATATTTTTTTTTAAAGCATTTGATTGACTTGATCACGATATTTTACTATTACTATTACATTTTTTAAAAGCTACATTTTAAATCACTCTCAGTAAGTTGAGTACAGTGGTCATAGATCGAATAAGTTTAAAGAGATGTTTTCCAAGGTATCACTTATGTTGTGATTTGAATAACAGCTGCCTACTACAGCTGTCTGTCATCCATATTACTGAAAAATTGAAGAAAATTCAATGTCGGTTCTTAAGATTCTGAAGCTTGAAAGGAGCTGGGTTTTATCTACAAGTTACTACACCTCGCGAACACCTATTGGCAAGATTTAATGTTACTATTCTGGGGAAGCGTAGCAACTAAGTTCGAGTGCTCTTTTTGAATAAACGGATTAATAACAAAATTTTGGCATCTAATTTGTTCTCGAGAGTTTTTTTTATGTTCCAGGAGATCTCTCCGAAACTCAGAACTAATATACTAAAATTCTCTCCTTTAAACTCAATGATCGTGTAAAAGACAAATTTGATATATTCAATTGTAATTACTCTTTTATCAAATCGATGTGTTATAATTATCTGTGATTGGTTTATAAACCATAATACACATAATATATTGCTTGCATTATGTATGTAATATGTAGGATTTAAATAACATTGTTCTTACTCCAGGCGCAGATTTAAGAGGGAGGCGGGGAGGATCACCCCCTTTAGGGGCTTCGAATTCAAAAAAGATAGACTCGCTTGCTTGCTGTATTAGAAACGTGGAGCTCGCTACTTCCCCTCCCCTTCCCAACGGACATTGAATTAATTCTCTCAACTCGCTTTCTTTCGCCTGTTACACTGTACTGTCTTGTATAAGAATGGGATGAGAGTAATATTGATATTTTTTCCTCTTGTGATATCGCTCTCGCCCCTTTCCCCAAACAAAAGGCTGGAGCCGCTCTTGTCTTGCTCTTACCTGATAATAGTGAGATTAGTACTGTAGGGTAGTGTAGATAAAAAATAAAATAAATATTTTAAGGGATTTACCACGGTAGTCTCATAAAAATATTTTCAAGGTAGTTTTACTGTAGGGAGTGATGGAGCTACTTTTAGAAGTAACAGGGCAGTGAATCGATATGATATAAAACTTATTTGGGTTCGAGGAGTGTCTATAACTAGCATTATATGTTAAATATACCTGAAGCAGAAGTAAAAGCTATTTGGGCGGAACTAGAGATATAGTAGTGTAAGCAGATGTTTAAAAGATCGAAATAGGGAATATACATAAAGGAGAAAAATTGACAATACAAGAAATATTGAACCTTATGGAGAGAAAATGAAAAACGAAAATTGAAAATAAAACTAGGTAAAAAGTATTAGGTGAAGGCGGGCAAAAAAAGGGCTAGCTGGCAAACATAATATACAGAGTTGTGAAAAAGGAATGGATCACAGTTTCTATGATGAAAAAGCGCTAGGACATGTAAAGGGTGTTTTTTATAGAGGTATAGAACTTTTAAATGGAATAAAACAAAGATGAATTTTTAAATTGACATGAAATTTACTTTATTTGAAAGATAACCTTCTGGCATTATAATTTAAATATGACTTCTGGCATATGACCGCCACGGCTGGCTCGGACGTAGTCCAATCTGGAGGTCCAATTTTCGATGACTTTTTCCAACATTTGTGGCCGTATATCGGCAATAACGCGGCGAATGTTGTCCTCCAAGTGATCAATCATTTCGGGCTTATCGGCGTAGACTAGCGACTTCACATATCCCCACAGAAAATAGTCTAGCGGCATTAAGTCGCACGATCTTGGAGGCCAATTCACGGGTCCGAAACGTTTCCTTCAATAAATCAATTGTGGCACGAGCGGTGTGACATGTTGCGCCGTCTTGTTGAAACCACAGCTCCTGCACATCATGGTTGTTCAATTGATGAACGAAAAAGTCAGTAATCATGGCTCTATAGCGGTCACCATTGACTGTAACGTTCTGACCAGCATCGTTTTTAAAGAAGTACGGATCAATGATTCCACCAGCCCATAAAGCACACCAAACAGTCAGTTTTTCTGGATGTAACGGTGTCTCAACATACACTTCAGGATTATCATCACTCTAAATACGGCAGTTTTGTTTATTGACGTATCCATTCAAACAAAAGTGAGCTTCATCGCTAAACAAAATTCGCTTATTAAAATCGGGATCAACGGCAATCTTGTTTTGGGCCCATTCACCGAATCTACACTGAAAAAAGGAAATGCTTGAATTTACCAACATTGCTCTCAATCCAACCATTATTTTCTATTAAATACAAGCAATAGTTTTTATGCTTTCAATAGAACAACAAAAAATGTCAAATTATACTACTTGAACGAAATGTAGGAAACATCGTTTCAACCATTAAGATCATTTCAAATCAAGCAAAAAAGGTGTTTAATTTAATACCACAAAAGATGTTAAAATATAAAGTTCTATTGGTTGCTGTAACACTACGAAATGTTTTTACGAGTAGTGTCAGTGATTGGTTGAACTAATCTAATGTCTTAAACAAATATATTCAAAGATTGTTTAAAACATATCTAAATGTTCAATCAACATTCTCTGTTGGTTGAAATAAACGATGTATGATTTAAATGAATCACCACTAGGATATTACTTCAAAAAAATACTTAAAACAATGAGTTGTAAATTTTGAACGGAACAATTTTTAATTTTGAATTAATGATGAAAAATACTTGGCTCAATAACCATTTTTATGTTAATACCAAAATATGTTGGCACCATTAACACCAAAATATCTATTTTTTACACGCTGTAAACAAGATTAATCATGCCAAAATCGACAATAAAAAATATTCAAATAAAATATTTACAAAATAATTTTTCAAAATTAGGATTTCCTTCATATACAATTATAAAATTAAAAATGTTGTTCTTTAGTTATTTTTATTGTTATAAATAAATAATATAAATCTCTATTGTGCATGTACACAGTATATTTAAAAAATTTGATAACGTAAATATTTTATATGAAAAAATCCTAGTTTTAGTAAAAATTTCACATATTGTTATTATTGTAATATTTTTTATAGCCAATTGTGACGTGAACAAACTCATTTATCGAGACGTGTAAAAAATACATATAAGTAGTATTAGTTAGGCAAACTTTTTTAATTATTAAAATAAAAACATATATAATAAGAATAGGGTAAACTATGTTTAAAAAGAACTATTACTAATATTTTTGTAATATGTCATATTTGTTTTCAACATATTACAAATATTACAATTGTACAATTTCGTTTCTTTTTAGTTAACTATCACTCTTATTCTGCTACTTAAAATGCAGCAACATCGTTTAAATATTTTAATAATCTAACGTCAAATTAGGATCAAATAGGAAATTTAATAAAACAAAAAATGTCTGTATAATTTTCTTTATTAACAAATAAATTTGTAACAAATTATTTTTTTTACCCCCTGTTTTTCAGCCACGCAGCCTGGCCTATACCTATAGTTAAATCTAATGTTTGCTGGTTTAATTTATATAAATATACCAATCGGTATATGTCTAATCCCTTTAAACGCATTTAGCTTCAGCAAACTCATGCAACCAAGGAATAAGTATAATTTTGGCACCAAATGAACTTGGAAAAGTAGGAAACGTGCAATGCCGCCATGATTTATATCTCAACATTACATTTTATACAATATTTTATATAACTAAGTATATTTATTATAGTTTTGGTTGTCAACACTATATTATAAACAACATTCATTCAAAAAATAATGTTAACAAGATTATATCTATTAAAAAATAAAAGGTACTACTTACCTTAGTAACTGAACAAGTAAAATCACGTTCACTTCGCTTCAACACTCACGAGAAAACAATATGGCTACGTCTTCTTGTTCTGTTTCCCCTGTATGCCCTATAGGGGGCGAAATCGGAGGTATAGAGGGCGGGATTTCAAAAGTATAAAATTTAGTTTGTTCATTCAATATTTCAAAGTCTTAAACTGAGCTATAAATCTTTTTATATAAGAGAATGTGCATATCATTTTAATGTATTAGTATAGTTGTGTTAACTAATAGAAAATGTTGAATTTAGATTTATATTATTTAACTTAACATATAAATTATTTGAATACATTATAAAAATACTTACGGCAAGATTTTCCTATTTATTAAATAAACATCTTTAAAAAGATTTGTTTCAAACAAATGTAAGTTTTCAAACAATATTTTAAACGTTAAATGAACAAATTAAATATAACCGAAATAAAATGTAGCCACAAAATGCGAAAATAAGTTATTCCAAATAACTCTCATTTGAATTAAACAATTAAAAATCAACATTTAGAAGACTGTTGAACTAAACATTTTATTTTTATCAGTGTACGCCTTGCTAGGTGATCGTGTGGCTTCAATTCTTGCACGAGTTGGATTTTGTAAGCACTCAAACCAAGATCTTTCCGCAAAATCTTCCATAAAGTGAATGGACACATATCCAATTCTTGTGCACGATGGCGGATAGACTGATTCGGGTCTTCCTCTACGCTACACTCTACAACAGCAATGACTTCTTCTGTACGCACTGTACGACGTCTCTGTGGATGCGTATTATCATTTAGAGTAAACATGGTGTGAAAACGTTCCATAGTTAATCGAATTAATTGCTCTGATGGACGATTATGTTGATCGTAAAATGGACGTAGTGCGCGATACGTATTTCGAACAGAACCATGATTTTCTAAATAAATTTGCACAATTTGGAAGCGTTGTTCATGCGTTAGTCTATTCATGTTGAAATGCCAAACCAAACTAAACATAAATCACTTGACAGCTGATAAAATGGCCGCCAGTTAAAAAAGTGTTGCCACTTAAAGTCCTATACCTCTATAAAAAACACCCTTTATAATAAAAAAGAATTACATGTAGAATCAAAAAATTTATTAATTTATAGTGTGTTCTATTTGCCAAAAAATATAACTTCATGCAATCTCATTTTTTGGACGCACCCTATACAGTTCTAAATGTGACTTTATCCAATCGTTAATACACTCGTTAAATGATATTGTTATGTAAAGCAGTAATTACAAAATGTTCTAGAAATAAATCAGAACAAGAATTTTAGCAGTACCCCAACGGCAAAATTTATTTCGGGCGCACCTCCGTTCATCGAAACACATTTTTTATTCTAAAATTCCCTTATAAGAAAACGCCAAAAAAAGAAATCCAATACAAATCAAACCCATAAATAAACAAGGAGAAACATTTCCAATAAGCAAAGTTTTCCTGGCAGGGTGAAAATCTTAAAATTGTCAGAAGGAACAGGTTTAAGTTCAATATTTCAGACGCGTGGCACCGTTTCCATTGTCGGAGAATTTAAATAGAAAAGTGCGACGGCAAACTGTGTTTAATTCCCCTCGAGATCAGTGGAAATCGAAAGAGCATCTGTCATTCGGGAAACCACTTTTACGCCAACTGAAAATTTTCTTTTAAGAAAATTCCTCTTTTTACCGATTAAAAAGTTTTTTGTACTGCCCGATTTGAATGATAAGTTTATAGAAGTATCCAGACAAAACTTCCCGAGAACTTTATATCTACTTTTCTTAATCGTTAACTTCTTGCGGAGTAGATTTTATTTCTGCAGACTTACGGTATTACTTTCATTCAGAATTTTCAAAAAAATCCTTTTTTTCATTATTAATTGCAAGGGTCGATAAAACTGCGTCCATCTTCAGAATCAGAAACCAGAGCTCCGATTCTGTAGTCATATTTTTTTGACATTCTCTTTCCTTATCTCTTTTAGGACAGTGATATACTTATGTGTTAATACACACTGAACAAAGATAGAAGATCCTTATTATGACATTCTCTTTCCCTTTCCTCTTATAGAATCGCAGCTCAGACTACACTTTTCCGATGCATTTCGACATGCTGAATCCGAATGTGAAGTCATAATTGACGTGTTGCTTCTGGTTTTAGCGTTATTCTAATCTAAAAGAGAGGACATCAAGATTTTTCGCTATATTTGACTTTCAAACAAAAACATATACTTTGTTATGGAAGTTAGATAGAGCTAAAAGAATTACCTCTTTTAAATGGAACGATAAACTCAATGAAGAAAAAATAAAACATTAGTTACATGCAGGGGCGGATCCAGCTTCTCTCTTTGGGAGAGGGCAGCGGTGATATAGGAAAAGTACAGTATGGCAAGCGAAAGCAAGTTGTCGACGGGGGGGGGGGAAAGACACCAGCAACATCCCCATTTCTAGTGTAAAAGGCAGCGTCGGGTCTATTTTTCTGAATTTGAAGCTCTTGAAGAGGGGGGGGGCGATCACAAGAAAAAACAAGTTGCCGACAGTGGGGAAGGATGCGAGCAGCATACACATTCTTAGTATAAGAGGCATAATTGGGTCTATTTTCCTGAACCCAAAGTTCTTAGGGTGGGGGCTATCGCAAGAAAAATGAGTTGTCAACGGAGGGGGCGAGTGCCAGCAGCATACACATTTCTAATATAAAAGGCAGAATCAGTTCTATTTTCCTGAACTCAAAGCTCTTGGGAAGGGGAGGGGCGATCGTAAGAATACACATTCCTATACTCTATTCACAAATAAGAGAGGGAGTAATAAAACTGTAACCGAAACCTTCAACGTACTTGCTTCAGTACCGCAGGTACTGACAGGGTAGGACTGACGTAAATCTAATTATATTTAAATATTATAAACTTTTATAAATTTACTGCAACAACAAATTTACTGATAGTTCAATTTAATTTCCGTCAGTGAGCAAAGTACACCTTACAGTGAGTTCTTAACGTTTTATCTTGTTTGCACTTATTTTTAAATATTATTTGAGTTTAGTGAGATACCCAAAAGACATGGCTTCCACCTCTACATGTATTCCAAAATCACTAAACCAGGGCATTTTTTCCTCAACGAAAAACTTATTACAATGAATGTTTATGATTCCGTAAGACGTCAATATCCCGATAATAATGTTAAAATCTCGGTTGAGATGTGTTCCAACATGACGGGAGTTGGAAAATCTACTATGTACCGAATACTAAAGGAGAAAAAAAGGACTGGAATTGTTAGTACTCCCAAGCTACATTCGATTACAGGCAGACGAAAAACCTCATTGGAAGAAGAGATGTAAACCGCAATAAAAGAAGTTGTACATATATTTTATTACGAGAAGCAGATCCCAACCGTTGACAAAATTCTAACTAAAATCAATGAAGGTTGAGATTTACCTGAAGTTAAAAGCTGAGCTCTTGAAATTGCTCAGAGAACTTAATTTATGCTGGGAAAAACCAGGTAGGCAATCTGTTCTTATCGATCGTCCAGAAAATGTCCATTGGGGAAGGAAATATCTCTCTCAAGTAAAAGGTAGAGTTGCTAGAAATAACACAACTTACAAAATTGGTAATTTAGCTGACCTTTTTGAAAGATTTTTTTGCGTTTTACTGCAGAAAATTGGGAAAAATCCATATAATAAAGGAATAAGAGATAATGTGGAAACTCGATCTCATGATCGGTGAGTTAGAGGAACCAATTATAATTAATTTGAGCGAAGATAGCTTCACTGACTTTCATTACGAATTAGATACGTATTGTTTACCAGCGTAAACACAATTTATTATATAAATTTTCTGTATCATATAAAAATTAATTACTTTTGAATCTCCATTTAGTATTTAATTATAATTCTGCAGATGGTTTAAGAAATAAATGAACTGAAACGTCAAATATCCTAAAAATGTTTTTAATTAATAATAAAATGACCGACAACCCAAAAAAAAATTTTAAAATTATATGGACGAATTTATTTATTTTTATATATGTTTAACTTTTTGTATTTTTGACAATGGGTATTTTGTATAACTTAGAATTTTTTGAGAGAAAAAGGCTACGTTTTAGTCTGAATGTGCCTGAAACGATTTCTATGCCAGAATTAAAAATAATAACAATTCATTTGTGATTTGTGTGAAATATGTCAAAATTATCTATATTTTTTAATGTATGTGAATTGTTAAGAAATCATAAGAAATAAAATAATGTTATAAAAACTTTTTATTTTAAGTTTATTACCGAAATAATATTCTATGCCATATACTTAGTGACAAAATAAACCTCCTTCCGACCCCTATGACAAGGATTAAGATCCTTTTTAACACTTCACACATCCAAATATCTATTGTTATCCAACCCAAATAGTTCATTATTATAGACCGGTATATTTGATTATAAATTTTCTAACCCATTTCTATAAAAAATATATGTGTTTAACAGATTTTACCAAAGACAGCGGACTAAAGAACACAGGTAGTTTGCGAAGAAAAAAAAAGGGTAAAAAATTATTTATTACTCTCTCTAATTCTTGAATAAACTATAGTATAAGAGGCAAAATGAAGTCTATTTTCCTAAACTCAAAGCTCATGGAAGGGGGGGGGGTGATCGCTCCCCCCTTGGATCCGCGCCTGGTTACATGTGGAGGTCGACGAAAGTCTGAATAAAAATAAACTACTAGAAAACAAAAGAAAAATGGTGCCAACCAATAAATCCGATTTACAACAGAATGGTTATCCGTTAAAATTAATTGACGATGTTATAAATAACTTTAGAACAACGACCACTGGACAGCAAGAAACACATTCCTTCTTCACAATTCCGTACATTAAGAGAACGTCAGAGAAAATAAGACGAATTGCCAGTAGTTATAATATAAAAACAGTCTTTAAATCAGGAAATACACTTAGAGCTCATTTAACAAAAACGAAACCAAAAACTACTGATAAGAAAGAATGCTTTTACTTTGAAATATTTGTCGTGTACATTATTTACATTCTATGAAAGAAGGAATATTTACATTGCTACATATTTATTTTAAAACTGTTTTAACTTAAAGCAAACTTCATTGGCTCATATTTTATATTCAGATTGTGCAAAAAATCATATTTTCCAAAAACATCGGGCCCTAAGTGACATTGAGTTTTTTTAGTTATTTATGTCTATTTCTCGTAAGAAAATATTTAAAAGGAAATTTTTATCAGTTTCTCTTTGATCACAGTATCAAATTTATTCGAATGCAACCCGGAGAAGATCTCAATTTATTTTTCAATTTATACAAAATTAAAAGAAAACAACTCCAGGGCACATTTTTCGAAAGAGCTTGTTTAACACCACATCAAACGAAGGGATTACCTTGCTGATTGAGGATTTTACGAGGAATGTATAAATAAAAGTAGAAATAAACAGATTTTTTTTTCGAATTTTTATTTATTTTTTCTTCCAAACAGTATCATGTATGCGATTTGCTACGTCACGGGAGAGAAAAAGAATTAAAATGAAAACGAATGAATGAAAATTAAATATTTAATGCTTCTGTACAGGTAGTTATTTTTTTAGTGTTGATCGCTCTTTCTTTTAGGGCACTGCCTAGGCTAGCATGCCGGAGATTAGGGGGGGTTATATAAATTCAAAGCGCCACCTGTTTTAGGCCCGTCGGTAAGAAGAAGCGATGATGTTATCGAAAACAGGAAACAACTAGATCCCAAAATAAAACACACCGATTCCAAAAACAATTAATATCTATATTTAACAATAAAAAAGGATTCTGTTTTACAAACTATGTGAGTTTTAATTTAATCTAAATAAATATGCGACTATTTGCTACCTGGATTAGAACAAAAAAAACAAAGAAACAATGAACAACACTACTGCAAGTATGACGTCATCTGCGCCATACGCCAAGTCGGTTTAGATGTAGGTCCAGCTTTAATTTTCATTTTCGGCTGAACTGAATAACCTTACTTTTTATGTAAAGTTGTATTTTGCACTAATCAATTATCTAGTAGGCCGATTAAGTCTAAAATTATGTTTACTTAAGCCTAATTAAAAGTGTTGAACTATTAATATGTGAAGTGATGTTTTAAATTACCTAGTGTATACGTATACCTTCGGTTTACAAGGTATTTTAAATGAAATTAAAAATAAAGTGTCCTGTAATTGCTCGCATAAAGTCTTATTAGTTCCCAATCACAGGGGAAAAAGGAAAGTATACATTAAAACCGGTAATTTCACTGTTTATTACCAAGTTCTAATACTTGAAAGGCAGTTTTGTCATTAAATCCAAACACTTTCGGCGAGCTGGATAGCCGATGGCCTCTATGGAGCAGTGGTGTGTAATCTGCAAGCAAATCTAATTTTAGGCAGGAAGGCTAAGTCCCAGTATATTAAAAACTGTTTGTGGCATATACCTGATTGTCTTTAAAGGTTTCTCCAAGTAGTCACAACGATGGTGTGTTAGCTTTTTAGGTGAGATCACCTTCACTAGGATTTACTTAACGCACACGAATACAATAATAACTTTAATTTTCCTCGATATCTGGCAAATGACGCCTTAACACTCTAAAATATGGTTTTTGCTACACACAAGAATAAAATTAGTATTGTATTTTTCGAAAATCAGCAAAAAAACTCTGCTTTCTGGGTTTTTGCCAGTTTTCACAACCAAGGCTTGGCCCAGACTCTTTCTACTGACGCTTTTTAAAAATCTCAAGAGCGCCAAGAAAAAAACAAAAGATTAACTAACTACACCCTTGATGAAAGTGGCAAAAGTGAAGTGTTTGATACATTTCTAGACACACTTGATTTTTTTTTTACAAAACCGGTCTTTGGTGTGACAGTGACAAAAACTTTTAGCTTTCATTTTATATGTATTAAAGAGACTACTTGATGAAAATAAGAGTTTAATTTATGGTGAGTACTGGCTTGATTGTTGGTATTTTGGTAAAGTTATTTATAGTTTTGTTCATAAAGTAACAAAATTGTAACAGATTATTTGAACATTTAAAATGCGGAATATTCATCTAAGTGTCAGGTTACATGTTGAACACTGAAAATATTAGGAAAAGAGACTTTATAGAGGAACATACTTGTTACCGGATGACAGGCGACATAACTTTTTTATTTCGACGTAAAACACCCTTAAATTCCTCAACCGAGACTATAGGTAAGGGAATTATGGTTTTCTGAGTTTTATATGCTCCTATATTTTATCCCAAGTATTGGTATTACCTTTCTAAACAGTCATGAGCTTACAACTGGTTTCGATATTACTGATATTGCGAATTTATTCAAGCAAATCAGTAAAATTTGGAGTATCTATGATTTAAGGGAATAATTTAATTAATTATATTATAATTAATTAAAATTAGTATATTGCGCCAAACATTACTGTTCATTTTTAAAAGATCAAAATTTCATTAAGAAATCAAGAAATTTATCTATCGTATTTAAATGGTTGTTTATATGTATTATTCTTTCAGACAGAGAAAAGAAAAGTATCTATACAAACACTCTATTTCCTATAAATACCACTCTGGTCCTCTCTTCATACGCGTTTCGACCACCGTATGGTCTCGTCAGAGGAGCTGTATCGAACCGAGAGCCACTTTCGTAAGAAACAACTACTTCATAAAAGATAAATTTCAAGGTTTGTTGGTAGGATATTAAAAACCTGCCACTTGCCGACTTCTAATATCCTACCGACATATCTTGCAACTTATATTTTATGTAGCAATTGTTTCCTGCGAATGTTGCTCTAGGTTCTATACAGCTTCACTGACGAGAGATGGTCGAACCGCGCGTGGTGAAAGTACCAGAGTAGTATTTGCAGGAAATAAACCGTTTTGTATATATTCTTTATTTTTTTTAAATGAAACGCCCTATCGCATTTTTGTTTTCTACGTAAAATTTTAGACATATTTTACGTATAATGTTCTGTACTTTTGTCTCACATTTAAATTTTTATGTCAAAAATGACGTTTGCGGACCAAAACATAACTATAAATTTTTCCCACAAAAAAGTCTTGATTATTTAATTCGGGTTAGTTTTCTTGTAGACAAAGATCGAATTTAGTAGTCTTTTTATGATATTTTGAAAATTATTAGTACAGAGTGGTCAAAAAAGAAAAATAAAAATTATATTTAAAAAATCGTCAAAAGTCAATTTTTTTAAATAGAAAGCACCTATTTTTATAATTTTATCATATTAAGCAACAAAAATAAGGGTAACTTTGCATAAGGTTACCTATTCCAAAAATTTGTAGTTTGCAAAATATTCGCAATTCAACATTTTTCTATTATAAAAATGCTATACGGCTTTAAATTTTGTTAATAGTTGGCCATGATGACAAGGCGTGGTCAAAAAAAAAACAATCTAACCCTACAGAATTGTCACTATTTCTTGCCATTTGACATTCATTAATAATAATCATGCCGGAGCGATGAAATTACACACACACACATGAAGATTATTTAAACTCATTTATTATTTATGGAGAATGTGATGGAGATATTTCAAGAACATGCGATACATTCGCGATCCGATATCCGGAAAACCAGAAACCAGCACTACCAACTGTTAAAAAGATTATAAAAAAACTCAAAAACTATAGATCTATAAAAGCTAAAAAAGGATTTTATGGAAACATTTCCATAGTAAAACATTAAAAGGCGGCAATGATTTTTCATGTAGAGTAGAATTCTGTCAGTTTATTTTATTTCGGTCACAAGAAAATGCTGGTTTGTTGGATAATATTGTTGCCAAATTGACAAAAAATGTACGGTTTAATTGACGCAATTCTTACTACTGAAGCGACTCAAACGCACATCTATTTAGAAAATTAAATTTTCAAGAATCTTGGCAGTTTAACGTGTACTGTGCGATTAGAAATGATGGAGTTGTCGCCCTAGAATTCTACCAAGATAATCTGAATGGTAAGTTAGCCATCTTTGAATACTTCTATATACAAAATACGTTTTTTAACTTATAGGTGAGCGCTACTTCGATATCTTGACAAATTTGGAAGTGAACTATTCAGATAAGTTGCCGCTGGCTGATCATAAAAATCTATTTTATCAACATGATAGGGCGCCTCCACATAATAGTCATTTAGTTAACAATTATCTGCATAACTTGTGTTACGATCAATGTATAGCCAAGAATGGGCCACATCTTTGGCCACCTCGCTTCCCCGACCTAACAGTACTTGATTTTTTTATTTGGGGGACAATCGAAAATAAAGTATACAACATCTCATCAACCACTATGGAAAACTGCATGCAGCGCGTCAGAATAGCATTTGAAGAACTTATCACTCAGTCAGTAAGAAGAGCCCCTTGTGAAGAGTTCCTGCTTAGGTGCGAAAAATGTTTGGAAGTTCAAGGGCGTCAATTTGAACATTTACTGAAATAATTTTTGTAAGTTTATTTTATTAACAACTGTTTATTTCTATTTCTTTTAGCTTTTATAGATCCAAAGTTCTTGAAGTTTTTAATAATCTTTTTAACATTTGGTAGTGTTGGTTTATGTTTCTTCGGATATCGGATCGCGAATGTATCGCATGTTCTTGAAATAATCACATTCTCGATAAATAATTTTAAATAATCTTCGTGCAGGTAATTTAATCGCTCCGGCATGATTATTAATAATGAATTTCAAATGGCAAGAAAGAGTGACAATTCTGTAGAGTTCGACTGTTTTATTCTCGCCACGGCTCGCCGTCATGGCCAACTAACAACAAAACTTAAAAGCAGTATAGCTTTTTTACAATAGAAAAATGTTGAATTGCGAATATTTTGAAAACTACAAATTTTTGAAATAGACAACCTTACATAAAGTTACCCTTATTTTTAATGCTTAATATGATAAAATTATAAAAATAGGTGCTCTCTATTTGGAAAAATTGACTTTTGACGATTTTTTTAAATATGATTTTTGTTCTTCTTTTTTGACCAATCTGTACTAATAATTTTCAAAATATCATAAAAAAACTACTAAAGTCGATCTTTGTCTACAAGAAAATGAACCGAAATTAAATAATTAAGACTTTCTTATAGAAAAAATTTATAGTGAAGTTTTGTTCCGCAAACGTAATTTTTGACATAAAAATTGAAATATGTCCAAAACGGTGAGACTTAAGTATAGAATATTATGCACAAAATATATCTAGAATTTTACGTAGAAATTAAAAATGCAAAAATATATAGGGTATTCCGTTTAAAATAAGCAAGTTGACATCTACTTCCGGTATAACCGGAAGTGCCGACATCTTGAAAATATTTTAGCCAGCTGTCCCCTATGCTCATTAGTATATTATCAAATTTTCAGACTCTTCTTAATTATAGTTTTCCCATAATCGATTGATAAATTTCCCAAAGAATCACCCTGTATATATATAACCATTACTGTTTATTTTGTATGTTCAAAATCAGTATCTTTTGATATTTGACTATTCAAAAAAAAGTCTCAATGGTTTAAATCTTTTACTTCTGGGGCTGCACCTATATTTTTACAGATGCAACATAAAATACATTTTTGTTTTCTCGGTAATATTAAAAATCAACGAGACTTAATACTAACAACTGTACAAAACAAGATATTAAACAAAACTAAAGCATTAGTTTCGTGTTTTTAATATCAGGCTACCTCACCCTTTGTCGACCTTTTGTTAAAATCACTGCTTTTATCTCTATTCCGACTAGGGACCGTTCTGAGATAACAAAAAAATGTTCATTTTTGCAGAAAATTAAAAGCTCTTCTTGTTCTATTTTATTTTAAATCTTAGTACGGGAAAAAAGGATAAAGTATAACATATTTTTAATAAATTAATATGACAAAAAAATCACAAATGAACAGTGTTCACGCCGAAGGTGATACGCAGGAATTCCAATCAGTGATTATTCAAGCCAGATGTGTCCTTAAATGAATCTAAAATGCCCATTTTTACAGAGTAACGCAACTAGGACCGGAGAAAATCGATTACAGACACTGTCAAATTGGAATTGTTATCCGACGTCTCATCTACGATTGTACGAGGCATCTTTACATACAAATCGATATCTCAATGCAACGTCACATCACCATCTTTCTCAAACACAATCCGTCATAAACTCTTTGGTACATAGAGCCCTTTCAACATGTGGCGAATAGTCACCGAAATCAGAAACAGTAAAACTGACTAATGCTCTGAGAGGCAACGGATATTGCGCTGAAGAGATTAGATGTTCTATTAATACCTATAAAAACTCAACTTCTCAACAAAATGTCATAAATATACCAATATGGATAGTATTGTCTTACCTTACATGCACGGAATCTCCGACAAAATTGCCAGATTATGCCAAAAATCAAACTTTCGAACAATTTTCAACACATGTAAGAAAGTTGGACAATGATTGAAGTTACCAAAGGACTCAATACCATTTCAAAGAGAAGACGTTTATAAGATACGTTGCTCTTGTGGGAAAGTGTATAAAGGTGAAACAGGACGCTCTATATCCACTTGGGGCAAGGAACATGAAAGATGTATAAAAAAGAAGCAAATTGTACTATCTGCAGTATCTGAACACCAGCATTGCTCAGGTAACACTTTTAATATAAAAGAAAACTAAGATGCTAGCATCAGTGTCTTGGTTTCTTTAAACGTAAAATTAGAGAATCGATCGAAATTTATAAATATTCAAATAATACAAGGTTACAGTCTACATCCCACGTGGAAATCGATTGTAACTCTGGATCACAGTTCACTGAGCACCAGTCAGGTATAAATACCGGGTTGTTACTCCTCGTTGGTGTTCTAATCTCGTGGAGTAAAGATCCCTGAAGATGCGTCGTGCAACCATAGAAGAAACATCCTTTAAAAATTCGAATTTGATACGCTTTAAACCGAAGAACCATGATTTTCAGACTTAATTGGTATTGGAACATTGATCTGTCCCTCAATTATATATGATATATTATGGAACGAAGCCGTTATATTGGCCTCCATTGCCAATAGCAAAGTCATCTAAAAACTAGGCACGTTTCAAAGGCATATATGTTAGAGCATTACATTTACTGATCAATTGGGCCGCTATTGCATCAGTCAGTATCAAGGAGGAGAGAATTAACACAAGGCAATATACAGACTTCTTAAGCACATAACCTAGGACACTATAATGGGGGAAGAGACTTTAGTAGTAGTGTAAGTAATTTTTATACTTGCCAGATAGCACAACGGGTATGGAGCTTAGAGTAAAGCAAGGACTTCAATCGGAGACTCTCCGACTTAAGGTATATATGAATGGAATTGATCATATTCCTGCGGATACAGATGACAGTAAGTAATAAAAGATAATAATATTGTGCTTGTTTGATGGTTGTAGAAAATGTTGAAGATTGGCTAAAATGTTGTTGTCGGACTTACATTGTCTTTATTTTTATTTATCATGCCATAGAAACGGCAACAGTAAAACTGAAAGTCTGGTTGAGATATGTTGATGATACCTTCATTGTATGGAAGGGCAATGATCAAGAACTTAATGATCTAAATATTATTCGACTTACAATTAAGTTTACCATGGAAAAAGAGGTAAATTATCAATTGCCCTACCTAGATGTTATGGTGAACCGTTCAAACCAAACTATTAAAACTTCAGTATACAGGAAGCCAACACATATTGGACAATATCTTAATAATATTTCTAATCATTCTGTTTTAACAAAACGGGGAATTATACGAAACCTCTATAATTGCGCTATATCTATATGCAATAATGCCGATTCACTGGAAAAAGAGGTGGCAAATATTAAATCCGATTTACAACAGAATGGTTATCCTTTAAAACTAATTGACGATGTCATAAATAAATTTAGAACAACGACCACTGGGCAGCAAGAAACACATTCCTTCTTCACAATTCCGTACATTAAGAGAACTTCGAAGAAAATAAGACGAATTACCAGTATGTATAATATAAAAACAGCCTTTAAATCAGGAAATACACTTAGTGCTATTTAACAAAAACAAAACCAAAAACTACCGATAAGAAAGAATGTTTTTACAAAGTTCCATGTGAGTGTGGTGAAATGTATATTGGAGAAACCAAACGACCACTAGAAGTCAGAATTAAGGAACATAAAACTCATACACAAAAAGGGGAAACGTCGAGATTACGTATTGCAGAACCCGTAGGGGATAAATAACACCATATAAAATGGTCTGAGGCTGCGGCAAAATATATGGAACCCAACATGAAAAAAAGAAAATTTATAGAAGCAGCTTACATTAAAAACAATAATGGAATCTTTAGTAAACCGAGTGTTGAGATATCTTATCTTTGGCAACCACTACTTTGTAACATCAAATCACTGAGGTGTGTACAGTGAAGCGAAACTTTGCGCTTCAATGGACACAGTCCCTGTATAAGCTCGTAGTCTTAAGATAAAACATTCAGTTTATACTTGACTAGCGACCCGCCCCGGCTTCGCACGGGTGCAATGCTGATACTAAATACACTACAGAAAAACTGTGACTATTTATTTTATTTTTACAACAATTATTACATCGGCCTCCGACGCGCTATTTATAGGCACGCTGCCGCCGCCCCGGTCGGCCAGTACCGCCGCAAGCGCTACTTCCCGCAATTTTAAATCTGTAATATCTTCGAAAATATTCATTTAAATATAGATCTATATTAAATCAACAATGTATTTAAGCTATTTAATTGGATAAGGATTAATGCTGTATTGGTTAAAATCGCTTCAAAATTTGCCATTATGTGTCGTAAAAAGTAAATGACAAAAAAATGTTATTGTGGGATATCCATGAGAGATAGACATATACCATCGCGGAGTTTTCTGTAGACCTTTTCAATGTGTACAAATAATTAGTACATTATTTTGATAAATCTCGTAGGGTTCAGCCTGCGTTTGCAATGTAAGCGGAAAAAAATATGATAATTAACGACATCACATTAGAAACCTCAAAAATAACAGTATTTCTCCACTATTTAATGGATGTTATTATACATATAAACCTTCCTCTTGAATCACTCTATCTATTGAAAAAAACCGCATCAAAATCTGGTGCGTAGTTTTAAAGATTTAAGCATACAAAGGGACTTAGGGACAGAGAAAGCGACTTTGTTTTATACTATGTAGTGATAACGATTAGAGATACAACCTAATCGAATGCAAGTCATTTTAGGCATATACTAGATAGTTATTAGCGCAACCTACACAGATCAATAACTTAATGTATCACAGCAGCTCGAAATTTTACCAAATACAAAAACTGCCATTGAAAAGTAAAAATACTCTAAAATAACCATACTAAATTCGCATAGCCTTGAGCATAAATTTTTAATCGGTACAATGCAGCAGATAAGCAGTTGTTTTGATGCTTTTGTGCAGTTCTCTGGTTTGGTCTCTCGTTTTCAGATACTTTTGTGCTTTCAAATTATTTTTCCTTCTTTTTGCGATCGTACAATGACTCATACATGACTAATCTGATTTATATGCTTTGTAAAGGACTTTTTAATATAAATAGACATATTTTCTAAATACATTATGTTAGTAAAGACTTAAATAATAAATCTTTTGGTAAAAAATGGGAAATTAAAGGACTGTTTAAGATTTTTTGTGCGGCGAGAAAAATTTTTTTTTTGAAAATTTGAAATAAATACTATTAATATATTTCCGGAGGTAAAACTGTCTTTCCGTCTTTATACTAGAGAACACCACACTTAAAAATTAATGTTGATTCAACAATTAGAAAAGAGGTCTGCCCAATTTTCACATATAAACAGGGTGTCCGGTAGAAGATGTCAAAGTTTTATGAAAATATTGATTTTTCCTAGATTTCTTGAAAACGTGGTACCTGAATTTAATAATTTTTGGGTGTGGTCTAACACTGTAATAGTGACGTTTTTTGGTGGTATAGCGACCAGCTGTGTCATAAAGGTGACGTCACCTGATTTTTTATCTCATCAATGTTATAACAACCTAGAAATTACTATTAGTTAATCGCATATATTTGGAAACTTTTTTAACTCTCGGAAAATTTTCACTGGATGAACGGTTTTTTTTTTGAATTGCATTCAAACATCAATTTTCTATTACAATAAAATATTTTTTAAAATAAATGATGGAGGTACATGTATGTATTTTAAAAAGATTAAAAAAACTAACTGACAAGAAAACATTAATTAATCAAATGTGTAAAATGGAAAATCACTAGGTCCAGATAAAATCCCAGTAGAAATCTTAAAATGCATGAATGATGATACCATGGATATTTTTAGATCTGTTCAACACAGTATATAAAACAGGGAATATATCCAGAGAATGGTTACTCTCCAGCTTTTGCGCTATTCCAAAAAACAAAAATGCAAAAGACTGCAGCGAATATAGAACAATATCTTTGATAAGCCATGTACTCAAGGTGTTTTTGAAACTAATACACGGACGCATTTATAAAGAACGTGAAAAGGGGATAGATGATAGTCAGTTTGGATTCAGAAATGGTATAGGTACCAGAGACGCGTTGTTTGCACTTAATGTGCTTTCACAGAGGTATATGGATATGAACACCGATATACACATTTGTTATGTTGACTTCGAGAAGGCTTTTGATAAAATTAGACATGAAAAACTAGTCGAGGTTCTAAGAAGAAAAAACATACGACAACACAGATTTAAGAATAATAACTAACCTATATTGGAATCAACGCGCACAAATAATAGTAGATAACGAAACAAGTCCGGAAATTGAAATAGGGAGAGGAGTGAGACAAGGATGCATTTTGTCACCCCTACTATTTAATGTGTACAGTGAATCGATTTTCGCAGAAGCACTGTTAACGGAAAGTAAGGGAATAATAATAAACGGAAGAGCTGTAAACAACATAAGATTTGCAGACGACACTGCTATCATAGCTAGCTCCGCTGAAAAACTCCAAGAACTATTGAACGAAACAAATATCGTTTGCGAGCAACACGGATTAAAAATGAACACCAAAAAGACTAAATATATGGTAATAACTAAAAAACAAAACATGCAAACAAGAATAAAGTTGCGAGGTGTGAATTTAGAAAAAGTGCAAAAATACAAATACTTGGGCACATGGAAAACAGCAAATAATGAACAAACAAGAGAAATAAGAACGAGAATAGAAATGGCAAGAAGTGCGTTTGTAAAACTGAAAACCATTCTGTGCAGCAGAGACATCACTCTAGAACTAAGAATGAAAATTTTAAGATGTTATGTATTTTCAGTGCTTCAGTATGGATTGGAAGGCTGGACACTAAAACAATAACACATAAATAAACTGCAAGCGTTTGAAATGTGGTGTTATAGAAGGATGTTGAGAATATCTTGGACGGAGAGAAAAACAAACGTAGAAGTATTGCTAGCGATGGACAAAAACTATGAAATAATTAACAACATAAAAATCAAGAAACTGCAATATCTTGGACATATAATGAGAGGCCAGCGATACGAGTTGCTTAGATTCATCATGCAGGGTAAAATAGAAGGAAGAAGAAATATCGGAAGAAGAAGAATTTCATGGTTGAGAAATTTGAGAGAGTGGTTCAATTGTAGCTCACCAGAACTTTTTCGAGTGGCGGCAAATAGAGTGAGAGTAGCAATGATGATATCCAACCTCCGATAGGAGATGGCACCTGAAGAAGAAGTGAAATGGTCACCATTTTGCTGAATACACTTATTAACACTTTTAATAAATGAAATTGGACTCTAATATTTCAGGATCATTAAAACGTTTGTCAGCGTTTCGTGGGTGTTCACCGGAGTCTTATATACTTCTGTTTTAAAAGCAGCCCACAAAAAGAAGTTAAATATATATCTCCATGGAAAATAGACTTTCGTCAGTAAGAAAAATGTAACATAAGTTTTTTTTGCTGGAATGTGTTCACTTCGGCATCCTATAAAACATATCTCGATGATAACTCTGAAAGACCTGTGTAAAAAAAAAAATGGCGGACCAAAAATGGTCACGATTTTCGGTTTTTTGAGTTTATCTCGAAAAGTAAAAGTTATATCGAAAAATGTTTTAAACAAAAGTTGTAGATAATTAAATAACCTATCGGTTCATATAATATAAGTTATAAGTGACGCCACTAGTTATCGAGATATATTTTTTTTTCGACAAAATTTACAGTTTTTGTTTTTTTTTTTCAAAAAAAAAGCATTTATTAACAAATTGCCGATTTAAAATTTCACATAAATATAGATATTATCATTCTAAAAGCGCTTTCCTAATTAAGATACAATGCTCACTTTTAATGAAAATTGTTTGTATTGTTTTAAATTTTGAAGATCTTAAAAAAAAATTTTTTTTTCAATCGTGGGCCGAGAAATTTTGCAAAAACCAATTTTTGCACCAAAAAAATTTCGATAAATTTTCACCGGATGGAGATAAAATTTTTTTATTTCGTGCATTGGATTTAAGTGTATCATTTCCGGACTCAAAAAAAAAAATTTGAATGAGAGAAACATTTTTTTTTTCAAAAATTCGTAATGGCGAGGCAAAAGAATATTAAGGGCTTAAATTTGCAGAAGATGTTTTTAATATTTGTACTTTACCTGTTAATTTTTTGTATCCAAGAAATACACTTCCATACGATCTGTGAATCTTCGAAAATTGGGCCGAATCTAATCCAAAATAGTTGCTGCAGGCCGCTGTCGGCGGGTTGCCATAGTTCATTGGCGCTTCAAGGAAACTTATGCATCACAAGTAATATTTATATTGATGTTGTTTTATTAATTTATATGATAGTAACAATTTGTTTAGTCATATTAATTATTAATTTGTTTATTAACAAAATTTTTACAAAAAATTGTAGAGAAAATTATACAAATATCAAAATATATATTACATATTATATTATTTGTTTCCTTTATATTATTATTATCTAACAGTTTATTAACAAAATTTTTACAAAAAATTTTAGAAAAAAGCATAATGATATTAATTTGTCCTAATAAAAACTTATAAAATTAAAGAGAATAGCTTTGTTAATAAACTATTAATGTATTATTAAATATCTATATGATTTGTGTATAGAAATTGTGGTAAAAATTTTGTTAATAAACTATTAGATAATAATAAGATAAAGGAAAAAATAGTATAATATGTAATATATAATTGAATATTTGTATGATTTTTTCTATAATTTTTTGTAAAAATTTTGTTAATAAACTTTTGGATAATAATAATAAAAAGGAAAAAAAACAGTAGAATATGTAATATATAATTGAATATTTGTATGATTTTCTCTATAATTTTTGTAAAAATTTTGTTAATAAACAAACTAATAATTAATATGACTAAACAAATTTTTACTATATATAAATTAATAAAACAACATCAATATTATAAATATTACTTGTGATGCATAAGTTTCCTTGAAGCGCCAATGAATAATGCGCCTGAACTATGGCAACCCGCCGACAACGGCCTGCAGCAGCTATTTTCGATTAGATTAGGCCCAATTTTCGAAGGTTCACAGATCGTATGGAAGTGTATTTCCTGGATATAGAAAATTCACAGGTAAAGTACAAGTATAAAAAAGCATCTTCTGCAAATTTGAGCCCTTAATATTCATTTGCCACGCCATTATGAATTCTTGAAAAAAAAAACAAAAAACGTTTTTTTCATCCAGAAATAATTTTTTTTTGAGATCGGAAATGATACATCTAAATCCAAATGAAAAGTTATCGCAATTTTTTTGATGCAAAAATTGGTTTTTGCAAAATTTCTTGGCCCACGATTGAAAAAAAAAAATAATAGATCTTCAAAATAAAAAATAATACAAACAATTTTCATTAAAACTGAGCATTATATCTTAATTAGGAAAGCGGAATATTGAGGTTGAATTTTCAACTTTGAAATAGAATTTCTCGGAAAACAAAAAACTCACAGATTCCGGGTTTGACATACCTTTTTGGAATGATAATACCTATATTTATGTGAAATTTTAAATCGGTAATTTGTTAATAAATATCTTTTTTTTAAACAAAAACCGTAAATTTTGTCGAAAAAAAATATATCTCGATAACTAGTGGCGACACCTATAACTTATATTATATGAATTGATAGATTTTTTAATTCTCTACAATTCTCGATACTTACTTTTCAAGATAAACTAAACAAACCGAAAATTGTGGCCATTTTTGAACACATTCCAGCAAAAAAAATAATGTTACATTATTGTTAACAAAACAGCTCTTTTTTGATCCAATTTTCATGAAATAATGGACAACATGGTGGCCATCTTACTGGTGCCTTATTGCCTCTTCAAATTCGTCGGTTGGAATATTGGCCGTTGTTCTGAAGCTTTTGTGCAGTTCTCTGGTTTGGTCTCTCATTTTCAAATAGTTTTGTGCTTTTAAATTATTTTTTCTTCTTTTTGCGATCGTACTATAACTAATACACGACTAATCTGATTTATATGCGTTGTAAAGGACATTTTAATATAAATAGAGATATGTCCTAAATACATAATATTGGTAAAGATTTAATAACAGATTTTTCGGTGAAAAAATGGAAAATATAAGGATTTTTATGAATTTTATTTGCAGTGGGAGTTTTAAAATTAAATTTTTTTGAAGACTTGAAATAAATGTTGACCGATTCTATTCAAAATCATGCAGTGAAAAAAGTAAAAAAAAATTTCTCTTTTTTTGAAAAAATAATTTATTAAAAGAAAAAAAAATACTCTGACTTTGGAACGCAGTATGTTTCTAGCGCCCGACCGAACTTTTGTTTATAAAAGACCACTCGACATTCTCGCTGTGTCAGCTGACACACGCCGTTGTATTGTCCCACGGCGTATCGTTAAAATTATTAATCTGAACAGATTTCCATGGTTTTATGCATGTCTATGGCCTAAAAAAATGTTTGCAGTGCGACTACAAATCCATTTTAAATTGCAGATTTCGTATCGAAATTGGATAAAGAAAAAAAAAATAAAACCCAACTGGAAATTTTGGTAAAATTATCGGTAAATCTTTCGTTATCGATGATGAGTAATTCCCAAAATGAAAATGTGTATTTTTGATTAAATTTAATTTTATCGCTATATATCTAGATTGAATAATACACTCATGGACAAAATAATTGAATGTTTTTTGTAATTAGTATTGCTTAAAAATAATTATAAATTACCGCCGTATCCTTTTTATATGTGCTGATGTTATTCATCTACTAGGCGGATATATTCGCTTGTTTTAAAAATGTTCTAATAGTTCTATTTTCGGAACAATTTTGCATTTGTTGCATTTCTTTAAAATTATAATTTTTAGAACAAATAGTTGTTATTAATTCCAACTTGATCTTTAACACAATAATGCCAAATAAATGTATGTTCTACAGATACATTTAAACATGTTTAAATAAAAACAAAGGGTAATTTATTAATTAAAGTGTAACTCACCGATTTGAATGAAACATGGCATACAAGTAGAACATTGAAAAATATTAGATACGTATTTTTTTGTAGCGGCCATAACTAAGGATGAAAACTACCTGTTCACGAGTAACAAAGTGTGGTAAACAAGTAACGGAACAGCTAAAGACTTTCCCATTTACTATGATTTATTTGATAAAAGTAATAATACTTGAAGTAATTTTCAACGAGAAATCAAATGGTGACCTTGAACTTGACCTAGACCGTGACCTTCGTAGATGTTTAAAGTTCAATTTTATTTTTTTCAAATGGAAACCCTCTTTTTCATCATGTGTAATCGAAAAAGCGGTAAATTTTATGCATAAATGTGTTAAGAATTTGACCTTCACAATGACATTCATGATTATTTCAAGCTCATTTTTTTCTCTTTCGTGACCATAAGGTTTTGACCCAGAAATAATCAATTCCACATGATATTCAGGACATTAAAAGTTAATGACAGTAGAGCTTTAAAATATTTCTTAAATTCATAGTCATTCTCTATCATTATCTACAAAAGTTCTATATATGTTAATATATATATATATATATATATATATATATATATATATATATATATATATATATTGCGTGGATCCAAGGGGGTGGTGGGGGCGCTCGCCCCCCCCCCCCCCAAGAGTTTTAAGTTCAGGAAAATAGACCCGATTTTGCTTCATACTATAGTTTATTCAAGAACTAGAGAGAGTAATAAATCATTTTTTATCCTCTTTTTTCTTCGCAAACTACCTTGTTCTTTAGTCTGGTGTCTTTGACAAAATCTGTTAGACACATATATTTTTCATAGAAATGGGTTAGAAATTTTATAACCAAAAATACCGGTCTATAATAATGGCCATTTGGGTTAGATAACAATAGATATTTGGATGTGTGAAGTGTTAAAAAGGATTTTAATCGTTGTCATAGGCGTCGGAAGGAGGTTTATTTTATCACTAAGTATTTATAGCATAGAATATTATTTCGGTAATAAACTTAAAATAAAAAGCTTATAATATGTAAATATAATTAAATATAATTAGATTTACGGCAGTTCTCAGTTACCTGCGGCGCTGGAGCAGGTACGTTGGAGGTATCGGTAACAGTTTTATTACTCTCTCTAGTTCTTGAATAGAGTATAAGAATGTGTATGCTTGCAACCGCCCCTACCGTTCCCAAGAGCTTTGAGTTCAAGAAAATAGAACCGATTTTGCCTTTTATGTTATGTATGCTGCTGGCACTCCCCCCACCCGTTGACAACTCGTTTTTCTTGCGATAGCCCCCCCCCCCCCCCAAGAGCTTTGAGTTCAGGAAAATAAACCCGATTCAGCCTCCTATACTAGAAATGTGTATGCTGCTCGCATCCTTCCCCCTATCAGTAACTTGTTTTTTCTTGTGATCGCCCCCCCCCCTCTCCAAGAGCTTCAGATTCAGAAAAATAGAGCTGACTCTGCCTTTTACCCTAGAAATGGGAATGTTGCTGGTGTCTACCCCCCTCCCATTCCCCCGTGACAACTTGCTTTCGCTTGTCATACTGTACTTTTCTGATATCACCGCCCCGCCCAAAGAGAAAGGCTGGATCCGCTCCTGTATACATATGTGTTTAATTACTATGTAATTTACAATATTTATCATCTTTACTTGGGAATAATGTCACTGGAAAACTTTTTTGAAGAATGACACCAGATAAAATTATTATATAATTTTGTTGATTGAAAACTAAAAAATTTATTTTCAGAAATAGGTTTTTCCAAAATTGTCTTGTAATTATATTGGCTTTTACTACATACTTTTTTGATATATGATTTTGATGATTTATTATACTTTTTTGTGGTTAGAAAAAAATATATATAAAGAAATAACATTTATATAATT